>OY288281.1:71044468-71647027 GCA_958450335.1 Hibiscus tridactylites
ATTGTTTGTTGAAATAGAAAGTAAATGAAAACACAAGTAAAAGAAGAGGTGAATCAGGTTGATAGAGCAGGCAGGGTTATGCTGCCACTTAGTGTGAAACTGCGTTGTGAAGGTAGAGTTATTTTGTGCTGCCACGATATGCTGCCTCGGCGGGTATGGCGGGCGGCAGGCTACGACCCTGTCACGCGGCCGCAGCGGGTCACTACCATTGCAAATTTCGTTGTCTTGGAAGGTGGAACAAAAATAAGTCCTGGCAACAAGTCTAGCAGATACTCTAAGTTCGACGGGATAGTCGACAGTGGTCCCTTCTATTTCTAGGTAAGGATGCTCGATAGCTAACGTGACGTAGGCAATACCTAGCAATCTCAGCGCCAACCTAACACAGGCTAGACAAATCGGTTTGTAATCCCTCTTAGCCGCTGAAACTTGTGAACTGGTGTAGAACCAAGTTAGTCACGCCTCAGCACGTTGTGACCGTACTTAACCCTTTCGTAAGCCTTGCACTTTCGTGTCCGACAAATGGATTCTCTCAATTTACTGGTGTAGAATAACTGAAAGAATGAAGTGCACAGATTAAGAAAACTTGAAATATTTTATTTAAAAATAACTCAAAACCTAAAACAACCGTTTCACAACTAGTTTACAACATAACCATAACCCAAGTGGAGTTTAGAACATGGCGGCGGCAGAGAATACTAGAGAAGTCTATATAAAACCTAAGATGATTTGAACTAGGAGTACAATGGGTATTTATAGACTAATGACTAGGTTAAGTCCTCCTTAAAGTAGAAGTCCTCAAAAGTAGCTTGATGGCTGCCTCCACAAGTTTTTTAGTCTTGAAGACCATCCCAACATGCAGTTCACTATTATTTCGTTCGTTCAACTGGTCCAACTGTGGGAATTCTGGAAATTCTATAGCGTAGAAGCCTTCCATATCTATTGTTGTGAAGTGGGATGGTGAATTGTAATATGCAGAGCTTCTGCGAGTTCCAATAAAACTGCTCGGGGCAACAACTTCCACAGGTTCTTCCTTTGCAACATCGTCCGTAACTTCCTCTCCAACATCATCCGCAACATCTACAAGCTCGTCAAGGTTTGGTGGTTGTTATAGAAATAAACTCATCTCGTCACCTTTGGGCTCGGGCTCCCTCAACGGTTCCTCATCATAATTATACCCTTCAAAACTGTATAGTTCTGATTCATCAGCAACATGTACCCTACTGGGTTCTACAACCGTAACCCAATCGCGAGAATGTCTCCCCATCGATGAGAAATCAATTGTGTTTGCCTCATTAGGGATATAAGTTGAGTGATGTCTGGAAGAGAAGTCATCAAATTGATAAAACTCTTCATGGTAGGACGACCCCATAGATGCTGACGGCCATACACCTTGGATATAAGTTGAGTGTTGTCCATATGAGAAATCATCTACGTTTGTCTCACTGGGGATAAAGAGAAGTCATTGAATGGGTTAAACTCTTCACAGTGGGATGGCCCAATAGATAATGACGGCCCTACACCCGTACTGTATGGATTGTATGTTGAGTGCTGGGTTGGCGACATGTTCACGTCAATGTCGAACCTGACTACAGAAGAATGCCTTACAAGTCGTCGTTTAACCGGTCAAAAATAAATAAATATTTAACCTCTTTCAACAATTAATAAAATAAAGAAATTAAGTAGTATAAGGAAAGAGGGTCGATCCACAAGGAGATTAGCTGGAATTGTTGACTTGAATTTGTTGAATCTGAATTTCCAGGAATATCTGTAAAAGCAAAGAAATAAAAAAAGAGGGTGATATGGTTTTTGGTGAAGTAATAAAATAAAGAGAAAAGAATTAAAAGTAATAAGAAAAATCAAGTATGTGAAATAGCCTCGAGCTAGCCTTGTCAATTCCTTCGATCATTGAAATAGATTTTTTACTCCGGGGATCATGTCGGTTACAGTCTGCGAGGCCCAACCCGTCGCAACTTGCTTCTCTCTCGAGTAACCAATCCTCCCAAGACTATCTTCGAAGGTTGATTCTTAAACAAATTAGCCACGTCTATCGCCGTTAAAGTGTTTAGTTTTGAAAGCAGGAAAAGCCCGACTCAGAAATTGTCTTAAAAAGAATCGCTTCTGATTTTATCTTTCCCTAGCGGACCGCCGCTAAGAGTGTTCACAGGAAGTCGAAATTGCCACAGGCCGATCCTTCCTCCCAACTATGTCTTTAAACGATTCCAGATCAACGAGCTCTTTTTGATTTGAAAAACGATTAAAAACTTTAGTAAGGCCGATTGCCAAACTATCTAAATAGAAAGATAAAAATGTATTCCCGAAGGAATTTAGGCAATGTTCAATTCTCACGATTAGAATTGATTTGGCTAGCTCTTGGCTCAAGAAATTTAGCTAAGCATGATATTAATTATCATACTTAACTTGTTTTTAGAAAAACAATTGAATAACATAAAAAAAAATGAAAACAAGAAAATAAATGAAAATGAACTTGGATTAAAGCTAGAACGTTTACAAAGATAAAAACTAAAATGATGGATGATCTAAGCCTTTACCAAGGGTGGTATTTATAGGCTTAGATTTACAAAGATAAAGTGATGAGATAATTTAAAATAATAAACAAAAGATAAATAATTCAAATGTTTTGAAATTTAAATGCAGGAAATCTAATCGGATAAGCTGATAAGCTCTCTCAGAACATTCCAGAAGCTTCTAGAAGTCACCACGTCATTGCCACGTCACTGCCACGTCAGACGCGTCGTGCCCGGTGTCGTGCCCATGATGCCAGTCATGACAGGATTATAATAAAAACTGCAAAAATGCCCCATTTTCACTGCTATTTCCAGAATTGGGTTCCTACACAAAATATAACAAAAACAACATGTATTAAGCAGCAAGAAGTCCCAATAGCTAGAAAAATAACAAATGAAATATGTCATATTTGAGAACTCATCAAATTCCCCCTCACTTGTCTCATACTTGTCCTCAAGTATGTCCGAAAAAGTCATAAACCCAAGAATGCATTTCTCAACCATTACAAGCATCAAACATAATCATAAGAGTTCTAGCACGAAAGGAGGTTCATGAAAGAAACATAATTAAAACCAAATAGATACAAGCAAAGAGCAGCCCTTGTTCCTTTCAATTACCTATCAAGCATTAATCAAATTTTAACCTAGTCTTAATCCTCACCAAGGTACACTCAAGAGCACTCAAAGTGTTTATAGGTAAAAGTGAAGCAGAAACACTCAAAGTCAATCATGAATAAAGGTTTCCATATGCTTGTAACAAGTTCAATTCTCCACTACTTTAATAGAATCGAGGTGCAAAAATCATTAGGTCTTTTATTCAAGGTGTAATGTGGGTTTAGAAAAGGGTAAAAAGATGGAAAGGAAATAATCAAAGAAATGATCAATGCAAGATTTTTTCAAACAACAATCAATGAAAACAAATGAGGAGCTTAAAGATGAGCAAGCAACATACATTTTTCTATTCTTCGAAACTGTTTTTCTCATGTTTTTTTTTCTTTCTTTCTTTCGAAGCAATTGCTTCCTTATTCTGTTTTTTTCTTTTTTTCTTTTTTTTCCGAAGAATTATGCCCTTAATTTGAATTTCAGCTCCTTATTTGCCTAGTAATATGGTTTCTAGCATTTGATCAATCAAAAAGTGGTTAAGCCAAGGGAATGGGGTGTAAGGCTAACAAGGTTTCACTAGGCGATGAGAAAGGGTAAATTAAAACGAAAAGGAAAGGAAGATGTTTAAAGCCTAATGCCTAAATCATTTTAAAGCACCTCGTTCTTAGTGTAGTCTCAAATTGTAAGCAAGGCACAAGTTCTAGATTCCTAAAATTCAAGATGACACTCTCAAGAAAAAGAAACGAGCATAATATGAAGAATGCATGCTCAAGGCTCAAATCTTACCAAAATTAGGCTAAGTTGATTAAGCTAGGCGAGAAATTTAATTAACACTATCAAGAGTAATTAAAAGAGATGTCAAACTGCAGATTATTCATATCATTTGAATATCAAAATGCTCCAATTCAATCATTCCTAAGCACTAGAACAAGTACAACATGATGTTCAACAAGTAATGGCAAGAAAAAAATTCATCTCAAGTTTAATCAGAGTCAAACATATAATCAAACAAGCAGACAAGTGGTAATTTACTACCCTCCCCCTCACTTAAGTGAATTACCCCAATTCATAAAAATTAAGGAAATAAAAAGATAATAAGGGCAAAAGATACTCCCCGTGAGTGGTGAAATTGAGTCGATGGGAATGGTGCACTGTGAGTGGCTCGGATCAGCGGCGGCAGAGGGCTTTGAATGGACTGTCGGATGTGCGAAAGAGGGTGCAGCGAAGGGTGGTTCAGCATTTTTGTTGGCACCCGTCGAATGGTTGCTGGTCGTCGGCCACCACGGTAGGGAGGAGGAATCTCGTTCGAGGGATTGGGGGCTTGCCGTCGTCGACCATCGCGGCGTGGAGAGGGTGCGGAAGTCAGTTCGGAATCGCTGTTGAGCGCCATAAATTGTGGCGATGCAAGACGCCACCGATGACCAACGACGGTTCTTGGGGAAGCTGGCGAGCTTGCTGTCGCGTGCGGGGCATGGTGGATTGCGGCTGAGTGAATCGGCTGGTGAGTTATCTAGGGTTTGGTGGTTTGCGGGAAAGAAAGAAATGGAGAGGGGAAAAAAGGAAAATCGGGGTGATATGCCAAGGGGAAAGGGGATGGGCTAACGTGCACCGCTCATTGAGTGTGCTAAAATGCACCACATTAATGAAACGGTTCACTTCAGCTGGGGTTAAGTTTGCCACTGCTGTTCGCGAAAAGAAATCCTGCAGATGAAAAAGAAAATTTATTAAGGCAAAAAAGGAAAAAATGAAGCATAAATTAAATTATAAAAAAAATAAAAATAAAAATTAACGAAAAATAAACCAATGGGTTGCCTCCCATTTAGCGCTTTGTTTAACGTCGTTTAGCTCGACGACCTTTGCTGTGGGTTTTCCTGGTCATAAAAAAAATAAAACAAATCAGTCAAAAATGCCGAAAGTAAATCTCCCCGGCAACGGCGCCAATTTTTACAAGTCGTCGTTTAACCGGTCAAAAATAAATAAATATTTAACCTCTTTCAACAATTAATAAAATAAAGAAATTAAGTATTATAAGGAAAGAGGGTCGATCCACAGGGAGATTAGCTGGAATTGTTGACTTGAATTTGTTGAATCTGAATTTCCAGGAATATCTGTAAAAGCAAAGAAATAAAAAAGGGGGTGATATGGTTTTTGGTGAAGTAATAAAATAAAGAGAAAAGAATTAAAAGTAATAAGAAAAATCAAGTATGTGAAATAGCCTCGAGCTAGCCTTTTCAATTCCTTCGATCATTGAAATAGATTTTTTACTCCGGGGATCATGTCGGTTACAGTCTGCGAGGCCCAACCCGTCGCAACTTGCTTCTCTCTCGAGTAACCAATCCTCCCAAGACTATCTTCGAAGGTTGATTCTTAAACAAATTAGCCACGTCTATCGCCGTTAAAGTGTTTAGTTTTGAAAGCAGGAAAAGCCCGACTCAGAAATTGTCTTAAAAAGAATCACTTCTGATTTTATCTTTCCCTAGCGGACCGCCGCTAAGAGTGTTCACAGGAAGTCGAAATTGCCACAGGCCGATCCTTCCTCCCAATTATGTCTTTAAACGATTCCAGATCAACGAGCTCTTTTTGATTTGAAAAACGATTAAAAACTTTAGTAAGGCCGATTGCCAAACTATCTAAACAGAAAGATAAAAATGTATTCCCGAAGGAATTTAGGCAATGTTCAATTCTCACGATTAGAATTGATTTGGCTAGCTCTTGGCTCAAGAAATTTAGCTAAGCATGATATTAATTATCATACTTAACTTGTTTTTAGAAAAACAATTGAATAACATAAAAAAAATGAAAACAAGAAAATAAATGAAAATGAACTTGGATTAAAGCTAGAACGTTTACAAAGATAAAAACTAAAATGATGGATGATCTAAGCCTTTACCAAGGGTGGTATTTATAGGCTTAGATTTACAAAGATAAAGTGATGAGATAATTTAAAATAATAAACAAAAGATAAATAATTCAAATGTTTTGAAATTTAAATGCAGGAAATCTAATCGGATAAGCTGATAAGCTCTCTCAGAACGTTCCAGAAGCTTCTAGAAGTCGCCACGTCATTGCCACGTCACTGCCACGTCAGACGCGTCGTGCCTGGTGTCGTGCCCATGATGCCAGTCATGACAGGATTATAATAAAAACTGCAAAAATGCCCCATTTTCACTGCTATTTCCAGAATTGGGTTCCTGCACAAAATATAACAAAAACAGCATGTATTAAGCAGCAAGAAGTCCCAATAGCTAGAAAAATAACAAATGAAATATGTCATATTTGAGAACTCATCAATGCCTTTGCCTCGAGGCAGAAGACGATGAAGCCTGATCATTGCTTGTACTTAGTAAGTTGAAGCCCTATCGCAAACTTGATGTTGGACTATGAGCATTTGGGTCGAAGTCAAGATTTTCTAGGACACAATTTGGCACAACGGTTTGGAATTCGACATTTCGTTCAGAAAATGTTACAAAGAGCTCTAGGGGCCATCCCATGGAATTCTATGTATGGGTGTCAATCATCATTTGCACATATTTGTCGTGACTAACATCGAATATTGGGAAATGAAGTGGATCTATCGATGAAGGTAGTTGATACCTCAGTGAGTGTAACTCCCTCTCGTAAGCATGTGGAATATTCCTCGTTAGCGCTTGCTTCAGCCTTTCATATGTTACTCTGATCGAAATCTGTAGCGTAACATTGTTGAGGGATTGGAATATGACATCGAGTTCGGCATTAGGGATCATCTCACCATCGTAGTGAACCAGAGCATCCACTATTTTTGGCATTGTTGTAAAAACGAGGCAATCTTTCTTCTTTGCACACGAATTGCTTTGAACGTTTGGTAGAAAAAAATTCTTGACTAAATTTTTTATCCTTCTTTTAATAAAATAGGAGGTGACGTGACGTGTGAGCAGAGACAAAGCGTAACTCGCGTCATACAAAACGCGAGTTGTGCCAGCTTTGCAAGATACATACTGTGTTAGGAAAACTCGCATTTTATAGAATGCTACTTTGGCCAGCCGTGTCATGATTCCTGCTGTGGCAGTGTATTCGTCTCAAATGGGATGCGATTTCTTCAATATATATATTCACCAAAATGAATTTTACAACAAGGAGAAAATCACAAAAATTTTGGTTCGTTGAAGGTTGGAAATTAATTTGTAAGGATTTCGATCGATATAATATCTTGAGACTAGAAACTATTACAGCTTTGGTATACTAAGATGGGTAGATAATCAATGATGCATCTCTCGGCGTCGTATTTTAGTCCTCGAGTACTATATTGCTTCCTCTGCCATGCAACTTATCGTATAAGAAGTTGATGAATGAAGTGAAGAAACATGTTCCACATAGTCCTAGGCAAAAGCTGGAACCGTTGAAGTTTTGAATGCCAACGTCGTTAAAAGCATTAACGTACTCATTATTCCACATTGTGGACAACGTTGGTGTGGAAATAATGGTGGAATCTCACCTACAATTTTTTTCAGGGTGGGCCATTGAGCTTGAGTTGTATGAAATGTTTTCTGATGATAGTGATGTTACCGAAGTCCCAAATAATATGTAAATTTTATTTATATTTTTAAAGTTTTTTAAAGCTTCGTTAAAACTCGCCAATTTTAGCACCATATACATGACAATTTTAGCACCTTTGCAAGCAAGCATACCATACACACGATAATTAAAGCTTGGATGCTTAGAAAATTTGAGTTGACGTGTCGCGGACTTCTCCTGAAATCGTGTTTGGCACAGTGCGAGTTCTACCACCTTTTGCAGGATTCCTGACATGGAAGGAAAAATAGCAGCTTGTAAAACGCGACTTCTTTGCGTAAGTCACGTCCTATAAAACACGATTTCTGACATGACAGGCAAAATCACGGCCTGTAAAACACGATTTCTTTGAATAATGGTGTAAACTGTGTCATGTAAAATGCGATTTCAGATTACAACACATGAGTTTGACAGATTATTTCGAAATTGTTCTACCCCATATATGTTCTGTAGGAGTCACAAACTTTTTACACCACTCAAACAATTTCTATATTCATTTCGCTGCCAAACTACAAATACAAATTATGGCGCTTTTTTCTGCTACTATTTTCTAGCGTGGAACCTACTTCTACACTTCTTTCAATGAGAAAATCACAAGATATGAATTGTTTGAGTTGTATTTTAACACGGGTTAGGGAGTTTACAAGCTCCAAAATTTCTGCATTGCGTGTCAAAGTGCCAGTGAATGAGCCCGACCCAGAGGAACACTACATGGTAACACTATAAAATTAGAAAGATATATGCAAGATGTTTTGGGCATACAAACGTGTCGGGGTTACGAACATCAAGCTTAGTGTAAAATTTGATGACGACTCCAGTTCATTAACAATATGTTATTGTCAAGACGAGGACACACTCTCTACACGAAATTATAGGAGATAACAAGAGAATGAACAAATAATTGAGGAACTAAACTTAACATCTGACATAAGTACAGACTACGAGGACAATGAATATGATTCATTTTCATAGATTTTAAGTAGGCTTAGTAATTTAATGTTGGTGTACTTACGTCAATTAACAATTTTGTAGTACGTTTCGTTAATATAATTTTTGTTAATCATCGAATTACATTGGAACAACTAGCATGTATGAGGTCCGTTGTATCTTGTTATCTACCAAATGTTGTCCAACCTCTTTGTTTGTGATAGACGAATCCTCCAATTACAGTCATTGCCCTTTTGGATACATTCTGCAATATAGTTGTCTGCACTCGTTTTCTTTACTGTCGAACGAACTGATCGGTGTATGTTGTAGTTTTTAATTACATCCTCCACGATTTTCTTGCTAGTGAATATCATCCCAACTTTTAGTTCACCGTCAGTATCGATATCAACATCACAAGACTGGCTCTCAATATATGGTAAATCATCTACGTTTGCAGCCATTATAACGCTGGAATGAATGAAATGGACTAAGATATATTTTGAGCGAATTACAATAAAAGGAAAATGTGAGTTTTTGAGGAAGCGGATGGGTCTATTTATAGGGGTGTAAATAAATCGGTGTAAACGAACCGATGTAAATGAACTGGAGTTCTTTCAAATTATAGTATTTATAGAAGACGTGCATTGAAACGCGTAAAATATTACACATGAATTACATATGTAAATTATATTTTTATTTTTTGTATGTAAAAAACAATTGTACCCCCAAACACATGGTCAATTGTACCCCTAAACATGCATATTCAAATAATTTACATATGAATTGAAATAGACGAGAGGTGCAATAGTTTGTCCGATTTGTATGGCCGTCGAGAGATGTGTCGTTGCTGTAGACAAATGGCATTATAGTTCGTCCTAATTGTTGGAGCCCTAAAGCTTCGTGGATTTCGTGAGTACGCGGTCATCATCATCATCCATGATACAGTTGACACCAACAACATTACATCCAGGGGTCTTAACATAGCTTCGAAAACACCGACAATGATAGAAGCTTTGACATGCGGTATCAAATGTAACCGACACCCACTAAACGATGTAACCCTAGACATGACGGATGAAGTTGCAGCTATTGTGATTTCGTAGTACCGATCATTTTCATGGCACCCACCACACATTTTCTGATATTGTGATTTGTCGTTCATCTTGAACAAACACACGGTACACACATCACACCACAACTGGTATCCTACCAAAACCAGATACTCATCATGCAACTACATATACCCAGAACTCACAATACAAGTGAAAATATCCACTAAGGTTCGTAAAGGAGGATACATATAGACCAAACTCGCGTCTTACAAAACGCGACTTTGGGCATGATTCTTGACTTGTCAGGAAAGTCGTGTCTTACAAAATGCGACTTTGGCTAGGATTCCTGACATGTCAGGAAAATCGCGTCTTGCAAAATACGACTTTCGCCAGGATTCCTAACGTGTCAAGGAAGTTGCGTCTTACAAAAAGCAACTTTTGCAACTATAAATTCCAAACCGGTTGAACGAACCCCATACCACTCAGTCGAAGAAAAAAACTGCAATGCAGTGCTTGAAGTTTTCAATTGTAACTACTAATGCCAACAAACCGTGTAATTGGAAAATTTATTCGCAAACAGATTTTTCGGATATTTTGATTTGTCATTATTTGTAGTTGCATCTATATGTTGTTAGATGGTTGTGCGTTATTAGTTCTTGTGAGATGACTATTCGATGTTTTTTTTCACGAAGTTCGGCAACAACAAATCACAATATCCGTGAATCCGAGGTCTTTTTGAATGGCAGACAAGGTTCTTAACATTTTGGTCTAGGCTACAACCCCTGCATGTGACCGGAGTCAAAGGCCCAACCATGAAATCATGTTTAGGGGTACAATAATTGGCTCCAATAGACCTCCGAGCTTGAAGACAATGATCGGTTCTCTACTCAGCTCGGGAAGTAAGCTGAGGCTATGTTAACATCTGACTTCGCAAAATACATACCCCAATGTTTTATCTACTGGGCCTTCAAAAGAAGAGCACTAGTTCTCTAAATGAGGATGAGACCAAGAGAGCAAAACAAATTAAGAATCTTTTAAAAAATATCTTTATTAGCATGTTTAGGGGTATAATTGTACAATAATAATCTACGTGTTTTTTTTCTTTTATAAACATATAAATAGTTTCTAAAATAAATGTCCTCCTAAGACCAGTCCTCAAATCAACTAATTGTACCTCTTCAAGAGTGTTCAATATACTAATTATAAATATATATACTAATTAAAAATATATATTAATTAAAAATATATACTAATTACAAAACAAATGACATACTAATGAAAATAAATACTAATTAAAATTAAACGATAGTCGAATTCTTCTACAAATTTCATCCACCAATATATATACTAATTAAAAAAATTAACTCAAAATATTAATTCAAATAAATATAAACTAATTAAAAAATAAAATAAAAATATAAAGTTCAATATTTTCAAATAAAATAAACTAAACAACTAATGACGTCTATGTCCACCGGTATTACAAGACGGTGAACAACAATGTTGATTCGGATTGCGTCTGGGGTGAGTATCATCAACTGCCTCATCGTCATCGTTGTCGTCGTCGTCATCATCATCATCACCATGATCCCCGGTTCCAGCTCCAACAGTACCGCTCGTTCCACCGGGCCCACTAAGTTAGAAAATGGAGTGTGGCTGCGTTTGTTGGACAATCCCGGTTTCAAATGCGGCTGACATCGAGAGAAACTGCATGAAGGGTACGTAGGGCACATAGGTTGCAGGATAGCTCGAGGCACCACTCGTCACCGTCGTAAATTGAGCATAGGGGGTCTGACAGAGGAGGCGTTAAATAACCTTGGCTCGGACTCTAGGTCAGCTATGGCCGCATTGGTGGTGGGGTATCATTGGATGGTGGCAGTGCTTCGGAGGTAGGACCACAACTTCTTGTCGATGATGACGCACCATCGGAAGTGTTCTGTGCTCCCCTCGTACACTGAGACCGTGGGCAGTTCTGTTGCTGACGCGATAGACGACCGCTTGTTCCTCTCGAGTCAGAATAAACGGCTTCCCATTCGCCATAAACTAGTCCTCTTAATCATGGCTGACCATCGTATCAAACATATGGTACTCACGTCGGGGTTGCCATCGCGGATTCGCCCTATCCCTCCAATGAGCGAAATAGCTTTGGTGGTAGACCGACCAATCAACCTATCGAACAATAAAAAATTATTATTCTTTTTAGATATAAATTACGTTCGAGTTAATAAAACCAAAATGTCGAGTGAGTTTGGCGAGTTAGTTTGTGCAACTCATCCAGATTTGGAGGCTCCACTGGAATACGTTGAAAAAAAACAAAACTGTCGTAAGACGCGATCGGTTGGATGCCACTCAACTGTGGCGTAGAAGAGAAGTGGTACAATAGCCATCCAAAGAAGCTTCATCTCGTCCAAAAATTATGGGATGTAGTGGTTAACTTCCGAATTCGCGTACGGTATCCATAAAAACTGTACAATATATAATTATAGTTAAATATAAAATTTATTTTATATAAATACACCAAATTGTTACTTGATCTTTCGAGAAAATCTCAATATCTTGTCTAATAATGTCCAGACCCTTTGCAACACCAACATGACATAAAGGAGCGGTCCATCTACAAAAGAAGAAGATAATTTTAATTATAATAATACATATATTAAAAAATTAACTCTTTTCTTACATCCGGCCCAACGGAAAAACATATGGAGTATGCAACATAAGCTCGGGGCTTAAAAACGACATTCTCCACCATGCCCAAGACTGGAGCAACACTGTAGGGCGTGTAGGTGTTCCCTTTTTGTGAGAGCGCAAGTGCACACTCTTGCCAAAGTTATAGTATATAAGATGTCGAATCCCACGAGGATTGGAATAATTCATTCAAGTGTGTATCTGCACAAGAAATTTTAATGCACAATTAATTTCAGGTTTGATTAAAGGAATAAAACTAAAAACACAAATAATTAAAGAAGGGGAGATCAACGTGATAGAATGAGCCAGATAATTGTTGCTCAGTAGTGTGTAGACTGCATTGCATAGGTTGAGGTTGGATTGCGCTGCCACGACATGCTGCCTCGGTGGGTATGGCGGGCGGCAGCTACAACCCTGTCACGCGGCCGCAGCGGGTTACTGCCCCTACAACTTTCGCTGTCTCGGCAAGTGGAACAGAAATAAGTCCTGGCGGCAAGTCTGGCAGATATTTCAAGTTCGGCAGTATAGTCGACAATGATCCTCCCTATTTCTAGGCAAGAATGCTCGAAAGCTAGCGTGACGTAGGCAATACCTAGCAATCTCAGCGTAAACCTAACACAGGCTAGTCAATTCGGTTGGTGATCCCTTTTAGCCACTGAAACTTGTGAACTTGTTAGGAACCAAGTTAGTTACGCCCCAACATGTTGTGACTGTGCTTAACCCTTTCGTGCACGACAAATGGATTCTCTCAACTGACTGGTGTGAACTAAATGAAAGAATGAAGTGTATAGATTAAGCAAACTTGGAATATTTATTGCAAAACAACTTAACTAATACAATTGTTTCTCACAACTACTTTACAAGCAAAAACTTAAACCCTAAAGAGTTTAGAACATAGCCGACTCCCTCTCTCTATCTCTATGCCCCTATACCCTCACACACATGGGTATATATAGGGCTTGGCCTAAGGTTAAGTCCTCCCTGGAGTAGAAGTCTTCATTGATGATAAAATAGCTCTTACATTTAATGGTTCATTCAATTCTTACTTAAATGTGGACTCCTTTGGATGTTTACTTGTTCAGCAAGTAAGTATAAGCCACTTTGCTTATCGATCTTCAATCAGATCTATACACCGCTCTAGGCCTCAGAAAATTGCAAGATTGGGCTCTATGGACTCAGAAAAATGTCCTCTATCAAACGAGACCCATCTTGACTATGTCGGTGTATTGTCGTCTGGGCGGCATTCTGCGGCGGCGGCATTCTGCAGCGGCAGTGTCTTTTGAGGCAACTGGAACTGCTTCAGTATAGCTCATTCTGCTCCATACTTTCTTGTCCTCTCTTCCTCTGACCAGCAACCAGCACCTGAAATAGAAAACTAACTAAAATAATACCTTTTCTCTACCAAATATAAGATATTCAATAAAAGCATGGCAAAAGAAGAAATATTGTTATAATGCATGACATGCAGCTAATTATGCCTAACTAAGCTTAAGAACAACAATAATAAGGGCAGAAATGTGTATAAAATATCGAACTTTTGGACACTCTACACACCCCAAACTCAAACTATTGCTTGTCCTCAAGCAATGCAACCTAACTAGTAAACCTGCCCTTTTACATAAATCAAAAAGAAAATCTAGTTTTTAACTTGGTTTCAAACCTCAAGGCCATGACACCTATATTAGTTTAGTGAGAGGGAATAACATGAAATAACTTAGAATTTTAATTCTAGTTCCAGTGCAGTGTGTGCAGGTCTGTGTACATGCTGAATATACTAAGTATACTAAGTACACAAATAATGATGTAAAAGTTAAAGAAAAAGGATATAGAGTTGCTGCTTTGGCAGCACAGTTAAGCACTTATTTTCTTCCTTTTTCTGATCATGGCTTTTAAGGACTTCAGCTCATCACAACTACTCTCTAGGTCTGAAGCTAAGATAGGAGCATACTACGAAACTCTGAACCCTTTGAGTAGAGTCATCCCGTGAAGACTTTCATTCACTCATGCTAATTTGTCCCACTTCAAAGAATTTCAGATAAATGGACTTTGATAGCAGCGGAGTGTCCTTGCTAATGATCTTTCCTAGAGCCTGTTTCGGGAACCTCTAGGGCATTCAGCCTTATCTTTATTTTGCGGCCGTGGCGACATTGCTTTTTATTTTATTTTGCTACCCTGTGCTACCGTGGCGGCATACATGCATCCAATATAAGAATTTTCATTAAGTTTAAGCAGGCAATGTACACTTAGAACTCAAACAATATTCAGCACTTAACAGAAGTGTAATAAAAGTTTGGAAACTAATTTTTTTTTAGTTTTCTAAGGTGTTTTCCATGCTTCTTCCCAAGATTAAGTTCAATTTTAAGTGTGGTGCGAAAATAGAATTGGCTAACTATCATAGGCACAAATTATTTAACCCAGATTTCCAGTTTTCATTAAGTACTAGGCAGGATTTACAATGCAACTATATACAACTACATGCTTAACAAAATAACTTGAGGACTAACCCCCCCAAACTCAAGGCGGGCATTGCCCTAAATGCCTTAGACAAAATAAAATCTAAACAGAAAAACATAAAATAAAACAGAAAAAATAAAGAAAATAATGGTGCTAGAAGTTGTCCGAGTTGTCTTTTAACTCGGTGGACTTGGAGGAATATTAGAGGACTAGGCGGCGGGTGGCAAGTGATTTAGCGGCGAGGCTCTACTTTTGGCCGTGAGCTGGCTGGACTCTGATGGGAGTGGGTCTCTTTGGTAGCTGCTCCAGCTTGGTCTCTGGCCTTTCATCCTCTGGTTTGACCGCTATCACGTTCCTCTTTTCTTCTCTTTGTTACCTCGGCCGACTCTGCATCATCGGAGGAATTAGACACCTCCTCGTCAAGGGAATCAGTGGCCTGGGCTGTCTCTTTTGTTGTCGTCTATGCCGCTTGGGCGGCTGTACTTTGTCTGCCCCTCATCAATGTTGACAACTTGCCTTTTATAGTAGGGTCTGAATCTAGATAAGTAGTTGTGAGACGGGCTAAAAAAATAATATAACTGAAAATAAAATCTGGTTCTAAGCTTATTAAGATTTATTTCTAAAGAAAACAATATAGATGTGGAAAAACTAAAATTATGTTACAGCAGGTTAGTTTCCGGTACTTCTTATAGTCCACCTGCACCCTCCATCGAGTGACTATTCTTATGGGGAAGTCTTTCTTCCTCGTTCCCTTGTAATCCATGCGAATCCTTCACCTTGTTTCTTTTTCTGAAGGCATGAACATGTGATTAGTAAAAATTATACCACTATCAAACCATGCACTTACCTTATCTTTGTCCTGATTTGTTATGGTTGATGATGGCTTTTGCTGCCAAGGCAGCTGTTCAGGCGGCCAACTATCGGGGCAGTAGTCTGTCATAATGCGGTTCAGGTCAAGGAAAAACTTGGCACATCGAAGGGCTTCATCATCCATAATATTGTGTTCTTCAGGTCCCTCGAACATCTCCATCGGTAGAAATTGTGATGGCTTTAGATCTGCCAGCATCGGCTCCTCTTGATATACATATTCCATAGTTGCCAAGATTTCTGTCGAGGCAGGCAGCGCTGCTGAGGCCTCTATCGTGGCGGGCATAGGTACCGAGACTGCTGAGGCATGCAAGGTTGCCACAAAACTAGGTGTTGTCGCAAAATTGCTTTGTGCAGTTTCCTCAATCCTTGCTAGGGAAATTTCTTGCATAGGCTTATCATGTGTTGGGCAGTGTTCTTCATCCTCTAGTTGTTCCTCACACATCGAAGAACTTTCTTCGTATATTTCTTCGGCCTCTTACCTAGGGACATCAGTATCCCTAAGACTGACTTTTTGGTGATCAATGGTTGCCAAGGCAGAAGTTGCTGGGACATTTTCTTCGTTTATGGCATATGTGGATGTGTTCAATCGATCTGCTGTATCACATAAGGTTGAATCCCGCCGTGACATCCTTGTATCCATTTTCTGTGAAAGCCTTTGAGTGGATTCAATAAAGGATGCAGTACTAGCCATGAAAACTTGAAGCATGTCGTCCAAGGTTTGTGATTGTTCTTGCGGAGGACTACACTGACAGGGTATATTTGCCGTTGTGGCAACACAATTGTCATGGTAAAAAAATTTAGAGGTTGTTGATCATACCATGAAAAATTCTGATACGGCGGCAGATATTGCGGCAGGTGCATCTGCTGTCCCAGTTGCTGCTGTGGCTTCTCCTGATGTTGGTTTCATATGTCTTCTCTGATAAGTAAAGGGCAATTTTCGAACACATGATTTCCCTCACATAGATTGCAAGAATTTTCCAACATTAGCTCTCGAGTGGTTTCTCTTGATTGCTCTTGAAGCTTACCACCTTGCCCTAGCATGTTTGTTTCTGCAGCAAAATTGTTATGGTAAATTCTTTTTTGACAATTTTGATCATACCATGAAAAATTTTGCTGTTGCGGCAGCGGCGTTTGCTATCTTGTTTGCTGCCACGATAGCAACTACTTCTACAGCATTTGCTGTTCACGTTCAAACATCAGCTCTCGTATAGTTTTCCTCGACATTGTGATGCCCTTGTACTTATAGCGTGCCTAAATTTTTTTTTTATATATATACAAAAGAAAAAAAAAGTTAAATACTTGAAATTTAAATGCAATTTAATAAAGAGTGCAGAAAACAAAACAAAGTCGCTATCGCCAATCCCCGACAACGATGCTAAAAACTTGTAAGGCATGTAGGTGTTCCCTTTTTGTGAGAACGCAAGTGCACACTCCTGCCAAGTTATAGTATATAAGATGTTGAATCCCACGAGGATTGGAATAGTTCATTCGAGTGTGTATCTGCACAAGAAATTTAAATGCACAATTAATTTCAGGTTTGGTTAAAGGAATAAAACTAAAACACAATTAATTAAAGAAGGGGAGATTAGAGTGATAGAATGGGTCAGGTAATTGCTGCTCAGTAGTGTGTAGATTGCATTGCATAGGTTAAGGTTGGATTGCGCTGCCACGATATGTTGCCTCGGCGGGTATGGCGGGCAGCAGCTACGACCCTGTCACACGGCCGCATCGGGTCACTGCCCCTACAACTTTCGCTGTCTCGGCAGGTGGAACCGAAATAAGTCTTGACGGTAAGTCTGACAGATATTCCAAGTCTAGCGGGATAGTTGACAGTGATCCTCCCTATTTCTAGGCAAGGATGCTCGAAAGCTAGCGTGACGTAGGCAATACCAAGCAATCTCAGCGTAAACCTAACACAAGCTAGTCAACTCGGTTGGTGATCCCTTTTAGCCGTTGAAACTTGTGAACTTGTTAGGAACCAAGTTAGTCACGCCCAACATATTGTGATCGTGCTTAACCCTTTCGTGAGCCTTACACTTTTGTGCCCGACAAATGGATTCTCTCAACTGACTGTTGTGGACTAATTGAAAGAATGAAGTGTATAGAATAAGCAAACTTGGAATATTTATTGCAAAACAACTTAACCTAATACAATCGTTTCTCACAACTACTTTACAAGCAAAAACCAAAACCCTAAGGAGTTTAGTACATAGCCGACTCCCTCTCTCTATCTCTCTCTATCTCTATGCCCTTATACCCTCACATACATGGGTATATATAGGGCTTGGCCTAAGGTTAAGGCCTCCTTGGAGTAGAAGTCTTCATTTATGATAAAAATAGCTTTTATATTTAATGCTTCATTCAATTCTGACTTAAATATGGACCCCTTTCAATGTTTACTAGTTCAGCAAGTAAGTATAAGCCATCTTGCTTATCGATCTTCAATCAACTCTATACACCGCTCCAGGCCTCAGAAAAATGCAAGATTGGGCTCTATGGACTCAGAAAAATGTCCTCTATTAAACGAGACCCATCTTGACTATGTCGGTGTATTGCCGTCTAGGCATCATTCTGCGGCGGCGACATTCTGCAGCGGCAGCATCTTTGGCGGCAACTGGAACTGCTTCAGTACAGCTCATTCTGCTCCCTGCTTTCATGTCCTCTCTTCCTCTGATCAACAACCAGCACATGAAATAGAAAACTAACTAAAACATTACCTTTTCTCTACCAAATATAAGATATTCAATAAAAGCATGGTAAAAGAAGAAATAATGTTATAATGCATGACATGCAGCTAATTATGCCTAACTAAGCTTAAGAACAACAATAATAAGGGTAGGAATGTGCATAAAATATAGAACTTTTGGACACTCTACAAACACCAAACAACCTCCGATGCAATACTTTTCTGGATTGGTGTTCTTGCACCGCTCCCTAAACAGAATAGCCAAAATTGCATATCCCCAACTCAGTTTACCAACATCTTCAAAATTCTACAGATGTCACAACCACATCGTGTGAACTTTGTTCCGAGTTTTGTTAGGCATCAATACCCTGCCGATCATATGTAAAATATAAGTGTAGAGCGTCTAGGTGTTCTCTATTTATGAGCGCAAGTGCACACTCTTGTCAAGTTATAGTATAAAAGATATCGTCTCCCACAGGGATTGGAGCAGCTCCTATGAATGGTTTCCTGCACAAAGATTTAGTAAATGCGTAATTAAATCTCATCATGTGGAAATATAAAAACACAAATAAAAGAAAGATAGTGATGAGAGAGATGATAGGGAGAGATTTGGGCGATAGGCTGGGTACGAAAAGTGCAGCTTAGTAGTATGAGGACTGCATTGTAAAGTTTGAGTATGTTTTGTGCTGCCATGAATTGCTGCCTCGGCGAGTATGGCGGGCGGCAAACTACGACCCTGTCACGCGGCCGCAGCAGGCCACTGCTACTGCAGGAGTGTACTGTCTCGACAGGTGGAACGAAAGGAAGTCCTGGCGGCAAGTCTGGCAGACATTCCAAAGTTCGGCGGGATGGTCGACAGTGATCCCTCCTATTTCTAGGTTAGGATGCTCGAGAGCTAACTTGTGGACTAGTGTGGAACCAAGTTAGTCAACTCGGTTGGTAATCCCTTTTAGCCGCTGAAACTTGTGGACTAGTGTGGAACCAAGTTAGTCACGCCTTTGCATGTTGTGACTGGGCTTAACCCTTTCATGAGCGTTGCACTTTCGTGTCCGAAAAATGGATTTTCTCTTCAACTAACTGGTGTAGACTAATTGAACGAACAAAGAACGTAGATTAAGCAAACTTTGGAATTTTATTGAAAACAACTCAAAACTATTACAACCGTTTCTCTCAAACTACTTTACATACACACATCTAAACCCTAGGAGAGTTGGGCCGCGACCCCCAACATCTCCAACCTATCTAACTATCCCCCCATCTATCCTCTCGTCCTCAGATATGCGAGGTGCTATCCGAGATGCCCATATACCCTTACATATATTGGGTATATATAGGGCTCATGACCTAGGTTTGAGTCCTCCTTGAAGTAGGAGTTCTAAAAGTAAATTACATTAAATACAGACTCCTTTATTACTCAAATATGGACTCTTTGGATGTTGCCTTCCTCCGCAAGTAAGGATAAGTGTTCCTACTTATCGGTCTTGGATCAGCTCTACTGGCCGCTACAGGCTTTAGAAAATTGCAAGACTGGGCTCATTGGGCTTAGGAAATTGCTCTCTTTAAATCGCGACCCATCTTGGCTAAGTCGGTGTAACTCCTGCCCAGGCGACACTTGGCGGGAATGCTGCTTCGGCAGTGTCCTTGGCGGCATCTGGAACTGCTTCAGTACAACTCCTCTGGTTACAGCCTTCTGTCCTGTCATGTCCTCTCTTCCACTTGCTACAGCACCTAAAAATATAAACTAAACTAAAATAATAACTTTTCTCAACCAAACATAAAATATTCAATAGAAGCACGGTAAAAGAGAAGATATTGTTATAATGCATGTAATGTACCTAAATATGCCTAAATGAGCTTAAGAACAACAATAATACGGACAAGAATGTGTACAAAATATAGAACTCATGGACACACTACACACCCTCAAACTCAAACTATTGCTTGTCCTCAAGCAATGCAACGTAGCTAGTAAACATGCCCTTAGCACAAAATTAATAGAAACATTCGCCTTTAACTTGATTTCTTACCTCAAGGCCGTGACACCTGTTTTATGTTAGTGATATGGAATGTCATGAAATAACTTAGGTTTTAATTTTCTTAATGTCAGTGCTGTGTGTGCAGGTTTGTGCTCATGCTAATCATGCTGAGATAATTAAGTTAACAAAGAATGCCTAAAATAATTAAATTACTAGAAAGGATACGAGTTACTGCCTTGGCAGCACAATTGGGCACTTTTGTTTTCTTTTTCTGATCATGGCTTTAAGGGCTTCAGCTTATCACAACTATTCTCTGGGTCTGAGGCTAAGATAGGTGCAATCTATGAAACTTCGAACCCTTTGAATAGAGTCATCCCGTGAAGACTTTCATTCACTCTTGCTAATTTGTCTGTCACTTGATTTAGATTCATGAACTTTTGATAGCAGCGGAGTGTCCTTGCTCACGATCCTTCCTAGAGCCTGTTTCGGGCACCTCTAGGGTATTTAAACTTCATGCCTAGAGCCTGTTTCGGGCACCTCTAGGTTTTTCATCATTTTTGATGTGCTGCCGTGGCGGCAAACCTGTATTCAATCAAGGAATTTTTATTAAGCAAGGCAGGTAGTGTTAAACTCAAAATTCAAGCAAAAATTCGGCATTTAACAGACAAGTGTAAAGATAATTGGCAGAAAGAAAATTTTTCTAAGTGTTTTTCATGCTTTTTCCCATAGATTAATTTTTTTTTGTATAGTGCGAATATAAGTAGTCGGCTAAGCTATCATAGGCACAAGTTTTTAAGCTAAAGATTTCTATTTCATTAAGTGCTAGGGGCAGAATTAACATATGCATTTAAATGCTACTAAATGAATCTAAAACAAAGAGGACTAATTCCCCCAAACTCAAGGTTTGCATTGTCCTCAATGTCTCTACAAAACAAAAATTAAAAACAAAACATAAAAAGAAAAATTAAAAACAGAAAAATAAAACATAAAAAATAATTAGGCCAATCAATTATAGTTTTAGACTTTTAGTTACAACGGGTCACCCGTCCGTTAAAATACAAACAAACATTCAAAAAAGTTTGGTATAATAATAGTTTTAGTCCTTAAAACATGTATATTCTACCGATTTAGTTACAATTCAAAGTAATTCAATAAATTTATCCCTTCACATTTTAAAAAAATATCAATTTGGTCAATTTCCTTCTCCCAAATTGTTTATTCTTCATCGTTCATCATCATTCCTACTTGGGTACTTGCGGTAACACGAGTTATACCAAACGTGATAACACTTACTAGAACTCAAAGGTTTTCAAAAAAATAATTTTGAATATATTTCAATGAATTTAATTTTAATGTAGACATATCTAATATTTTTAAATTTTTGTATTAGATTAATTAATGATTTTAAATGAAGTATTTTGGTGAATTGAGAGAAGAAAATAACTAAACTGATATGTCTTTAAATATGAAGAGTTAAAGTTTTTGAATTAGGACTAAGTTGATAAAATATATAAATTTTAAAGACCAAAATTATCACTATACCAAATCTTTTTGAACGTTCGTTTATACTTTAACGGAAGGGTGATCCGATCATAACTAAAATTTTAATTGAGTGACCTCCAATGTAATTTACCCTTGTTTTTTTATATATATTCATCGACCACCCCTTCTTCCCAACGTGATAAATGAAGTAATAAATCTAAGTTGTTAATCTGCAACTTGTCATCCCATTCATTATTCTCTTATCCCTCTGTTTACTTCGAGAGCTGCAGAGAATTTCCATGGATACCCAGACCTTCCACTTCGTTAATGGCAGCAGCCCTTCGTCCCTCTCTCCCGACCATATTCTTCCACAAGACAAAAGACCAAACCTAACCTAAACACCGCTTTTGTCCTCGGTTCCCGTCATCGACTTGATGGAGGAACCATGTGCATCAGTTGT
The DNA here is from genome assembly GCA_958450335.1 of Hibiscus tridactylites. Lineage (NCBI taxonomy): Eukaryota > Viridiplantae > Streptophyta > Magnoliopsida > Malvales > Malvaceae > Hibiscus > Hibiscus tridactylites. Next base: position 71,066,740 of record OY288281.1, read on the forward strand.
CGACAAAATCTCGAAAGCTTGCGAGGAATACGGCTTCTTTCAGATCATCAACCACGGCGTCCCCCGGGAATTATGCGACCGGGTGTTGGCCGTTCTCGCCGCTTTCTTTGAACTCCCGCCTCAAGAGAAGGCGCCGTTTTTAGCGACGGATCAAACCCAGCAAGTGAAGCTGTTGAATTATTATGTTAAAAGTGATGGCCAGAACAAGGTTTCCATGTGGAGTGAATGCTTTACTCACCCTTGGCATCCGTTGGACGATATCCTCCATCTTTTGCCCCAAAATCCTCCTCAATACCGGTTAGTCGTCTGGCTTTTAATACTTTAATTTGTCATGATGTTATCGTACTATTAGAAAAAAAATTACAAATTTTATCATTTAACCTTCTTTTGAATGTTTATATTTATTTTTATTTACATTGAGTTTAGGGGGTCAATTGACCCCACTTGATTAGTTGTGGTATGAGATTTTTAAAAAGTTAAATGTTGTTTTCAAGGAATTAGTATAAAATTTTTCATGAAAATATTAGAATTGAACTCACTTGATTTGTTTGGGTACGAGGTCAACAATATTTATATTGTAGTTGTATGTGAATCCCCGTACCCCAAAATCTACTCTGACCCCACTATATGAAAGTTCTGACTCCGCCGCTGGTCACTTCGTATTCAATATATAATTGTATTATGACCGAACATCTATCTTTTAAAAATATGAAATACTTGAAATTTCTTCTGTTTTTTTTGTTGAAAAAACTTAGTTTCGGATTATCTTTGATCTCTAGAAATGAAGAATCTTCTTTTAAATCCGAGCGGTGGGAAGGTGAAAAAGGAGGAAGTAAGATGTGTATCCTGATTTCACTTTGATCAATAGTGGATATTGTAGATTAAAGTGGTTTTTGATTTTACGAGTTTTAGGCTTTGAGTTGAGTTTCATCAAGTTTAAAGTAATTGGGAGAAATTTAAATTAATAGAGAGGTAAAAGATAATGAGGTGTGTTTGTGTTTGTCGGTGTTTCGAGTGACCGAAGAAGACACAAAAAAATAGTGATTTAAACGTTGGCGTGAAAAAAAATGAAAGTGTAAGGCTTTCGTGGTAGCAAAAAATAGTCTACATCAACACAAGTGGTTTTCATGTCATCATTTTATTTTTTATTTAACGATAGAATAACTAAAATAAAAGTAAATTAAAAGTTTAATGATTAAATTAAAAAAATTTAAACTTTAATAACTAAAATAAGAGTAAAAGAAAGTAGAGTGATAAAATTTGTAATTTACTCTCGAAAAAATTTATTGAATTGTGGGTGCAGAGAGGTTATTGCTGAATATTCCAAGGAGATTTATGTTCTGATGAAAAGGCTATTGAGCTTGATATCTCAAGGACTCGGGCTCGAACAGGACTGTCTCAAAACGAAGCTCGGCGAGAACCCGAGGTTTCAAGCACAGGGAAACTACTATCCACCATGTCTAGACCCTGAGCTCACACTGGGACTGAATGTTCATACTGATATTAGTGCGCTCACAATCGTTAGGCAATCGGAAGATGTAACTGGACTACAAGTTTTCCAAGGTGGAAATTGGGTTCCAATTGAACCAATCCCCAATGCGTTTGTCATCAACATTGGCGATCAAATTCAGGTAAAAACATTTATGTGTTACACGAATTTTAGCATTGTTAGTAAATTCGACCCGGTTCTAACCACGAAAAAGACCTATGGTGTATGGATGAATGAAGGTACTAAGTAATGGAAGGTTCAAGAGTGTGCACCATAGGGCAGTGACGAACAGAAATAAAAAATGAGTTTCGTTGGCGACGTTTTATAGTCCGAATAAAGATACAATAATCGGTCGGTTGCGTGTAAAAGAGTCTATCGCAATTGAGTGCAAGTGTACACGTCGCAAGTAATAAAGTGATACTAGAGTATCGGATATCGTCTCCACAGGGACTGGGCTAACCCTTTCCTTTGCTATCTGCGCAAGGGGAAAAGAATAAATTAAGATATTGTCACGAAAATAATAAAGAATACTGGAAAATAAAAGTAGAGAAATTAAGATAGAGAGAATGGGCTGGTATTGAATTGCTCAGTAGTGCAGGTATTGCAGAGTTTAGGAAATCCAGTCCTGTCGTCGCGCCTGTCGCCGACAGCACCTGTCGCGGCAGCAAACACACCAACTCCGTACTTCAAGTTTGGCAAGAATCCCAGATCTGCCTTGGCCTATCCCTAGGTCCAAGTCTGTCGATGATCACGTCTTTGATGATACCTCCCGGCGTGAATCGAAGGATGAACACCGATGTGTATGAATTCTTCTTTAGCCACTTAACCTCGCCCTATCCCTAGGCGCGAGATAGTTCAACTATAAACTAGAGAACTTGCTCTTATTTCTTTCATATACTTAACTCTCCCGATGCTAAGTAAATAGATAACCTCACAATGCTCTCCCGATGCTCTTGCAAGATATTAAAACCAAAATAAGAGAACTTGAAGTTTATTTTATTGAACTTGGAAAATCCTAAAACAAAACAATCCTTGCAACTACTTTACAAAACAACCCGTAGCCCTAGGGGAAATTTAGAACATGTCGGTGACGGGTAAACGGCAGGGTTTTTTGGTTTCGGTTATGGGGTATTCGGTTGTGCTCTAGGTTTAATCTATGCCCTTATATAAGCTTTGGGCTCAAGTTATCTAAGCTGACAAGGATTACAACTTTAATTAAAAGTAAGATTCTAATAAAGACTAAATCTCTAAAGACTCCTACTTTCCAGCCGCATCCTTGTTTCTGGGAATTTCCTCTCCTTGAGCTTTGGCTTGACATATCTTTTGATCCGGGGCTTGGAAAAATATGTGGCTTTCACACGACAGACGAGCAGATTTTTCTCTATCTATCGAGGTCCACTTTGCTTTTCCTCTTCATAGGTCTGCTGTCACCATGCTGTCACGACAGGTTCATGGCAGCTTTGTCTTCTTCGTCTGTTTGTCCAGTTCAGCTTTCCTGCTTCTCTGCCCTGCGCCTGCCTTCAACGTCTACTATGGCAGATACCTGCAAAAATAGCCATCTTTTAGTAGAATCCGTGCTTTTAATCCAATTGTGATGTTTTATTGAAAACTAACCTAAATGCAATGCAATGATGCTTGAATGCAGCAGAAATATGGGTTAAAAAGGGTGTAAATAATAGAACTTTTACACACTCAACACACCCCCAAACTCAAGTTTTTGCTTGCCCTCAAGCAATTAGACCTAAAAGAAAAATGAATATTTTTGTGTTGGCCTTCAAACAGTGAACTGTCCCTTACCCGTCGCTCAATCTCTATGGCGGCAGCAACCTGTCGGAAAGGTTAGGATCCGTCCGGAATCTCCCTATAGCTCTCGTGCAGTGTGTGCATGCTTGTGAACAGTTATATGCTAAGACTCTCTTAGTTTCACTAGAATATTCAACTCTTTAACTTGAATTTTTATGCCAAAGTTTATTTTCTTGAAGACACATTTTCATGCTTCTTTTTCTTCTCTTTTCAAGCTAAGTTTTTCTAGAGCCAGTTTCGGGCACCTCTAGTTACTAGAGCCGGTTTCGGGCACCTCTAGTTAGCTTCCTAGAGCCGGTTTCGGGCACCTCTAGGTTTTTGAATTTTCTTTTGCTAAACTTCTTTCCTAGAGCCAGTGTTAGGCACCTCTAGGGGCTATCCAAGTTCTAAGCTTCCTATTCTAGTTTGGCTAAAAGAAATCTAAGCAATATAACAGTCACAATGGTGTTTAAGTTTTCAGAACTATAGAAAGGCTCTAAACTTCTCCTTAAACTGTCCTAAAGATGCTGCCACGATAGAGCTGTCATGACAGGTAAGTTAACTTCACAGTTTTTAAGCCAACAGTTTAAATTTTCTGATTTGTTTTAAGAGAAATTAAAAGACACAACAATAATAAAAAAATGTACTTAAGACTCCATTAATGATGGAGGGTTGCCACCCCCCAAACTCGAGGGTTGCAGTGCCCTCAATGCAAAATGACAGAAAAAACAAAAATATGAAGAAAAGTACATCACAATTGATAAAAGCAGGCAACAATAAGAGGGAAATAAAAACTTAAATTTTCAGTCGATGTCCTCGCTGCTGCTGCTGAGACGGATCTGACGGCGGCATCTTGGCTGTGAAGGAGGCTGGGCAGGTTCAGGGGCAGGTGCAGGGGCAGATTGCTCCACAAGCTGGATGTCGGAACTGCTGCCACTGTCCCAAGTGCTGCTGGTGGTGCTGCTAGCTGTGGGTATCCGCTTCCTGTCTGCCACATGCTTTATCCTCTTGACAGGCGTAAACTCTATTTCCAAATTCCTCCTGATCAGAGGGCTGTCATCGGAGGCAGGCCTTTTTGTTCCTCTGGTAGAGGTGTCGGCCGGTGGACTGCCTGCTGCCGTCGGGGCAGGTGATGGGGTGGAAGCAGTCGAGTGGGAATGTGGGGAGGCAGGTGGTGTGGGTGTGTGGACAGGGGAGGGGATATGGAAATAATGGGCAGAAAATGTAGGGAATTGAACATCGGGAAAATTTAAAGTTTGGGTAATGAAGTTTACCGTCGAGTTAGCGAAGTCCCGAATGAACGTCATCAATCCTATTTGTCTCTCTACCCGTTGTAGCGCAGCAAGGATGAGGGCAGACTGGTCTGTCGGAGCGGCTGCGGCGGCAGGTTCAGGGACAGGCTCCTCTGATGATTCTTCTGGGGAGCCGACTGGATTGAAAGATGAGACAGGTGTAGCCACTACCAGCTCCATGAGGCTGTTGATGTTGTTTTCTGTCCAGCCTCTGCCCTTGATTATTTTGTCGGAGGGTTCCTCGGGCAGATGTTTCGGCATGGGTGCTGCCGGCTGCCGTCGGGGCAGGTGATGGTATGTAGGCGACAGATGGTATGGAGGCGGCAGGTGATGAAAGGCTTGAGGCCCAGATTCTTTGCCTTTGGAGTATAAATGAGGCCTCGTTCTTCCCACAGATCTCTGGTTGCAAAGGACTGTAGGGGAGTTGCTGCCGCCGAGGAAGTAGAGGCAGCATTGCGGCGGGTTTTTTTCTGGAAGACATGTTAGTGCAAGGGTTGTGAAAAGTAATTGAAAGCAAATGAAAACTAAATATGGAGAGCAAGTAAGAAATGAAGAAGTGAGTGAAAATGAAAATGAAACAGAGTTTTATAGAAAAAGTATTGATGCACGTTGAAACTGTAACGACAGACGCGTATAACGGGGCAGCTGTCGAGCTTTAGTGTGTCTGATGCGTCTGACACACGTTTCCGCGTCTGTTACGCGTCTGTCACACGTTTGTCGTGACAGCATGGTGACAGCCTGTCTTCTCCGTGTCTGCCGCGGCAGGTGGATCACAAGCTGCAATATTGGGCGTTGTTGGGTTGATGGATGGATGGTGGGCTGAGTTCACTTCTCCTGTCCTTCTCGACTCCTTTATTTCCTATAAAAACATTATTAAAATAGAATAAACCTTATTTCCTAATAATAATAAAACAAATAAAAATAAAAGTTAAGTTAAGTTAGGGATGCCATGTGGGGCATCTCCTAAGGTAACCACTTCCTGTATTCATGGGGCTTCAGTCCCCTGATAATGCTTGAGGCGTCGTTTCCGGTACTTCTTGAAGTCCATCCGTACCCTCCATCTGGTGATTATTCTCATGTTGGGGGCTCCTTTCTTTCTCTTCCCTTTGTAGTCTATGAAGTCCTCCCTTCTTGGTAATGTTTCTGAGGGCATGAACATATGATTAGAAAAAATCAAATTGACATTCGACCATAAACTTACCTTGTTTTCGTTGAATGTTGTTATGGTTGAATGTATCCCTTGCTGCCGTGCCCGCTACTGCGGCAGGTAGTTATTTTGACAGTTTTTTATCAGGTTACTTTGCAGGTCAATGGGACATTGGTAAGTGCCGTCACTCTCTATACCAAATTCTGTTGACCACTCGTAGATCTCCATCAGTAGAGACTGATGATTCTGTGTCCACCGGCTTTGGTTCCTCAAATACCTGCAATGAAATTGGCGAGTTTTCATATAATTCAAAAGGTTCGTTTATTACCTGCTCATATTCCATCGGTGAGGCATTGTCATTGGGTAGCTCTTCTAGATGGTCGTGCGAGTGCCATGACAGGGATGGATGTATGCAATCTTGGTCAGGCATAATCGATGTGGTGGGTTGAGAATTTGCCTCTGATGTGGTTGCTGCTTCAGCATCAGTTGCTGCCGAGGCGACAGTTGCTGTCGAGGCGGCAGTTGCTGTCGAGGCGGAAGTTGCTGTCGAGGCGGCAGTTGCTGTCGAGGCGGCAATTGCTGTCGAGGCGGCAGTTTCTGTCGAGGCGGTCGTTTCTGTCGAGGCGGCAGTTTCCGCTTTGACTGGAGTTTCTGCCTCAAAAGTTGTTGCTGCCGTGACATTCTCTTGAATTTCACTCAGCGTTGTCGCGGTGTTGCTCCATTCTGGCTCCTCGATCATTGTCATGGCAAGTTGTTGCTCAGACTCATCATATGTTGGGTATTCCTTCACATGGGCGTCCTCGTCACATTGCCTCATGATTTCAGGTTCATCTGTGGCATGAATGAGGGTTGGTCTGCTCAAGATTTCATCCATCTTGGCGATACTTGCGTCCATAGAAGTTGACAATTCTTGAGTGAGTGTCATGAAGGCTTGCAGTGTGTCTTCTAAGGATTTTGACTGCTCTTGAGGATGATGACATTGCCAGGGCAGGTCGGGTTCTGCAGCAAAACTGCTATGGTATAAAAAATTTTTTGGGTTTTGATCGTACCATAAAAAATTTTGCTGCTGCGACATTGGCATTTGCTGCCCCTGTTGCTGTCGTGGCAGCATATCTTTACGGTAATTGCAAGAACTTTCCCACATCAATTCTCGAATGGTTTTTCCCGTCATGTTGATGCCCTTGAACCTGTATTTTCACCTGAGTTTTTTTTTGTAAAAAAAATAATAAAAAAATAATAAAAAAATAAAAATAAAAGAAAAGTGCAGAAGCTAGGGTAAGAGTGTGTTGCCAGTCCCCGGCAACGGCGCCAAAAACTTGTTGCGTGTAAAAGAGTCTATCGCAATTGAGTGCAAGTGTACACGTCGCAAGTAATAAAGTGATACTAGAGTATCGGATATCGTCTCCACAGGGACTGGGCTAACCCTTTCCTTTGCTATCTGCACAAAGGGAAAAGAATAGATTAAGATATTGTCACGAAAATAATAAAGAATACTGGAAAATAAAAGTAGAGAAATTAAGATAGAGAGAATGAGCTGGTATTGAATTGCTCAGTAGTGCAGGTATTGCAGAGTTTAGGAAATCCAGTCCTGTCGTCGCGCCTGTCGCCGACAGCACCTGTCGCGGCAGCTGTCCGTTGGCTGTCGCGGCAGCAAACACACCAACTCCGTACTTCAAGTTTGGCAAGAATCCCAGATCTGCCTTGGCCTATCCCTAGGTCCAAGTCTGTCGATGATCACGTCTTTGATGATACCTCCCGGCGTGAATCGAAGGATGAACACCGATGTGTATGAATTCTTCTTTAGCCACTTAACCTCGCCCTATCCCTAGGCACGAGATAGTTCAACTATAAACTAGAGAACTTGCTCTTATTTCTTTCGTATACTTAACTCTCCTGATGCTAAGTAAATAGATAACCTCACAATGCTCTCCCGATGCTCTTGCAAGATATTAAAACCAAAATAAGAGAACTTGAAGTTTATTTTATTGAACTTGGAAAATCCTAAAACAAAACAATCCTTGCAACTACTTTACAAAACAACCCGTAGCCCTAGGGGAAATTTAGAACATGTCGGTGACGGGTAAACGGCAGGGGTTTTTGGTTTCGGTTATGGGGTATTCGGTTGTGCTCTAGGTTTAATCTATGCCCTTATATAAGCTTTGGGCTCAAGTTATCTAAGGTGACAAGGATTACAACTTTAATTAAAAGTAAGATTCTAATAAAGACTAAATCTCTAAAGACTCCTACTTTCCAGCCGCATCCTTGTTTCTGGGAATTTCCTCTCCTTGAGCTTTGGCTTGACATATCTTTTGATCCGGGGCTTGGAAAAATATGTGGCTTTCACACGACAGACGAGCAGATTTTTCTCTATCTATCGAGGTCCACTTTGCTTTTCCTCTTCATAGGTCTGCTGTCACCATGCTGTCACGACAGGTTCATGGCAGCTTTGTCTTCTTCGTCTGTTTGTCCAGTTCAGCTTTCCTGCTTCTCTGCCCTGCGCCTGCCTTCAACGTCTACTATGGCAGATACCTGCAAAAATAGCCATCTTTTAGTAGAATCCGTGCTTTTAATTCAATTGTGATGTTTTATTGAAAACTAACCTAAATGCAATGCAATGATGCTTGAATGCAGCAGAAATATGGGTTAAAAAGGGTGTAAATAATAGAACTTTTACACACTCAACACGGTCCCATTCGGGATTTGATCGACGAGCAGCATCTTCCTTTGTACAGGGAATATCGTTTCTCTGAGTTTCTTGAGGGATTCTTCAAGCAAGAAGGAGCAAGACGGATGGTCACGAAAATTTTCGAGTTGAAAGCTAAAAGATGGCCCCTAATTGTTATGTTCCAATATCAATGTGTCGAAAAACTATCTTCTTTGGTTGGAAAATAATGGGTTCAAATTAGTAATAATCCCAACTGTAAGTGTTGCAACATGGACTGGATTGAACGTATCATTGCAGAATGATTTTCAACTTTAAGGGCAGGTAGAGAAATGTGGCCCAATATTTTTTTTTGGCTTAATACACTGTTCACCCCTAAACTTTATATATTTTTTCAACTTGTCCTCTAAAATTCAGTTTGACCACTTTTGTCTCTTAATGTTTTCGACGTTACTCATATTGCCCCCTATCATTAAAAAAATTCGTCTGACCAATTAGAATGCGCCCTGTCATTTTCTTTTTCATTTTTAAATTTTAAAAATAAAATAAATATATTAAAATATTTATTAATTTAATTATATTTCTCAAAATATCCAAAACACCCTCGTCTTCTTCTCTAATTTTCATTTCTTTTTCAATGACGGCCAACAGGGTCGTTAACAGAAACGAAGCAACAACACTTTTCGAAGAAACATGTTCAAGAATCATGTCATTCTGCAACTCTGGCGCTTTTAGAGAAGATATATGCATTCACAATCCCATAATAAAATTGGGTCTTTAACACCATTTGTATCTGAACAACACCTCTTGTCTCTCTATGAAAAATGCTTTGGAGTGGACGCAACACGCCACTTGTTCGACGAAATGCCGCAAAAAGATGTTGTGTCTAAGACTGTAATCCTATCGGCTTATGTCAAGCGCAGAAACTATGAATTGGCCTTTCGAGTTTTCGATTCTATGCTAATATCTGTAATGCCCGAACGAGCTTACGTTGTCGAGTGTGCTACGTTCGTGTTTGGCTTTAAGAGAGTTAGAATATGGGACTTGCATTCAAGGTTATGTGATAAAGCAAGGGTTTGATCAGAACCCAGTTTTGGTTAATGGCTTGGTTGGTTTTTACTCCAAATTTGATTTAATAGGTGAAGCTTTTAACTTGTTTATTGATAAGGGAAACCACGATGGACGAGAATTGATGAAAAAGTTGTTAAAGAAAATTGAGGAAGAAGGTGATGGGGATGAAGATGAGTTGTTTTGGGTATTTTAATATATTTAGTTTATTTAATTTGTTTTTGTTTTAAAATTTAAAAATAAATAAAAATGACGTGGCACGTTCTGATAGGTCAAGACAATTTTTTATTTGCAAATGGGGAGGTCATGTTCACCTGCATGTCCCATACTGGCACGCCAGGCAAGTGTATATAAGGTAAAATTAAATAGGGTTTAGGCACGTCAGGCTATTAAAGGGTAAATAGGATTCTAGGTATGGGCTAGGTGTTGTTCATCTGCTATTAAAGCGTAAAATTAAATAGGGTTCGATGGATATCTTAATTTTAAAATTATTGTTTTTAAGTTATGTATAAAATCTGTACCAACATATTGTATACTCTGTTATACTTTTTAAAAGATAAAAAAAATATTTTTATCGACTATAAAAATATTAGCTTATTAGGGTGTGTAAAATCGGATTCGATTAAAATATTTTTAATTTGTGCGAGTAAGTTCGGGTCACTCAAATCTCGACCCTATATTTTTACCAACCGAATGTATAAAATATTTTTATCAACTTTAAAAAAATCATGAAACATGCGAGTACAACATACATGCAAATTAGGGTGTGAAAAATCGAGTTCGATTAACCATTTGTAAATTGTGTCGGTTAACCGGTAAGTTCGGGTCACTCAAATATCGACCCTATATCGTAACCATTCAACCAGTTAACAGTTTATTCGGTTAACCGAAATATTCGATACGATCTGAATAATTATTTTTTCTTTGTTTATTAAAAAATATAAATTTTTTAAAACACGACCTATGATCTTAGTATCTTTCTAAAATACATACAATATTTATAACCCTAAACCCTATATGCCCAATTTTGCCTATACATACTATATAAAAATCATATTATAACCCCAAACTAAACCCTATACCATAATACCTATACCCGAAACCCAACCATATCTCTGAACCCTATCTATTTTAAAGCCTGACGTGCCTACATGGCACATGCAGGTGAACACCACCTCGCCATTTGCAAATGGCGTGGTGTTGTTCACCTGCATGTGCCATGCAGGCACGTCAGGGACGAGCATGGAGCTGAGGAGCTGAGCCGCCCGCGCTGCCAAGCCTGCCTCCAACAGGACCACGCCAGGAGGAGGAGGCGAGGTCCTGGGAACGCCGGCTGCAGGTGGCGTGGTCCTCTGGCCACTATTGTTATTGGCCTAGTTCCCCAAAATTAGGCCAACCGACCCCATCCCCTAAATAATAAGCCAAAGTTGGCTTATACGCCCAAATTTGCCTACTTTTTAACTTTGCTTATTCTTTTAAATCTGATTTAATGAACCACCCCACCTCTTTGTTTTTAGGTAAATTATATCGAAAGTTACTCAATTATTAATAAAGTTATTTTTGAGTCATTTAATTATTAAAAATTATAATTAGGCTATTCAATTATAGTTTTAGTTACGATGGGACTCGTCCGTTAAATACAAACAAACATCCAAAAAAATTTGGTATAATGATAGTTTTAGTCCTTAAAACATGTATATTCTACCAATTTCGTTACAATTCAAAATAATTCAATAAATTTATCCCTTCACATTTTAAAAAAATATATCTATTTGGTCAATTTTCTTCTCCCAAATTGTTTATTCTTCACCGTTCATCATCATTCCTACTTGGGTACTCGCGGTAACACGAGTTATACCAAACTTGATATTTTTAAATCCGTTTGATAATAAAAATTCAGTAATAAAATTTTTGTAATTATTAGTTTATTTTAAAATAAAAGGAAAATAATAAAATCATTTAAAAATATGAAATTACTAAGAAAATTGTATACTAATTAGAAAACCTGAACTTTTTATAGAAAATTACGTGATAACACTTACTAGAACCCGAAAGTTTTAAAAAAATAATTTTGAATATATTTCAATGAATTTAATTTTAATGTAGACATATCTAACATTTTTAAATTTTTGTATTAGATTAATTAATGATTTTAAATGAAGTATTTTGGTGAATTGAGAGAAGAAAATAACTAAACTGATATGTCTTTAAATATGAAGAGTTAAAGTTTTTGAATTAGGACTAAGTTGATAAAATATATAAATTTTAAAGACTAAAATTATCACTATACCAAATCTTTTTGAACGTCCGTTTATACTTTAACGGAAGGGTGATCCGATCATAACTAAAATTTTAATTGAGTGACCTCTAATGTAATTTACCCTTGTTTTTTATATATATTCATCGACCACTCCTTCTTCCCAACGTGATAAATGAAGTAATAAATCTAAGTTGTTAATCTGCAACTTGTCATCCCATTCATTATTCTCTTATCCCTCCGTTTACTTCGAGAGCTGCAGAGAATTTCCATGGATACCCAGACCTTCCACTTCGTTAATGGCAGCAACCCTTCATCCCTCTCTCCCGACCATATGCTTCTACAAGACAAAAGACCAAACCTAACCCAAACACCGCTTTTGTCCTCGGTTCCCGTCATCGACTTGATGGAGGAACCATGTGCATCAGTTGTCGACAAAATCTCGAAAGCTTGTGAGGAATACGACTTCTTTCAGATCATCAACCACGGCGTCCCCCGGGAATTATGCGACCGGGTGTTGGCCGTTCTCGCCGCTTTCTTTGAACTCCTGCCTCAAGAGAAGGTGTTGTTTTTAGCGACGGATCAAACCCAGCAAGTGAAGCTATCAAGAATATCAAGAAGGTTGCTGATCTGTCATGTTAATTAGGTGGTTAATTTGTTAGTTAGTCGGTTAAGCCTAGCTGTTAGTCATAGTCTTTTATTATATATTAGATGTGTATTTGTAAACAATAATTATTCCTTTATCTTTTAATAAGACGACACAGTTTTCTTTCTTTTCTTTCACGTGCCTATTATCCTTCTTCTCTCTTCGATCTTTGTTTCCCCAAATCTTCCTATCCGAAACCCTAACAATCTTGAGAGAAAATCCAATCCAACATGGTATCAGATGATGAATCTAACACCGATCGTGTTCGCAATTACACTTTCAAGAATGACGATCCCTCTGATGAATATTACATTCATCCTAGTGAGAACCCTGGCCTTGTTCTTACTTCCGCTTTGCTTACGGGTTCCAATTACCACAGCTGGGCGCGTTCGATGAAAATGACGCTCATCTCCAAGAACAAGTTTCGGTTTGTGGATGGTTCAATCAAGCATCTGCGTCAGGATCATTCTCGATTTCAAGCCTGGGTCAAGTGCAATAACCTAGTTCTTTCTTGGTTATTGCGTGCCATCAGCCCAGAAATTGCACAAGGGGTTATTTGGGTAGATACAGCCTACGAGTTGTGGGCGGATCTTCATGACCGGTTCAAGAAAGGAGACTTGATTCGGGTTTCAAATTTGCAGCAGGAGTTTTATTCCTTAAGACAAGGTAATCTTTCTATCACTGCCTTTCATACGCAGTTGAAGGTTATATGGGATGAGTTGTGTAATCTTAGGTCCCTGTCTAGCTGTGATTGTAAGGCTATTGAGTTTAGGAAACAAGATTTTTCTCTTCTTTTTCTTCGGGGGCTAAACGATTCTTTTTTAGTTCCAAAATCACAGATTTTGATGATGAAGCCTTTTCCAAATATTAATGAGATTTTCTCTGTTCTTGTTCAGCATGAAAGAACCATTAATCCTGTTAGTCTTGCTGATTCCAACATCTTGTTGGTTGATCGAAATTCTGTAAAGAGGGATGAGTCAAACAATAGGGGTTTTGTTAAGAAATTTTCTGGAAATTCTGTAAGTCGTAGACCTCTCTGTACTTTCTGTGGCCTTTATGGACACTCGGTAGAAAAATGCTTCAAGAAGCATGGGTATCCACCTGGGTATAGGTCTAGGACATCCTTTGGAAAAGTGAATCAAACTGCTAATGTTTTCAATGAAAATAACTCTGCTGTTAATACCAATGAGGAAGATATTGTTTCTTTTACAAAGGAACAGTATGCAAGCTTGTTGTCATTGTTAAATGATCGAGAGAAATCAGTTCAAAATCTGAATCCTCAGTCCCAAGTGAATGCTTTATCATCTAATTTTGAGTCTGCATCTAATGAAGGGTCAGGTATGATTTCTTCCTCTTTAGATGTTGATTTTCTTAATAATTCTATTATTGCTAATTGTTCTAGTCAGTCTGCTTGTTCTAAGAATGTAAATACTCAGTTGAGTAATTCTCTTAGTACTGAATCTTGGATTATAGACTCTGGGGCTACTGACCACATAGCAAATACTTTAGATAATTTTGTAGCTTACTCTTCTATTGGTGATAAATTTGTCAAGCTGCCAAATGGTCAACTTGTTAAGGTTTTACATGTAGGGACTGTTCAGTTGTCACCAGATTTAATTCTTGAAAATGTTTTACATATACCCTTTTTTGGTTTCAATCTGATATCTGTTTCTCAACTGACAAATAATTCAGATTTATCCTTCATTTTTTTCACATAATATTTGTTGTATACAGGATACCAAACAATGGAAGATGATTGGTATAGCTGAAAAGATGAATGGGTTGTACCAGCTTCAAGCTAAAGACTCTGCAAGAACTGATTTCTGTAATGTTGTAAATTCTTCCATTTCCTTTACTATTTGGCATGCTAGGTTAGGTCATCCCTCTAATCAGAGGATGAAAGTTTTTCATACTTTGAATTCTTCTATTCCTTCTGGTCATTTACATAACTGTGAAACTTGTCATTTGTCTAAACACAAGAGGTTGTCTTTTCCTGTGAGTGTTTCTAAGTCTCAATTTGTGTTTGACATTGTTCATATGGATATCTGGGGTCCTTTTCATGTTCCCAGTATATATGGTTTTTCTTACTTTCTCACTGTTGTTGATGATAAAAGTAGGTACATGTGGGTTTTTCCTATAAAATATAAATCTGAAACTAGAGAGTTAATAACTAATTTCTATACTATGGTAGAGGTTCAATTTTCTAAGAAGATAAAATGCATTAGAATTGATAATGGCAAGGAATTTGATATGGTTTACTTTTTTAAATCAAAAGGTATTGATCATCATACTTCTTGTCCTCATACACCTCAGCAGAACAGTGTAGTCGAGAGGAAACATCAACATTTATTAAATGTTGCTAGGGCTTTAAGGATTCAACCTGGTCTGCCTTTATTCTTTTGGATGGATTGCATTTTGCATGCAGCTTTTTTAATCAACATCACTCCTACTCCTATTCTTGCTAATAAAACTCCACATGAAGAATTATTTCAAATGAAACCTAAATATGATAATCTAAGGATCATAGGGTGTCTTGCTTATGCTTCCTTGTTGCCTAAGGCTAAAACTAAGATGCATCCTAGAGCTGCAAAGTGTGTCTTTTTAGGTTTTCCTAAAAATGTTAAAGGATACAGGCTTTATAACTTAGAAACTAAAAGTGTATTTGTTTCTAGGGATGTGGTTTTTGCTGAAGATGTTTTTCCTTTTAAAGAAAACCTTCCTGTTAAAGCTGTAGTTTTGCCTAATTGTGATAATTCTGGATTACATGATGAAACTTAACAATCTCAGAATATACCTTGTGATGATGTTCTTGCTTCTGGAAATTATGTTAGTAATTCTGATGAACATTCTGATAAGTCTAATGATTGTGGAGTTGCTTTTGATGATAGGAATACTGATCAGCTTGTTGTTTCTCCTTTAAAAGAAACTCAGAATCCCTTTAACAGAATTCCTATTCTTCATTCTAATAGGCCATCTCGAAATGTGAAGTTACCACAAAAGTTTAATGATTTTCATGTTAATCTACCTAAGCCTAGGACAACTCCACATTCTGTTGCTCATGTTCTATCATATTCTAATATTTCTGCTCAGCATAAGGCTTATATTAATAATGCAGATTTGTTAAGTGAGCCTAAAAACTATAAACAGGCTATTTTAAATGCTTGTTGGAAAGCAGCTATGCAAGAAGAAATTTCAGATTTAGAAAACAATAAGACATGGGATCTAGTTTCCCTTACCTCCTGGAAAAACCACTATAGGATGCAAGTGGGTCTTTAAAACAAAGCTTAAGTCAGATGGTACCCTTGATAGATACAAGGCTAGGTTAGTTGCAAAGGGGTATACACAACAGTCAGGAGTTGATTTTCTTCATACTTTTAGACCTGTAGCAAAAATAACCACTATTCGAACTTTATTAGCTCTAGCTGCTGCTAAAAACTAGGATTTACAACAGCTAGACATCAATAATGCTTTTTACATGGTGTTTTACAAGAAGAGGTTTACATGGAATTACCCCCTGGATTTTCTGATAAAAATACTGGTCTTGTTTGCAAATTGAATAAAAGCTTGTATGGTTTAAAACAAGCTAGTAGGCAGTGGAATGAAAGATTGACAAAAGCTTTAAGTGATCAAGGTTTTAAACAATCCATTTCTGATTCTAGTCTGTTTACTAAAGGAGATGGTTCTGAATTTATTGCCTTAGCAGTTTATGTAGATGACATAATCCTTGCAAGTCCTTCACCTCAACAAATTGCTTTTATTAAAAAATTTCTTCATGATACCTTTAAAATTAAGGATTTAGGAAAGTTAAAATTCTTCCTTGGTTTTGAAATTGCAAGGTCATCAAAAGGTATAAATATGTGTCAAAGAAAGTATACTTTAGACCTTCTAAAGGATACTGACTTTCTTGATGCTAAACATGTTACCAGTCCTTTTAGTGACACTAAAAGATTGTCTAAAACTGATGGTGAAGCTCTTTCAGATATAACAGCATATAGACAATTAATTGGAAAGCTTTTGTATCTTACCAATACAAGACCAGACATTTCATTTGCTGTTCAACAGCTCTCACAATTTCTGTCTGCACCTACTACTACTCATTTATCTGCTGCTCACCGTATTCTTAGATTTTTAAAAGCTACTCCTGGACAAGGCCTATTTTTCCCTGCTGGTAATTCTTTACAACTCCATGCTTTTTCTGATTCTGACTGGGCCTCTTGCCCAGACTCTCGAAGATCAACAACAGGTTTTTGTGTCTTCTTAGGGAAGTCCTTAATCTCTTGGAAGTCCAAGAAACAGCAAACGATATCTCGTTCATCCAGTGAAGCAGAGTATCGTGCCTTAGCTTCTGTCACTTGTGAAGTTCAATGGCTCTTTTATCTTCTTTCAGATTTGAAAATTAATCTTTCCTCTGCTAATCTTTACTGTGATAACCTCTCAGCTATTAAGATTGCTGAAAATCCTGTGCATCATGAACGCACAAAGCACATTGAAATTGACTGTCACCTAATTCGAGAGAAAGTTCAACAGGGAGTTATCAAACTTTTGCCTGTTTCCTCTCATAATCAGGTTGTTGATTGCTTTACTAAAGCTCTACCTTCTTTGTCTTTTCAAGATTCCATTTTCAAGTTGGGTTTACAAAACTTGTACACTCCAACTTGAGGGGGGGCTATCAAGAATATCAAGAAGGTTGCTGATCTGTCATGTTAATTAGGTGGTTAATTTGTTAGCTAGTCGGTTAAGCCTAGATGTTAGTCATAGTCTTTTATTATATATTAGATGTGTATTTGTAAACAATAATTATTCCTTTATCTTTTAATAAAACGACACAATTTTCTTTCTTTTCTTTCACGTTCCTATTATCCTTCTTCTCTCTTCGATCTTTGTTTCCCCAAATCTTCCTATCCGAAACCCTAACAATCTTGATGAAAATCCAATCCAACAGAAGCTGCTGAATTATTATGTTAAAAGTGATGGCCAGAACAAGGTTTCCATGTGGAGTGAATGCTTTACTCACCCTTGGCATCCGTTGGACGATATCCTCCATCTTTTGCCCCAAAATCCTCCTCAATACCGGTTAGTCGTCTGGCTTTTAATAGTTTAATTTGTCATGATGTTATCGTACTATTAGAAAAAAATTACAAATTTTATCATTTAACCTTCTTTTGAATGTTTTTATTTATTTTTATTTACATTGAGTTTAGGGGGTCAATTGACCCCACTTGATTAGTTGTGGTATGAGATTTTTAAAAAGTTAAATGTTGTTTTCAAGGAATTAGTATAAATTTTTTCATGAAAATATTAGAATTGAACTCACTTGATTTGTTTGGGTACGAGGTCAACAATATTTATATTGTAGTTGTATGTGAATCCCCGTACCCCAAAGTCTACTCTGACCCCACTATATGAAAGTTCTGACTCCGCCGCTGGTCACTTCGTATTCAATATATAATTGTTTTATGACCGAACATCTATCTTTTAAAAATATGAAATACTTGAAATTTCTTCTGTTTTTTTTTTTGTTGAAAAAACTTAGTTTCGGATTATCTTTGATCTCTAGAAATGAAGTGGTTTTTGATTTTACGAGTTTTAGGCTTTGAGTTTCAGCAATAGTGGATATTATAGATTAAAGTGGTTTTTGATTTTACGAGTTTTAGGCTTTGAGTTGAGTTTCATCAAGTTTAAAGTAATTAGGAGAAATTTAAATTAATAGAGAGGTAAAAGATAATGAGGTGTGTTTGTGTTTGTCGGTGTTTCGAGTGGCCGGAGAAGACACAAAAAAAATAGTGATTTAAACGTTGGCGTGAAAAAAAATGAAAGTGTAAGGCTTTTGTGGTAGCAAAAAATAGTCTACATCAACACAAGTGGTTATCATGTCATCATTTTATTTTTTATTTAACGATAGAATAACTAAAATAAAAGTAAATTAAAAGTTTAATGATTAAATTAAAAAAAATTTAAACTTTAATAACTAAAATAAGAGTAAAAGAAAGTAGAGTGATAAAATTTGTAATTTACTCTTGAAAAAATTTATTGAATTGTGGGTGCAGAGAGGTTATTTCTGAATATTCCAAGGAGATTTATGTTCTGATGAAAAGACTATTGAGCTTGATATCTCAAGGACTCGGGCTCGAACGGGACTGTCTCGAAACGAAGCTCGGCGAGAACCCGAGGTTTCGAGCACAGGGAAACTACTATCCACCATGTCCAGACCCTGAGCTCACACTGGGACTGAATGTTCATACTGATATTAGTGCGCTCACAATCGTTAGGCAATCGGAAGATGTAACTGAACTACAAGTTCTCCAAGGTGGAAATTGGGTTCCAATTGAACCAATCCCCAATGCGTTTGTCATCAACATTGGCGATCAAATTCAGGTAAAAACATTTATGTGTTACACGGATTTTAGCATTGTTAGTAAATTCGACCCGGTTCTAACCACGAAAAAGACCTATGGTGTATGGATGCATGAAGGTACTGAGTAATGGAAGGTTCAAGAGTGTGCACCATAGGGCAGTGACGAACAGAAATAAAAAACGAGTTTCGTTGGCGACATTTTACGGTCTGAATAAAGATACAATAATCGGTCCCATTCGGGATTTGATCGACGAGCAACATCTTCCTTTGTACAGGGAATATTCGTTTCTCTGAGTTTCTTGAGGAATTCTTCAAGCAAGAAGGAGCAAGACGGATGGTCACGAAAATTTTCGAGTTGAAAGCTTAAAGATGGCCCCAAATTGTTATGTTCCAATATCAATGTGTCGAAAAACTATCTTCTTTGGTTGGAAAATAATGGGTTCAAATTAGTAATAATCCCAACTGTAAGTGTTGCAACATGGGCTGGATTGAACGTGTCATTGCAGAATGATTTTCAACTTTAAGGGCAGGCAGAGAAATGTGGCCCAATATTTTTTTTTGGCTTAATACACTTTTCACCCCTAAACTTTATATATTTTTTCAACTTGTCCTCTAAAATTCAGTTTGACCACTTTTGTCTCTTAATGTTTTCGACGTTACTCATATTGCCCCCTATCATTAAAAAAATTCGTCTGACCAATCAGAATGCGCCCTGTCATTTTTTTTTATTTTTAAATTTTAAAAATAAAATAAATATATTAAAATATTTATTAATTTAATTATATTTCTCAAAATATCCAAAACACCCTCGTCTTCTTCTCTAATTTTCATTTCTTTTTCAATGACGGCCAACAGGATCGTTAACAGAAACGAAGCAACAACACTTTTTCGAAGAAACATGTTCAAGAATCATGTCATTCTGCAACTCTAACGCTTTTATAGAAGATATATGCATTCACAATCCCATAATAAAATTGGGTCTTTAAATCCATTTGTATCTGAACAACACCTCTTGTCTCTCTATGAAAAATGCTTTGGAGTGGAAGCAACACGCCACTTGTTCGACGAAATGTCGCAAAAAGATGTTGTGTCTAAGACTATAATCCTATCGGCTTATGTCAAGCGCAGAAACTATGAATTGGCCTTTCGAGTTTTCGATTCTATGCTAATATCTGTAATGCCCGAATGAGCTTACGTTGTCGAGTGTGCTACGTTCGTGTTTGGCTTTGAGAGAGTTAGAATATGGGACTTGCATTCAAGGTTATATGATAAAGCAAGGGTTTGATCAGAACCCAGTTTTGGTTAATGGCTTGGTTGGTTTTTACTCCAAATTTGATTTAATAGGTGAAGCTTTTAACTTGTTTATTGATAAGGGAAACCATGATGGACGAGAATTGATGAAAAATTGTTAAAGAAAATTGAGGAAGAAGGTGATGGGGATGAAGATGAGTTGTTTTGGGTATTTTAGTTTATTTAGTTTATTTAATTTGTTTTTTATTTTTAAATTTAAAAATAAATAAAAATGACGTGGCACGTTCTGATAGGTCAAGACAATTTTTTATTTGCAAATGGCGAGGTCCTGTTCACCTGCATGTCCCATGCTGGCTCGTCAGGCAAGTGTATATAAGGTAAAATTAAATAGGGTTTAGGCACGTCAGGCTATTAAAGGGTAAATAGGATTCTAGGTACGGGCTAGGTGTTGTTCACCTGCTATTAAAGCGCAAAATTAAATAGGGTTCGATGGATATCTTAATTTTAAAATTATTGTTTTTAAGTTATGTATAAAATCTGTACCAACATAATGTATACTCTGTTATACTTTTTAAAAGATAAAAAAAATATTTTTATCGACTTTAAAAATATTAGCTTATTAGGGTGTGCAAAATCGGGTTCGATTAAAATATTTTTAATTTGTGCGAGTAAGTTCGGGTCACTCAAATCTCGACCCTATATTTTTACCAACCGAATGTATAAAATATTTTTATCAACTTTAAAAAAATCGTGAAACATGCGAGTACATCATACATGCAAATTAGGGTGTGCAAAATCGGGTTCGATTAACCATTTGTAAATTGTGTCGGTTAACCGGTAAGTTCGGGTCACTCAAATATCGACCCTATATCGTAACCATTCAACCAGTTAACAGTTTATTCGGTTAACCAAAATATTCGGTACGATCTGAATAATGATTTTTTTACTTTATTTATTAAAAAATATAAAATTTTTAAAACACGACCTATGATCTTAGTATCTTTTTTAAAACACATACAATATTTATAACCCTAAACCCTATGATTTTAGTATCTTTTTTAAAACACATACAATATTTATAACCCTAAACCCTATATGCCCAATTTTGCCTATATATACTATTTAAAAATCATATTATAACTCCAAACTAAACCCTATACCCTAATCCCTATACCCGAAACCCAACCATATCTCTGAACCCTATCTATTTTAAAGTCTGATGTGCCTGCATGTGCCGTGCATGTGCCGTGCAGGCACGTCAGGGACGAGCATGGAGCTGAGGAGCTGAGCCGCCCGCGCTGCCAAGCCTGCCTCCAACAGGACCACGCCAGGAGGAGGAGGCGAGGTCCTGGGAACGCCGGCTGCAGTGGCGTGGTCCTCTGGCCACTATAGTTATTGGCCTAGTTCCCCAAAATTAGGCCAACCGACCCCATCCCCTAAATAATAAGCCAAAGTTGGCTTATACGCCCAAATTTGCCTACTTTTTAACTTTGTTTATTCTTTTAAATATCAATTAATTGGATCTGATTTAATGAACCACCCCACCTCTTTGTTTTTAGGTAAATTATATCGAAAGTTACTCAATTATTAATAAAGTTATTTTTGAGTCATTTAATTATTAAAAATTATAATTAGGCTATTCAATTATAGTTTTAGTTACGATGGGACCTGTCCGTTAAAATACAAACAAACATCCAAAAAAATATGGTATAATGATAGTTTTAGTCCTTAAAACATGTATATTCTACCAATTTCGTTACAATTCAAAATAATTCAATAAATTTATCCCTTCACATTTTAAAAAATATATCAATTTGGTCAATTTCTTCTCCCAAATTGTTTATTCTTCACCGTTCATCATCATTCCTACTTGGGTACTCGCGGTAACACGAGTTATACCAAACTTGATATTTTTAAATCCGTTTGATAATAAAAATTCAGTAATAAATTTTTTTAATTATTAGTTTATTTTAAAAATAAAAGGAAAATAATAAAATAATTTAAAAATATGAAATTACTAAGAAAATTGTATACTAATTAGAAAACCTGAACTTTTTGTAGAAAATTACGTGATAACACTTACTAGAACCCGAAAGTTTTAAAAAAATAATTTTGAATATATTTCAATGAATTTAATTTTAACGTAGACATATCTAACATTTTTAAATTTTTGTATTAGATTAATTAATGATTTTAAATGAAGTATTTTGGTGAATTGAGAGAAGAAAATAACTAAACTGATATGTTTTTTAAATATGAGGAGTTAAAGTTTTTGAATTAGGAGTAAGTTGATAAAATATATAAATTTTAAAGACTAAAATTATCACTATACCATATCTTTTTGAACGTTCGTTTATACTTTAACGGAAGGGTGATCCGATCATAACTAAAATTTTAATTGAGTGACCTCCAATGTAATTTACCATTGTTTTTTATATATATTCATAGAACACCCCTTCTTCCCAACGTGATAAATGAAGTAATAAATCTAAGTTGTTAATCTGCAGAGAATTTCCATGGATACCCAGACCTTCCACTTCGTTAATGGCAGCAACCCTTCCCAACGTGATAAATGAAGTAATAAATCTAAGATGTGTATCCTGATTTCACTTTGATCAATAGTGGATATTGTAGATTAAAGTGGTTTTTGATTTTACGAGTTTTAGGCTTTGAGTTGAGTTTCATCAAGTTTAAAGTAATTGGGAGAAATTTAAATTTGATTTAATAGGTGAAGCTTTTAACTTGTTTATTGAAACCACGATGGACGAGAATTGATGAAAAAGTTGTTAAAGAAAATTGAGGAAGAAGGTGATGGGGATGAAGATGAGTTGTTTTGGGTATTTTAGTATATTTAGTTTATTTAATTTGTTTTTTATTTTAAAATTTAAAAATAAATAAAAATGACGCGGCACGTTCTGATAGGTCAAGACAATTTTTTATTTGCAAATGGCGAGGTCCTGTTCACCTGCATGTAGGGATGTAAAAACTGGTAATCGGATGGGTTTCAGGTCGGGTACTGTCAGGTCGGGTAAAATCGGGTACAGGTCATTTCAGGTCATTTTTTTGTTTTGACTCGACTCGGGTCGGGTGCGGGTCCATTTCAAGTCGGGTCCATTTCAGGTCAGGTCCATTTCAGATCGGGTCCATTTCAGGTCGGGTCCATTTCAGGTCGGGTCCATTTCAGGTCGGGTCCATTTCAGGTCGGGTCCATTTCAGGTCGAGTCCATTTTAGGTCGGGTCAAAACGGGTCGGGTCCTAAGTAGATAATTGACAGGTTAATTCGGGTTCGGATACACTTCAGGTCGGGTCCATTTCAGGTCAGGTCTGTTTCAGGTCGGGTCCATTTCAGGTCGGGTCCATTTCAGGTCGGGTTCATTTCAGGTCGGTTGCATTTTAGGTCGGGTGCATTTCAGGTCGGGTAATTTTAGGTCTGGTAGTTTCAGGTCGGGTAATTCAGGTCGGGGTATTTTCGGGATTGGAATTCGTATTGAGTTTGAGTTCGGTACAACTGTATAAGTAGTTGATAGACTTTAGGTTGGCCTTCGTCAATCGTCATTGTTTTGGAGTTAATTATTTAAAGTCGTATCAAATTAAAATTATAAAATATTGTAGTAATTAAAAAATAATGAAAAGGGGTCAATTTGGACTGAAAAGGGGTCAATTTGGATTAAAAATAAAGTTTCACGGATTATAATGAACAAAAATATCAAATTAAAATTATAAAACATTAGACAAATTTAAAAGAATACAATGAAAAAGTTCAATTTGGAATAAAAATAATGTTTTGGGGACTGTAATGAACAAAAATATCAAATTAAAAGTATAAAAATTAGAGTAATTAAAAAGCAATAAGTAGAGGTCAATTTAGAATAAAAATAAAGTTTTAGGGTCTAGAATGAACAAATTTTCAAATTAAAATTATAAAACATGATGAATTAAAATATATATATATATATGGGTCAATATGGAATTAAAATAAAGTTAAGGGACTAGAATGAAGAAAATATCAAACAGAAATAATAAAACAATGGACAAATTTAAAAATAAATGTGGGTCAATTTGGAATAAAAATAAAGTTTTAGGGTCTAGATTGATGAAAATATCAAATTAAAATTATAAAACATTGGATGAATTAAAAAAACAATGAATAGGGGTCAATTTGGAATTGAAATAAAGTTAAAGGGACTATAATGAACAAAATACCAAATTAAAATTATAAAACATCGGACGAATTAAAAAAACAATAAATAAGGGTCAATTTAGAATTAAACTAAAGTTTAGGGGACTAGAATGAACAAAATATCAAATTAAAATTATAAAACATCGGACTAATTAAAATAAAGTTAAGAGACTAGAATGAACAAAATATCAAATTAAAATTATAAAACATCAGACTAATTAAAAAATTAAAAGTGGTCAATTTAGAATACAAATAAAGTTTAGGGACTAGAATGAACAAAATGTCAAAGTAAAATTATATATTATTGGTCTAATTAAAAAAACAATTAGTAGGGGTCAATTTGGAATAGAAATAAAGATTTAAGGGCTATAATAAACAGAAATATCAAATTAAAATTATAAAATATTGGACGGTTTAGGGTTTAGGGAAAATTCATTAATTGTTTAAAGTTCATGTATTGATACATACATACTTGTATACATTGGGGTTTAGGGTTTATGGTGTAGGGTTTAGGGAAATTCATCAAGGGTTCAGGGTTTATACATTGATAAGTATATATATATTTACATATATTAGGGTTAGGGTTTATGATTTTTAGGGTTTAGAGTTACGGGTTAAGGGAAAATTCATTAATGGTTTAGGGTTCATACATTGATAGGTACATACATACATACTTACATACATTTTAGTCTCAATATTAGGCACTAGAATGAACAAAAATATCATCAAATGATTTATATCTAAAATATTGGAGTAAAATACAAAAATTAAAAATTAATAAGGGTAACTTTCTATGGAAAATAAAATTTTAGGGACTAAAATGAATAAAAATATCACCATATTAAAAACATTGGACTAAGTTAGAAAAAATGAATATGGGTCAATTTGGAATAAAAATAAAGTTTTAGGGACGATAATGAACAAAAAAATCTAAATTAAAATTAAAGATATTGGACTAAATCGGTGACTAAAATATAAATCAAAATCAAAGGTATTGGACTAAACTAAAATTGAGATTAATATGAATCCAACTAAAACTAAAGAATAAAAAAGAGCTAACTGTAAAGCTCATCAACTAATAATAACCTAAAATGCAAATAACCCTTAAAAATGGGCGGGATTTTCCCCTTATTTTTTAAACTTAATTGTTTACCTAATTTCAAATGAAATTGAAAGATGGGAAATGTTCAAATGAGAATTGGATGTTGGGTGAGACTTGGGATTGGGAATTAGGATTGATTATGTAACACCCGGGTTTAGGGGTTAGGTGAAAATAATATTTTAATATTAATTGGGCTCGGTTTTATAATTTAAATAATATTAAGGGTTTTGTTTTCAAATTAATTAATTTTGGGTTGACCATGTTTTGAGATTAAACTCCAATTAACCATGGATTTCCCTCCTTGTGAATAGCCAAATTCATTAAGGGTAAATGAGTCTTTTGATTTTTAAAGGAATAAAACAAAACAACTAAAATACCAAAATTTCACTCATCTTCTCCCTCTCTCAACAAAAACCCACGACAAACTCTCCCCTCCATTGTAGTGCACTATTCCATCACATTGCCTCCCCATTTCAACTCCAAATTGAAAGGTAATGGCATTTTTGACTTCCCCTCACCTCCCTCTCCATGAAAGTACCTTTTATTTTCGTTTTCATGAAGTTTTTAGAAAATGGAAGTTTTGAATATTTTGATTAAAAATGAGATCTTTATGTTGATAAATGAAATGTTTTGATTCGATATGCTTAGTTATGGTATATAGAGGTCAAATGGTATGTTATATGTGAATTTCAAATGATTTTGGGCAAATTTTCAGAATTGGGTTTCAAGGGGGTTTTGGAGGGTTTTAAAGTGGTTTTTGGGGTGGTTTAATGTTGGTTTTTGAGGGCTGGTGCTAGTATGATATATGAGGGTTACTTTGGGTGTATTTGATGGTTGATTGGATGCTTGAAATGGAAGATTTCAGTGGGTTTTGTGGGTTGCTCGAAAATTCTGTTTTGGACTTGTTTTGGGTGTTGAATGCTTGAAAATGTTATTCCGGGTTAGTTCCAATGATGAGCTTTTGATTGTGGATGTTTTGTTTGTGTTTGGGATTGATTAGAATCGAGTTTGGGCATCAGTGAAGCATCGGAAGTAAATCCGGGAAGTTGAAGGTGGTTGCTTGCTTGGTCTTTGAGCTTGGAAGCTTAGGTGAGTGGTTAATTGTTTTAAATGGTTTTAAAATAGTTGGTTCGAGTATATGAACTAGGTTGGGCTTGGTAGACCCACCTAGAGTTAGGATTAGGGTGGTAGCCTAATCCTAAGCTTGATCTAGAGCCTTTGGATGAACTCATTTATGTGGTTGTGTATGTCTCGTATGAAATGTGATATGAATGGTTATGTATATTGTATTATACATGTGAGATGAGATATGACTTATGATGCTTGAGACTTGCATGATGATGGTTTTTGGTGAGTACGTGCTAAGCACGGAAATGATTGAAATGAGTATTGTGAAAAGAGTAAATGTTGGCACTAGTATACTTGAATACAAATGATCGATCATTAGGATGTTAGTGTGTACACATGAGTCAAAAGTCGCGCGTGGCCTTGGTGGCGTTGAGTCACCAAGGAGGAGTACGGGTTCGCCCGGAAATTATATTTAAATATAGTCGATGATGAGTGGAATCCCATCGACGGGGCGTGAGGATGAGTGGAATCCCCTCCGCGAGACCGGTGATGAGTGTAATCCCACCGTGAGGCAATGTGGTGGTTGGATGTGAGTTCCAACATGTCTATCCGCGTATTCGGGTCATAGCTAGGTGCCAATGTTGTTTGATATGTGTATCAATATATTGAGGTTTATGATCTTTGATGGGATGTTTGTATATGATTACATGTACTGTGGAGTTGAGCTTGTGATCATGGCTTTTATATTGTATATTGCTCATGCATCTTCATCTTATGGCTCTTGTGGATCCTTGGTATATTTGTGTAATGCCTTGGCTAGATCGTGCTCGGACCCTGCAATGTTGAGGTTTGTTTTTAGAGCTTACCCTCACTAAGCATCTTTGCTTACGCTCTTTTTGTTCAACATTGCAGATCCTTAGTTCGCGGGTTGCTCGAGCAAGTGGAGGGCCTCCAAGTGTGATTGTTAGCCTTGAGTACTTCAAGTATGAGTTTTTAATGTTGAACATGTAATAGTCTAAGCAATGGGACATGTGTTATTTTGATGGCTATGTTGTGGTTGATGTTGCTTGGGAGCATGTTAGACTCCTTGTATGTGTTGGCTATTTTGACTTTGGATGTATGCCTTGTTTGATACCTTGTTTGCATGTTGCTATTGTGAAGTTGTCTAAGTGTTGACCTTTGAATGCTTAATTCCTTAAGTGAGTTGTATGTATGCATGACTTGTTTTGTTGTGTCTTAGTGTTTAGTTCGTTTTGTTGATGTTGAAGCATGCTTGTATGTTGGGCTGCCTTAGGTTGTATTGCTAGTGGGTTGTTAGAGGTTGTGGAGATGTTTTGGGGCACCCTTGTGCCTTAAAACAGCCAAAACGAGTCTGCAGACAGGGGGCGTTTCGGAACGGGCCACCCTGTTTCGGTACGGTCCCTTTGCATTTGGCATGCCGTTTCGAAACGGATAGGGGTCGTTTCGGAACAATTTTGCTATTGGAATTCTGAGAAATTGGCGAGATAAAGGCGTTCCGAAACGGGCCTTTGATGTTTCGAAACGGTCAAATATCGTTGACCACGAGAATTTGACCGTTAGGGTCGTTTCGATACGGGTCACCCCTGTTTCGAAACGGTCACCCTATGGTTGACCCTGGCTTGTTGACTAAGTCAAGGCGTTTCGGAACACCCTAAGGGCGTTTCGAAACGGCCTGCTGTAAAGGATTAAAATGAGTTGTTTAATGTTTTGGTTGGTCGGAGTATGTTAAATTGTTTGCATTTTCCGCTGCTGTGCTTCACATAGGATTTAATTATGCCTATAGACAAGATAAAGTAAAAAAAAGGAATTTTCTGGGTCGTTAACCGAGGGGGAACCTTAACGGGTTTTGCTTCGGTTTTCCCCGTGTGGCCCACTCGGATCGGTCATCCGACCAGACCGGGACGAGGGGGTTACACTTGTTGGTATCAGAGCCTAAGGTTACCGAGACCTTGGGTAGGTAAGTGAGGTAAGTTCAAGTTTTTGATTTATATGCACGGTGTTTGCTTGCTTTGTAAGAATGGTTGCTTGTTTGACAAGTATGATTGACTGTTTATTCAAAAGTATGTGTGTGAGTCCCATTGCTACTATTACATTGGAAAAATGATTTTTAAGTGAGGGAACGTACTTGAACACTTGGAAGCCTTGCCTTGCTAACCCAGCTTTGTATGTTTTGTTGTTGTGGTTGTAGTTGATATCTGTGAGAGTGATGTCTAGACCGAGAGGTAGACCGAGAGTGGTTCGTCAGGAACCACGGGTTGCGACTCCTGTTGAGCCGGCAGTTGGTGTGGAGGCTCACCTAGAAGGGCCGGTGGCCGTGGGAGTTGGCGCTCCACCACCACCTCCACCACCACCACCTCCTCCACCTGGAGTTGGGGGCGAGGATGGAGCCGGAAGAGATGGACCTCAAGGTGGCCAAGGTCCAGCTGGGATTGATATGACTCCGCTAGTGCAAGCGATAGCGGGAGCATTTCAGGCCGCAGTTGCGGGAGCTCAGGCTGCAGCTCAGCCTAGGTGTGACGATGCTAGTCTACCTTTGGAGAGGCTCCGTAGCTTGGGGGCCGAGGAGTTTAGAGGATCTACTCCGGAGAGATCAGAGTTATGGTTGGAGAAGACAGTTCGTATTTTGGCTCAGATGGGTTGTGCGGGCGCACGTAGGTTGGGTTGTGTGATCTTGTTGCTTTAGGGTGATGCCTACACCTGGTGGGTCACCATTACTACTGGGGTTCCAGAGACAGAGATTGATTGGGATTTCTTTGAGACCGCTTTCAGGAAGAGGTACTTGGGACCGAGGTACCTAGATGAGAAGAAGCGAGAGTTCATGGCTCTTACTCAAGGAGATGCTTCTGTGATTGATTATGAGATCCGCTTTGTTCGCTTGAGCCAGTATGCTCCAGAGTTGGTTCCTACTGAAGTGGAACGCTGTAACCGATTCCGCTACGGATTGAATGAAGAGGTTAAGAGGTATACGCTAGCTTCTGACTACTCAGACTTTGATGTATTGGTCGCGAGGGCCAAGGATTTGGAGCATAGTTTGGGTTCGGCCAAACGATCGGGTGGTTCCAGTTCTGGTAAGAGGCATAACCACTTTGATGGTAGAGATGCCAAGAGGCACAGAGGTGGCGGACATCAGTTTGACCATAGACGTGGCGGTGGCCACCAGGGTAGGGGCCATCAGGGCCATAGAGGAGGAGGGTGTTTGCCCGAGTGTACCCGTTGTGGGAGGCAGCACGCTGGTGAGTGTTGGGGCAATTTCCATGCTTGTTGGAACTGTGGTTCGAGGGACCACTTTAGGAGGGATTGTCCGCATCAGGCGGCTCAGGCACCGAACATTGCTCAGGCTCCTGCGAGAGCAAATGATTTTCAGAGAGGCCGTGGGCGCGGTCGTGGCTACTTCCAACCTAGGGCTGACGCACCTAGGGTAGATGCTCAGAGGAACCTTGCTCATATTGTGGCAGTGCAGCCAGAGGCGGGAGGACCAGCGAGAGTCTATGCTCAGAGAGAGGCCGGGAACGACACTGATGTGATAGCAGGTAATTTCGAGTTACAGTCTATGTCTTTGCTTTCTTTGGTTGATTCGGGTTCTACACATTCCTACATTTTGAGTGAGCATGCACAGAAGTTAGACACACCTGTTGAGATCTTAGATGTAGGTATGCATGTTACTAGTTCTTTTGGTGAGACAGTTGTGCTTAGACGTATGTATAGGAGGTGTCCACTAAAGATTCAGGGTCATGTGTTCTCAGTTGATATGATGGAACTTCCTTTCTATGGTTTTGATATTATTCTGGGTATGGACTGGTTGGTCGAGCATCGGGCTAGTGTGGATTTTGAGACAAAGAGAATTTCTTTGAAGCTTTCTGATGACTACGAGGTAGTAGTAGTAGGCGAGAACATTAAGTTCTTATCTAATGTGGTGTCAGCTTTAGAGGCTCATAGGTTGATGGACTCTGGGTGTGGGGCTTATTTAGCTTATGTTATGAATCCGGATATGAGTGAAGCTAGACCGAAAGATATCAGAACAGTGTGTGACTTTCTAGATGTGTTTCCTGAAGAGTTGCCGGGTTTGCCTCCTGACAGAGATGTTGAGTTTGTGATTGAGACAGTTTCAGGATCTAACCCAGTTTCGATAGCTCCGTATCGTATGGCTCCGAAAGAGTTGAAAGAATTGAAAAGTCAGTTGCAAGAATTATTAGACCGTGGTTTCATTAGGCCTAGTAGTTCTCCGTGGGGTGCTCCCGTGTTGTTTGTGAAAAAGAAAGATGGTAGCATGCGCATGTGTATTGACTATAGACAGTTGAATCAGTTGACTGTGAAGAACAAGTATCTGTTGCCTCGTATAGATGATTTGTTTGATCAGTTGAGAGGTGCTTCAGTGTTCTCGAAGATAGACTTGAGATCCGGGTACTATAAGTTGAAGGTGAAAGAGTGTGATGTTCCGAAGACAGCTTTTAGGACTAGATATGGTCACTATGAGTTTCTTGTGATGCCATTTGGGCTCACGAATGCACCAGCAGCATTCATGGACATGATGAACAGAATTTTTAGAGACTACCTAGACCGTTTTGTAGTTGTTTTCATTGATGACATACTCGTGTACTCGAAGACAGAAGAAGAGCATGATGAGCACTTGAGATTTGTTTTACAGAGATTGTTGAGCAATCAGTTGTATGCGAAGCTTAGTAAATGTGAGTTCTGGATTCGAGAGGTTGTATTTCTTGGCCATGTCGTTTCGGCCGAGGGTATCCGAGTTGATCCTTCGAAGATTGAGGCTATTGTTGAGTGGAAACAACCTAAGTCCGTGACCGAGATTAGGAGTTTCCTAGGATTAGCCGGTTACTATAGGAGATTTGTTGATGGTTTCTCTAGGGTAGCTGCTCCTTTGACTAAATTGTTGCAAAAAGGGGTCAAGTTTGAATGGTCAGATGCAAGACAGAAGGCCTTTGAGAAATTGAAAGAAGCTTTGACAAATGCTCCAGTGTTAGTGCAACCTGCTTCCGGTAAGGAGTTTGTGATTTACAGTGATGCTTCCTACGTGGGCTTAGGATGTGTTTTGATGCAAGAAAGGAGAGTTGTTGCTTATGCTTCTAGACAGTTGAAGATTCAATGAGAAGAACTATCCTACTCATGACATAGAGCTAGCCACAGTTGTGTTTGCATTGAAGATTTGGTGTCATTACTTGTATGGTGAGAAGTGTATTGTTTACACCGATCACAAGAGCTTGAAGTATCTGATGACACAGAAAGAGTTGAACTTGAGATAGAGAAGATAGTTAGAGTTGCTAAAAGATTATGATTTGACCATTGAGTACCATCCGGGTAAAGCAAATGTAGTAGCCGATGCTTTGAGTAGAAAAGTGGTTGTTGAGTTGAGAGCTATGTTTGCTAGATTGAGTGTGTCCGATGATGGTGGTTTGATCACCGAGTTGCAAGTGAAGCCTTCTTTGATTCAGTTGATTAGAGAGAAGCAGTTGCAAGATGAGAGTTTAGTTCCTCATGTTCAGGACATAGCCGAAGGAAGACCGAGCGATTACAGTTTCAGTGGTGAGAGCTTGTTGTGCTTTAGAGATAGAATTGTTGTACCGAAAGATGTTGAGTTGAGACATCAGATTCTGAGTGAAGCACATTCGAGTCCCTTTTCTATGCATCCGGGTAGTACCAAAATGTACCGAGATTTGAAGAATGATTACTTCTGGGTTGAGTTGAAGAGAGATGTAGCCGAGTATGTGAGCCGTTGTATGGTTTGTGAGAGAGTGAAGGCAGAACATCAGGTTCCTTCAGGTTTGCTACAGCCTTTGAAGATTCCGGAATGGAAATGGGAGAGGATCACCATGGATTTTGTGTCGGGGTTGCCCTTATCTCCTTCGAAGAAGAACTCTGTTTGGGTGATTGTTGATAGGTTCACTAAGTGTGCTCACTTCTTAGCAGTGAACACTACGGATTCCTTAGACAAGTTGGCAAACTTGTACATCCGTGAGATTGTGAGACTTCATGGAGTTCCGAAGTCTATCGTTTCAGATAGGGATCCTAGATTTACTTCGAGGTTCTGGGGTTGCTTGCATAGTGCTTTAGGTAGCCGTTTGCATTTCAGCACGTCTTATCATCCTCAGTCCGATGGGCAGTCAGAGCGAGTGATACAGATTCTAGAGGATATGCTTCGTTGTTGTGTGATTGACTTCCAAGGTTTTTGGGAGAAGCACTTACCGTTGGTTGAGTTTGCTTACAACAACAGTTATCAGTCTAGTATCCATATGGCACCTTATGAGGCTTTGTATGGTAGACGATGTAGGTGTTGCGTGTAAAAGAGTCTATCGCAATTGTAGTGCAAGTGTACACGACGCAAGTAGTAAAGTGATACGAAGTATCAGATATCGTCTCCACAGGGATTGGGCTAATGACTTCACCTTGTTTACTGCACGAAAGTAAAGGAAATAATTAAGAATTGTCACGAGAATAATAAAGTAAAAACGTAAATAAAAGATTGAGATATCAAGGTAGAGAGAATGGGCTGGTATTGAATTGCTCAGTAGTGCAGGTATTGAATTTCTTAAGATTTCCAGTTCTGTCGTCGCGCCCGTCGCCGACAGCACCTGTCGCGGCGGCTGTCCGTTAGCTATCGCGGCAGCGAACACTAACTCCGTACTTCAAGCTTGGCAAGAATCCCAGATCTGCCTTGCCCTATCCCTAGGCACAAGTCTGTCGATGATCACGTCTTTGATGATACCTCCCGGCGTGAATCGAAGGATGAACACCGATGTGTATGAATTCTTCTTTAGCCACTTAACCTCGCCCTATCCCTAGGCACGAGATGGTTCAACTATAAACTAGAGAACGCGCTCTTATCTCTTTCGTATACTTAACTCTCCCGATGCTAAGTAAATGGATAACCTCACAATGCTCTCCCGATGCTCTTGCAAGATATTAAAACCAAGATAAAAGAACTTGAAGTTTATTTTATTGAACTTGAAAAAATCCTAAAACAAAGCAACCCTTGCAACTACTTTACAAAACAACCCGTAGCCCTAGGGGGAATTTAGAACATGTCGGTGACAGGTAAACAGCAGGGGTTTTTGGTTTCGGTTCTGGGGTAATCGATTATGCCCTAGGTTAAATCTATGCCCTTATATAAGCTTTGGGCTCAAGTTATCTAAGGTAACAAGGATTACAACTTTAATTAAAAGTAAGATTTTAATAAAGACTAAATCTCTAAAGTCTCCTACTTTCCAGCCGCATCCTTGTTTCTAGGAATTTCCTCTCCGTGAGCTTTGGCTTGACATATCTTTCGATCCGGGGCTTGGAAAAATATTTGGCTTTCACACGACAGACGAGCAGATTTTTCTCTATCTATCGAGGTCCACTTTACTTTTCCTCTTCATAAGTCTGCTGTCACCATGCTGTCACGACAGGTCCATGACAGGTTCGTCTTCTTCGGCTGCTTATCCAGTTCAGCTTTCCTGCTTATCTGCCCTGTGCCTGCCTTCATCGTCAACCATGGCAGCTACCTGCGAAATATGCCATCTTTTAGTAGAATCCGTGCCTTTTATATAATTGTGATGTTTTATTAAAAACTAACCTAAATGCAATGCAATGATGCTTGAATGCAGCAGAAATATGGGTTAAAAAGGGTGTAAATAATAGAACTTTTACACACTCAACACACCCCCAAACTCAAGTTTTTGCTTGCCCTCAAGCAATGAATACTTAAAAGAAAACTGAAAATTTTTGTGTTGGCCTTCAAACAGTGAACTATCCCTTACCCGTCGCTCATTCTCTATGGCGGCAGCAACCTGTCGGAAAAGTTAGGATCTGTCCGGAATCTCCCTATAGCTCTCGTGCAGTGTGTGCATGCTTGTGAACAGTTATATGCTAAGACTCTCTTAGTTTCACTAGAATATTCAACTTCTTAACTCGAATTTTTATGCCAAAGTTTACTTTCTTTTAGTAGGCACATTTTCATGCTTCTTTTTCTTCTATTTTCAAGCTAAGTTTTTCTAGAGCCAGTTTCGGGCACCTCTAGTTAGCTTCCTAGAGCCGGTTTCGGGCACCTCTAGGTTTTTGATTTTCTTTTGCTAAACTTCTTTCCTAGAGCCAGTGTTAGGCACCTCTAGGGGCTATTCAAGTTCTAAGCATCCTACTCTAGTTTGGCTAAAAGAAATCTAAGCAATATAACAGTCACAAAAGTGTTTAAGTTTTCAGAACTATAGAAAGGCTCTAAACTTTTCCTTAACCTGTCCTAAAGATGCTGCCACGACAGAGCCGTCATGACAGGTAAGTTAACTTCACAGTTTTTAAGCCAACAGTTTAAATTTTCTGATATATTTTTTTTAAGAAAAATAGATAAAAAAAAATAAGACACAACAATTAATAAAAGGATGTACTTAAGACTCCATTAATGATGGAGGGTTGCCACCCCCAAACTCGAGGGTTGCATTGCCCTCAATGCAAAATGACATGAAAAATAAAAGAAAGAAAAAGTACATCACAAAATATAAAGGCAGGCAGCAATAAGAGGTAAAAACTTAAATTTTAGTCGCTGCCTTCACTGTTGCTGCTGACGCGGATCTGATGACGGCGTCTGCGCTGTGGGGGAGGCTGGGCAGGTTCAAGAGCAGGTTGATCAGTAGGTTCATCGGCAGGTGGAAGGGCAGGTTCATCGGCAAGTTGAGGGGCAGGTTGCTCCACTAGCCGGACATCGGAACTGCTACCACTGTCCCAAGAGCTGCTGGTGGTGATGGCTTTGGGCAGCCTTTTCTTGTGTGCCAGGTGCTTAATTCGCTTGACCCGCGTAAAGTCGCTCTCCAAATTCCTCCGGATAAGAGGGCTGTCATCAGTGGAAGGTCTTTTGGTTCCTCGAGGGGAGGTGTCTGCCGGTGGGCTGCCTTCTGCCGTCGGGGCAGGGGTTGGTGTGGAAGCGGCAGAATGCATATGGGGAGAGACAGGTGGTGTGGGTGTGGGGGAGGGGATATGGAAATAATGGGCGGGGAAGGTGGGGAAGATGACATCCGAATAATGTAAAGTATTAGTAATGAAATTTACCGTTGCATTTGAGAAGTCGCGGATAAAGGTCATCAAACCCATTTGCCGCTCCTCTACCCGTAGGATTGCAGCAAGGATGTGGGCGGACTGGTCTGTCGGAGCGGTGTCGGCGGCAGCTTCTGGGGTAGGGTCGGTGGCAGGTTCTTCATCGGAGTCAGCAGGAGGGGCATTTGGGTCGAAGGCGTTGATGGGTGATACGACTATGACCTCCATGAGGCTGGAGATGTTGTTGTCAGTCCAGCCACTGCCCGTCTTGATTTTGTCGGAGGGTTCCTCTGGTACGGCAGCACAGCGGCAGAGGGCGGTGATGGTGAACGGCAGGCAGAGTCGTGAGTCGGAACGGAAGGCACAATCGATGATGCTGTCCCTCATGTACCTGCCCACATTGATGGGCCTGTCATGCATAATAGAGTGAATGAGGGCCAAGCGCTGTCGGTTGACTGTCGTATGGTGGGACGAGGGCAGGATACGCTTTTTGATGAAAGCGTTCCACAGTTTTGCTTCGGGGAGAAGCTGCCCCCTATTGACTGAGTGGGAGTTTTTCTTGCTGGTAGTCCATGTCGTACCAGCTTCTGTCAGCTCCACCATGATGGCATCATAGTCAGCAGCGTCGAGGGTGTCCAGAAATTGTTGGTGAGCATCATCATTGGGGCCAAAGAAGAGGCCGAACATATGGTTGATGCTGTTGGCGGTAAGGGGCACTTCCACTCCTCGGACAGTGATAGTTGTCGCTGTTTTGCTGTCGATGGCCTCGTAAAATTCTCGGACCAAAGTATCATTTAACTCTGTCGGCTGCTCGGCAAAGTCCTCCCATAGCTGTGCCGTTATGGCCTTCACAATGAACGGCCGAAGTCCCATATGAGGGGCATCTCTGTTGTATATAAAGCCACGCTCCTCCCATAGTTCCTTTTTGGCGAATGGTGAGGCTGCTGCTGAAGAAGAAGCGGCAGCAGCGTTCTGACGGGTTTGTCTCGACGACATTTTGGTTGCACGGGCTATGAAAGAGAGAAAACAAATAAAACTAGAGGAGATAAACAAGAGAGAAAAATCAGAAGTGATGAAAAATGAAAATGGGAAGGGGTTTATATAGCGGTCGAGTAGCTGCCCATTTAATGTCGCAACGGCAGGCGTGAAGAACGGAGCGGCAGATTGGATTTAGCGTGTCTGACGCGTCTGACACGCATTTATTCGTCTGTTACGCGTCTGCCGCACGCTTCTGCGTCTGCCGTGTCAGTCTGTTGACAGCCTGTCATATCCGTCCGCGGCGGCAGCCGAAACGACAGGTTTCCATAAATGGGATTTATTGGGCTGATGGATGGGCGGTGGGCTTGGGCCACTTCTCCTTTTCTTCTTGACTCCTTTATTTCCTAAAAACTGAAATTAGAAAAACAAAACATTATTTGAATAAATAAACCTAATTTCCTAATAAATAATAATAAATAATAAAATAAAAAGAAAATAGAAATTAGGTTAAATTAGGGATGCCTTGTGGGGCATCACCTAAAGTAACCACTTCCTGTATTCCTGGGGCTTCAGTCCCCTGATAATGCTTGAGGCGTTGTCCATTGACTTTGAATTGGTGCCCGTCCTTTAATGATTGAATTGTGATGGCACCATGGGGAAAAACTTGAACCACTTGGAACGGGCCAGACCATCTAGATTTGAGCTTCCCTGGAAAGAGTTTCAACCTAGAATTAAACAACAACACAAGCTGCCCTGGGCAGAACTGTCGTGGCAGCAACTTCTTGTCATGCCACTTCTTAGTCTTTTCCTTGTAAATCCTTGCATTGTCGTAGGCCATTGTCCGTATTTCATCGATCTCATTCAAATCTAATAGCCTTTTCTGGCCTGCCTTGTCCAAGTCCATGTTTACTGCCTTGATTGCCCAATATGCTTTGTGCTCGATCTCGACAGGCAAGTGACAGGTTTTCCCATAAATCAGTCGAAATGGAGACATGCCCAATGGAGTCTTGAAAGCTGTCTTGTATGCCCATAATGCATCATTTAGAAGTAAAGACCAATCTTTCCTAGTTGGTTTAACCATCTTTTCAAGAATGTTTTTCACTTCCCTGTTGGAAATCTCAGCCTATCCATTGGTCTGTGGGTGGTATGCTGTCGCGATCCTGTGCTTGACACCATATTTCTTTAAGGCGACAGCAATTACCCTATTATCAAAATGTCTCCCTTCATCACTGATAATCGCCCTAGGGATGCCAAATCTAGAAAAAATGTTCTTGTGCAAAAACTTTTGGACCGTTTTGGCATCATTCTTTTGAGTTGCGATTGCTTCTATCCACTTGGAGACATAATCCACTGCTAGGAGGATGTAAAGATTTCCACATGAAGATGGGAAAGGTCCCATAAAATCAATCCCCCAAACATCGAAAATTTCGACTTCTAAAATGTTCTGCAGTGGCATCTCGTTTCTCCTCGAGATGTTGCCTGTCCGCTGGCACCTGTCACAGTTCTTGTAAAATTCCTGTGCATCTTTGTATAGTGTCGGCCAGTAGAACCCTGACTGCAGCACCTTGGCAGCAGTCTTATTGCCTCCTAAGTGACCTCCATATTGTGAAGCATGGCAGTGATGGAGAATGTCTTCTTGCTCTTCTTGTGGTATACACCTCCGTATAACCTGATCTGCGCACATTTTGAAAAGAAGAGGTTCGTCCCAATAATAATGCTTAACATCATTTTGGAACCTCTTCCTGGCTTGATAATTAAGATCAGAAGGTAATATTCCGCTAACTATAAAATTAACGAAATCAGCATACCAGGGAAGGTTAGAAGACTTACCTGCCGCCATGGCTGTCGCAACAGCGATTGCGGCAGCAAAGAGCTGCTCATCTGGGAAGGTCTCCAGTATGTGTGTCTCATCAAACGGTAGACTCTGTCCCTTCTCCAACCTCGACAAGTGGTCTGCCACAAGATTTTCTGTCCCCTTTTTGTCTTTGATCTCAAGGTCGAACTCTTGTAATAGCAAGATCCACCGTATCAACCTAGGCTTTGCATCCTTCTTTGCGAACAAATACTTGAGGGCAAAATGGTCGGTGTGCACTATTACTTTCGTCCCAAGTATGTAAGAACGAAACTTGTCGATGGAGAACACCACAGCTAACAGCTCCTTTTCTGTGGTGGTATAGTTCACTTGGGCATCATTTAATGTTTTGCTGGCGTAGTATATGACATGAAACAGCTTGTCTCTGCGCTGCCCAAGTGCTGCCCCGACAGCATAGTCACTGGCATCACACATGATCTCAAACGGCTGTGTCCAGTCTGGTGGCTGTACTATGGGGGCTGTCACTAGCTTTTCCTTTAGAACCTTGAATGCTTCAGTACATTCTTCATTAAAGTCAAAGGGTCGGTTCTGATCTAAGAGATGACATAGGGGCTTCGTGATTTTTGAGAAATTTGCAATGAATCTCCTATAAAAACCAGCATGCCCTAGAAAACTCCTAATGCCCTTGACTGTGGTTGGCGGCGGCAGCTTCTCAATTACCTCTATTTTGGCCCTGTCGACTTCTATCCCACGACAGCTAATCTTATGGCCAAGGACTATCCCTTCATCCACCATAAAGTGGCATTTTTCCCAATTTAAAACAAGATTAGCTTTTTCACATCTTTCAAGTACCTTTTGTAAGTTGCCGAGGCAGCTCTCAAAATCGTCTCCAAAGACGGAAAAGTCATCCATGAAAATCTCGAGGAAGTCCTCTACCATGTCGGAGAATATGGCCATCATGCATCTTTGGAAGGTGGCAGGTGCGTTACAGAGGCCAAACGGCATCCTCCTAAATGCGTATGTTCCGTAGGGGCATGTGAAAGTCGTTTTCTCTTGATCCTCTGGTGCAATAGCAATTTGGTTTTAACCTGAGTAACCATCAAGAAAACAATAGTAAGGCTTACCCGCTAATCTATCAAGCATTTGATCAATAAAGGGTAAAGGAAAGTGGTCCTTTCGGGTAGCTTTATTAAGCTTCCGATAGTCCATACAAACCCTCCAACCGGTCACAGTCCTGGTTGGGATTAGCTCATTGTTCTCGTTGGTTATCACGGTCATTCCTCCTTTCTTTGGAACGCATTGCACCGGGCTTACCCATTTGCTGTCGGAGATGGCGTAAATAATACCAGCATCTAACCATTTAATTATCTCCTTACGCACGACCTCCTTCATCGCATGGTTTAGCCGCCTTTGGGCATCAATAGTCGGCTTATGATCTTCCTCAAGGAGGATTTTGTGCATGCATAACGCCGGACTAATGCCTTGAATGTCTGCTATCGTCCATCCAATCGCCTTCTTGTGCTGCCGTAACATGTCGATCAGCTGTCGTTCCTGTTCCTGCGGCAGCTTAGCAGAGATGATTACGGGCAGTGTGTCATCACAACCAAGATAAGCATATTTAAGCTGCCCTGGCAGGGGCTTAAGTTCTAAGACAGGTGGTTCAACAGTAGAGGGCTTTTGGATTAAATGGTTATCCGAAGTGTAATTCAAAGGTTCGAATAACTTACCTGGACGATGGTCTAACCAGTCTACCTCCTCATGACCTTCAGTATCAGATGTATCGGATTCAGAGGAGTCGCTGTCGTCGGTGCTGTCATCGTTGCTGTCGTGACAGGCCTGTAGATGGCTGTCGCAGCAGTGACCAAATTTTATATCACGACAGCCCGACCTGATGCAGGGTTGATCAAAGGTCACCTCAATGATGGCCTTGCATTCCTCATCCACATCAGCATGTTTCATCGCTTGGAGAACATTCAACTTAATTTCTTGATCGTTCACGCGCATGGTGAGTTCTCCTTTCTCCACATCAATCAATGATCTTCTCGTGGCTAAGAAGGGTCGCCCAAGGATGACTGGTGCGTTCTCATCTGCCTCACAATCTAAAATAAGAAAGTCAGCAGGAAATATAAGCTTATCCACTCTTACCAAAATATCTTCAATTTTTCCCTCGGGGTGAACGTAAGAGCGGTCGGCTAGCTGTAGGGTAACTGTCGTGGGCCGCGCCTTGCCAATACCTAGTTTCTGAAAAACAGATTTGGGCATTAGATTAACACTAGCACCTAGATCACAAAGTGCCTTACCCACAAATCTGTCGCCGATTACACAAGGTATGATGAAGCTCCCCGGATCCTTCTTTTTCTGGGGTGGCTGCCGATGAAGAATACTCATGCAACCTTCTTGCATCCTTACCGTTTCAAATTCCCCAAGTTTAGATTTTTTCGACATAACATCCTTGAGAAATTTAGCATAACCGGGCATCTCTCTGACAACATCTAACAACGGAATATTAATATGAACCTGTTTAAAAATATCATAAATCTTTTTAAGTTGAGATTCATGCTTAGCTTGCTGTATCCGTTCCGGAAAAGGTGGTGGAGGACGATAATCAGCAATGCGTCCTTCCCACTACATGTGAATCTGAGGACGATGTTCATCTTTTTTCTCCTCTGTCGCTTCTACTGTCGTGGCAGGCTCATCGGCAGCAGTCTGTTTATCACCTGTCGGGGCAGCTTCCTCGGCAGGTTTATCCAAGGCAGGTTCCTTTTCTGTTTCAGCTTCTTTTTCCGGCCCTGGTAACTTTTTCCCACTCCTAGTAGTAATCGCCTTACATTGCTCATGTGGGGGCGGTCTAGCATTTTCAGTATTGCTAGGGAATCCTCCATTCTGCCGTGGCTTAATATGCTGCGACACCTGACCCATTTGTGTCTCTAGAGATTTCAAGGTGGCCTCATGATTTGTCATTCTCATCTTGGTTTCATCCATAAAGGTTTCCGTCTTCTTGACAAACTGATTAATATTCTCCATATACGTACCAGTCTGAGACATAAAGGTGGCCAGAGTCTGCTCCAATATACTACTCGTGGCAGGTGGTGGCTGCTGTTGCTGCTGAGGCGGCAGGTTCTGCGGCAGGTTCTGCGGCGGCAGTTGCTGTCGCGTCAGCAATCTAGGACCCCCTGATTCTGATGATGCGCTTGTGGATTCAGGGCGTTGTTGGGGTTACTCCAGGAGAATTTGGGATCCTTCCTCCAATTGGGATTATAGTTGTTGGAATTGTAGTTCGGCTTGTAATTTCCAACATATTTTCCCTCTTCTATATTTATTGGGCACTCATCCCTACTATGATTTCCCTCACAAGTAGCACAAACTTCCTCGATAGCAAATCCTTGTAATTCATCATCATTCAGTAACTTTTTCATTGCTTTAGTAAGGAATGCTACCTGCGATTTCATAGTGCTGTCGGCCTCATAGTCCTTGACAGCAAGTACTCGTTTACCTCCTCTTCTAGCGGTTGGAAACTGCTCCTCATTCTTAGCCAGATGTTTCAAAACTTGCAGGGCCTCGTCCGGATCTTTATCCAATAATAATCCATTTGCTGCAGAATCAATTTGAATGCGAGTTTGTAAGTTAGCAGCATTATAGAACTTAGTTACCTGATTCCAGACAGGAAATCCATGCATTGGGCAGTTTCGAAGAAGAGTTGTAAATCTGTCCCAGGCCTCGTGCATTGGCTCGTCATCTTCCTGTTGAAAAGTAGCCATTTCGTTACGTAATCGCTCAGCTAAATGTGAAGGATTAAAACGAGACAAAAATTCACGAGTTAAATCTGCCCAAGTCATAATAGAACCCGGCGTAAGTTTATTCCACCAAGTTTTAGCTCTGTCCCTCAATGAATGGGGGAATAACCGAAGCCTCAGTATCTCCGGACTAACTCCTGGCAGTCTAAACGAACCACAGATCTCCTGGAACGTCTTGAGATGCTCTCTAGCATCTTCTGTCGCAGAACCACTGAACTGTCCGGCGTTGTTGATCATACTAAACATGACAGGTTTAAGCTCGAAGTTGTCAACATCAATATCCGGCAGCGTGGTCTCCAGCTCTACATGAGCGTTCAGCATGTAGTCACGACATGACCGTCGTCCATCTGCCGCGGGCGGGTCACCGACAGGCGGTATAATTCCATCACCGGGTTGATTACGGGCCATCTGCTCTAGCTGTTCCTCAAGGTATTCGTTTCTGTCTAAAAGGCGGCGAAGTTGTTTCTTGAGATTGAAGGAACGTTCGATCTCCGGATCTAACTTATACTCAGGATCTTCACCACTTTTCGATCTGCGCATAAACAAGGAAACCTCGTGAAAAGCAAGAGTTTAAAACACAAAAGAAAAATTAAAGAAAGAATAAAAACAAAACGAAAATAAAAACAAAAAGTGCAAGGAAAGAAAGGTGTAATTATGTTGCCAATCCCCGGCAACGGCGCCAAAAACTTGTTGCGTGTAAAAGAGTCTATCGCAATTGTAGTGCAAGTGTACACGACGCAAGTAGTAAAGTGATACGAAGTATCGGATATCGTCTCCACAGGGATTGGGCTAATGACTTCACCTTGTTTACTGCACGAAAGTAAAGGAAATAATTAAGAATTGTCACGAGAATAATAAAGTAAAAACGTAAATAAAAGATTGAGATATCAAGGTAGAGAGAATGGGCTGGTATTGAATTGCTCAGTAGTGCAGGTATTGAATTGCTTAAGATTTCCAGTTCTGTCGTCGCGCCCGTCGCCGACAGCACCTGTCGCGGCGGCTGTCCGTTAGCTGTCGCGGCAGCGAACACTAACTCCGTACTTCAAGCTTGGCAAGAATCCCAGATCTGCCTTGCCCTATCCCTAGGCACAAGTCTGTCGATGATCACGTCTTTGATGATACCTCCCGGCGTGAATCGAAGGATGAACACCGATGTGTATGAATTCTTCTTTAGCCACTTAACCTCGCCCTATCCCTAGGCACGAGATGGTTCAACTATAAACTAGAGAACGCGCTCTTATCTCTTTCGTATACTTAACTCTCCCGATGCTAAGTAAATGGATAACCTCACAATGCTCTCCCGATGCTCTTGCAAGATATTAAAACCAAGATAAAAGAACTTGAAGTTTATTTTATTGAACTTGAAAAAATCCTAAAACAAAGCAACCCTTGCAACTACTTTACAAAACAACCCGTAGCCCTAGGGGGAATTTAGAACATGTCGGTGACAGGTAAACGGCAGGGGTTTTTGGTTTCGGTTATGGGGTAATCGATTATGCCCTAGGTTAAATCTATGCCCTTATATAAGCTTTGGGCTCAAGTTATCTAAGGTAACAAGGATTACAACTTTAATTAAAAGTAAGATTCTAATAAAGACTAAATCTCTAAAGTCTCCTACTTTCCAGCCGCATCCTTGTTTCTAGGAATTTCCTCTCCGTGAG
Organism: Hibiscus tridactylites; assembly: GCA_958450335.1. Classification (NCBI taxonomy): domain Eukaryota; kingdom Viridiplantae; phylum Streptophyta; class Magnoliopsida; order Malvales; family Malvaceae; genus Hibiscus; species Hibiscus tridactylites. The sequence continues at coordinate 71,110,324 of OY288281.1, forward strand.
CTTTGGCTTGACATATCTTTCGATCCGGGGCTTGGAAAAATATTTGGCTTTCACACGACAGACGAGCAGATTTTTCTCTATCTATCGAGGTCCACTTTACTTTTCCTCTTCATAAGTCTGCTGTCACCATGCTGTCACGACAGGTCCATGACAGGTTCGTCTTCTTCGGCTGCTTATCCAGTTCAGCTTTCCTGCTTATCTGCCCTGTGCCTGCCTTCATCGTCAACCATGGCAGCTACCTGCGAAATATGCCATCTTTTAGTAGAATCCGTGCCTTTTATATAATTGTGATGTTTTATTAAAAACTAACCTAAATGCAATGCAATGATGCTTGAATGCAGCAGAAATATGGGTTAAAAAGGGTGTAAATAATAGAACTTTTACACACTCAACAGTAGGACCCCGATTTGTTGGGCTGAGACAGGTCAGAGATTGTTACCTATGCCAGACTTGCTTAAGGGAACTACCGACAAAGTAAAGTTGATTTGTGACCGTTTGAAAGCAGCTTCCGATCGTCAGAAGTCTTATGCAGATTTGAAGAGGAAAGAGATTGAGTACTCAGTGGGTGAGAAAGTGTTTCTGAAAGTATCTCCGTGGAAGAAGGTAATGAGATTTGGCCGGAAGGGCAAGTTGAGTCCGAGGTTCATTGGTCCGTATGAGATAGTTGAGCGGATTGGGCCTGTAGCTTATCGTTTGAGGTTACCTTCTAAGTTAGAGAAGATCCATGATGTCTTCCATGTGTCCATGCTTAGGAGATATAGGTCGGATCCTTCTCATGTGATGCCCGTTGAGGAGATAGAGTTAAATCCGGATTTGTCCTATAATGAAGAACCCGTTGAGATACTTGCTTCTGATAGCAAGGTGTTGCATGGCAAGACCATAGAGTTGGTCAAGGTGTTGTGGAGGCATAGAGGTGTGGAAGAGGCCACGTGGGAGAGGAAAGCGGATATGGTTGTGCAGTTTCCGTATTTGTTTCCACCGGGTAATTTCAGGGACGAAATTCCTTAAGTGGGGGAGAGTTGTAACACCCGGGTTTAGGGGTTAGGTGAAAATAATATTTTAATATTAATTGGGCTCGGTTTTATAATTTAAATAATATTCAGGGTTTTGTTTTCAAATTAATTAATTTTGGGTTGACCATGTTTTGAGATTAAACTCCAATTAACCATGGATTTCCCCTCCTTGTGAATAGCTAAATTCATTAAGGGTAAATGAGTCTTTTGATTTTTAAAGGAATAAAACAAAACAACTAAAATACCAAAATTTCACTCATCTTCTCCCTCTCTCAACAAAAACCCACGACAAACTCTCCCCTCCATTGTAGTGCACTATTCCATCACATTGCCTCCCCATTTCAACTCCAAATTGAAAGGTAATGGCATTTTTGACTTCCCCTCACCTCCCTCTCCATGAAAGTACCTTTTATTTTCGTTTTCATGAAGTTTTTAGAAAATGGAAGTTTTGAATATTTTGATTAAAAATGAGATCTTTATGTTGATAAATGAAATGTTTTGATTCGATATGCTTAGTTATGGTATATAGAGGTCAAATGGTATGTTATATGTGAATTTCAAATGATTTTGGGCAAATTTTCGGAATTGGGTTTCAAGGGGGTTTTTGGAGGGTTTTAAAGTGGTTTTTGGGGTGGTTTAATGTTGGTTTTTGAGGGCTGGTGCTAGTATGATATATGAGGGTTACTTTGGGTGTATTTAATGGTTGATTGGATGCTTGAAATGGAAGATTTCAGTGGGTTTTGTGGGTTGCTCGAAAATTCTGTTTTGGACTTGTTTTGGGTGTTGAATGCTTGAAAATGTTATTCCGAGTTAGTTCCGATGATGAGCTTTTGATTGTGGATGTTTTGTTTGTGTTTGGGATTAATTAGAATCGAGTTTGGGCATCGGAAGTAAATCCGGGAAGTTGAAGGTGGTTGCTTGCTTGGTCTTTGAGCTTGGAAGCTTAGGTGAGTGGTTAATTGTTTTAAATGGTTTTAAAATAGTTGGTTCGAGTATATGGACTAGGTTGGGCTTGGTAGACCCACCTAGAGTTAGGATTAGGGTGGTAGCCTAATCCTAAGCTTGATCTAGAGCCTTTGGGTGAACTCATTTATGTGGTTGTGTATGTCTCGTATGAAATGTGATATGAATGGTTATGTATATTGTATTATACATGTGAGATGAGATATGACTTATGATGCTTGAGACTTGCATGATGATGGTTGTTGGTGAGTATGTGCTAAGCACGGAAATGATTGAAATGAGTATTGTGAAAAGAGTAAATGTTGGCACTAGTATACTTGAATACAAATGATCGATCATTAGGATGTTAGTGTGTACACATGAGTCAAAAGTCGCGCGTGGCCTTGGTGGCGTTGAGTCACCAAGGAGGAGTACGGGTTCGCCCGGAAATTGTATTTAAATATAGTCGATGATGAGTGGAATCCCATCGACGGGGCGTGAGGATGAGTGGAATCCCCTCCGCGAGACCGGTGATGAGTGTAATCCCACCGTGAGGTAATGTGGTGGTTGGATGTGAGTTCCAACATGTCTATCCGCGTATTCGGGTCATAGCTAGGTGCCAATGTTGTTTGATATGTGTATCAATATATTGAGGTTTATGATCTTTGATGGGATGTTTGTATATATTTACATGTACTGTGGAGTTGAGCTTGTGATCATGGCTTTTATATTGTATATTGCTCATGCATCTTCATCTTATGGCTCTTGTGGATCCTTGGTATATTTGTGTAATGCCTTGGCTAAATCGTGCTCGGACCCTGCAATGTTGAGGTTTGTTTTTAGAGCTTACCCTCACTAAGCATCTTTGCTTACACTCTCTTTGTTCAACATTGCAGATCCTTAGTTCGCGGGTTGCTCGAGCAAGTGGAGGGCCTCCAAGTGTGATTGTTAGCCTTGAGTACTTCAAGTATGAGTTTTTAATGTTGAACATGTAATAGTCTAAGCAATGGGACATGTGTTATTTTGATGGCTATGTTGTGGTTGATGTTGCTTGGGAGCATGTTAGACTCCTTGTATGTGTTGGCTATTTTGACTTTAGATGTATGCCTTGCTTGATACCTTGTTTGCATGTTGCTATTGTGAAGTTGTCTAAGTGTTGACCTTTGAATGCTTAATTCCTTAAGTGAGTTGTATGTATGCATGACTTGTTTTGTTGTGTCTTAGTGTTTAGTTCGTTTTGTTGATGTTGAAGCATGCTTGTATGTTGGGCTGCCTTAGGTTGTATTGCTAGTGGGTTGTTAGAGGTTGTGGAGATGTTTTGGGGCACCCTTGTGCCTTAAAACAGCCAAAAGGAGTCTGCAGACAGGGGGCGTTTCGGAACGGGACACCCTGTTTCGGTACGGTCCCTTTGCATTTGGCATGCCGTTTCGAAACGGATAGGGGTCGTTTCAAAACAATTTTGCTACTGGAATTCTGAGAAATTGGCGAGATAAAGGCGTTCCGAAACGGGCCTTTGATGTTTCGAAACGGTCAAATATCGTTGACCACGAGAATTTGACCGTTAGGGTCTTTTCGATACGGGTCACCCCTGTTTCGAAACGGTCACCCTATGGTTGACCCTGGCTTGTTGACTAAGTCAAGGCGTTTCGGAACACCCTAAGGGCGTTTCGAAACGGCCTGCTGTAAAGGATTAAAATGAGCTGTTTAATATTTTGGTTGGTCGGAGTATGTTAAATTGTTTGCATTTTCCGCTGCTGTGCTTCACATAGGATTTAATTATGCCTATAGACAAGATAAAGTAAAAAAGGAATTTTCTGGGTCGTTAACCGAGGGGGAACCTTAACGGGTTTCGCTTCGGTTTTCCCCGTGTGGCCCACTCAGATCGGTCATCCGACCAGACCGGGACGAGGGGGTTACACTTGTTGGTATCAGAGCCTAAGGTTACCGAGACCTTGGGTAGGTAAGTGAGGTAAGTTCAAGTTTTTGATTTATATGCACGGTGTTTGCTTACCTTGTAAGAATGGTTGCTTGTTTGACAAGTATGATTGACTGTTTATTCAAAAGTATGTGTGTGAGTCCCATTGCTACTATTACATTGGAAAAATGATTTTTAAGTGAGGGAACGTACTTGAACACTTGGAAGCCTTGCCTTGCTAACCCAGCTTTGTATGTTTTGTTGTTGTGGTTGTAGTTGATATCTGTGAGAGTGATGTCTAGACCGAGAGGTAGACCGAGAGTGGTTCGTCAGGAACCACGGGTTGCGGCTCCTGTTGAGCCGGCAATTGGTGTGGAGGCTCACCTAGAAGGGCCGGTGGCCGCGGGAGTTGGCGCTCCACCACCACCTCCACCACCACCACCTCCTCCACCTGGAGTTGGGGGCGAGGATGGAGCCGGAAGAGATGGACCTCAAGGTGGCTAAGGTCCAGCTGGGATTGATATGACTCCGCTAGTGCAAGCGATAGCGGGAGCATTTCAGGCCGCAGTTGCGGGAGCTCAGGCTGCAGCTCATCCTAGGTGTGACGATGCTAGTCTACCTTTGGAGAGGCTCCGTAGCTTGGGGGCCGAGGAGTTTAGAGGATCTACTCCGGAGAGATCAGAGTTATGGTTGGAGAAGACAGTTCGTATTTTGGCTCAGATGGGTTGTGCGGGCGCATGTAGGTTGGGTTGTGTGATCTCGTTGCTTTAGGGTGATGCCTACACCTGGTGGGTCACCATTACTACTGGGGTTCCAGAGACAGAGATTGATTGGGATTTCTTTGAGACCGCTTTCAGGAAGAGGTACTTGGGACCGAGGTACCTAGATGAGAAGAAGCGAGAGTTCATGGCTCTTACTCAAGGAGATGCTTCTGTGACCGATTATGAGATCCGCTTTGTTCGCTTGAGCCAGTATGCTCCAGAGTTGGTTCCTACTGAAGTGGAACGCTGTAACCGATTCCGCTACGGATTGAATGAAGAGGTTAAGAGGTATACGCTAGCTTCTGACTACTCAGACTTTGATGTATTGGTCGCGAGGGCCAAGGATTTGGAGCATAGTTTGGGTTCGGCCAAACGATCGGGTGGTTCCAGTTCTGGTAAGAGTCATAACCACTTTGATGGTAGAGATGCCAAGAGGCACAGAGGTGGCGGACATCAGTTTGACCATAGACGTGGCGGTGGCCACCAGGGTAGGTTGGGCTTGGTAGACCCACCTAGAGTTAGGATTAGGGTGGTAGCCTAATCCTAAGCTTGATCTAGAGCCTTTGGATGAACTCATTTATGTGGTTGTGTATGTCTCGTATGAAATGTGATATGAATGGTTATGTATATTGTATTATACATGTGAGATGAGATATGACTTATGATGCTTGAGACTTGCATGATGATGGTTGTTGGTGAGTACGTGCTAAGCACGGAAATGATTGAAATGAGTATTGTGAAAAGAATAAATGTTGGCACTAGTATACTTGAATACAAATGATCGATCATTAGGATGTTAGTGTGTACACATGAGTCAAAAGTCGCGCGTGGCCTTGGTGGCGTTGAGTCACCAAGGAGGAGTACGGGTTCGCCTGGAAATTGTATTTAAATATAGTCGATGATGAGTGGAATCCCATCGACGGGGCGTGAGGATGAGTGGAATCCCCTCCGCGAGACCGGTGATGAGTGTAATCCCACCGTGAGGCAATGTGGTGGTTGGATGTGAGTTCCAACATGTCTATCCGCGTATTCGAGTCATAGCTAGGTGCCAATGTTGTTTGATATGTGTATCAATATATTGAGGTTTATGATCTTTGATGGGATGTTTGTATATGATTACATGTACTGTGGAGTTGAGCTTGTGATCATGGCTTTTATATTGTATATTGCTCATGCATCTTCATCTTATGGCTCTTGTGGATCCTTGGTATATTTGTGTAATGCCTTGGCTAGATCGTGCTCGGACCCTGCAATGTTGAGGTTTGTTTTTAGAGCTTACCCTCACTAAGCATCTTTGCTTACGCTCTCTTTGTTCAACATTGCAGATCCTTAGTTCGCGGGTTGCTCGAGCAAGTGGAGGGCCTCCAAGTGTGATTGTTAGCCTTGAGTACTTCAAGTATGAGTTTTTAATGTTGAACATGTAATAGTCTAAGTAATGGGACATGTGTTATTTTGATGGCTATGTTGTGGTTGATGTTGCTTGGGAGCATGTTAGACTCCTTGTATGTGTTGGCTATTTTGACTTTGGATGTATGCCTTGCTTGATACCTTGTTTGCATGTTGCTATTGTGAAGTTGTCTAAGTGTTGACCTTTGAATGCTTAATTCCTTAAGTGAGTTGTATGTATGCATGACTTGTTTTGTTGTGTCTTATGTTTAGTTCGTTTTGTTGATGTTGAAGCATGCTTGTATGTTGGGCTGCCTTAGGTTGTATTGCTAGTGGGTTGTTAGAGGTTGTGGAGATGTTTTGGGGCACCCTTGTGCCTTAAAACAGCCAAAACGAGTCTGCAGACAGAGGGCGTTTCGGAACGGGCCACCCTGTTTCGGTACGGTCCCTTTGCATTTGGTCTGCCGTTTCGAAACGGATAAGGGTCGTTTCGAAACAATTTTGCTATTGGAATTCTGAGAAATTGGCGAGATAAAGGCGTTCCGAAACGGGCCTTTGATGTTTCGAAACGGTCAAATATCGTTGACCACGAGAATTTGACCGTTAGGGTCGTTTCGATAGGGGTCACCCCTGTTTCGAAACGGTCACCCTATGGTTGACCCTGGCCTGTTGACTAAGTCAAGGCGTTTCGGAACACCCTAAGGGCGTTTCGAAACGGCCTGCTGTAAAGGATTAAAATGAGCTGTTTAATGTTTTGGTTGGTCGGAGTATGTTAAATTGTTTGCATTTTCCGTTGTTGTGCTTCACATAGGATTTAATTATGCCTATAGACAAGATAAAGTAAAAAAAAGGAATTTTCTGGGTCGTTAACCGAGGGGGAACCTTAACGGGTTTCACTTCGGTTTTCCCCGTGTGGCCCACTCGGATCAGTCATCCGACCAGACCGGGACGAGGGGGTTACAAATTATCATTCCTTGAGATTTGGGCTAAAAATGTTAATTTGGATTAAAAATTAAATTTTAGAGACTAAAATAAATTGGACTAAATTGCCAAAAATATAAATCAATATGAGGCAATTTTGACTAAAAATTAAATTGTATGGACTATAATAAATAAAAATATTATTCGACTAAATTACCAAAAATAAGAATATATATGAGTCAATTCAGCTAAAAATATATGTATGTATGTATACGTGTATATATGTGCATATATATTATAAATATATATGTGTGTATGTAAGTTTTAGTATGTATAATATGTATACTTACATATATATATATATATATATATATATTTGAAAACAACCCGGCAAAGTATTTATTTAATTAATAAAAAAAGTAAAGTGAAGAAAGGGGACAAAAGAGGCAAAAGACCCCCACCCCAAACCGGATGAAAAAGAAAAGAAAACGGTCCTGCTATCGAGGCCAAAACAAAACGCCAAAAAAGAAAGCCAAAAAACAACGAAGCTGAAGAGACGAAGCTCCCCAGACTTCACCATGCCAGGAACAAAACGATGAGACTCATCTCAACCCTCCTCACCACCGTGAAGCGTCAGGGAACGAAAAACAAGCACATGCAAGAGGAGACGGGGCACAAGATTTAGAACGAAAGCCCCCCAAAATCAACGACTGATACAAAGAAATCAAGGCGGATCCCAAAGTCTCTTGTCCGCCGCCACCGCGGGAATCACACGATCCGGGACCTCCTCAACCCAGAAAACCTCCGGCGAAGCACCATCAAAAGCTCGGGCAACCTCATGAGCATCCTTGTTTCCAGATCTCGGAACAAAATTGAAGACACACCCTTCCAACATCCGGGCACAATTCTTCACCTCCCAGGTCAGGGAACTCATATCCGAAAACTCTCCCTGATCTGACTTAAGACTCTTTACCACTGCTAATGAATCCCCTTCTAATATTACACGACGCAGCCCCAGGTCAGAGGCAAATTCTACGGCATGCAACGCCGCATATGCTTCAGCAACAAAGCTGTTAGGAACATGTATAACCTTCCGATAGCAAGCTCCCAGAATCTCGCCGCGGCAATCCCGAGCCACCACACCGGAGAAAGATTCAAAAAAACCCGCTGTGAATCGAGCGTCATAATTTACCTTAACCCAACCATCCCGAGGCGGAGTCCACTTAGCAGCAGACGTCTCAGAAGGAGGACGGACCAACGGCACTAAGGTATCCAACTCCTGACAGTAGGATCTGACAAAGGTACAAATATCATCCCTGGACTAAGAAATGCCCTCATGAATGTGTTTATTTCTTGCATACCATAAAGCCCAAATAGTGATTCCAATTTCTCTATGCTATGCCTGCGAAACGTTAGTGAAGACCCAAACTAACTAGTCGTATACACTATTTAGGCTAGGATGAGATGGCCAACGGTAACCCATATAGTGCCAGACAAGTTTAGGTAGACGGCAATCCCTCATAGCATGTAATCCAGATTCAGAAGCCGAAAAACAAATGGAACAACTAGGATCACTTAGGACTCTCTTGATACACAGATTCTGTCTAGAAGGGACAAAGTTCAAAACAAATTTCCAGACTTGTATTTTAATCTTTTCCGGGCACGACATAGCCCATAAATGCTTGAAAAATTTCTTATCAGATGGTTCGCAAGACAAGTTCTGAATAAGGAGCTTGTAACCGCTCCTTACAGAATAGGCCCCTGATAGTTCTGCTGACCAAACTAGAGAATCCTCTTGTATAGATTCCGCAAGAGGAATACTGAGAATCTTCGATGCCTCCTCCTCAAGAAACGTATCTTCAATTAACTCAACATTCCAGGATTTCTGATTTTCTTGAATAAGATCCTGAACCCTGGATACCTCCGGAGACATAGGAGATTCAACGAGCTTTGGCGGGGACACGGGCAACCAGAAATCATTCCAGATATTGATGGACGATCTCGACCCAACTTTCCATCGAAGCCCCTACAGCAGAAGGCCCTTTGCACTCCAGATACTTCTCCATACCAATGAAGGAGCCGAGCCCAACACCGAGCCTAGAAAATCTGTTGCCCGAAAATACTTTGCCCTCAACACTCTGCTTACCAAACTAGAAGGGTTAGTTACTAACCTCCAACCCTGTTTTGCCAGTAGGGCCACATTAAATTTAGCAAGGTCCCTAAAACCAAGCCCACCCTCCTCCTTCAAAAGGCACATTTTCTCCCAAGTGCACCAGTGTATGCCACGTTTTTGTTTAGAATTTTGCCACCAGAATCTAGCCATAGCCGCTTGTAAATCATTGCATATTGCCTTAGGTAGAAGAAAAATACTCATGGCATATAAAGGGATGGCCTGAAGAACACTTTTAATAAACACCCTTTTGCCCCCTTGCGACAAAGGCTTCACATTCCAGCCCGATGTCCTTTTCCTGGTCCTATCTTTCAACTCAGTAAAGGCCCGCGTTCTATTACGCCCAACTAAAAGGGGCAAGCCCAGATATTTTTCAATATTACTGTTTTGACCCACTCCAAAAACCCCTTTTACTAACAGCTGATCCACTTCATCAGTATTCGAGCTAGAGAACAAGCCCGATTTGGCAAAATTTATCTGTTGACCCGAATACTTCGAGTATAATTCTAAAGCGACTTTAATAGATTCAGCATCACCATCATTCGCTTTACCAAAAAGAAGGCTATCATCCGCAAAAAATAAATGCGTGAGAGATGGAGAATACATGTTTAGCCGAACACCCGACAGTTGTCCACGACTTTGGGCTTGGTGTAGCAAGGAAGAGTGTCCTTCCGCACAGACTAAGTACAGATATGGGCTGAGAGGGTCACCCTGACGAAGGCCTCTAGAAGGACGAAACGAATCTCCCACCTTACCATTCATAATTACTAAATAAGACACCGAGGAGATACAACACCAAATACGATCAACCCAAGATGAGCAAAAACCCATACGTAAAAGAATTGCTCGTAAAAAACTCCATTCGACCCTATTATAGGCATTGCTCATGTCCAATTTTAAGGAAAGAAACCATTGTTTCCTCCACGCTTATTTTTTAAAGAATGCAGTGCCTCATAAGCCACAATAATATTATCTGTGATCAACCGGCCCGGCACAAAAGCACTTTGGGCTTCATCAATGCAGAACGAGAGGACTGATTGAAAACGATTGACCAAAACCTTCGCAACCAGCTTATAGACCACATTACATAAACTAATGGGTCGGAAGTTTGCCATGGACCTCGGATTCTGAACTTTAGGGATAAGGACTATATTTGTGTGATTAACTTCATCCATCGGATAGACCCCGTTTAGAAGATCCAGACAAAACAATGAGATATCGTGGCCCACAATGTGCCAAAACCTCTGATAAAAAATAGGACCAAGCCCATCAGAGCCCGCAGCCTTCATGGGATTCATGGACTTAAGTGCAGCAGAGATCTCACCAATAGAAAAATCCTTGCATAAATCATCATTCATGGACCCGGAAATACATGGGGCAATACCCTCTAAGACTTCCGTTGGATCGCTTGGGCCTTGAGAACAAAACAAATCTTCGAAATAAGCCTTTGCTATTTCCGCAAGCCCCTCCTCATCGTTACGGCAAACATTATTGCAATCCACGAGCGACGAGACCTTGTTGCGGCGTTTCCGTTGAGAAGCAAATCGATGAAAAAACGCTGTATTACGATCTCCATGCTTCATCCAATTACTCCTAGCCCGCTGCTCCCAATAAAGTTCTGCTTTATCATACTCCATATTCAACTCCAAGCGGGTATCCATAATATCTCCAATCACTTCATCAGATGGATCCTTATCAAGAAGTTCCTCCAGTTTTGCCTTTAAACGGGAAATACACCACTTCTTTTCACTACGCATTTTAAGAGCCCATTTATTCAAGCCCACAGCCATCTCTCGTAACCGAACAGGAATGGAACCCTCGGAAAGATCCCACAGACGTTTAACCTCTCCTTCACATGAATCCTCCATCAACCAGGCAGCCTCAAACCTGAAAATCCAATTACCAGGCCCACTTAAAGATGAATCTGTTTCAAGCAATAAAGGACAATGGTCCGAAAAAGTATGGGCCATATGAGTCAGGGAAAAATTTGGGAACAGCTCCCACCAACTGCTGTTAGATACTCCACGGTCCAACCTCTCACGAATACTTGTTCCCTGAGACACACCCTTGCTCCATGTATACCAACGCCCAGAATACCCAATGTCCGACAAAGAACAGTCGTCCAGCACACTACGAAAATTCTCCATCTGCCTTTCATTTCTCAAGAGCCCTCCTTTCTTTTCATTCGTGGTAAGAATCTCATTGAAATCACCAATTACTAACCACGGAAAATCCGGGTTCTCATTTAGTCCCCGAATCAAGTCCCAGGCTGCATTCCTGAACCTCTCCTCCGGAGCTCCGTAAAACCCCGTCACACGCCAACAAAGTCCACTGGCCTCTTTGACTACAGCATCTATGAAACGTTCCGAATAAGATCTCACCGTAACCTCGCAATCCTCCTTCCAAGCTAAAGAGAGACCTCCACTTCGACCTTGGGAACTAACATCAATCCCATTAGGAAATCCACACAATCTACGAGCTCGAGCCATCTTATTTGAATTTAATTTAGTTTCCATCAAAAACACTACCACCGGGTTGACATCTCGCAAAACACGCCGGAGACATCTTACCGTCCGAGGTTTCCCCAAACCACGGACGTTCCAGCTTAGGAGCTTCATTGCACCCGGCTGGTCTGGACAACCAGACCCGCAGATCCTCTGACATCACCCTATGTTGAATCACTTGTTCGTGAAACTTGAGAGGAACTTGCCCCAACTCTCTGACGTTTAGGACCATCCAGATGCTCCAACGCATTGTCCTCCGCCTCATAGGTCATTTCCTGATCAAACCCCGACCCCTCATTGTGTACCGGCCCAACACCTGGCCCAAGACTAGTTAAGCCCGAAAGAGAGCCCCCACCCATATTAGATGAGATTGACTTGCCTTTTAAGTTTGAGATAAGGTACATAAATCTATCCGATCGAAACTCCTTAATTTGCGCAGGGGATCCAATCTTGCCCTGATCTAGGCTAAAATTCTGCACAGAGTCAGAACCACATACGCCACTGATTGCTACAACATCGTCACACAGCCATGGACTGTACATCGGACCACCACGCCTCGGCGGGGCACGTAAAGAAGCATCCCAGTCACATTTTAAGACAGATTCACCCGACTGAAACCTAATCGGACAAACACTCTCACTATGTCCAAGCCTTCCACACAGGAAGCAAAACAGCTTCAATTTTTCATACTGAAACGTAACATAAACAGGAACTCCATTAAGCACTGTCACTTTCTTCCTACGCTTAAGCGGCCGACGAATATCAATACGCACCCGAATACGCATCATCCCCCTATACCCCAATGTAACAGTAGACAAATCTTGTTCGATAAAAGCACCTACAAAATTGCCTAACTGAACCGCAATGTGGGAAGACATAAAACCCACAGGAACATCACACACCAGAACCCAAAAATCTGCCGAGAACAACGGAACACACAGTGGCTCCTCCCCGCACAGAGCCGATGAAGAATCAATAGGTGGTTATTAAAGTACCATGGTCCGCCCGCTTCCAATCTATCAACATCTATGGGATGGTAGAGTCTGAACAAAAATCTACCGGATCCAATATCTGATATAGATATCCCACCAGTTGGGTGCCATACATTCGATAATGTGGAATTCATCGACTGAAAGTTGACCACACTCGTCGTCAGGAAAGAGCCCACAAAGCAATGATCGTACAAGATCACGGGGTTCACACTCACATTCTCCACCAGAAGCGGTTCCTCTTCACCCTCATCAATCGAGAGACCGGCCAAATCCACTTCAACACCCGCCATTAGCCACCACAGAGACACTGATACCACCGAAGAAAAAAAGAGGAAAAAAGACTGAAGAAAAGAAACGTGCCACACAGGAGCAGAGAAAAGAAACGTGCCACACAAGAGCAGAGAAAAAATTGTCGATTTGATATATTGTTATAATTAATTAAATATATGTATGTGTATATATATACATATATTATATATATGTATGTATAATATATATATAATATGTATATATATATATATATCTATATATATTCACACATATACAAATAAATATACATATACATATACATATACATATATTATGATATATACATATATATATATATATGTATATGTATATGTATATGTATTGTTATAATTAATTAAACCTATGCATGTATATATATATACTAAAAAACACACATGTATACATACATACTAAAATACATATATATGCATGTATTTAAGTTTTAGTATGTATATGTATATGTATATGTAAGTTTTAGTATATATATACATATATGTATGTATGTAAGTTTTAGTATATATATTGTTATAATTATATATATATATATATATACACACACATACATATTTGTATGTATATATGTATACCCCTAAACAATAACCATAAACCACAACCCCTAAATCTTGTAATCACTAATAATTAGAGTACAAGCCTAATCCTCTAATCCTTAAACTAATCTCATAACCCCAAATAAACATGAATCTCTAGATCTTACAGACAATATTCACTAATAATTAGACTGCAAGCCTAATCACATAATCCCTAAACTAATCTCATAGCCCCAAACAATCAACTTGACACATTTACCCCTAAATCCTAAACATAAACCCATAAATATAACAAACAAAATAAATTGAAACATAAAAAGGACAAATCTAAAAATAAATTAAAACTAAATTACTAATTAGAGTCCAAACCACAAATGAATAAAATTATTAAACGTAATTACTTACCAAATTTTTATACGAGGACCAAATCAAATTTAAAGCAAACCAAAAAACTTAATAATTAATCAATTTATGAAGCATGACCTAATTGAATGAAATTTAAAGAAACTAAACCAAAAGTTAGGATTAAAAAAACTAAAACCTAAAAACCCTAAACCCCAACCATCTAATTAAGGAAGGACCTAAAGGATAATTAACCCCTAATAAAAAAAACCCGCCCACACTTTCCCCATCAATTTGAAATCTGGCGGCAGCAACCCCCAAACTTCCCCCATCAATTTAAGAAAACTTCCCCCTAAACTAATTTATTTTATTATTATTTTAATAGTTATAATTAATTTTTTTAATAATTTTTTTTAAATTTAACAATCACAATTAATAAATTAATTTAAATTTTAAATAATTTATTTTAAATTCATCCATCATAACTTATTAATTTAATAAAACTTTTAAATTTTGAATATTTTTTTAATAAAATAAATTTAAGTACGTTAATTCTTATTAAACTTCAGAAATCATTTATATTGAACGAATTAGTACTAAATTAATTTAATAAATTAATACTTTACATTTATCAACACTTTAAATTTATCAAATCGTAGACTTCCTCAACTATATGTCAGGTAAATATCAAGTCAAGTCAATATCAATTCAGGTTAAAAATAGGTCGGGTTCAAAGCAGTTCGGGCCAATTAACAGGTCGAGTTCAAAACAGGTCGGGTCCAAAACAGGTCGGGTTCAAAACAGGTCGGGTTTAAAACAGGTCGGGTCCAAAACAGGTCGGGTTCAAAACAGGTCGGGTAATATCGGATCTCGGGTCAATTCAGTCGGGTAAAATCGGTTATCTGCCAGGTCGGTTTCGGGTTCAGGTTCGTTTCAGTCGGGCGCAGGTCGGGTTCAGGTCCACAGTAACAGGTCCAATTCGGGTTCGGGTCGTTTTCAGTCGGACGCATGTCGGGTTCGGTCACTACAGTAACAGGTCGAATTCAGGTTCGGGTCAACAACAGTCGGTTACAGTTCGGGTTCGGATCATTAAATTTTTAGGTCAAATCAGGTTCTGACTCGAGCTGGTTTCAGTCGGGTTTTCAGGTCGGGTCAGCTTTTTACATCCCTACCTGCATGTCCCATGCTGGCACGTCAGGCAAGTTTATATAAGGTAAAATTAAATATGGTTTAGGCACGTCAGGCTATTAAAGGGTAAATAGGATTCTAGGTACGGGCTAGGTGCTGTTCACCTGCTATTAAAGCGTAAAATTAAATAGGGTTCGATGGATATCTTAATTTTAAAATTATTGTTTTTAAGTTATGTATAAAATTTGTACCAACATAATGTATACTCTGTTATACTTTTTAAAAGATAAAAAATTATTTTTATCGACTTTAAAAATATTAGCTTATTAGGGTGTGCAAAATCGGGTTCGACTAAAATATTTTTAATTTGTGCGAGTAAGTTCGGGTCACTCAAATCTCGACCCTATATTTTTACCAACCGAATGTATAAAATATTTTTATCAACTTTAAAAAAATCATGAAACATGCGAGTACAACATACATGCAAATTAGGGTGTGCAAAATCGGGTTCGATTAACCATTTGTAAATTGTGTCGGTTAACCGGTAAGTTCGGGTCACTCAAATATCGACCCTATATCGTAACCATTCAACTAGTTAACAGTTTATTCGGTTAATCGAAATATTCGGTACGATCTGAATAATGATTTTTTTTACTTTGTTTATTAAAAAATATATTTTTTTTAAAACACGACCTATGATCTTAGTATCTCTTTTAAAACACATACAATATTTATAACCCTAAACCCTATGATCTTAGTATCTTTTTTAAAACACATACAATATTTATAACCCTAAACCCTATATGCCCAATTTTGCCTATACATACTATATAAAAATCATATTATAACCCCAAACTAAACCCTATACCCTAATCCCTATACCCGAAACCCAACCATATCTCTGAACCCTATCTATTTTAAAGTCTGACGTGCCTGCATGTGCCATGTAGGCACGTCAGGGACGAGCATGGAGCTGAGGAGCTAAGCCGCCCGCGCTGCCAAGCCTGCCTCCAACAGGACCATGCCAGGAGGAGGAGGCGAGGTCCTGGGAACGCCGGCTGCAGGTGGAGTGGTCCTGTAACCCCCTCGTCCCGGTCTGGCCGGATGACCGGTCCGAGTGAGCTACACGGGGAAAACCGAGTGAAAACTCCCTAAGGAACTCTCCCTCGGTTAGCAACCCTATATTTTTTTTTCATTTAAATCTTGTCTAGATGAAAATTACATCCTAAGTGATCATACAGCGGAACGATATTTATAAAGCAGTCAAACGAACCCAAACTAACATTTAAAAGCCCATTCTTAGAGTTAAACTGCAGGCGGTATCGATACCCTTAGGGGGGTATCGATACCCCTTGACTAGGTCAACAGGGTTTGGTCAACCTGAGGAGACAGTATCGATACCTCCCTCAAGGGTATCGATACCCTCTCCGAAAGTTGACTTCCCACGGTCAAAGATAAGACAACGGTATCGATACCCTCGAGGCCGGTATCGATACCGAAATCGACAGTGGCTCCAGTGGCCAAAAAGGTATCGATACTCTCCCTCGAGTATCGATACACGAGGCCTGAAACAAAAGGGCAGTATCGATACCAGACCAACGGTATCGATACCCCAGCCACGAATCTGCAGGTTTGAGCTGATTTAGAGCACAAGGAGGCCCCTAAATCCCTCTAGCACTTCAACCAACACACTAACATGCATCCTAATAACAACCCAAGAGTTTAGGCATGCTTAAGCTTACAATTACAACACGTTTCACACATGATGAGGATTTAAGCATACAAGCAATTTAGGCTTTCAAGCATGACATTCTAACAAGAGACATTCAATCAAATTAAGCCAAACAAGGATCTCAAAGCCTCTAAGGCACAAGACAAGCACATAGAGGTTTTGGCCCTCTCTAACAAGGCAACCTAAACACCGATAAACATGCCAACACATACAACATCCATCATAGCATATCATGCATTACAAACCATAATCAAACCAAAACATCAACATAAGGCATTACAACATGTGGCCCATACAAAGGAGTCTAGATACAAGCTCCTAAGACACGTAGCATTTCCCATTGCTAGACTACTACATTATTTAAATAAATCATACTTGAGCAAACTACCACACGCTTGGACGCCCTTATCTTGCTCCTTGCTAACTCCAAGCTAAAGATCTGCATTGTCGGAAAAAGGAGAGCGTAAGCATAAAGCTTAGTGAGCGGAGCTCTAAAACATAACTACGACAATGCAGGGTTCAAAGCTTTCTTTAAACTAAAGGTCAACACATGCAAATCAACCTACAACCTACTCCTTCTACTAACATACAAGTTCAACCAAAGGTCATCAACATAGGCATTTGTCATGGCATTACAGTTCATGGTATGCATAAAGGCATGATCCTAAATTAAGGCAAAACCATAGGAGGAAAGATATAGTGAGATACACATGAACAACACATGGTATGCACAAGCATAACCAAACACACACGGTGGGACTACACATCACTGCTTCGACTAGTAGTTTTCCAATGGGACTACTCATCAAAGTACTCTTCTACTAGTCACTACCGGTGGGACTACACATCACCGGAGTCTTATACCACTTGCTACCGGCGGGACTACACTTCACCGGAGCAACGACAACCATCACGTGAGGTTCGACACCAACCATGCAACACAAGATACAATCACTACTATTCGACATGTACTCACTATATCATGCACAAACAAGTCAAGATGTAACATAATCCACAATTAAGCATCACTTACAACTTGGTATCTTACCCATCACAAATGGTCTTACTCACCATTTTCGTGCACAACATGCACCAACTTATCACACCTTACAAGGCATATCTACATCACCATTGTTATCGTCATACATGATTAACGAATACGATATTAGACAACATGTTTTTTCCCTAAGTATTGGAATTTCATACATAACTAAATATCATTTCAAGAAATGAAAACAATTGGAAAAAGGGGAAAATTAAAGAGGCAATTTCACAACAACTTACTCTTGAGTTTAATTCACTTTCAAGCCAAATCTAAATTCTTTCAAAACCATCTTTGAACCAAAACCTTACTTGAAAACATTTCACCTCCACATGCTAGAACCAACCTTTGAAATCAAATTAAAACATTAACCACTCACCTCATTTCCTTAAGCAAAACAAGCTAAGCCGAATCAAGCCTCCTCACTTCCGGATTCGATCCCAAAGCTTCTCCATCGTCTTCACTTGCTTCTAACCAACCAAAACACAACCGATAGCCAAAATCAATGCTAATATTCAATAATCTCACAACCTTTGAATTCAAACCAATTTCACTCTAATTTTCCAATCAAGATAAATCCTCAAATAACCCAAATTCGTACTCCAACAATCCTAGGCTGAAACACCCAATTCCAAACACCCAAATGACTTCCAAAACATCCCAAATCACCCTCCTATTATACCCTAACCATCAGCCCTCCAATTTCAACATTAAACCTCCCAAAAACCTAAGTTTTCATACTCTAAAATTTACCTCAAGAGCATGCTACGAATTTTTACCCAAATTCGACCAAATTGACATATGTTACATCTTTTAACATAATTAACTAAAACCCCAACATGATTTAACAAAACAAATTAAAAAGCCCCATCAAAATCCCCAAATTTCATATGAACCCTAATTTTCAAAACCCAATGTTTTTGAAATCCAAGACCATGGTTAGATAGAGGTTGAAGAGGAGAGTTAGAAAACACAATTACCTTTGAAAAACGTCTTGGATTGAGGAAGAAAATGAATGGAATAGTGAACCAAGTTTGGAGAGGTTTAGAAGAGATTCTAACGTTGGGAAGAAAGGGGGAGTGGAGAGAGAGAAGACAATTTTCTGATTTTAATTAAAGGTTGTCTAGCTTTTTGAAAAATCTTGGGTAAAATTTCAACATTAGTCCCTCCCCTCTTTCTAAAGCTCAATTATGGCATTATTTTAAGTTGAATTGATTTAATTTAAATTTTATTGACTCGAATTAAAACCCGGTTAACTCCTAGGCCCAAAACACGGGTGTTACAACTCTCCCCTACTTAAGGAAATTTCGTCCCCGAAATTTATCAGACAGAAAGAGTCACTGACACATGCTCTTCCACGCTTCCTCTCACCACAACATACCCACCAACTCGGTAGACTCACCACACAACATTAGCTAACTGATGCCAAGATCTCAACGGGTCCTTCAATGCATGACCGTTTAAAATCCAACTCGATCTTTTCAACAACATAACACGGAACAAAACCGGCTCACACTTCTGAATCATAGACACACAGAACACATCACAAACCCCTTTCTAACTCCGATGGTAACCGCAACAAATAAACAACTGAACTAGCCCGATTCACAATCCCATACAACATTGTTTGAATTCTTGACTCATAATCTTCTCTAGCTGACCATCTGACTTCAACAGGTAACCAAACACTACGCAGACGTCTTCAAAAATCTAGCAGAAAACTCGAATCTCTATCGGCCACTATTGATCTCAAGACACTGTACAATTCATGATCTTGCTAAGGCACAACTCCACCATCTTACCCACCAAGTAGCTTGAACATGCATACAATGAGCACACTCGATGTAACTATCATTGCTTACTTGGCTAAACTCTCTCGTGAGAAATCAAAGGCGAACCGGACACCAAGTCTCTCAAATCTATTTCCCACTTTCATTACGAATCTCCCACAGATGTAACAAACTAGAAGAAAACTGATACCCGATCTTGACACACGGGCAAACTATACACTCACTCGCATACTGAACCACATCATTCATCAACTCAACCCAGAAGTACTCATCTTCGACCCACAATACCTCTTCATACTATTCTGATGCCATACAAATAAACTGTCATATGCTTCGGCCAACACAATACGTCTCAAAACACTATGTCAATCGGTACAACATTTCTGTCTCTAACAATACAAATTCTACCATCTCTGAACTGTACTCTAAAGGTTTTCTTTCTGATATGCCTTGCACGTGAGGTGCCAAGAATCTATCTTGCAACTGTTTCTCTTCAAACATTCTGACTCTATGTAGGTTCAACCTGAAATGCGGCAATTACAACTCACAACTCAACTACTAATCTAACAACAAATACGGCTCGGAACCTCGGTTACTACATTAACTCTCTTCGGATGGTACTCAATTCCGAGATTATAGTCTTCAAGCAGTTCTACACTTTATGCTATTCAAGTTTCAACCCTTCCTAGGTCTTCAAATATTTCAAGTTCTGATGATATGTACAGACACACTGTGCATTTCTTACTATACAAGCTTTGTCTCTAAGTCTTCGAAGCAAACACAACTGTAATTAACTCTATGTCTCATATCGGATAACTCTTCTCACGGTCTTTCAACTATCTCAATGAATAGGTCACAATCTTCTGCCTTGCATAAGCACACAACCTAACTCTACATGTAACACATCACTATGGCTCGCAACTCTTTCTCTGATATAAGCTGATTCAAGGTCGAAGCTCTCTTCAAAGTTTCTTCCGGTTTCTCAAAGGCTCATTGTCCCGCATTTAACCACACAACTGAACATTCTTCTGTAGCAATCTATCAATGGAGCAACTATCTTCAACTGATTATTTACAATTCTCTGAAAGTAACAATGCTAGACCTAGGAACTATAGTTACATGTCACAGTCTTCAAATTTCTTCCAACTCACATCTTCTTCTGACTACCTGGGATTTACTCTAATACACTCGGCTAATCCACATGTCCTCGGAGGACATCTTCCTTAACTCGGAGCTCATGCTTGCACAACTTAGCATACAACTGATTTTCTAGTAGAATCTACAACTCTACTTCAAGGCTTGTCATGGTCATCTTCGGTACATGAATATACCCACGGATCATCTAAGAGGGCTACTACAAGCTGATCAAGGACTTAGGAAAACATCATGCTCAACATCTCTCTGAAAGTAACTAACACACTAGTCAATCAAACGGCACAAATCAAGACCCAAAGTGATCACATCTGCCCCGAAAGCTGTCTTCGATACTTCAACTTCTCTCACTTTCAACTGGTAATAATCGGATCTCAAATTAATCTTCAAATAAACTGAAGCACACACTAACTGACCAACAAACTACTGACACTCGAAAACGGATACTAATTATTCATTGTCACTTGTTTCAACTGTCTAAAATCTAATCACATTCTTGTATCGTCTTGTCTCTTCTTCACAATTTGTATTGTTATCCTCTAAGATGATGCACTAAGACAAAGAATCTAAGGTCTAACAAACTCGTAGTTGATCCTTCAACACTCTCAAGTCGGTCGAGAATCATAAGGTACAGAGCAACCAAAACAGGAGCAAACTCGGAGACGGTCTCAAAATCAAACCCTTCTTCCCTATCAAGAGACAAACTGGGCAATTCTTCCAAACACCTCTAGGATAAACACAACCTATTCCAACATTATGTGGTCTAATCCTCATTCAAAAATCAAATCTATAACGTTTGCTAGGCAAGCCTGTCAACCAAAGTCAATCAATCTTTGACCACATTCCTATCTTCCGTCACAATCTCATAGTCATCCGAAAGCTCTAAGAAATCTTTCAATGTTTCAAAGTCTACCCTAACTCT
This sequence comes from Hibiscus tridactylites, assembly GCA_958450335.1. Classification (NCBI taxonomy): domain Eukaryota; kingdom Viridiplantae; phylum Streptophyta; class Magnoliopsida; order Malvales; family Malvaceae; genus Hibiscus; species Hibiscus tridactylites. The sequence continues at coordinate 71,131,872 of OY288281.1, forward strand.
ATGTTCTTCAAACCAATCCATGCACAGCTTCACATCAGAACCGTAAAAAGCAATTCCATCGCATCAACTGAAAACACGTGCCACTGAATCGTCAACGAACACCCCTTGTACATCTTTCTGACCACGACTGTATCCCCGAAGGAGCTAGCAACACCAACACCTACCCCTAGTACCTCACAAGGTAGATTCAACAACGTCGTATGTTCACTCAAAATACACGGACGCGTAGATCCAGAATCAATCAGAACAACAAGCCCAATAACTGTGTCGAGGAATTACTTGCTACAACATCGACATCCTTCCGAAGCCAACTCTTAAGTCTTCACTTCTATTACCATCTCATATCTAGATCGGTCACATTGTTCTCCTTCAACAGAAAACAACTCTAGGCCACGTCTCGGCCTCAACTTACCCAAGACAACCATACAACAATAAACAAAACACACAAGAAAGAATATTTAGGGTTAGCAAGAGCAAGGGTCCAAGGTGCTCAAGTATATTCCTTTACAAAAATCTTTTTAAATAAGTAATAGTAGCAATGGAAACTCGACACTACGCTTCAACACAAGCATCACGCTAACACATGCTTTCAAACACCGTACTAACAAGCAAACATTAAGCATACATGGCAAAACATTCACCGAGACATAACAACAACATAACACATCAAACTTACCTCACTTACCTTCCCGAGGTCTCGGAAACCTCAGGCTCTGATACCAATAAATGTAACCCCCTCGTCCCGGTCTGGCCGGATGACCGGTCCGAGTGAGCTACACGGGGAAAACCGAGTGAAAACTCCCTAAGGAACTCTCCCTCGGTTAGCAACCCTATATTTTTTTTTCATTTAAATCTTGTCTAGATGAAAATTACATCCTAAGTGATCATACAGCGGAACGATATTTATAAAGCAGTCAAACGAACCCAAACTAACATTTAAAAGCCCATTCTTAGAGTTAAACTGCAGGCGGTATCGATACCCTTAGGGGGGTATCGATACCCCTTGACTAGGTCAACAGGGTTTGGTCAACCTGAGGAGACAGTATCGATACCTCCCTCAAGGGTATCGATACCCTCTCCGAAAGTTGACTTCCCACGGTCAAAGATAAGACAACGGTATCGATACCCTCGAGGCCGGTATCGATACCGAAATCGACAGTGGCTCCAGTGGCCAAAAAGGTATCGATACTCTCCCTCGAGTATCGATACACGAGGCCTGAAACAAAAGGGCAGTATCGATACCAGACCAACGGTATCGATACCCCAGCCACGAATCTGCAGGTTTGAGCTGATTTAGAGCACAAGGAGGCCCCTAAATCCCTCTAGCACTTCAACCAACACACTAACATGCATCCTAATAACAACCCAAGAGTTTAGGCATGCTTAAGCTTACAATTACAACACGTTTCACACATGATGAGGATTTAAGCATACAAGCAATTTAGGCTTTCAAGCATGACATTCTAACAAGAGACATTCAATCAAATTAAGCCAAACAAGGATCTCAAAGCCTCTAAGGCACAAGACAAGCACATAGAGGTTTTGGCCCTCTCTAACAAGGCAACCTAAACACCGATAAACATGCCAACACATACAACATCCATCATAGCATATCATGCATTACAAACCATAATCAAACCAAAACATCAACATAAGGCATTACAACATGTGGCCCATACAAAGGAGTCTAGATACAAGCTCCTAAGACACGTAGCATTTCCCATTGCTAGACTACTACATTATTTAAATAAATCATACTTGAGCAAACTACCACACGCTTGGACGCCCTTATCTTGCTCCTTGCTAACTCCAAGCTAAAGATCTGCATTGTCGGAAAAAGGAGAGCGTAAGCATAAAGCTTAGTGAGCGGAGCTCTAAAACATAACTACGACAATGCAGGGTTCAAAGCTTTCTTTAAACTAAAGGTCAACACATGCAAATCAACCTACAACCTACTCCTTCTACTAACATACAAGTTCAACCAAAGGTCATCGACATAGGCATTTGTCATGGCATTACAGTTCATGGTATGCATAAAGGCATGATCCTAAATTAAGGCAAAACCATAGGAGGAAAGATATAGTGAGATACACATGAACAACACATGGTATGCACAAGCATAACCAAACACACACGGTGGGACTACACATCACCGTTTCGACTAGTAGTTTTCCAATGGGACTACTCATCAAAGTACTCTTCTACTAGTCACTACCGGTGGGACTACACATCACCGGAGTCTTATACCACTTGCTACCGGCGGGACTACACTTCACCGGAGCAACGACAACCATCACGTGAGGTTCGACACCAACCATGCAACACAAGATACAATCACTACTATTCGACATGTACTCACTATATCATGCACAAACAAGTCAAGATGTAACATAATCCACAATTAAGCATCACTTACAACTTGGTATCTTACCCATCACAAATGGTCTTACTCACCATTTTCGTGCACAACATGCACCAACTTATCACACCTTACAAGGCATATCTACATCACCATTGTTATCGTCATACATGATTAACGAATACGATATTAGACAACATGCTTTTTCCCTAAGTATTGGAATTTCATACATAACTAAATATCATTTCAAGAAATGAAAACAATTGGAAAAAGGGGAAAATTAAAGAGGCAATTTCACAACAACTTACTCTTGAGTTTAATTCACTTTCAAGCCAAATCTAAATTCTTTCAAAACCATCTTTGAACCAAAACCTTACTTGAAAACATTTTCACCTCCACATGCTAGAACCAACCTTTGAAATCAAATTAAAACATTAACCACTCACCTCATTTCCTTAAGCAAAACAAGCTAAGCCGAATCAAGCCTCCTCACTTCCGGATTCGATCCCAAAGCTTCTTCATCGTCTTCACTTGCTTCTAACCAACCAAAACACAACCGATAGCCAAAATCAATGCTAATATTCAATAATCTCACAACCTTTGAATTCAAACCAATTTCACTCTAATTTTCCAATCAAGATAAATCCTCAAATAACCCAAATTCGTACTCCAACAATCCTAGGCTGAAACACTCAATTCCAAACACCCAAATGACTTCCAAAACATCCCAAATCACCCTCCTATTATACCCTAACCATCAGCCCTCCAATTTCAACATTAAACCTCCCAAAAACCTAAGTTTTCATACTCTAAAATCTACCTCAAGAGCATGCTACGAATTTTTACCCAAATTCGACCAAATTGACATATGTTACATCTTTTAACATAATTAACTAAAACCCCAACATGATTTAACAAAACAAATTAAAAAGCCCCATCAAAATCCCCAAATTTCATATGAACCCTAATTTTCAAAACCCAATGTTTTTGAAATCCAAGACCATGGTTAGATAGAGGTTGAAGAGGAGAGTTAGAAAACACAATTACCTTTGAAAAACGTCTTGGATTGAGGAAGAAAATGAATGGAATAGTGAACCAAGTTTGGAGAGGTTTAGAAGAGATTCTAACGTTGGGAAGAAAGGGGGAGTGGAGAGAGAGAAGACAATTTTCTGATTTTAATTAAAGGTTGTCTAGCTTTTTGAAAAATCTTGGGTAAAATTTCAACATTAGTCCCTCCCCTCTTTCTAAAGCTCAATTATGGCATTATTTTAAGTTGAATTGATTTAATTTAAATTTTATTGACTCGAATTAAAACCCGGTTAACTCCTAGGCCCAAAACACGGGTGTTACAGGTCCTCTGGCCACTATAGTTATTGGCCTAGTTCCCCAAAATTAGGCCAACCGACCCCATCCCCTAAATAATAAGCCAAAGTTGTCTTATACGCCCAAATTTGCCTACTTTTTAACTTTGTTTATTCTTTTAAATATCAATTAATTGGATCTGATTTAATGAACCACCCCACCTTTTTGTTTTTAGGTAAATTATATCGAAAGTTACTCAATTATTAATAAAGTTATTTTTGAGTCATTTAATTATTAAAAATTATAATTAGGCTATTCAATTATAGTTTTAGTTACGATGGGACCCGTCCGTTAAAATACAAACAAACATCCAAAAAAAATTGGTATAATGATAGTTTTAGTCCTTAAAACATGTATATTCTACCGATTTAGTTACAATTCAAAGTAATTCAATAAATTTATCCCTTCACATTTTAAAAAAATATCAATTTGGTCAATTTTCTTCTCCCAAATTGTTTATTCTTCATCGTTCATCATCATTCCTACTTGGGTACTTGCGGTAATACGAGTTATACCAAACTTGATATTTTTAAATCCGTTTGATAATAAAAATTCAGTAATGAAAAATAATAATTATTAGTTTATTTTAAAATAAAAGGAAAATAATAAAATCATTTAAAAATATGATATTACTAAGAAAATTGTATAATAATAAGAAAACCTCATCTTTTTGTAGAAAATTACGTGATAACACTTACTAAAACTCAAAGGTTTTCAAAAAAATAGTTTTGAATATATTTTAATGAATTTAATTTTAATGTAGACATATCTAACATTTATAAATTTTTGTATTAGATTAATTAATAATTTTAAATGAAGTATTCTGGTGAATTGAGAGAAGAAAAATAACTAAATTGATATGTTTTTAAATATGAAGAGCTAAAGCTTTTGAGTTAGAACTAAGTTAATAAAATATATAAGTTTTGAGGACTAAAATTATCACTATACCAAATCTTTTTGAACGTCCATTTGTATTTTAACGGAGGAGTAATCTGATCAATACTAAAACTTCAATTGAGTGACCTCCAATGTAATTTACCCTTGTTTTTTTATATATATTCATTGACCACCCCTTCTTCTCAACGTGATAAATAAAATAATAAATCTAAGTTGTTAATCTGCAACTTGTCATCCCATTCATTATTCTCTTATCCCTCCGTTTACTTCGAGAGCTGCAGAGAATTTCCATGGATACCCAGACCTTCCACTTCGTTAATGGCAGCAGCCCTTCATCCCTCTCTCCCGACCATATTCTTCCACAAGACAAAAGACCAAACCTAACCCAAACACCGCTTTTGTCCTCGGTTCCCGTCATCGACTTGATGGAGGAACCATGTGCATCAGTTGTCGACAAAATCTCGAAAGCTTGCGAGGAATACGGCTTCTTTCAGATCATCAACCACGGCGTCCCCCGGGAATTATGCGACCGGGTGTTGGCCGTTCTCGCCGCTTTCTTTGAACTCCCGCCTCAAGAGAAGGCGCCGTTTTTAGCGACGGATCAAACCCAGCAAGTGAAGTTGCTGAATTATTATGTTAAAAGTGATGGCCAGAACAAGGTTTCCATGTGGAGTGAATGCTTTACTCACCCTTGGCATCCGTTGGACGATATCCTCCATCTTTTGCCCCAAAATCCTCCTCAATACCGGTTAGTCGTCTGGCTTTTAATAGTTTAATTTGTCATGATGTTATCGTACTATTAGAAAAAAAAATAAAAATTTTATCATTTAACCTTCTTTTGAATGTTTTTATTTATTTTTATTTACATTGAGTTTAGGGGGTCAATTGACCCCACTTGGTTAGTTGTGGTATGAGATTTTTAAAAAGCTAAATGTTGTTTTCAAGGAATTAGTATTAAATTTTTCATGAAAATATTAGAATTGAACTCACTTGATTTGTTTGGGTACGAGGTCAACATTATTTATATTGTAGTTGTATGTAAATCCCCTTACCCCAAAGTCTACTCTAACCTCATTATATGAAAGTTCTGACTTCGCCGTTGGTCACATCGTATTCAATATATAATTGTATTATGACCAAACATCTATCTTTTAAAAATATGAAGTACCCAAAATTTCTTCTTCTTTTTTTGAAAAACCTAGTTACAGATTATCTTTTATCTCTAGAAATGAAGAATTTTCTTTTGAATCCGAACGGTAGGAAAGTAGAGAAGGAGGAAGTAAGATGTGTGTCCTGATTTCACTTTGATCAACAGTGAATATTGTAGATTAAAATGATTTTTAATTTTGCGACTTTTACGCTTTGAGTTGAGTTTCATCAAGTTTAAAGTAATTAGGAGAAATCTAAATTGATAGAGAGGTAGAACATAATGAGGTGTGTTTGTGTTTGTCGGTGTCTCGAGTGACCGGAGAAGACACAAAAAATAGTGATTCAAACGTTGGCGTGAAAAAAGAATGAAAGTGTAAGGCTTTTGTGGTAGCAAAAAATAGTTTACATCAATAAAAGTGGTTGTCATGTCATCATTTCATTTTTTTATTTAACGGTAGAATAACCAAAATAAAAGTAAATTAAAAGTTTAATGATTAAATTAAAAAAATTTAAAATTTAATAACTAAAATAAGAGTAAAAGAAAGTAGAGTGATAAAATTTATAATTTACTCTTGAAAAAAAATTATTGAATTGTGGGTGCAGAGAGGTTATTGCTGAATATTCCAAGGAAATTTATGTTCTGATGAAAAGGCTATTGAGCTTGATATCTCAAGGACTCGGGCTTGAACAGGACTATCTCGAAAAAAAGCTTGGCAAGAACCCGACGTTTCGAGCACAGGGAAACTACTATCCACCATGTCCAGACCCTGAGCTCACACTGGGACTGAATGTTCATACTGATATCAGTGCGCTCACAATCGTTAGGCAATCGGAAAATGTAACTGGACTACAAGTTCTCCAAGGTGGAAATTGGGTTCCAATTGAACCAATCCCCAATGCGTTTGTCATCAACATTGGCGATCAAATTCAGGTAAAAACATTTATGTGTTACACGAATTTTAGCATCGTTAGTAAATTCGACCCGGTTCTAACCACGAAAAAGACCTATGGTGTATGGATGCATGAAGGTACTGAGTAATGGAAGGTTCAAGAGTGTGCACCATAGGGCAGTGACGAACAGAAATAAAAAACGAGTTTCGTTGGCGACGTTTTACGGTCCGAGTAAAGATACGATAATCGGTCCCATTCGGGATTTGATCGACGAGCAGCATCTTCCTCTGTACAGGGAATATCGTTTCTCTGAGTTTCTTGAGGAATTCTTCAAGCAAGAAGGAGGAAGACGGATGGTCACGAAAATTTTCGAGTTGAAAGCTTAAAGATGGCCCCAAATTGTTATGTTCCAATATCAATGTGTCGAAAAACTATCTTCTTTGGTTGGAAAATAATGGGTTCAAATTAGTAATAATCCCAACTGTAAGTGTTGCAACATGGACTGGATTGAACATATCATTGCAGAATGATTTTCAACTCTAAGGGCAGGCAGAGAAATGTGCCGCAATATTTTTTTTTTTTTGCTTAATACACTTTTTTCCCCTAAACTTTACATATTTTCTTAATTTATCCTCTAAAGTTCAGTTTGACCACTTTTGCCTCTTAAAATTTTCGACGTTCCTAATATTACCCCCTATCGTTAAAAAAAAATTGTCTAACCAATCAGAATACACCATATCATTTTCTTCCCTAATTTTTATTTCTTTTTCAATCTTCATCTCCCAAACAACTCATGCGGCTACTGATCACCAACATCTCATCCCCCCAAAAAATACAGGTTTTTGCTTTTTAATCCTACAAAAAGTTCCTTCCTTTGTTGTCCATGTTTCAAACGCGACGGCCAACAGGATCGTTAACAGAAACGAAGCAACAACACTTTTTGAAGAAACATGTTCAAGAATCATGTCATTCTGCAACTCCAACGCTTTTAGAGAAGATATATGCATTCACAATCCCATAATAAAATTGGGTCTTCAACACCATTTATATTTGAACAACACCTCTTGTCTCTCTATGAAAAATGCTTGGGAGTGGACGCAACACGCCACTTGTTCAACGAAATGCCGCAAAAAGACGTTGTGTCTAGGACTAATCCCATCGGCTTATGTCAAGCGTAGAAACCATGAATTGGCCCTTCTAGTTTTCAATTCTATGCTAATATCTGCAATGCCCAAATGGGCTTACGTTGTCGAGTGTGCTGCGTTCGTGTTCGGCTTTGGAAGAGTTAGAGTATGGGACTTGCATTCAAGGTTATATGATAAAGCAAGAGTTTGATCAGAACCCAGTTTTGGTCAATGGCTTTGTCGGTTTTTACTCTAAATTTGATTTAATAGGTGAAGCTTCTAACTTGTTTGTTGATAAGGGAAACTACGATGGACGAGAATTGATGAAAAAGTTGTTAAAGAAAATTGAGTAAGAAGATGATGATGGGATGAAGATGAGTTGTTTTGTGTATTTTAGTATATTTTAATATATTTATTTTATTTTATTTATTTTTTATTTAAAAATAAATAAAAAATGATATGACACGTTCTGATTGGTCAAGACAATTTTTTTTAACGGTAGGAGGCAATATGGGTAATGTCGAAAACGTTAGAGGGCAAAAGTGATCAAAATAAACTTTATGAGGTAAGTTAAAAAAACAAGTAAAGTTTAGGGAAAAAGTGTATTAAGTTTTTTTTTTCTTGAAAAATGTGGTACAGCTATTAGAGTCATATAATTTATATTAAAATCAAATCTAAAACGGATTATACATACTGCTGCATCATAATTCAGCTGAATCAATCTAATTTTAAAAAGTTGAAAAAAAAAACTAATAGTAAGATGAGAGGGATTGAAGACAGAAAGATGAAAGGATTATTTAATTCAAATTTCAACTTTGTTTTGAAATATGGTTATGCATGTTAAGTTTCTGATAATTTTAATATTTATTTAAAAATTATTAAAAAAATAATAGTGTGTGGTGTGTCGCTCGTTCTAAAAATTTTCAATTAAAAATTAAACAGAGAATTGTTGAGTGTTATAGTGACATACATTACAATTTTTAGGAGAGGATATTTCCTATAGAGGGGGGGTGTTGTTGGTGTGTAAGAGCAGAAATTTGTCACAAACAAAATGGTACGTCTTTTTATTGATGTACTTATAATTCGTAATAACATTTTTATACAAATTTCTAAAAATCTGAATTAATTGGTTTTTACGGACAATTTCGAGCACGAGTTTACATTAGATAGGTGCTGTTAATGCTGCACTTTGTATAGCTTAAAAAGTAGAATAGAAATAGCCTTATTCTGGTATAGTTTTTACGGACAAGAATTGAATGCAACATTATAGGAGGACATAAACATTACATGATCTGTCTCGGATAAAAAAAAAACATTACATGATCTGTCAGCCACATGGGCGTTTTGTATCCTTGTACGGTACAACATAATTTGTGCTGCAGCTCTTTGCAATCTCATCAATTCATGGGCAGATTAAATTCGATATATCATCATCATGGTTCATGGTACCGTAAATACATGTACAGTATTTTTGAAGCATTCGATCATAGGATTAAGTATAATTAATAATAAAAATAGGAAGAAATTCAAATGAATTAAAAATTGGGTCTAAAAACAGGGGCGAATTTTGACAATAAGTTTAAGAGGGCCTATTTAAAAATTTTGAAGAGTTTAATTTAAAATTTTAAAAAAAAAGTGTGGTCTAACTAAAATTTTAAAAAATGAAGATTTAATTGAGATTTTTAAAATTTTTAGAATGAGATTTAATTAGAAATATTCAAAAGTTTTAAAATATAATAAGAATTTTTGAAATTTTTGAAGTGGCCAAATTAAAAAATTTAAAAATTTTAAGGACCAAATACTATTTTTCAAACTTTTAGAGGGGTCAGGCCCCCTCTGGCCCACATAAGGGTCCACCCCTCTCTAAAAAGATAAAAATCTTATTATGTTTTTTTTTTTGCTTTAAGGGTATAAGAAGTCTTTGAACTTTTAAATGAAAAATTAATTAAGTCTGTAAATCAATTAATTGCATTAATTAAGCTCTTTGATTAGCAGTTGAATCTAACGAGTTTTTTTATTAATTGGTACAACACATCGTGTCATAATGCTGTCACTTGCCATTTTTAAAAATTGTTTATTTAATAAATTGTTGAAGTCCTAAAAATTCTTAAAACTCACAAAAATCATTTTTTAAAAAAATCTGTAAATGTCACACAGTGTATGATGTGACAATAATATCTAAAGAAAAAAGTGTCAAAACTTAATGGTTAAAATTGATCAAAAAGCTTAAATTGATTTAATTTATTGGTTCAATGACTTAATAGGGAAAAGAATTCAAGAATTAATTAATTTTTTTCTTCAAAAGTTTAAGGACTTATTACACACTTAAGTCTTTATTTAAATTTTTAATAATTTTATTAGTTCATAATCTATTTGATTTTGTCACTGATTAAACTGGTTGGTTTGATATGTAAATTTCTAACAATTCCGAACGTAGCAAGTTGAACAAAGATGGAGCCATGAATAAAGATGAGGGGAAATGTATAATTAACCATAAAATGACACAAATAATGATAAAATGAACTGAAAATTGGGGTCTAATTAGGTAGAATAAAAAAATATTAAATATCGTAAAATCTCTCTCTAGTCTCTACCCGATATTCAAGCATACATGATCGTATTGGCATGGCCATAGCCCTATCTCACAGATCTCCACACATTCATGCACATACCCCGTACGTGTAGTTGCAGCTCAGACACAAATAAGGATACAACCTCTCACATCTGCAGACTGCAATACCTGGTTTTAGACATTCTGAAAAAAGGGTTCCTTTACATGTTTTAAAAAGCAAAACGAAAGAGAAACCAGTAATCAGTGGGGGTTCTGGACAGGCGCGATAGGAGTGATCGCACAGGGCCCCCGTGAGAGAAGGGGCCCCAAAAATATAAATTTATATTTATAATTATGTGTATATATACAATAATAATATAAAAGTTAAAGCATGCAAAAAATGACACTTTTTAAATAAAAATATTTGATTTTTAGATGTTTGTAGTTTAATTTTTTATTGTTTAAGAAGATAATCTAATAATATTTTTTATATTAAGGTAATTTTTGGGGGGAGAAAACTTATATCTCTTACTGAGTATAAATTAAGAGCTTTAATTTAATAAATTGCACAGGGCCCCCAAAATCTTTGAACCGCCCCTGCCAGTAATGGCCTCAAGAGCCAAAGGTTTCATATGTGCGCGTGTGCTGCTGAGCCTAGCTAAGCAATTTGGTTATGGCTACGAAAAGTAACACAGTGGGACCGGAGAGGGAAGTGGTTTTGCAAAGAGAGACAAGTGGTGGTGGGGTGGCAACTGGCAAGCACCAAATTTATTATTATTATGTTGTTGTTGTTGTTGTTTAAGAGGAGGCTTGGCTGTGACCGGCCTCTTTCGCTACATGCTGATTGTCAGTTTTTGCCTTGAGAATTAAAGGTGGTTTGTGCAGTGATAATTGCTACGCGTTGCACTTGATCCCGACCACCAAAACAGATGATATATCATATATACATACACACAATAGCTTTTGTAGTACTGTGTATCTGTTGATCTTTTCCAAGTGTTGTAGGGTTGCCCGGGCACTTTTGGTTCTCGAAAACGAGTGTTCATATGCGTACGAGAGAGGGAAACAAGGTATGTTTCTTGGCTTCTTCCTTGTTGGGTTTAGATTAGGTTACATTAAACATTATCATCTATTTATATTTATTTAATACTTTGTGTTCGAGTATTGTAGATGGATAACGCGGAATTAGGGATGATAATTTAATATGAATCTAAAAAAACAATTAGAAAAAATTCGATTTCGAATTAAAAAAGGTTCGAGTTCTAATAAGAGACAGATCGAATATGGATATTATCAATATCCGATCTGAATTCATGTCCGATCTATATCTGAGTTCGAATAAAAATATTTATGACATTTTTTATTGCCCTTCTAGTTTTCAGGGCTTCGTCCTGACTAATCCGGACGACCCGCGTCGCAAACTTAGCTTTGGTGGGTGAGTCTCCCAACGGAGATTTTCTACATACACAACGCCACAAACCCGAGAGTTTGCTTAAGCAATATCAAGCTGCTTACCACTTAGATCAATCTATGTTGGTAAAATATTTATGAATTTTAATTCTTTAAAAGTGATAATGGTAATATATATATATATATATTAACTTGGAATAATGGTAAAAACAAAATCATCTTACATATATATCCATATTAAAAGTTATAATAAAAACATAAATGTATTAAAAATCCAGTATAATAATAACAATAATAATAATAATAATAATAATAATAATAAATATCTATCAACTAAACTTAACACAGTGTAATATATCTACGTATATCATATGCAATTATAAATGTATACATAAATATGAAAAAAAAGATAAAATCGTAAACAAAAAAATAAACAAAATAGAAAAATAAAGTAATGTAAAATATCAATGAATTGTCAAAAATTAAAAAATAAATTAGTTAATAAAATAGTAAATAACTTTTAATTCTTAAAATATACACAACGCCACAAACCTGAGATTTTGCTTAAGTAATATCAAGTTGCTTACAACTTGGACCAACCCCGTCGGTAAAATATTTGACTCTTAATTCTTTAAAAGTGATAATAATATATATATATATTAGAAGTGATAATGTTAAAAATAAAATTATCTTACATATATATCCATATTAAAAGTTATAACAAAAATATAAATGAATTAAAAATTCAGTATAATGATAATAATAATAATAATAATAATAATAATAATAATAATAATAATAATAATAATAATAATAATAATAATAATAATAACAACAACAACAACAACAACTATGATTTATATTTATCAACTAAACTTAACATAGTGTAATATGAAAACAAAAAAATAAATATAAGATAAAATTATAGACAAATAAACAAGAAAATAAATACAATAGAAAAATAAATAAATGTAAAATATCAATGAATTGCCAAAAATTAAGAAAAATAGTTGATAAAATAGTAAATGGTGTCAAATTGTAAGATAAATTAAGATATGTTAAGTTAAAATCATGACTTAAAATAGGAAGTAAATTAAAAGCATGAATAATAATACAAAATTTAAATGTAGTCAACAAAATAATTAATGAAAATAAATAAATACACAATTAAATGTATAAATAAAAAAACGCAAGAAATTAAATACACAAAATTATAGATTGTTTACATTAAAATAAAAAAAAAACTTGAGGGTCAATACATAATATACCCTAAAGACGCTAAAACTCGCGGATCTATCCCTCAAACTCATGTCAACACTAGGAATGATAAATTAATCTGAAAAAATATGATCCAAAAACAAATTCGATCCAAATCTAATTGAAAAAATCCGAATATGAATCCGAAAAATGTCTGAGTCTGATTGTAATCGGATTTGGACTTGGACTCTATACAGTCCGATTCATTGTCATTCCTATGCAGAATCATATCATTTGGCGGTTGACCAAGTTATTCATCTTTGTTTCTTTATTTCCCTTAGACCATTGGCTCTATACTCATTAGGAACACTTCACTCATTCTCCCAGAGTCTTCTTTCCCCTCACTTCTAAGTAAGATTAAGATTAAATTTAATTTTTTTTTAAAAATATAAACAAAAATATAGGAGTATTATTTATTTTAAGATATAGTATTAATTAAATTTGTTTTTAATAATGTTGGGGATAATACGGATGACATGTAGATTAAGATATAGCGATCAGTGGGTGTAAGTGTAAAAAGCTGGAAGCTCAACTCAGTCTATTACCCTTGGGCCCTGACAGGATCTCATATTGTCTTAGAAAATCTTTGTTTTTCATTAAATAGTATACGATTCGGTCATATTAAAAAATTAATGTGTTCCTATTTCAAAAGAAGAAAAAATTAATGTGTTCTTTTTATTTGGCTAAAGTGTTAAATTTGTATGTGTAAATCTGTAGTAATCCAAAATTAGTAATGTTGCTCATATTTTTTTCTTCTTCGTAATTTTACCTTCAAAGTCAGTCAATTGTAACAATGTTATACTTTGACCGGTGTTGACCATTAAAGTGTTGACGTGACAGTTAATAGTGAATTTATTATGCAATTTTGCTCTCGAAGTCGTTCAATTATAGCAATTTTGCCCTCGATTTATTTAGTTTTTGAATAAAATTAAATAAATAATTTAGTTTTTTCGAGTTGAACTTTTACAAACTGAATATATAAAAAATCGATTAACAAATTGGATAAAAATTAAAATGTATTAGAAATTATAAAATGATAAAAATTTAAATACAAAAAATTTAAAAGTATTTGGGGTGTGGGCCGTGAACATGACCACTAAAGCGGCTGCTGTTGGGGGTGTGTGTCGCTCGGATATCGGCGATTGGTTATTTGGTTTTAATAGAAGACTTGGTTGTTGTTCGGTTCTAAACGCTGAACTTTGGGCGATTCTAGAAGGTCTTCGTCATGCATGGCGGTGTGGTTTTCGTCGTGTTGAAATTGAGTCGGATAGTAGAGAAGCGGCGTGCTGCGTTTTAGATGGATCAAGGGTCCGGACTGCGAACGCCTTGGTCATTGTGATAGAGGAATTCTTGAAGCGGGATTGGGAAGTGGCAATGAAATGTGTAGGGCGCGATTCGAACACTGTAGCGGATTAGTTCGCCAAAGGGGCTCGAGACCAAGATTTGGGGGATTGATTTTTTGAAACACCACCGTTTGGTGTGCGGTTGCTGCTGGAGAATGATAAGCACAATGGCTAGTTGCTGTGGGTTTCTGCTGATCAATGTGGAGCGTAATGGTTAGTTGCTGCAGCGGTGATTCCACCTTTAGGTGTGCGGTTGCTGCAGGTTTGTCGTGGGGCTCTCACGCGTAGTATGGCTGGATGCCTTGGGCAGTTGTTTTACGGTTTGTTTTCTTGTGTTGTCCTTTGTTGTATTAGCCCTACAACATGCACTCTTTTTCCTCCATTAGGTTTAGGGAGGTTTTTTAACGAGGCATGTTGTAGGTGCTTTCAATCCCTATTAATCGAAAAAAAAAATTCATCAAATGATAAAACATAAATATAAATTTTTAAATATAAATAAAAATTAATGTAAAAAGAAAAAGGAAATTTGGTAAACTTGTTCAATTTTTTTAATACCAAATACTTTTATATTTATATTTTATAATTTTATAATTCCTAATGCATTTTAATTTTTATATTAATTTATATTTTCAATAATTGTTTTGAAGATAATTTTTATTAATTTTATAGATTTTTAAAAAATGAATAATATTTTGATTTTCTGTGATAGTGCTCATTTTGCTTATTTTTTAAATTATCAGAGATCCAAAGGATATTTATACCAATTTTTTAATCGATTTTCCATATATTCTGTTTGTAAAAGTTTAACTCGGAAAACTAAATTATTTATCCAATTTTGTTTAAAAACTAAATAAACCAAGGGCAAAATTACTATAGTTGAATAACTTTGAAGGCGAAATTGCATGATCAACTCTATTGTTAACTACCACGTCAGCACTTTAACGGTCAACGTCGATCAAAGAGTAACATTGTTGCAATTGACTGACTTTGAGGGCAAAATTATGAGAAAAAAAATGACAACATTATTGATTTCGGATTATTGCATAAGCAAATTTGACCCTTTAACTTTTTTATTTTTACATATTTTGATATTTTGACTGGTATCCTTTTGAACGGATTATCGATATCCCTTATATCAATATTATCTTCAAAATTTAAAATCAACTCTTCCTTCTAAATAAGAAAAGCCCTTACAACAATTTTTCTTCATCCAAACACATTCGAACCCTAGACTTTATTAAAGAGACAAAGCAAATAGCTATCAGTAATGTTTAAAAATTTCCATGAATTGTTCCCAAAAAAAAATATACATGAATTAGAGTAAGTTTTTATATACAAGTGTAAAAGAACAGATGTTTTTATATTTATTATTTAAAAACTAATAATATTTAAATCTCTACACTATAAACTATAAACCCTACAAACTAAGCCATTAAACCTTAAATTAATTTTTTAACCCTTACAAGGAAAGATTATGTACTCTAAAGAGTAAAGACTATTCAACATGTACAAGGGAAAGAAACCAAAAGAAATGGAGGGGAAATTAGTTTAAACCAAAAGATAAGGTTAGAGTTTAAAGCAGGGAAAATGATAAAAGGGGATAATGGGCAGCTTCCTTCCCTTTTTTCTGACTTTTAGGGTGGGGGACTCCTCCATTAAAGACCCTACAAATCCCCTACGTGGGACAAGTCCATGTGACCCATAAAAAAATCCAAGTTTTCAAACCCTAAACTAAATCACTAATTCACCAGCAAAAAACAAACACAGAAAGGCAAAGCCACTGCCCTGGATTCCTTGAAATCCCAATTATATGCAAAAGATATGTCAACGCTAAACCCATCTCAAAAGGAGGCAACAACTTCTGAGCGCTGCCAGTGTGATCACAACCGCCACGGCGCCACCACCAGCTCAAAGCTCTTCAACTTCCCACAAAATGTCCAGAAACCTAGATTATTCATTGCAACACCGTAATAGTTTTGAAGGTTACCGGCTCACCGCGACACCAAACTACATCTGCAATCTGAAGATTAAGATTTTTTATAAATAAATCACGCACGTAGTAATCTTTATGCGTTATGTAACGTCCACAACCTTTACAATCGCGACATACATCACAACTACAATTTAATATTATGTGTTTGAAGGAAACAATGCATGATAGTAGCATTACACAATTTAAGTGGATCATAACCATAATATATATATATATATATATATATACATATAGGGATAGAATCCAGTTACACAGTGTAAAACTCTTTAAGTTTTGCATGTTTTTGGATCATTGGATGGGTGAAACGGATAGATGAGATTAATAGTAGAATATGTGAAGATTATCACTTGAAAAAAAAAGTAAGAAGTTAATCTTAGCCATCCATGTCCCCATCCAACCATCCAAAAAACGTGTAAAACTTAAAGAGTTATATATATATATATATATATATATGTATATATATATATGGATAAATATTCTATACACAGGCGGTGAAAATTGAAAGTTTCCACAAGCGCCTTAGTTTTAGGGTATAGAGGCTTAGTTTAGGGTATAGAGTTTAGGGGTTTAGAATTTAGGGGTAGTTGTTTAAATTTAAGGTTTATAGGTTAGGGTTTAGTTTTAGGGTAATATGATGAGGATTTAGGTTTTAACCTATAAACCCTAAATTATAACCTTAAACCTTAAATTTAAACAATTATCCCTAAATTCTAAACCCTACACCTAAACCCCTAAACCTTATACCCTAAACTAAGGCGCTTGTGGAAACTTTCAGTTTCCACCGCCAGTGTTTAAGATATTTATCCTATATATATATATATATATATGGGTTAGAATCAACTTACATTGTGCAAAACTCAATTACTTTTACACTTTTTTTGGACCGTTGGATAATGGTAATTAATGGCTAAGATTATTTTCTTATTTTTTTTCTCCAAGTGATAATCTTCACATTTTCTATTGTTAATCTCATCCATCCATTTCACTCATCCAATGGTCATGGATTAATGTAAAATTAAATGAATTTTACATAATGTAACTGGATCTCATCCCATATATATATATATATATAACATTAGTTGTAGCCAATGGTGATTCAATTCTATTAATTTTGTTTTAACGATTATACCAAAAATAGAAAATGACAATTAAAAGCTAACCTTAAACGAAGTAGAATATAAATGCTCAAAACATATGAGAATGTTTTTGGCTTTTTTTTCATTATGATAAATTACATTTATTGGACAACGTTAATCTAAAATATCATTATAATAATTTTAAAAATGCTCTTTAGGAAAGGTGCGTTATCTGATGTTGATGAAAATGAGCTATTTATTGAGTTGAAATTACTTAGAGATGTTTTACCCAAAGAAAAAAAAGGAGCAATGAACTCATTAAAGTTTGTAAAACGTTTTAATTATTTTTCAAATACGAAATTTGCATATAGTGTTTTATTGATTATTCATATTATTGTTGCTTTTGCATAACAAAGCTTTTCAAAATGAAGTTTATGAAGTCATACTTACAGACAATTATGTTGCAAGAAAGACTAAATGGTCTTGCTTTGACGTCAATCGAGAGTGATCATTTGGAAGAAGATAGCATTGAAAGTGTTTTAGATGCTTGTAAGTAATTTTTATGTTGTTCAAAAAAGTAATCTAACACTTTTTGTATTAATAGAACTTTATTTGAAGAAAAAATTATATTTCTTTTATATAATAAATTAAGGGCTTTTATTTAACAAATTGCACAATGCACCTTAAATCTTTGAGTTAAAACAGAAACCAATGAGCTAACCTTGAAATCAATAGTGTTGATCCAAGTAGTAAGCAGCTTAATATCGTTTAAGCATGTTTTGAGTTCGAGGTCTTGTTTATGCAAAAAATTATTGTTGAAAAAATCACTCATTTAAATAAAGTGTGCAATACGGATCGATTGAAATTAAATAAGATAAAATCCTGAAGAATTTGAAGAAGGGCAACCAAAAAAAAGATGGCTGAGAATGGGATAATAAGCTGTGAAATAAAAATCTACGTAAAGAGATAAGGCTGGCCGTAATACGTACCGTTGTATAAGAGAAAGTACTGATAATTTATCTCATTTCCCCCAAAAGGGCTTGCTTAAGTAATGTTTATAGATAATATCGTTTGAAAATCATTGAATTGTTTTAGAGTGATGTTTTGATTCATGAAGTAGTGTTAAAAGAATTTTGTTCAGTTCAACTTTTTATGAGTTTTATTTGAAATTTTTGGATTTAGTGTATATTCTGCCGTATGATACTTTTTCAGAACACCACGTGATTTTTTGTAATGAAGAAAATAAGCTGGATAACAATAATAACGTAACCTTTAACCTTAACCTTAAACTCAAATAAGTTGGATAACAAAAATTTCACGCACTTTTCGGTGCCTTAACACTGAAAAATTAAATTTTAAACTCTAAACCTAAATTATAAATTTTAAACCTTAAACCATAAAAAATACATTATACTCTAAGTTCCCTAAACTCTAATTTTAACCATAACCTTGAACCTTAACCCTAAACTCAAATTATATTTTTTAGTACGAGGACATAAATAGGGTGACCAAAAAGGAATAAAAGATTTATGTTTGAATAGAAATCCTTTAGCCCTTTTCGGTGCCCCTATCTATGCCCTCATACTAAAATTTAGGTTTAGGGTTAATGTTTAAGATTATGACTTAGAGTTAGATTTTAGAGAATTAGGAGTAGAGTGTATTTTTAGGGTTTAAAGTTTATAATTTAGGATTTAAAATTTAGAGTTAAGACTTAGAATTTAAGTTTTAGTGTTGGAGATAAAAATAGTCTTCGAAAACATACAAAGAATTTTTACACTTTCTATTTTTACATTATTAAATACGAATTAGTCAAACAATTATACCAAAAATATAAAGGCAAAATGACAAAAGATGCTTCAACGTTTGCACGTTTTGTTATTTGGGTCCCTATTTTTTGGAGCAAACAACCCTCCAACGTTTTAATTTAGTCCAAATATGTCCTTGTTGGATGAAAACTGCCAATCAACTGACGGTCAATGGCTGATTCTGGCTAAACTTGTCATACATCAAGATCGGCTAATGTGGCATATGTCGCGACAGATTTTTTTAATTATTTTGTTATACCCTTCTTTATGGTGACACGTAGTCGAACCGAATGGTGACACGTGTTGACTGACAGTTTCCATCTAACATGAGCATATTTGAGGTTATTTATTCTAAAAAAATAAAAAAAATTGACAAAACATTTAAATTTTAGAAGCATCTTTTTATCATTTTTGCCAAATATAAATTTAAGGTTTTAGTTGGTTAGAATATTGGGAATATATTTTGGGACTAATGGGTCACTTTCTATAGATATCTTCTCTCCTTCCTCCTCTTCCTCTTCCCTTCTCAGTTCTGGGGTATTTATTACTATAAATACAAGCATATATACTCCACCACTTTCAACATCCCAGCATCCACTTCCAGATTCTGCAATCTCTTTTGCTCTTGATTTCTCACTTGCCCGATGGAAGGATCTTTCAGAAGACTAAACGGCATCGTTCATGTGCCTGAAACTGACCCACGAGATTCTATCCCAGAAAATTCAAAGAAGTTCACCGTCTCAACCACAACCTCCGCCGCTGTCTCGAAAACCATCACCAGCATGGCAACTACAACGGCAACAAACAAGAGGTCTCACAAAGAGAATGGTGGCCCTGGTGGGACTATGAGGTACCGCGGAGTCCGCCGGAGGCCTTGGGGGCGTTACGCTGCTGAGATACGAGACCCACAGTCCAAGGAGAGGCGGTGGCTTGGAACTTTCGACACGGCTGAAGAGGCTGCCTGCGCTTATGATTGTGCTGCTCGCGCTATGCGTTGGATCAAGGCTCGAACCAATTTCGTGTACCCTGTAAACGAACCTCATTCCACCAACAACGACAATCTTCTTCCTCCTCCGTTCAACTTCTACAGGCAATCACAGCCGTCCCTCAGGGATCTTAACAGCAAGCACCGTCATTGGTCACCGTTTACTAAGTCTAACCCCCAAGTGGCCGGAGACTTCTCTGTGGGGTCTGCGCCTCAAAGAAACGCTTCTTTGAACATGCTTTCATTACGTGGCCTGTTAAACTCGTCTTCAAATCCATCTTTTCCGGCGCCTCCTCCGTCTCCGGTTAACCATTTTCCATTGACCAATGGAACAGCATCTGCTTCTTCTTCTTTCTCGATTCTGCCTAGTTCTTCAAGCTCGTCTCTACAGTCAAGAAACAACAATATGACCGGCTCTTTCATCGGCTCCACTATGACTCTTCCTCGCAAGGAAAAGAATTCCAGTCACACTACAGCTGTGGCGCCACCGGCACCGGCTGCTGCCATATCACTTCCTCAAGCTTATGACATGGAGTTCTTCAGACAGGAGTCTTCTGATTCAGGCTTGTTGCAAGAAATAATCCAAGGATTCTTACCAAAGCCGCCCATCTCAAAAGCATCAGTTACCGGTTGTACTCAAGATTCCATTGTTCCACCTGCAACTCATGTGATATTCAGTCATGGTGTTCCTCAAGTGGTGCCATACTGCAACGAGACACCGGCGAGCCATCTACAACTAGGTCAATCTATAGACTGCATGTTGGATGATATCTGTCAGTTCCCAGATTTCATGGCTACCTTAGCAGCCAGGGTTCAAAATGGTTGATCACCCCATCACAATGCAAGTTGATGCTCAGTTTTAGGGTTTTTCTTCCCAGTTCAAGCCGTCATAGTTACTACTTCTCCTAGTAATTTTAGGACACAAATCATCGGTGTCTTTTTTAATATATATCTTCTCTCTTTTTTGGTATTTTTATTTATGCCCATCTACTAAAAATTAAATTTAGGGTTTATGATTTAGGTTTAATGTTTGTGGTTGGGGTTTAGAGGATTTGGTGTAGAGTGTGTTTTTAAGGTACAAGCTTTAGGATTTAGAATTTAAGATTATTATTTAAAATTTAATTTTTAGTGTTTGAGCATAAAAAGTTGCACCAAAAATAGACAAAGGATTTTTAACCGCCTTTTTTTCATGCTCCAACATTAAAATATTAAATCTTAAACTCTAACCTTAAATTCTAAATCCTAAATCTTATAGTCTAACCCCTGAAAATACACTATATTCTAAAATTTCTAAATTTTAATCATAAACCCTAACTTTAAACTTTAATCTTAAACCTTAAATCTAAAATTTTAATATGAAGCATATATAGAGAAGTCGAAAAAGGACAAAAAAAAAAATTCTATTCATAATTTTATTATTATTAAATGTTAGCAATTCATGGACAAGTGCGTTGACCTTTGTAACATGCGTGGCATACTTGTTGGGTTTTTGGGTTCTACGTGATCGTTTAGATAATAAAAAGGCATTGGTTAAGGATCTGTGTGCGGATATTCTGATCTTTATGGTTCGCAAACCGAAGCGACTGAAAATCTAAAAGTAACCGACAAGCCTAATGAGATGAGAAAACCCTTTTTTGTGTGTCCGAGGAGGAGGCGGAATAATCTCTAGAAAATCAAATAAGGGTAAAGTACATATACGGTTATTAAATTTTAGTAAAAAAAAAGAAAATAGTAACTAAATTTTTAAAAATTATAAAATAACAATTAAACTTTGTGTTTTATAACAAAATGATAACTAGACGTTAAATCCCGTTAAGTGGCTGTTATAAAATTTTGTATAATAACACATTTAGTCCATATTTATACATTCAATCAATTTAGTCTTAATTCGAAACAATCCACTAAATTTTGCCCTCATTATTTACGCATTCTTTCAATTTGGTCCTTAAAGCAAAATTCCAAAGTATGGTAACATGATAAATAATTACAATTAATTTTTTTATAGGAACTCGAAAACTCGACTCGAATCGAAAAAATTTCAAATAAAGTTTGAGTTGTAAAATATGACACGTCAACTCGAACAACTCGAGATTTTTTTACTCGACTCGATCGAACGCTCACCTCTATCTTAAGATATGATGCGTCAACTCGAATAACTCGAAATATTTGAATATTTTAAATCATTTTTTCTTTTAAATCAAATATTTTTTAAATAGAATATTTAATATTTTTCATATTTAAATCACATCAAATATTTAATAACTAATTAAAATATTCGATTTAAAAGAAAAAATGATTTAAAATATTCAAATATTTAATTAGATTTTTATAGGAACTCGAAAACTCGAATCGAAAAAATTTCAAATAAAGTTTGAGGTGTAAAATATGACGCGTCAACTCGAATAACTCAAAATTTATTGACTCGACTCGATCGAACACTCACCTCTATCTTAAGATATGACGCGTCAACTCGAATAAATCGAAATATTCGAATATTTTAAATCATTTTTTCTTTTAAACCACATCGAATATTTAATAACTACTTTAAATATTCGATTTACAAGAAAAAAATTGATTTAGAATATTCGAAAATATTCGAATATTTAAAGTAGTTATTACATATTCGAATATTTTAAATCAATTTTTTCTTTTAAATCGAATATTTTTAAATTAAATTGAATATTTAAAGTAGTTATTAAATATTCGATGTGATTTAAATATGAAAATATGACATATTCTATTTTAAAAAACATTCAATTTAAAAGAAAAAATGATTTAAAATATTTGAATATTTCGAGTTATTCGAGTTGACGCGTCATATTTTAAGATAGAGATGAGCGTTCGATCGAGTCGAGTCAAAAAATTTCGAGTTATTCGAGTTGACACGTCATATTTTACAACTCAAATTTTATTTGAAATTTTTTCGATTCGAGTCGAGTTTTCAAGTTCCTATAAAAATTTAATTTTAATTATTTATCATATTACCATACTTTGGAATTTTGTTTTAATGGCCAAATTGAAAGAATGCGTAAATAACGATGGCTAAATTTAGTGAAATTTTTTGAATTAGGACTAAATTGATTGAATGAATGAATATGAAGGACTAAATGTGTTATTATACAAAATTTTATAACAACCACTTAACGAGATTTAACGTCTAGTTACCATTTTGTTATAAAACATAAAGTTTAATTGTCATTTTGTGATTTTTAAAATTTCGGTTACCATTTTGTTTTTGTATTTTTTTTTACCAAAATCCAGTGATCGTATGTGTACTTTACCCTATGACAAATGATTTTTGCATGGACCATCATAAACTCACATTTAGAGGGATGAAATCCTCAACCCCTTTTCGGTGCTCCTACTTGTGTCTCCACGCTCAAAATTAGATTTAACGTATAAGGTTTAGGGTTTTAGGTTAGGGTTTATATAATTTAGGGTATTGTGTATTTTTAGGGTATATGGTGTAGGGTTTAAGATCTATAATTTAGGGTTAAGGCTTGAAATTTAATTTTATAATATTTTTTTAGTATTGAGGCATAAGTAGGTGCACCGAAAAGAGACAAAAAAATTTTATTATTGGTAATTGTGGTCTGATGCGGTTATCTTGTAGGGTCTATTCTTTATTTTTTTTAATGTTTTACACATATGATATAAATAAGCTGTTCAACTGCTTCTACTTACAAGGTGTGTGCACTTTTTCAAATGGTTAAAAATATTTATGAACAAATATTACATTGTAATCAATTTTAGACTATTAAAAAAATTAAATGTAACCAGCAATAAATTAAACAAATTAGGTTAAGAGATATTATTGTTATAAATCTCTGTAATATTTGATTTAAATTAACCGGTTAATACATCAATAATATAAACAAACTTGCAAGTGGCGATTGAAAGATGTAGTAATGGACCAGTTGAATTAAATATACGGTGGGACTATAGTTTCAAATATTATATGCATATAAAGGTGGGGTTTTAAAGAAATACAAATGTAGGATTGGGAGTAGCTAAGGCCAAGATAGATGGAGAAGCATTTATTCATAGTAAAAGTTGTGCTTCAACTTTGGGAACATTGGGCCTCAGCTGAGCAAATTATATTGTGCCTAATGACTATGTTCTATAATTGTTCTATTAAGACAATTTTTAACATAGGCTTAATATTTTTTTATTAAATTAAAAAATTGTATGATATATTACGTATTGTTTGATGAACTTAAAATAAATTAAATATTAAGTTTAGTTAAAAATTTGATTGATATTTTGTTTAAAATTAAGTACCAGATATAGTAAATTGTTTGATAAATGTAAATTCTGAAAGATAATATCTTTTAAATAAATAAAATTAAATTAAAGAGTCTTGAATATTTTCTCTATTAAATGTTAAGCAGGTCATTATCCACTTATCATTTTCAACACATTTTTATAGAAAATTCTATCAAGTGATTTAATTTTAGATTATCAATTACATTTTTATAAAAATAAACTATTAAGATATTAATTTTTAATTGATTGAACTTTTCAATAGCTCATCAAACAAGGCGTTACTCGAAATAAAAACTATTGTTAGCAATAATGATTGTTTTGGTCAAATCAAAAGAAATCAACATTTATTCTTTCTTATAAGTTATTTAATTTAAATTTACTTTATTATTTTTTATTTTAAATAAATTAATTATTACAAATAAAAAATAAATTTAACTTGTTTAAATAATTTATTTAACTTTAGTATAACTTCATTTTAAAATCGAACTTAATAAGTTGAAATAATCCAAGTCATGAATTTGAAATAACTCAAGTGTCACACCCGAAATTACTCGAGCTTAAATGACACCACCTAAAAAAGCTTTGAGTGTCAAACTAAAGATGTGAAATGATTTAAAATTAAACTGATCTAAAATAACTTGAAGATTTTAAAACTGACTTACATCGAAATAAATTAACCAAACTTGTTACCAACCACACATGTCCAAATTAAAATAATCAAATGTTTACTCCAGCAAACTTTGGATGCCACAAGGAAAGAAAGGAGCAATAGTGCATGTAGTACAGTAAACTATAGAAAGGACAACATAAACTACTGACCAATTTCTTGAATTAGATCTTCAGGATTTTTTTCCTTTTAAAGGTTATTTTGCAAACTTTATGGATGATTGGGCCATTAAAATAACAAAAAACTCCCTTCAAAATGTAATATTTTTTTGAAAGGTTCAAAATGTAAAAGTACTTAATAAAGAAGAAAAGGGTTGGTCTCGACCACTTTAGAGATGCATCATGCATGCATGCGGCACTGTATCGAACGGTGTTGGGCAAAGAACTTGCAGTGCGGTATGTACAAGGCACTGAATCTGCTTTATCATTGTTTTTATGTGCTTAATTACAAAGGTTTGCTACTTTAAATAAAGGATTTAATATTAAAGTATGTTACCGTTTAACTAACGAGTTTGTTCAAGTGGTAAGTAGCTTGGAATCGGCACCTAAGTAAGTTTAAAGTTTGAGGCCTTATGGCTTATGTATGTAGAAAATCTTCGTGGAAGACTCACCCACCAAAATCAAGTGTACAACACGAATCGATCTAAATTAGTTATGATAAAGCCCAGAGAATCGAAAGTACAACAAAAGAAAATGTATATTACCGTTTACAATAATTTGTTTGAGCTCTGTTATATTTATTAGGTTCTTTGTCAATACTCCTCCGCTTTATATATCTCTCTATTATATCGTCTTTTGATACTATTCCACAATCACTTCTCTAATTATATCCATAACATATGTAAGTTAAATAATTCTCCAAAATACGAAATGTTGAAGTTCATAACCTTCTATAGAAACTACATCATCTTTGACAAGACAAATGTCAAGATTACCTGACCCATCAGTTAAATTTATCGACCGACAATTTTATACCGTAATGTATATCATATTTAAAATAAAAATTAGACTTAAAAGACCCATCATGCATCTTTTAATATAACTACAAGGGAAAACCATAAATTTCCTCAAGGTGAGATCAACAAAAATCAAACCAGAACGCATTTTATTCTTTCTTTTCACTTTTATAGTCACTATTGATTGTGAATCTTTGTTCAAACTAAAAAAAAATCCGTCTCAAACATCGACCATTACTACTATCTCACATTGCTCATCGATAAGCACCCTTCATCCTTAACTAACAATATAAGGCTTCGTTTTTTATTGTTATGTCCAAACTTCCGTTGGGATTGTAACTAACAAACGCTCGTTTGGTGCCAACCGTTGGCTATTCGACAAAAATAAATAAAATAAATAAATAAACATTCGTTTAAATTACTAAACTCAACTAAAATTGCATCCTTAAATTAAAGATAATAATTTTATGGAGGGAAATCAGGAAATGGGGCAGCAAAAAGGTAGTGTAGGAATCCGATCCGAGTGTTGGATGGATCTGACAATAATGGCGGTGTAGACAGGACAACCAAACTTGTCCCATCCCAAAACCAGGTGTCGCCTAAGCTCTGCTGTTGTGTTTACGCTGCCGCAAATGCATCTTTTCCCGACATCTTTTTAATTCTGAACTTCGCACCAAACCAGATACCCTTTCTGCAACAAAAAGGCTTAAATAATAACTACGCCACTACTTTAATTATTTCTTTCATCATTTCACAATGAGTTCGAATATGGGTGGATCCATATTTTTTTTATTGGACATGTCATAAAATTGTACGACGGGCACAAATCTTAAAATTTAGAATTAGCACAAGATTACTCAAGCATATATATGTGGATCTGTCACTAAATTCGAACATCTGGTTAATTAATAATATATTTAAATATATGAACTTTACTTTGATAACCTACTAAATAAGATCAACAAAATTCGACTCGAAAAAATTAGATTTTATGATTCTATTTGACTCGAAAAAATTTAAAGTAAAGTTTGAATTATAAAACGAGACTCGAATAATTCAAAAAAATAGTAATTAGTTAATCAATTTTTAAGTTCAAGTCGAGTCCCTCAAATCTGTATGATATATGTATCTCATATAAAAGTATATGAAAAAAAATATGTATATCATATATAATTATAAAAAAATATTTAAATTAGAAGTAATTAGTATCATAATATTCTAAATATATATAACTAAATTTGAACATAAACACAAATAATTCGACTTTAATCTTATAAAAAATTTAAATAAATTTTAAATTATAACATAAGACTCATTGATTAACTGAAAACTTTTATTCAAATTGACTTGTCTTGATCAAATGCTCATTTCTATTACCCGGACCACCGAAAGAGAGAGTCATGATAGCAGTCATAGCACATAGTGACATAACCATACATTGAGGCCAACCCCCAGGCCCACCCTTGAAACTTGGGTTAGTTTCTCCGGTTGGATCTTTTTGGGCCACAAAACATGGATTGGGTTATGTTAAAGACCTACTCTCTTTAGACCCCACCCATTTTATATAGTTTTTTTTTTCAATCATTTCATATTTTAATGTAAACTTTATGGTTTAATACTTTAATTCATAAGTTGCCCATAAGTTATAACAATTTTTTTTTTCAATCTTGGTACCTAAACTTTTTTCTTCTTTTCCAAATGGTACAAAATGTGATTTTCATTAAGAATACTTTCAGTCAATTAGAGTGTGTCACGTGACACAAAAAGTCATGTAAGTGTCGTGTGTCACTATGTTATCGAGTCATGTTAATATTGACTATTACAATGTTTAGGTTCTAATTTGAAGAAAAATAATAATTTGAGGGTTAATTTAGTATTTAAGCAAAATTTATTCTATTTGTCAAAAAAAATTATTTTTGAAAATGTTTGTAAAGTTAGAGAACTAAATTCAATGACAAATTAGACGGAATGTTTAGACGAAGTCATGAATTGGTTGAGTCTGAAATAATTATTATAGTCTTCTATTTTCTATTTTTCAAATAAAAAATTGTTTTTGTAAATTAAAATATGAAAATATAGTTGATTACCTTATAAAAGGATAGTCTCTTCTCTATATTCCATATTATGAACCATTACTTTTTTTTTCGTAATTCTTTTTCGAGACGAGTAATTTCGATTGAATTTTATTTTTTTTATCTACGAATATTGAAAGATTGTGTTAGCCTTGTAACACAACGTTCACTTTCAAAATTACACCAATTCAATTATCACGACACAAATTATTTTATTGTTCACTTTTGTTTATTTATTTATTTTACTAGTCTTTATTAACGAATAACGCCTCTGTTTTGTCATAGTATATTTTCTAACACCACCTTCCACAAAGCTCATCTCTCCTCGTTGAACCTTCTCCACGAAAGAACACCAACAAATTCCTACCACTTACCCTGCATTAGAAAAGGGAAGTAGTCATTGTCGACGTCGTTTTTGGTCCGGGCCGAAGTTGATTGGGCCTTCGAAGGCTCGTCGTGGATTGGAGTCGCCATCGGTCATTTTGGATTGGGTATGACCGAAAACCTGTAAAATTGGCCTGCGTCTGAACCGGAGTCAAGTTGGGCTCGGGAGTCGGTTACGTGTGGGGAAGGTTATAGCACCCCCACAACGCCCAAAATTGGTACCTAAAGGGGTTGTGTTGTCTAAAAGGCTTCAAAGATAGGGTTAATAGCACTACTATACGCGATGAGAAAAAATCGAATAAATTAAAGAAAAAAAAACTAAGCAGGCTAAAAATGATATATATAAAAAACAAATGGAAAATTAATATTTTTCATTGAAGACCATAACCTTAAGTCAAATCATAATTTATCTCAAATTAAGCGAATTATTAATCAAACATCTTTTAAGACCAAATCCCATTATTCGCAAAATTTTAAGACCAATTTATAATTAAACTCAATTTTAAATCCAATTAAAATATTTGTCATCCACCTTAAAAGGAGAAAAAAAAAATTAATCAAGACATCTTAAGTAAATTATTCGTTCTTTAATCATCTAATTAATTATGGGAATTAAGGACCTAATTAAAAGAATTTAAATATTAAAGTTCAAAAAAAAAACTAACTAAACCTAAAATATAAAAAGCCTAAAGTAAATGAGGGACCTAGGGCGTGATTATCCCCTAAACTTACAAAAGCAAAATCAGAGCCAATTCATGCGTGTTTCAGTTTCCCAAAGATGTTGATTTCCAATGCATGTGCTGTCACCATTAAATTATTTAAATAAAAATGAAATCAATTTGAAATAAGTTTTATTTGGTTTCCCCGTGCAGTGTGAGCTGTTCTAATTAATGGAGTTGCCATATTCGATTCCCGTGCACTGAGCCATTATTATTAATGGGGTTCTGATTCCTTTTATTTTTTTTATCCCTGAAGCTTATTAAACGGTTACCCACATCTCCTTTAACCTATTTTTCTTTTTTTCTTTAATCAGAACAAAGCAATACCATCTTCATCTCTAGTATTTCAGTCACTGCTGCCACCGTCGGCCAAACGCCGACGACGGCGAAATTTTTTTTATTTGATCATTTTTTTTAGTTCTAAGCCCGAATCTAACGTCAGTTTCAGCAAAAACCAAACAAATCGAAGTAGATCTAGACAAAACAATTCGAGTTTTACCTTTCTCAAACACTTGAATCCGTCGTTGGATCGGTCTGCTTTCGGAAGATGTTGAATCTGACAATATTGTAGGCTCTTCCACCGTTGCGATCTAGCCAATAACACTCCGACCACCGTGAATCAAGGTAAAAATGTGGCTTTCTTCTAACTATTTTTCTGATTTTTGCTCTGATTTTCTCCTTCCTTTCTCGACTGAGTACTTATTCTTTTTCTCTGCCCCCTTTTTCAGTTCTTCAGCCTTCTTATTTATAGCCCAAAATTAGGATTTTTTAAGTTTTTTTCTTCCCGAATTTTCAGGAGATAAGCTTGAATGTGGATGTGGGGCGCAAAAAACGGGGATGCTGATCAGGTAGACGAGTCCTCGCGGCCATGGGCTCTTACGGGCGGCGGACTAGGTTTTTTTTTATTTTCACATTATTTTTTTTTTGAATTTTCTGTAATTTTTTTGGGTTTGTTTTTCTTTTTACTTGTTTTTTTCATTTTATTAAACATGTTGGACCATATATTAGGCCCTAGAAAAAAAATTGGTGTGTACAGTCATTTTTATCAAAATATGCTAATTTTTATATTATTTACGGATTTAATACCTAAAAGACATTAATTCTTGATTTAGCATTTTTTTGCGGGAACTCGTTTAGCTGATATGGCAAGTTTTATGTATATTTTTAATAAAACTCGTATTACTGATTTGACGAGTTTCACGCTTTATTCGTTACTAGCTCTCATTAATAAAAACACATGAAACTTGTCATACTAGCCAGACGAGTTTTATTAAAAAATATTAAACTCGTTGTACTAGTCAGGAGAGTTCTTACAAAGGGTGTTAGATCAGAAAATAATATTTTCTGAGTGTCAGATTCATAAATAATATAAAGAGTAAGATATTTGGATAAAAATGTCGGGAAAGTATATATATATATTTCAATACAACACAAGTAATCTAAAGACTATATAAATTTGTTTATTTTAAAGGTTAGAGACTTAATTTAGGGGTTTAAGATTTAAGAGTTTAATTTGTAGGATTTAAAATTTAGAGTTTAGGGGTAGATATTTAAGTTTTAGTTTTTAAAGAGTAAATGTTCATATCTGTTTAAATTTAATTGAATGAAATATTAATAAAAATTTTATTATTTTTTAAAATACTGAACTAGCCCTAAATTATTTTATTATTTTTTTAATAAATCTTAATCCTATCTAGGGGGAAGAGGACTCTATAGGAAGAAAGGAGAGTGTTCCTAATAAGTCTAAAACTCATAACTTAAAAAAAATATAAAGGAAGAAAATAATTAACTTTGTCAACCGACCAAATATCCATATTAACGCAATTTACCTTGAAGTTTAAGGGTCTGTTTGTTTCACTGTAATTGGTTTTCCTGAAAACGTTTTTATAACTTTCTGCTGTTTGGTTCGTGGAAAATGAAAAAGTCAAAGGAAAATCAACTACAGTCAATGGAAAACAGACCTTGTTTTAGTGTAAAATGACTTACCCAGTTACCCATTGTTTTTTGGTAAGTTGCTTTCCTTCCTCTCATTCTCTCTACAAATACTAACCTAAACCATAAACCTTAAAACCAAAACCCTAAATACTAACATAAAAACCAAAACCCTAAATACTAACATAAAAACTAAACCCTAAACCTCAAACCCTAAACATTAGATCCTAAACCCCAAACCCTAAACATTAAACAATAAATATTAAACCCTAAACATTAAAAATCCTAACCCTAAACACAAACACTAAACCTTAAATGTTAACATAAACACAAAACACTAACACAAACCCTAAACCTTAAATATTAGCATAAACACTAACAGCAAACCCTAAACATTAAACCCTACCATACACCTTAAACCCTAAATGAGAACTTAAACCCTAAACCCCAAACATTAAACAATAAATGTTAAACACTAAACATTAAAACCCCTAACCTTAAACACAAACCCATAAGCCTTAAATATTAACATAAACACTAAACACTAACACAAACCCTAAACCCTAAACACTAACGTAAACACTAAACACTAGCAACAAACCCTAAACACTAACATAAACCTTAAACCCTAAATGAGAACTTAAACCATAAACCCTAACTTAAACCATAAACCCTAAAACATATATACTAACCCTTAAACCCTAACTTAAACAATAAACACTAAATGTTAAACCCTAAACCATATATACTAAACCCTAAACACTAACATAACCCTAAACCATAAACACTAATCCATAAACACAAAACCCTAAATATTATATCATAAACATAAACCATAAACCTTAAAATACTAATATAAACAATAAACCCTAAAACCTAAAACCTAAACACTAAACATAAACCCTAAACTTTAAATGTTAAACCTTAAACAATAACATAAACCCTAAACAATAAACACTAACCCATAAACCCTAAACTTTAAATGTTAAATCTTAAACACTAACATAAACCCTAAACAATAAACAATAAACCTCTAAACCCTAAATGCTAACATAAATACTAAACCTTAAACACTAAGCACTAACATAAACCTTAAACTCTAAATGATAACCTAAACACTAAAAGATAAACACTAAACCATAAACACTAACATAAACCCTAAACCATTAATAATAAGCCATAAACACTAACCATAGACTCTAAATGCTACCATAAACCCTAATCACTAAACTATAAACCCTAAATGTTACTATAAGACCTTAAATCATAAACCCTAAACCTTAACCACCAACCTAAACCCTAAACCTTAGACACTAACATAAACCATAAACCCTAAACTATAAACACCAATCTAAACCTTAAATCTATACCGTAAATACTAATCCCTAAATGTTACCATAAACACTAAATATTGGTCTAAACCCTAAACCATAAATACTATCCTAAACCCTAAACTCTAAACACTAACCTAAACATTAAACCATGTTTTGGTTGAAACTTGTTTTTACCATTATCGATGCTTGTTTGTGGATTGTTCATGAAATTTTCAGGAAACTCTACCAAACAGTGTAAAATGAATTGTACAACATCATCCAAACACCGGAAAATGATTTCTGCAATTAGTTTTCCAACAACTGTAGTTCATTTTCCAGAATTTATTTTTCGGAATCAGTTTTCAGTGAAACAAACAGACCCTAAATATTAATCCATCTGATCCAATACCACTTAAGTTAAAAAGGTCTACAAAGTATGACGTGAAAACTATACTCCCTCCGTCCCATAAAATATGTCCCTTATTGACTCTTTGAAAGTCAATTTTTTTAAACTTTGACTATTATTATATTAAATATTTTAAATAATTAAATTTTATAAAATATATATTTGAAAACTACTCGATTAGAGGTTTTTAAAATATATTTTTTCATATTTTTATCAATGATACATTTTAAACAATTATGAGTCAAAGTTGAAAAAAATTGACCAAAAAAAAAGTCAATAAGGGACAAAAATTATGGGACGGAGGGAGTATTATTTATCTTATTGTGACCTTTAGTTAAATCCAAAGGTAATCGACCTGTACTTTTTTTCTTTCCAAAATCAGGTATCCTTTCTTGACAAAGAATATTTAAGAATTTTCTCATAACAAATACCAGTTGGTTTAATAAAATGAAGAATAACTTTTTAAGTAAAATTAAAAGTTTAAATTATGACATTTTAAATGAAACAAACTAAGTTAAAAGGATCATCTATATAAATAAATCTTTACCATATTTAATTTTGATTAATCAATTAATAAATCAACACAAAAATTACTCACCCTTAAAGTAATCAAATTATCTTTTAGCAAAATAAATATTGGATTTCCAATTTTAGTAATCAAGATTTAATTTTGTCAGTCTAAATAATGTAGGGACTGAATTATTGTGGATGGAATTGTAAGAAATCGATAATGTCTAAGAACGTTGGATTGGATGTATCATGTATCTTAATTAATTGCATTTCCTTGTCTATTTTATTAAATCTATGTAGGGACTGGATTGGATATATATAAATAAAGCCGACAATGAATCAAAGAATATAATGTTGGTGCATATGATGAACATTCTTTCATTAGTCTATTATAATATGCCTTTGCTATGTTTCGAAAACGTACAATTAATTTATTTTAATATAATGTATTAGTAATATTGGGTATAATAATATTTTTTTCCAAAATAAGTGAATTTAAAATTAAATCTTTATAATAATTTATACAAAATATGGTACAATTTGAGATACAACACAAACACGTGTATTAAAATACGATGACTTGAATATTGCATGGGTGCATATTGAGGCGGATCTTAGGGTCGGAGTTTGCGGGGGCCTACCTAAATTTTTTAAAATATTTGAATGTTTAAATTAAAAATTTTAAATTTTTTGATGGGTTTAATTTAAGTTGTTTTCTTAATTTTAGAGTCGACTAAATTTTTTATAAAAAACAATATTTTAAGAAAATTTTTAAAATTTTAAGGAGGGTACTTAATTAAAAATATTTATAAAAATAAAATATAATAAAAATATTTTGAAATTTTGAAAGGGTCAAATTAATTTTTTTAAAAAATATTAAAGATTGAATAATAAAATTTCAAAAGTTTATTTATATAAAGCAATTATTATAAAATTTTAAATACTTTTAAATTATAAATTAAATTAAGATTCTTTTTAATCCCAAACCATGACTTTTCTTATATTAGCATTAATCTTCTTTTAATATGACTTTGCTTTGTTGTCCTAAAATTATCTCAAATCAAATTGTTTGAATTTCTTTTAATTATAGTTATAGATAAGAGGATTAAAATATTGGGTTAACTATCATTTATGTTTTTTTTCAGTACATAGTTGGTCACCGTGTTGAGTGGATCGTAGAGTCGATTTAAGTCAAGAAAGGGGTGAATTAAATTTTTAGAAATTTTGATAGTAGAGTTGAAAATAAAAATTTGCTAGACAAGAGATTTAGAGTGGTTCAAGTTCCAATTGAACTCTACATCCACTGCCTTAGCTTCACTAAGGATTTTCCAACAACTTTACTAGTTGATTTTCCCTTTTCTAGGCTTAAGAAGAAACTTTTACAAGATGATCAATTTTTCTACCAAAAAATTGACTCAATCCCCACTCAAAGATTACAAAGAAGTTTAAGGTTAATAACTAGTATCTCTCAATACAAATGTAGCCCTTTTTACAAGCACTCAACCCAATTGAACAAATAAGATTGGTAATACAGGGTTCTACAATTGGGGTTTACAAGAAAATATGAGATTTTAGCACAATAACTTGAATTTGATGTTTGGATATTTTTTTTGGATCAATAGTTGTTGATGGTGCTTTTAGAAGTCTCTTTTATACCTTTTCATTGAATTCTAGCCATTGAGGTTGTTACCTTCAATATTATAGCCGTTGAGATGTTGTCGTTCCTCCATAAATGCAGTCTGCAACTACTCGTTCCGAAACACCCGATTTTGTTTCGAAACAGATCAAAATAGAAATAGCCGTTGGGGTGTAATAAATAGGCTATACCGAAACGGACATGATCGTTTGATACGCTAAGAGCCTGTTCTGACACGTTCTGAAGCTCGTTTCGAAAAAAATTGTCACTATTAAAACTTGTATCGAAACGGCTTAGAAGCGTTTCGATACGCTTTAACTATATCTTAAAAATTAGTTAAAAAGTTCAACAGTCATATTTTGAAACCATGTTTGAAATTCATTTCGAAACGTTTGAGGTCGTTTCGATACTGCCGTATCGAAATGGTTCAAACTGTTCCGTTGTTCTTCATCCGTTTCAAAACACAAACAGCCGTTTCGATACACCTGTGTCGAAACGGGAAAGCTAGTTCCGAAATAGAGGTTAACAATTTCAAAACGTTCCGAAACGCCTAAAGGCCGTTCCGAAATGGTGTCTCGAAAATCACTGTTTTGACTTGGTAAATACTTAGAGAAATTTGAGTAAGCTTAAGTTTTGACTTTGACAATTTTCTTTGAACACATAGAGAGGTTTTGAGGACTTAAAAATTTATTTTCTCCTTTTCAATTTAATCCTTAAATCTTTTGTTATATCAAAATCAATTCATTAGTTTTACACACCGTTTTTGAAAAACGACCAGTAAGGTCACTTACGTTTTTGGGGCGTAAACTTTTGGTCACTCAATCATTTGTTGCCGTTAAACATTGACAGCTTGCTGACCCGACGACGAAAAAATAAGGGTGAACTACTGCAATGACCTCTAAAGTTTATACCATGTACATTTATGCTCCCCAATTTTAAAAAATAAACATTATGGTCACTACTGAAAATGTTTCTTTATAATTTCACCTTTGAATTTTTAAAAATTCATTTTTCAACCCTAAAACTTTACAATCAATTAGTATAATAATATTATAAAGGCTTAACTGAAAAATAGATGCCCAAAGTATACCTTTTTA
Organism: Hibiscus tridactylites; assembly: GCA_958450335.1. NCBI lineage: Eukaryota > Viridiplantae > Streptophyta > Magnoliopsida > Malvales > Malvaceae > Hibiscus > Hibiscus tridactylites. Next base: position 71,168,031 of record OY288281.1, read on the forward strand.
AATTTTAGGTGCCCAAATTGCTCCTATTCAATAACTAAACTTTCAAATTGCTCATATTTTTTCACTCTGGATTATTTTATTATTAGGGTTAACTACTGGAATAGTCACTTATGTTTCTTTTCCAGTACAGAGTTGGTCACCGATTTTGAAAAACGACCAGTAAGGTCACTTACGTTTTCGGGGCGTAAACTTTTGGTCACCCAGCCGTTTGTTGTCGTTAAACACTGACAGATTACTGACCTAGCAACGAAAAATAAGGGTAAATTACTGCAATGGCCATTAAAATTTATCTCATGTACATTTTTGCTCCCCAATTTAAAAAAGTAAACATTATAGTCACTAATAAAAATGTTTCTTTATAATTTCACCCTTAAATTTTTAAAAATTCATTTTTTCAACCCTAAAACTTTACAATCAATTAGTACAATAATATTATAAATGCTTAGATGAAAAATAGGTGCCCAAAGTATACCATTTTTAAACTTAGGTGCCCAAATTGCTCATATTTAATAACTAAACTTTCAAATTGCTCCTATTTTTTCACTCTGAATTATTTTTATTATTATAACATGTCATTTTTATTATTTTTAAATTAAAAATAATTTTAAAATAAAATTATTTTTATTATTATTAAATTTAAAATAATTTTAAAAAATATTAGTTTTTAAAATAATTTAGGTGTCTAAAGTATTTTTTTTGTAAAAATTAGTGCACAAAGTTTCTATAGGTACAATTTTAGGTGCCCGGTTGTTAAATGGGTGTTAAAAAATTGTCAACGAATCAGTGCTTGACACGCGGCTTTAATTTTATTTTTTTAAAATTTTTTAATGAAAAATACTCAAAATTTTCAAATTATTATAAAATCTCAAAATTTTACAAACTTCACAAAACAATCCTTAAATCCCTAAAAATTCCCAAACTTTCGTCGTCGACTACCGCCGCTTCCACCGCCACTTGTCATCGTTGACCGCACCCACTTGGTCGTCGGGCCAAGGCGACAATTTTCCCTAACACGGCGTCACTAGAAACGCCCAACGGTGTGCAGCCGAACGTCAAACGCGAACGTCGATTTCGTGTTTGACGTTTTATTGCACGTCGTTGGGAGTTTCTGACAACGTTGTGTTGGGAAAAATGATCGCCTTGGTCCGGCGACCAAGTGGGTGCCAGTGACGACAACTGGCGGCGGAAGCGGTGGCAATCGACGACGAAAGTTTGAGAATTTTTATGGATTTAGAGAATGTTTTGCGAAGCTTGTCAAATTTTGAGATTTTATAATAATTTGAAAGTTCTAAGTATTTTTCATTAAAAATTAATAAAATTAATGACACGTGTCAAGTACCAACTGGTTGATAATTTTTCTAACACTCATTTAACAGCCAGACACCTAAAATTGTAACTATGGTAATTTTGGGCACATATTTTTAGAAAAAAAATACTTTAAACACCTAAATTATTTTAAGAAGTAATATTTTTAAAAAATATTTTAAATTTAATAATAATAAAAACGATTTTATTTTATTTTAAAATTATTTTTAATTTAACAATAATAAAAAATGACATGTTATGTTACAATAATATTAAAAACAATCCACAGTGAAAAAAATAGGAGCAATTTGAAAGTTTAGTTATTAAATAGGAGCAATTTGAGCACCTAAATTTAAAAAGGGTATACTTTGAGTACCTATTTTTAATTTAAGCATTTATAATATTATTATACTAATTGATTGTAAAGTTTTAGGGTTGAAAAATTAATTTTTAAAAATTCAAGAGTGAAATTATAAAAAAAACATTTTAATTAGTGACTATAATGTTTATTTTTTTTAAATTGGGGAGCAAAATGTACATGAGATAAACTTTAATGCCCACTGCAGTAATTTACCCTTATTTTTTCGTTGCCAGGTCAGCAATCCGTCAGTGTTTAACGACAACAAACGGCTGAGTGACTAAAAGTTTACGCCCTGAAAACGTAAGTGACCTTACTGGTCGTTTTTCAAAATCGATGACCAACTCTATACTAGAAGAAAACATAAGTGACTATTCCAGTAGTTAACCTTTATTATTATTATAACATGACATGTCATTTTTTATTATTGTTAAATTAAAAATAATTTAAAAATAAAATAAATCATTTTTTATTATTAAATTTAAAATATTAAAAAAATTACTTCTTAGAATAATTTAGGTGTCTAAAGTATTTTTTTTTATAAAAACAAGTGCTCAAAGTTTCTATAGTTACAATTTTAGGTGCCCGACCGTTAAATGGGTGTTAAAAAAAATTGTCAACCAATCGGTGCTTGACATGTGGCATTAATTCTAAGAAGTAATATATTTTTTAAATATTTTAAATTTAATAATAATAAAATGATTTTATTATTAAATTATTTTTAATTTAACAATAATAAAAAATGACATGTCGTGTTATAATAATAATAAAATATTCCAGAGTGAAAAAATAGGAGCAATTTGAAAGTTTAGTTATTAAATAGAAGCAATTTGGGCACCTAAAATTTAAAAAGAGTATACTTTGAGCACCTATTTTTCATTTAAGCCTTTATAATATTATTGTAATAATTGATTGTAAAGTTTTAAGGTTGAAAAATGAATTTTTAAAAATTTAAGGGTGAGATTATAAAGAAACCTTTTCAGTAGTGATCATAATATTTATTTTTTAAAATTGAGGAGCATAAATGTACATGGGATAAATTTTAGTGGTCATTGCAGTAATTTACACTTATTTTTCGCTGCCAGGTCAGCAAGCCGTCATTGTTTAACGGCAACAAACGACTGAGTGACCAAAAGTTTACGCCCTGAAGACACAAGTGACCTTACTGGTCGTTTTTTAAAATTGGTGATCAACTCTATACTGAACGGAAACATAAGTGATTATTTCAGTAGTTAACCTTAGAATATTTTAGTTTTTAAAAGTCATTATCATGCTAAGTTGCATTATTAATGTCTATTTTACTTTAAAAAGTATATTTTATTAAAAATTAGTGGAGATATTATTGTCAATAGTATATGTTAGGAGGGTGGATTGTCATATCCCAGCCGGCCATAATAAATCTAATATATGTACACTTTAGTTTAGACAGAGGAGTTGCCGATAAAAACAAAATAACCCTAAAAAAAATAAAAAGTAAATATAACAAAAAAATATAATATAATGGATAATTATTTCGTACACGCGATAGAAACAAAAAGTTTTCACAAATATCTCAGTTTTAAGGTTTATGGAACTATGTTTAGGAGTTTAGAATTTAAGGATTATAGTTGGAGTTTAAGATTTTTAGTTAGAATTTAGGCTTTATAATTAAAACTTAAATTCCTAAAATATTATCCTAAAACTTAAACTATAACCTCTAAACTATAAATTCTAACCCTAAGCACTAAATTATAATCACAACCCTTAAATTCTAAACCCCTAAACATAGATCTCTAAACCTTAAGCCCTAAAATTAAAATACTTACGATTTTTTTACTGCTAGTGCATGAAATATTTTCTCATAATGAATTTATATTTATTTTACTAATAATATAATTTTGTATATTATCAATAAATTGAATGATGGCATCGTACTATTTTAAAGATAATTTAATTTTCATTAAGGTGTCATCATTTGACTAATTGATGTTGTATAAAATCATTACTTTCTAATATTTCAAATATAATCAAAGATACAATTTAATCTCACAAAATTATAAAAAATTGAGAGTAATAAGCAAAATTCGATTTAAATTTTATTAAAAATAACATTAATCAATAAATTAAATATCGTTGATTAAAAAATTATTTAAATATAACTTTTAAAACTCGACAGTTAATCCGATCTAACTAACACTCGCGAAAATGTCTGCCATTATAACGTAGGACCCCGGCCATCCCCACCATAAGATTATTGGGAGGGGTCATCATCGTTATCTAATCCCATTATTCAAATGCATGCTCAAGAAAAGGGTGAAGTGATAAAAAAGAGAGATTGATTATGGGATCCTATTTGTTATTTTCAACAAAAATTAATTTAGAGGTGTGAAATTTTAATTTGGGTTTTATATTAAGTAACATATAATAAATTAAGAATTAATATTTAATACATTAACGGTGTATAATTTTATATATTATTAATCAATCAGATATGATAGATTTTTATACAATTTTAAAATTATTCAATCTTTTGACAATGCACATAAAATAGTTGAATTCGCGTCTTCTAAAATGAATATCAACTATTTGTTCACTGAGATCGCTTGTTAAGTTTTAATAGTACTTAAAATTTAATTAATTTTTCTTATGTAACATGTAGTTTCATTATTGGCGATGGAGTTTTTTTTTTCTTTACAAGTGATTTTAATCTCTTCATTTGTTTTTAATTGTATATTTAAATATTAATCAAAGACACGTAATGACATACTAAAGTCGTTTGAAGAAAAAAAAAATATCAACAATGTATTAAATAATAAACCTATACAACTAGTAGCAGATTCAAAAATATTTTTAATAATACAACAACACTAAATACTTGACGCGAGAACTTATCACCTTTATAATCTTATCTAATTCAATTCGATTAATCTCTATTTAAACTGTTAAATAAATAGACAAAGACACAAAAAAATCATATATATATATATATATATATATATATATATTATAAAGTGGTTGAAGCATTAAAAAGATTATAAATGATGGTGGAGGGTAAATGGATTTGGTTAGAAATGTCATGACAGCCATGGGAAGACACATGTAGCCATATCCAATTGCTCTCTCTTTTCTTCCATTGAAATCTACCCCACACTCTAAACAAGAACCCTTGGGGTTCATCATCTGTTCAAAGATCATTCAAGAGCCCTTGTTAAGAGGTACCAACTCCACAAAACCATGCATAGATTTATACAAATTGTGTAATTTTTCATGTTGATGCTACTAATCATTGAAGTTTGGCAGGAGAAAGATTGGTACAATGGACGGAGGGCAGATGTCAAAGACGGATATGAAGGTGGAGATTCCATCGGAGACTGACACCGTAGAGGCTCATGCGGCACCGACTTCTGGCAGGCAGCCGAGTGTTAGTAAGACCAATTGTCTGTGCTCCCCGACCACACATCCCGGTTCGTTCCGCTGCAGGCTTCATCGAGCATCGAGTCTCCAGCGGACCAAAAGCATCGACTCTAAGCAGAATTCTCCCACTGCAACTACCACCACTGCTGAATGATCTAGTACTACAGATGTATGGGGCCTCAATAATTCTCTTTGTATATATATATATATATATAATACTAGTATATCGTATGTATGAACTTGATTCTAGGATTCATCAATGAACGGGACATGTATTCTCTATGTCTAAAGTTGTATCCTATGGCTATGTTTTCTCTTACAGAACATATGTGTACCAGACTAATACATGAACAGCTATAGTAAACATATTTAGCAGTTTGTGCTTGGAAATGGCACTGAAATGAAATCCATTGGTCTAAAGACATCTCAACTACTTAGCAAGCAAGACAAATGGGCACCCATGTCTGTTGTTCGAACAGACTTTTCGATATCAGATAAAGTTGCTCGATCGATATTCGATATTGGATAATCGAGGGAATCGTTTATCGAGATTTGCTGTTATGCAGGACAAGATTCCATACAAAAAGGGATGCCTCTTGTTGATTGACGATGCGAAATCGTAAGAATTGAAAAGCTAAGCCATTTCGATGAATATCATATGAAACCAACATGATTTAATAGAACTTTGATGAATTGTATCGTACATGTCTTCCTCAAAATCTTGATCATCCTATTATGTTACATCAACAATATCGATACGAAGGAAGTTTCGATTTTTATATGAACCGAGTCAAGCCCCGGATTTTACGTTCATGTTCTTTGTTTCTAAGCTAAAATTACAAGGCGTTTACTTAAATGAAAAGAAGAAAATGAAAAAACGAGCATACTTTACACTTAAAACAAAATTCACTCAGTTCTTTTCACTGCCACTTCTATTGATTGACAACAACTTACTCAACATTTTTTTAGGTCCCGTAGGTAAAGCACAGAAGGCCTTGAGCTTGGAATGTCTTCCCATTCCATCTAGATTCATATCGAGATCGTCAAAATCATCGTCTTCCGCAAGCTTCATCCTTAGTGTCGAAGTTCTCGACTTGGGAGATTTAAGGCCTGAAACGCTCCATTGATCGTCGGCTCGAATGCTGGTACTAGAGCTTAAAGTCCCTGGAGGCCTTGATGGATCCATGTTATGGGCAGCTAAAAGTGCCTTAATGTTGCTAGGGAGATCTGCCACTTTGCCCTCCGCCGTGGCTGCTCGGGCTTGTTCGAAGAAAAGGACTTGTACCACTACTCTTAGAGGCAGTTTTTCGTTTTGTGCAGCGTGCATGCAGGCCTCGACGGATAGTTTTCTGCAATTGAGTACGCGGCACAGCTTTTTCCTTTCGCTCTTGTTTAGGTCCGGGTGTGCCTGCACATACAAAATAACAACTACAATGAGCACTTGTAAATCAAGAACATGAAAAATACTATTAAGTCAAGAGAGTTGGTTACCTTGAGATATATGTCAATAGCTCGGTAAAGATCATCATGGTCGGACCGAGAGAAATCGGGGATCGTCTCAGCTATTGCAATGAATTTCGGTAGTGGTAAGTTTCTGTCTCTAGCAATCTCTTGAAGATAGCCATCCACGATTTTGGCTACTTTCAGTTTGGAACTGTGTGATGCCGAAGATGATCTCCTACTTTCATGAAACTCGAAATCGATATTCTCAGCTGAACGTGACCTTCTTCTCCTTTCGAACCCCAGCTTTGATCTCGGAGGGCTAGTAGGAGGACTCTGTCCTTGCAACATGAATTGTTCCAAGATGGTGATGACGATGTCTACATCGTAGATGGTATCGCTCGAGTACGATAGAGACGGTATTAACAGATCGCCGACTCTTGCTTCATCTAACTGAAGTGCTACTCTTCGAGCCAATTCCATCTTCGAAGACGATGAAGCATTAAGAGTGTTGGCTGCTTTCAAGAGCTTAAGTAGGAAACTGCAGGAAACAGCGCCTTTCTCCGATGGGAGTAAACTCACTATCGATTCCAACAGCAGCCTGTGCTTTGAAGAAACCTCATCAGCCGATTCCGAACCCGAGTCGGATGTTCGTCCTCGGTTAGCCTTTACTTTCCGGGATATATTCGGCAGCCATCGAGATGCATATATTTGCAATGCTTCACCGATGAGATTAGAGGGTATTTTCCCATCTGATCTAATAGCAATCATGGTTCTCCAATAAAGGTCTATCCCCAACTCAGCCATGTCCTCCGCCCACCAACCTTTGGTCGTCGGTTTAAGCCGCTGGCTCTCAGTTCCGTTACAAGACATATCGCTAACCCGTCTCGAATGACTATGCGACAAGCTCACCTTCGAAGGGTGTGTCGAAACTTTCGATGCAATCGATTCGATGCATCTACTAGTAATTCCAAGGTCCTCACACCATAAAGGGAACGCTTTGGTGCTTTGTAATGTCACAATTGAGTCTCTCCACCCTTGTAAAATACATGAATTGAAGAACACTTCAAGCTTGTAAATCAAGTTACCCTTCTCAACATCTTCTGTCATCTGCAAATAATCGGCCGCGCATTGCGCCGCCACGATGTTATATGCGCTGAACGTGATTGTGATACCGTAACAGAACTTGGCACAGAGCTCGAACGCCTCGACTCCACCGGGGAAATCGGGTAATCGGATCACTTGGTCTCGGTATTGTGATGTTTCAGAGCATAATCTCTGCAACCGCAAACACTTGGACAACAGAGGAAACTACATATGCAAAACGAATTCTTAAAGAATCAACATTGCACCAAAGGAAAAAAAATCAACAATCGTAAAGGGACACAGACAAATTTTGTTTAAAATTTTTACCTTGTGAAGCAGATATTTAGTTCCATTAACTTCGATTACAATATCACTAGAGACTTCAGAAGAAACAGTCCTGCGTACCAAGAAAATAAATCATGTTTCTCGAGAAAATCAAAGCTTGAACTTGAGTCGTTCATGAGAATCATACCTTACAGACTCGGCTGAGTAGAAAGTGTCGGGGCGAGATCCGAGTTTCATAAACTTCATGACTGAGTTCTGGTGTTGTGTAATTCAGCATATACTTTGTTTATGAAAGGAAGCTCCTTCTCTAACAGGAAGCAAAATATGTTTTTCGAACAACCCAAGAGACAAGACCAACCATTTGATTGTAGGAAAATTCCCAAACCATATATACTCTGGAAAAGTATACAAAAAGACCCTTCCTGTTTAGCAGATAAAACAATTATACCGGAGGAGATGATATGTTTCTCTGAGTTTTATATAAAGCACAACAGCTACAAAAATACAAATGAAGAAGCTTACAAGAGCTTTCAGTCAAATTCCATGGAGAATCTGATTTTGACATGCGAAACAAAGAATCAAAGATCAAGGATGAAACCCAAAAGCATAGTAAAAATCAAACCAAAGCTATCTCCAAATAGTTTTTTAGGTCAATTTATATTTTCGGATTTGAATTTGGCTTCGAGTTTTAATTTATACCTGAACTTCTTTCGTCTATTTACGCATATGAACTTAGTTTTTTTTCAACCAAATTATATCAAAAAGTAAAATTCATGTACCAATTTGAGACGTGTGTTCTTTTTCTTGAACTAATTAGATACTTGGATAAAATTCGTCTACCCCTTTTCGGTGCCCTACATATGCTCCAACACTAAAAAACACTACAAAATTAAAATCTAAGCCTAACTCTAAATTCTAAATTCTAAATCCTAAACCTTACACCCTATACCCTAAAAAATACACCTTACCCTAAATTCTCTAAACCCTAACCACAACCCCTAACCTAAAACCCTAAACCCTAAAATTAATTTTGAGCATGGGGGCATATGTAGGGGCACCGAAAAGGGGTAGAGGATTTTCATCCAGATACTTGAGCTTAATTTTCTTGTTCGAATTGATATCTAAACTTAACTTCTTAATTCAATTTGGATTGGTTCCGATCTATGTCCGTTAGATACCTAAACGAGTTCAAATAATTTCGAAAATTTATAGGATATCCACATTTTTATTTAAACTGAACCAAAAAACCAACTTTTAATATTTAATTGGACAAAAAACCATAAGTATCAAATTGAACTAAAAAAATCAAATTGAACTAAAAAATCAAATTGAACTAAAAAATCAAATTGAATTTAAATACTAATTACATCAAAAACAAATTTATATACCGAATTAAAGCTTAAAACTAAATTTAAATATAAAAAAAATTATTTTCTCTTTTCGTGTGTTATATATATTTAAATTTTGAGTAAAGTACATAAACAGTTATTGAACTTTAGTAAAAAAATAATAACCAAATTTTCAAAAATCATAAAATGACAATAAAGTTTTATATTTTGAAACAAAACGATAACTGGAGCGTTAAACCCCTAACGTGAATCTGACTCGATATGCCACATTCCCACCCCGTTTTCCACCTCATATCTAAAACACAATAAAACCCTATTCCCGTTCAAGTTCCCCTTCGTCGTCATTTTTTATCCCTTTTTCTCACCGCTCAATTTATTGTCAAATTTAACGGTTGTTGCGGTGAAGTAATCGGTGAAAGTAACAACGAAAGAGAAGAGAAAGAATTGGGGTTGAACTGGGTGGACTTGTTGACCGCGAAGATTGACTTATAGTTGTCGAATGATGATTTATCGGGGGAAGCCGACGGAAAAACATGAGGGGAGGAGGTCTTTTTGGGCTCGGACGAGTCAAAATTACAAAAAATCAAATTAAAAATTTTATGTTTTGGGTAATTGATTGGGTTTTCTTTATTTTTATTTTCGATTTCAATTGGTTTACTGTTGCAAAAGAAAAAATATAATCAAGATTGGGTTACGATTTCAACCTGTAATGGTTATTGCCCAACATATTGGTTAAGAAGCTAGAGATTGTGTTAGAAACTGGAAAAAAAAATTTCTGGTAATTGCTTTCTCATGCTCTGGTAAATTGGTTTTATTGTTTCTTAATTTTTAAATATGACATGGAATAGTGTTTTATTGTTTTTTAGATATGAGGTGGAAAACGGGGTGGAGATATGGTATACCGAGTCAGATTTCTGTTAGGGGTTAACGGGTTTAACACCCAATTACTATTTTGTTTCAAAATATAAAATTTAATTACCATTTTATGATTTTTGAAAGTTTAATTATCATTTTAATTTTTTACCAAAATTTAATAATCGTCTGTGTAATCTACCCTTAAATCTTTTGTAGCATAGAAAAGAATATATTGTTTGAAGGGTCAATTTGCCGATGAGTCTTCTGAGTCTCTGACCGTGCCATGAGATGCCAGCTTTGAACAAAAAAAAATGCCATGCGATGCCAGCGTGTAGTGAGAAAGGCATGGTCCACTTGTGTCCCTCCTCACTCATCATTGTTACACCATTTGTTTATTTTTAATTCTATAGATTCGAGTATGTTTTTTTTTGAAAAGTGAAATTTTATTCAAAATGAGCATAAACATCGGCCTCGTTAAAAAACCTCCCTAAAAAACCTAGACGGAGGAAAAAGAGTGCGCGATGTTAATGCTTTATTACATCACGATCAATACAATCTTTAATCCGACATACACTCATTGCGCGATCATTTTCGATATCACTACACCACTTTCCACCTGCAGCATTCCATCCAAGACTTATCGGCAGTACAAACGGCAGAGCTACACACGATGTAGCACTAACAACAGTCCATACACAGCCTCATTCACATTGCCCTGCTCACGCCAAAATGCCCCATGGCTTCTCGTTGAAACATATATAAAGCATAAGCTGCACCAATTCAAAAACTCAGGGAAACACACATCCTACCGCAGTGTTCAACAGTCACAGTATTGCCCCATTTCTAGCAGATCATTCATTCGATTTATGCCTTGTTTCGCCAGTGAATGTGCTTCGCAATTAGCCTCCCTATAGGCAAATTGTATTGTCCACCTATTTGAGCTAATAATCGAATAACAAACACTAGCAATCTTATAAAACAACCTAGGAGCCGTGGATGGTTTACGAATCCAATTTACAGCAAGTTGACTGTCAGATTCTATGGTTAGTTTGTGAGATTTACACCAATCCGACTTAAGGAAAACTTGACAAACCTCGTGTATACCAATCAGTTCTGCGTGAGTTGGATCAGCTAAGCCAATGGCTTTTGAAAAACGACCGCAGCGTCTGCCTTTCTCGTCACGAAGAACACCGCCTATCCCTGCTTCCCCGAAAGTTCCCCTCACGGCTGCATCAACGTTGAATTTTAAATACCCCAATTGAGGCGCTACCCATCGACTCAGACTTTCCCTGCAAGGCTGTTGGCTGCTGATAGGTACTTCCTGTGGCATGCGGACAAAGTCTGAAAGTGAAGGAAAGTTCTGCGGCCAAATGCTTTTTGCCCAGTGTCCAGTTCTTAACACCGCAAGATCATAAATATGATCAGCATCTAAATTAAATAAAATTTTAGTATGTTTAAATATATAATATTTTTAATTTAAAATTTTAGTATTTTGATAGTTTATTTTTTAAATAAAATTTAATATTCAAATTCCAACATTATAAATTGAATTACAAATATTATTTTATAATATTTTTTATTGTACTCAATCTAAATTAATTAACAAATAAATTAAATATAAAAGATACTTATAAAAAATCCATCGTACGCCTCTCAATTCCATTTAAGTTTTCCCCTAAAAGGAGTAGGATGTGTATGGCTAATTCAAAAAAAAATGTGTATGGCTATCATAGATGCCTTAAACTGTATCGGCTTTGAAACTTTTGCAATAATATTTTATACATCATGGGGCCGCTGATGGTTTGGATGGTTAAATTTGGGTCACTACATTTGGTTTTAATTTGAGTTTATGGTGATTTAGGTCTAATATCGGGTCATATCGATTCAGTTAATTTTCGAGTCGGTTGATTTTGATTCAAGTCAGTAAAAGATCAGTCGGTTTTTGATTCATGTCAACCTTTAGATTTGACGGTTTTAGTCGGATTTTCAAGCCGGACCAGTTTTTTACACCCCTATATATGGCTTTTTGGTGAGTTGTGTCGTGGTTTACATCATTCTTTCTTTATTTCTTTTAATATATTTTTTATTTCAAGTTGCCTTTTGTTCGGTTGAAAATCGATTCGGGTCTATTTCGGTTTAATTAAAATCCGGGTTAATCTCGATTTCGTTTATTTTAGGTTTCATATCAAATTTAGGTCATCATGATCTGGTTAATATCAAGTCTCAAGTCAGATAAATCAGTTTAGGTCTCAAGTCAAATTTGTCAGGTCTAGCGGCTTCTCAAAGTCTGAAACTGCCCTTGTGTTTGCACTAGAATATCACCCGGGAACCCTTTCCTCCAATTTCGGCGTAATGGTCCAATGCTCATGAACATTGATCAACACAATAGTGATGTTAGTATGAGCTAATGAGGCAACCAATTGTGTTCACTTGGGCAGTTGAATGTCACCTTCAAACCCTTGTTTTTGCATTGGATTCTTAACATTTAAAAAGTCTTTTGTTTTATTTATTTCTTATGACTAGTCTCCGAAATTGATGGCAATATTGGTTCTAAGTTGATCAAAGGAGCAAGCCTAGATGTGATTAGTAATATAATATATCATGTAAAGTAACTAATTATGCTTTTTTTTTTTGCCCGCAGTGGTGGTTCTGAAGGAAAAAATGCTTACAAATGCTTACAAGAGTAATATAAGTGATCACACAAAGTTTCAAATTGGGTTAACATAAATGCTTACAAGGAAAAAATGTAACAGATTAGTTCAACGCTAGAGATAAAGCACATTAGAAAAGAAAAATGTTACTGGAATTTTGAAAGTCAGCCTGCTACGCATAAGCCAACAAACATTTAGTTCTTTTTAAATTGATAGTCTCATTTTAATAAATTGTACAAGACCTCTTAAATCTTTGAATCGACTTTGTTTCTCTTATTCATCTACATTCTTTTGAAAACCGGGATAAAGCAAACTAAATACAGCTAGAATTTGCAAGGAAAATCTAAAAAAATGACCAGTGTTGAGGACTCATTCCGCAAGCTTAAGGTTGCTTGTCAACTCCAACAAAAATCTAGGTTGTTGTATAGTTTCATCATAGTAATATCTTACTCAGGAGCGTTCAGTTCTTTATCACTTGACCTAAAAAATGTTAGCAATTTTTATTTAGTTCCGGTCCTTGTTTAGGCTTGACCATTGTTTAGTATCGATACCTTACACTCGGTAAGGTTTGATGAACTTGAAATTTAGTGGGAAAGCTCAGGATAAAATGTAGAAATTGAGAGAGCATTGTGGGGAGGGGGGCATAAATTGTTGTCAACCCTACGTTAGATAATGGATGATCCACAAAGACTGTAATGGTGTTTTTCTCTATATGCTGCTGCCCAACAGCAGACAACACCCTCCTTGTGTAGGACCATGGCACTCAATTGGAATCCCTTTACAGTTTGGAACTTAAAAGGGGATTGAATTTTGAGTCCCTCATTAACTGTCATGTTGAAAAATCTGAATCTTATGAAATAAAGATAGCCTCATCTGAAGAAGACTTGAAAGCAAAACAAAGATTGCACTAAATGAACATCTAAGGGATTAGGTCATGAGAATCTTATAATCCATGCATCTCTTTGGGAAATCATGTGACCAATGACAGATCTATAAATACTTTTTGAGGGTGAGTACATATATATTATATTGGGTCCAGAAATTTCATGGTGGGCACACATAGGGAAATTCAAATTTCAAATTCATACAACTAGTAAAATAGATAATTAATCGAAGGAATTTCTTATACACAGATCTGTCACTGCAGGCAAGAACGGAGTTAAATGAGGGTGGGGAGGGGCAATTATCCTCACCGATCAATTTTTTTTTCAACTTTGTCTTCCTAGATAATTTTTTTAAATTAGTTTATTTATGAATTTACCTTCCCACACTTTCAAATATTTATGTTTTTGCCTCTAACCCCAAATCCTGGTTCCGTCCCTAACTACAGGTGACCTTAAGGTACACAAAATCAGAGCAGAATATGCACTGAATCCAACTGCTTCATCTGTTCATCTTCATGTTTGAAATTCTAATTACAGTATAGTAAATACAGAATCATAAAACAACGAGATGGGGTCTGAAACATTGAAATGACGCAGATGGTGTCTGGTTTGGTAATTTGCTGGTGAACGAATGTTAGAAGCTGTCTGTTAGTAGTAGCTTTTTAGGGCTTCGGATTTTGTACGTATTAGTGAAAACGCACACGCACGGCCCCAAAGCTTGGCTTTGGTCGGAATCATGTTGTGTTCCGAGACATACTGAACTGTAACCTTCAGAGTTGCAGGGGGACCTCTTCTCCCGTGGTCACTGCCACCGGCTTAGGCCATGAACCTTACCTTGCATGGGAACCCTCAAATGTGGTGCCCCCACATATATATAGGATCAATTGCATATATTACCCTAAAATTGTGTGTTTATATATATATATATATATATATAGGATTAATCTTAGTTATAATCATTAGCCATATGCTAAAGCAAAATGATGGCCTTTGAACGGTTCATGTCTTACATTTAAGCTCCGTTCACGAATGATTTTAGAACGAGATTTTAGGTAAAAAGCAGTGAGAACAAAAAAATTGAAAATTTCAGCGTTTTTAAAGTTTGGTTTGGAGAAAATCGGGTGCAGAAGCTAATTGAAAAAATGTATTTTTTGGTCATTTGGCGCAGCTTTTTCGTTGGCGCTTCAAAAGTTAGTTTGGAACTCGTTCCTGAACGAGGGCTTGGTCAAATTATATTATAATTAATAAGGCTTCCTTCGGCAAGCGTTGGAATGCGAAACGAAAAAGAAATGAAAACTAACACCCCACGCACTGAATAGACATTTTTCCGCCCGATTTAGAGCCCAAATAGATGTTCCGCCACAGCTAAAAATCTCAGTTTCTCTAAAAACGGCCGTTTAACATTTAACGGGCGTTGAAAAATCCCTGTTGAACGGGCCCCAAGATTACTGTGGTTAATGGACAAGCAGGAGATATAAGTTGGTAAATGGTAAACATAAGCGTTTTAAAGCTTGAAAACCACAATTTGCAGTTGTTAAATGATGGGATTTAGCTGCACTCCCCCTCCAACTAACTCACCAGCTTTCCTATGTTTTGTTAAAACTTAAATGATTCGCGTGCAACGCATGGCAAAGGCAGGATGAGTGTGACACCACAAGTATGGAGTTTCAGCTTTACATCATTATTGAAAAGTGAAAGGGTCTCGAATTTAAGAAAGTTTTTTTTGCAGTTTAGCCCTTGAATTATATTAATCTTCTCATTTTGATGCTTAAAGTATCATTCCATTACATGATTTAGTCCAGTTTTTTTAATTCCCTCAAAATAAGTGACAGGTTCAATCAATTAAAATGCGACACATGACATTCGATTATCCATGTCATCGATAATTTATCTCTATTGACTATCGTTATCCAAACGTCTGATCAGTAGTAACCGGCTAAACATTGATCACACATGGGCCATCTCTGGTCAAATATTGACCAACAATAGACTAGTGTCAATCAGTATAGATGCCACATCATTGATGACGTGAATAAAAGATCGTCACATGACACGTTCTCATAAGCTGGACGTGACACTTTTTCTAACGATGTTGAAAAATCAAAATAAAACGTATGAAAGAATGATATTTTATGTACCAAAATAAACTAAAAAAATCAATTGCCTAAGTGAAAAATCGGCATAATTCAAGGGTCGATTGTGAATTAAGCCAAAAAGTAAAGTCATATTGATTAACAGTAATCCAACCAACATGTCGCCATTTTTTTATCATATATATATGGGCAATGCTACATTTACCCACGGGGTAGATTACCCAGCTGATGTGGCACAAAAATTATTAATTATTAAATGTAATACAATATATACTTTAATAAGTAATAAATGCAGTACATTTAATACCACTTTTAAGTTTCATTAATAAATAATTTTAAAAATTATAACTACAATACAATTAATAGTTTTTTACCCATAAAGAATTTTTATAACTATAAACGTAATATAATTAATATTTTTATTTTTTAATGAAATATTTTTTAATATAATAAGAATAGATATTAAGCTAACTAAAAAATATTTTGACTCATCATATTTTTACCCCATAAAAATATTTTGCTTCAAATAATAGTACTTGAAGAAATATAATATTCTGAAATTAAGATGAAACAGTTGATTTTTGTTCTTTTAGAACAAAAAAACCAATAGTTCATGTATTCTAATTTTGATAGTTTCGATACATGTATTTTGCGGACAAAACTAATCGAACCCAGGTCCCTTTAGATAACATTTTAATTTAATAGATTTCATAATTATTGTACAATAAAAATAAAAAATAGATTTTATTAAATGTAAATTGGGCATAATGTTAAAAAAAACCTAATTAATTAGGGGGCGTTTGGTTCGTGGAAAAGATCATTACCTGGGGGAATGATCTTTTCCGGAATCACATACCCACGTTTGGTTGGAGAGCATTCCCTCTAAGGAGTAATTTTACATTCCCAACAGTAGCAGTTTTTCATTAAAGGGTGGGAATGTGATTCCCTTAGATTTCTTAGGTATTTGTTAATTCCCTCCCCTTTAGACTATATTGCCCCTAAGTTAATAGATTTTGTTCATATAGATTCTTTGTAAAATTTAATTAGATGATTAAATATGTCTGGTGTAAATTAATTAAATATTTTTTTATTTAATATTAATTTAATATTTAAATAGTGTTACAAATATTTAATGTATTTTTATTAATATTATATTTATGATGTTTATAGGTTATATGTTACGATAGCACATTGCTTAAAAATTAATAAGTTTGGAGTTGATGTTTTTAATTTTATTCTTATACGTATGACATTGTAAAATATTTTAGTAGGTTAAACTTATAATATAAATTCTTATCAGTATTATACAACTTTTAGATTTATTTTATTATTTACTTTAATTTGCTTGACATGTCACAAGTAATAAAAAAATTAAAAATTTGAACATATTAAATGTCTAGCATTTAAAAATTCACAAAAATATTTTAATAGAGGATAACGAGGGTAAGTAAATATAAAATAGTTTTTTAATAGTCTAAAGGTGATTACAAGGTAATATAGACAAAGTGATTAAACCCAGGTTTTCTAGGACGAACCTCATCCATTTTCCACTGAGGTCACTTGTTGGGTTCTTTAAAGAATAATTAATATTAATAATTATATTAAATATGATAAATATATAATTTTTACAAATTTTAGATAGTGTAACAAAAATAGTTCCATTAATTTTTGTGTATGTATTTTTAAGTTAATATTGAAGGCTTAACATGTTAAAAAAAGAAAATATAACATATGGAAAATTTAGTAAATTTTACTTCCAGATAACCTTATATACCTCCAACCAAACACAGTAATCTTACATTCCTACACAATAAACCAAACAAGGTAATGCCACATTCCCAGTAATGTGTCAAGTAATGTTAAATTCCGAGAATCTTATTCCCAAAGGTAATCTTACATTCCGTGAACCAAACGCACCATTAAGGTTATGTGGCAATAATCCGTGAACGAGACAATGAATAGGATACAAAGTGAGGGTTGACGAATTCTTTTTGTTAGAGGTAAGAAAAACTCGATTCGACTCGAATTTTTTTTTAAATAAAGTTTGAGTTGTAAAATGGAATTCGAATAACTCCAAAATTTTAGTAATTAGTTTATTGATTTTTAAGTTCGAGTCAACTTCCTCAAATTAGAATCAAATATATATGCATATCTTATATGATTAGAGAAATAGGAAGAAATATGTGACGCATATGAAAAAATAGGATGAAATATATATATGCATATCTTATATGGTTAGAGAAAGTTGTATAGGACGTAAAAATTTATATAGAAACTCGAAAACTTAGCTCGACTCGAACTTCATAAATTTGAGTTGTAAAATATAACGCATCAACTCGAATAACTCGAATTTTTTTACTCAACTCGATCGAACGCTCACCCCTACCTTTTGTATATAAATGTAAGAGTATTTAATTTTTTTAGACAATAATTTTGTCTAAATTCAAAAATAAAATTATATAATCATCTATGAAAACAAGATATTTTTAATCATTTAATAATAAATAAACGTAAAAAATAAGATTATGAGTATTTCCTAAAATTTATATCATATAAATAAAAATAATAATTGAAAACGTTATTGAAAATGTTTGAATTGACAAAAAAAAATAAACATTAACTAACATATTAATTATCATGCATGTTTTCTATAAAAGCATTAAATAGATTCAAGTGGGTAGATTACCCACTGGGTAGAGGAAGTTTTATCCATATATATATATATATATATATATATAATAACACACTCTCATACATTTTCACTGTTTGGTGGGCTCAAGATTCAAGCTTTTCTTTGCTGTTTGGGTAGCAGAAAAGAGGATTCATCCAGCTAAGAAATTGCAAATCCAAGGCTTGAATGAAGGCTGAGGCAGCAAACCAATGCAATACTGTTTTGCCTTTATTTCTGCTACCAATAATTGCAATGTTCCAATCACTGCCTCATCATCCTTTAAAGTCTAAACTTTTACATATTACTTTAAAAAGGTTGGTCTATTACAGAAAAAAATAAATAAAGGCTACCAGCTGGGGTTGCTTAGCTATTATAATCCAAAAACAGGCAAATTAAAATTTGGTCTATTGCAGACCCCTATTTGTTGTTTTATCCTCGGCATGCACAGTGGGCTGAGATTGACCCATCAACTTTATTAATGGTGGGGGAACAAATACGTGGCATTCGATTTTGGGTTTTAGGGTTTGATGTTTGAAGTTGAAACCTTTTTCTTTTTGTGATCAATAGTTGCAATATTCATAAGCAACATCCTTGATTTGTGGTTAAAATTTTGAATGGAAATGGGTAGTTATGATGCATGGTTAGTAGAAATTTTTTTTTTCCGAGTAGATTTCTAAACCTGTCACATGTCTTTTTTAAAGGCTCTAAACTCTAACCTCTAAATTCTAAACTCCAAACTTTAAACCATAAAATATATTTCGAAACCTTAAAACATAATCACAAATACTAAAACCCTCTAAACTCTAATTTTTAAATTCTAAAAATTAAGCACGTGTGATGAACAAATTTTCCACCGCCGGTGCAAAAAAAAAATTCGCAAGACTAAATGCCTAGTTTCAATACAATAATCGATGGAATCTTAATTTGATGAAAGGAAATCTTTTGTTCTTACTGATCACCACAAATCTAGTGTGTTCACTCCGGATCAAATGTGGTGATTGATGCCCAGAAAAGCAGGCGACAATGCCAGCAGCTTTATCAGCATGTAGTAAATTGGTTGCATATCAGCTTATGTATCATGCATGGAAGAGCAAACAAAACGAAGACAAAATTGTGTCTTTGCCTTTATGGTGAATCACCCACACCACACGTGAAATTTGTCTCTCAAACTCACTTGTCTTTCAATTATTTAGGCAATAAGATTTTATTAACACATACCCCTCAGTCGTCTTAAAATTCTTACTTTTTTGGTTAATATTTTTTAAAATATTTGACCCTTTATTATTTCAAATTTATAATTGATAAAAATCTAAATCATATATGTATATTAAAAATCATCAAGTAGTTTTGAAATATATTTTATAAAATTTAATTTTTAAAAATATTTAAAATAATTATGGTCAAAATTTCAAAAAATTATCTTTTAAAAGGTCAATAAAGAACAATTTTAATGGGACGAAGAAAATAATATGAATATAATATAGATATACGAATATAATATTTATCGAGTGAAGAACCATTGGTTCACCAGGGCCACTTGCAGGGACGAGGTGTATTTACTGTGAGAGTGACTCTTCCTCTTCCCCTCAATTTTTTTACTTTGTATATATAGAAACATTTTTAAAAATAAATTAATTATAAATTTTCTCTCTTATTTTTAAATATTTATATTTTATTCTCAATTCTCGATTCATGCTCCGTCTTTGTCGGGTTAGTAAGGGTTGGTAAGGGTGCCAAGGGGAACATAGACAAATTGATTCTACCAAATAGTTTGATCGCACACGTGCGTTCTTATGCGAGTTCTAGATGCCACAATCTTTAGGTTTCTACATTTTATCTGGTTTTTAATGTAAATGTGTTAAGCTATGATGAAAAACCTTAACGATGGCTTTGTCGGCAGTGTACCAATTGGCATCTCTAATAGAGCCAATGATATTCTCTTGTATGAAAACCTTGCTGGGCGTCCACCAGAGTGTTTTCCTATTGCGAGTATGCCTCCGGTTTTGGAGTATGCCACCAGCGTTTGTCGAAGAAGGGTAAAAACGAAGGAGATGTCTCCGATAGTTTGTCTGAACCTAGTGACATGGAGGCTGATGGTAACGATGATGGAAATGGTGCTTCTTCTCACATGGACCAACAACATGGTGAGGATGGTCAAAAGCCGGATGACGTTCGAAATCCGAACCCTAAGTTGTCTTATGCCAGTATGATGGCTAACTCTTCACGTATAGGTGAATCTAGGATTGATGATCATGGTTTTGCGGATGATGAGGTTACTGTGTTGGAAGAGGATTATGTAATCGAGCGAGCATATTCCTTTACCACGATTAAGTTTTCGGAACATGTATATGAGCATATTGATACGAGTAAGAGGAATGCGGCCATTGTTCACCTATTGGGCCGGTTGATTGCTTACTAGACATTGTTTAATAGGATACATGCATTATTGAAGCCACTAGGGTCTAGGGGATATTCAACTTGTGGATTTAGATAACAAACTATTTTTCAGTTAAGTTTAATGATGATAGAGATTATGTGCATATTCTAACTGGGGTCCTTAGACAATTTATGGAAGTTATTTAACAGTTCAACCATAGAGCCTGTCTTTTTCTACTTTAGAAAAGCATCCTTCTCACATTGTTGTATGGGTACGCCTTCCTGGCCTTCCTTATATTTACTATTCTAAGGTTCTATTTCGTCCGATTGCCACGGTGGTGGGTAAGGTTGTGAAGGTGGACTATAATACATGTGTTGGAGAACGGGGTAAATTTTCTCATTTGGCGGTTCTGGTTTGTTAAGTGGATCAATCGAACCGAAAATAGCCAAGAGGGGTGAATTGGCTTTTTAAAAATGAAGGGAGCAAATTGAAAATGTAGAAAATAAAGACAAGACAATTTATAGTGGTTCAAGATTAGAACAAGCTCTACATCCACTACCTTAGCTCTCACTAAGGATTTTCAACCAATTTCACTAAAAATTCGTCCCCTTTTCTCGAATTATGAGGAAACCTTACAATCGGTTAATCTTTCTACTCAAAGATTAACCAAGACTCTCTCAAATACAAAGATTGTTGGAAAATGAAAGATAAACCTCACAAGGTAGAATGTTTGCCCCAAATTACAAGTTCACTCAACCCAAATTGATAAAAAAAATTAATACAATTGAAAATCACTCAATTGGGTACAAGGGTTTGACTCTAATAGCTCAAAGGTTTGGATTTGAGTTTGGATTGTTGCAATTAAGTTCAGTAGTTGTTGTTGTAGCTTTAGAGGCTTGTTTATATACCCTTGTATCAATTTCTAGCCGTTCTGGTGGTTGAGATCATCATTTGAGCCATTGAGCTTCATTTTTCCCGTAATAAATGCACTTCTGCAACCTACTGTATCGGTACTCGAATAACCGTATTGATACCTGTCTCAAAACAGAAAGAGTCGTTGTGTACATTTAAGAGGGCGTATCGATACTCTATGATTGTATCGATAGGAATTTTTCTCACTGGAATCCTGAGGAAAACTTTTGTAAAAAGTGTATCGATATGTTATATGGCGTATCGATATGGTCTAACGTCCGTTTGAATTTTGCTGAAATCATAACTGACAAGCAACAGTCAAAACTTTAAATGCAAAGATTTATCGAATCAGATCAAACCGTATCGATACGGGAACTTACCATATCAGTACGATATGCCTTAAAGTTAAGCCTAGGTAAAATACCGTATCGATACGGGTAAAATCGTATCGGTACGCTTTTGTCGTTTAAAATTCTAAAACCTAAAAACCGTATCGATACGGCTATAACGTATCGATACCCCTTGGCGTACAAACAATTTTTGGGGCTATAACACTTAGAAATTTTTTTCTTGAAGCAATATTTGACTTAGAAATATTTTGGTTCAAGTTTGTTTGTCAATTTGTGAGACTTTGAAATACTTAAAAATTTATTCACTTTTACAAAAAGGTCCTTAGACACTTTGTTATATCAAAATCAAGTTAGGTTTTACAATCTCCCCCTTTTTGATATAACAAAATCAAAGTAAATTTTTAGGTATTTGAAAACTTTGGAAAGTTTACTCCCCTTAATTTAAGATTGGTTTTTGAAGATTTGTAAAAATTTATGTTTTACACTTCTCTCCATTTTGTTAGATCAAAACCAATGCAAACATTCAAGGATATAGGCAAGATATAGCAATGAATTACAAAGCATAATTAAAACAACATAATAACATTAAAATTTAAAATGAAATCCAAAGCACTAATAGTTCAAAGTAATTTCAAACTTAAATCCAAACTTAATCCTAAAATCAAAATTAAAGCATAGGGTTTCTAACATAAAGGTGCATAAAAAGAAATCCTTATATGATATGCAATGAGATGATATGCTCAAAAACTACTCGTCCCTATCGTCTTCATTCTTGTCCTCTTCATCTTCATCATCATTGTTGGTTTGAGATCTTCGAGTATGATTGAGCCAATCACAATGGAAGGTGGTAAGAGAGGCATCCATGAAAGTTTGTTGTTCAATGGCCTTGACTCAATCCTCCAATGATGTAAAGCGAGTATCAATGGCGGCAAATCCGGCATCCATGTTATTCCCTAAGGTGGTGAATTGCTCATTGAGATACGCCATGAGTCCATCCATGGAAGTTTGAGCTTGTTGGACTTATGGACCTTGATGAGTGACCGGAGGCTGTTGATCTTCTTGAGAAGGAGGGCGAGCAACACGAACCCACTCATGATTAATGTACTCAAAGTAAGCACGAGCAAGAGAGTGTTCGTCAATGGGCTTGCCTAAAGGCTCGGCGACATCATGGGAACAATCGATCTCTAAGGAATGGAACAAGAAGCTCAAAGTCGTGCTATAAAAAAAGACTTGACTTGATCGGTGTGACGGTGTTGTACAAGATAAACCAAGTCGGTAAACACAATTTGGTAAAGATTTGAGCGCTTACCCTCTCAAAAACAACGAGGCCAAAACGCATCAACTTGACGAATGGTAGAGAATTTCCCACCGGAAGGGCAAATCCACCAAGAGATGATGGGATGGAGGATACGGTCATGAGCATCAAGAATGGTGACGGAGCCAAGTTGAAAGTGCCTCGAGGAGTGTTCATCATCAATTCCCAAGTTTTCAAACCCAAAAACATTGCATGAAACTATTTGATCAATTCGAAGCTTTTTGCCCATAAGGCAGGAGTCAATGGCAATAATACTCTCTCTAGCTTGGTCATGGACACATCGGGCATTAGCAAGGAAAATTAAAACAAGGTTTCTGTACATAATTGGGGGAACACTTAAAAAAGGTAAAAGCTTCCATGTTGTAACAACCCAAGATATTTGAACTTAAACTGTTCGGAGTTTAGAAAAGGGATTGAAACAACTCGTTCATCCCGGATTGGAAAGGCTTGGTATTGTTTATAATGGGCTATACCTGAGGGGGTTAGAAAAATGTTTTGAAGAATAAAATCAAGGTTCAGTTTAGTAATACCCTCATTGTCCAAAGTGGGATTGGATGAACTAGAAGCCAAATCTTTCTTTTATCTCTTTTTCGGTGCTATAATATCCTGAAAAACATCAAAACCATTCGAAAACAATGTATGCAATTATTATCTCATTCGATCCAAAAATCATTCCAATAATTCAAGGTATTGAGAGAAATACTATATTTTGTACATCAAAATCATATACAAGTATAAGTACAAATTTTAGTAAAAATGTTTTGAAAAACAGTATACTAAAATATATGATATATTTAAATATTCGAAACAAAAAATTTTAAATTTTAAAGAATTTTTGTAAAAAAAAATCAAAAATCATACTATAATAATATTAAGTATACAAAAATTAATTGAAAACAATAACAAAAACTAAACGAAAATTAAAAAGAAAGAAAAATGTTTTTATACCTTGAATAATGAATGTGGATGAATGAAGGGCCTTTTTCTAAAAGTAAATAAATTTTTAAGTATTTCAAAGACTCACAAATTGACAAGCAAACTTGAACCAAAATATTTCTAAGTCAAATAAATTGCTTCAAGCAAATTTTTTTCTAAGTGTTATAGCCCCAAAAAAACATGTTTGTACGCCAAGGCGTATCGATACGGAGAGTTTTAAAACCCTCTAATGGCTAGTCGCATACCGATACGGTTGTATCACGTACCAATACGCCTTAACCGCTCCCAACGGTCATTTTCCCAACGACTATTTGAAATGTAGGTCGTACTAATATGCTCGTAAGAGTATCGATACGCATATGCTAAAGCAGGCTCAACGACTAGTTTTCAAGAAGGTCGTATCGATATAGTGACACGAGTATCGATACCCTATTGCCAAAAACTGCATTTATGAAGGGAAATAAAGACCACAATGGCTCCAATTCAATCTTAACAGTCTACAATGGCTAGAAGCTCAATTAGGAGTATAAAATGGACCTCCAAGCATCTATAGAAGACTAATGATCCTCAAGTCAATGTATTATGATCAAAGAAATGTCTTAGTGCCTAATTGTGTCATTCTTGTATAGACAAAGCACTTGTAAGCTTGAATGTTTATGTATTCTCAAGTGAATTAGGTTTTGGGCGAGTGCTTGAGAGTGCAAACATCAACCTTGTAAGAGGGATTTTAGTTTGCTTATCTTTATCTCTTGTAAAGAGGGTTTGATCCAGCTTTGGGCTAGAAAGCTTTGACCGTTGTAAGAGTTTCTGTGAAACCGATATTTTAATTTTGATATAACTAAAGAACCTAAGGACTAAGTTGAAAATGTGAAAACGAATTTTTAAGTCCTCAAACCTCTCTGTATGTTTTAAACAATATACCTAAGTTAAAAACTAAATTTATCAAATGTTTTCTAAGTGTTCTTAAAGCCAAAACAGTGATTTTCGAGTCATCGTTTCGAAACGGCCTTAGGCGTTTCGAAACAATTTTGAAACTGTGAGTCCATGTTTCGAAACGGGTATCGAAACGATTTCAACACTACCAACCCGTGTTTCGAAACAAATTTCGAAACGACTTAAGAACATTGAGACACCGTATCGAAACGACATCAAGTGTTTCGAAATGGCTTTAAAATTGATTTGAAAAATATGACCGTTGAATGTTTTTAACTGATTTTAAAGAAGTCGTTAAGGCGTATCGAAACGATCCCAGGCCGTTTCGATACGGTCCTTGACAGTGGCAAAATGTTTCGAAACAAGTTTCGAAACGGCTCTTAGCGTATCGAAACAGGTTTAACCGTTTCGATACGGGCTCTTAAATGCACCCCAGCGACTCTTTCTATTTTGGTCTGTTTCGAAACAGGGTCTGGCGTTTCGAAACGGTTGGTTGCAGACTGCATTTATGGAGGGAAGATAACACCCCCAACGGCTCTATTGATGAATGCAACAACCACAGCGGCTAGAATTCAATGAGAATGTATAAAAGGGGCCTCTAAAAGCCTCAGCAACAACTATTGATCCTAAAGCAAACATCCAAACATCAAATCCAAGCATTTGTGCCTAAATCTCATTATTGTCTTGTAACCCCAATTGTATTTTTCATTCTTATCATTTCAATTGGGTTGAGTGCTTGTAATTGGGCTATATTTTGTATTGAGAGATACTAGCTTAGCCAACAAATTCTTTGTTTCAATTGTGTGAGGATTGTGTCAAATTTTGGGTAGAAAAATTGACCGAAAATTGTAAGGGTTACCTCCTTAGCCTAGAAAAGGGGAAGAGCAATTAGTGGAATTGTTGCAAATCCTTAGTGAAGCTAAGGTAGTGTATGTAGAGTTCATTTGGAACTTAAACCACTCTAAAATTCCTTGTCTACCATTTTTATTTGCAGATTCCACCACAAAGAACTTTAAAAATCCAATTCACCCCCTCTTGGTTTATTTCGATCTTTCGATCCATTCAACAATTGGTATCAGAGCCTACCTCTTTGAGGATTAACAACCACAAGAGGAGTTCCTAGGAAAAGTGTGATCATCCAAAAATCAAGAGATGACATCTACCTCCGGTTCGAGCATGTATGAGTCTCAATCCACTACAAAACCACCTTTCTTCAATGGTGACAACTATCCATTTTGGAAGAATCGGATGCGCCTCTTCATCAAGTCCAACGATTACTTGGTTTGGGATGTCATTGAAGATGGCCCCTACATTCCATTGAAGCAAGATAGTGAAGGGAAGATGGTTTTGAAGAAGAAGATGAAGATGAGTGAAGAAGAGAGGGAGAAGATCCAAATAAATGGCAAAGCTCTTCACATGCTCTTTTGTTCTTTCGGTCCGGACATCTACTCCAAAGTATCATCCATTGAGAGTGCCAAAGAAGTGTGGGATACTCTTGAGACCACCTATGAGGGAACCAACGATGTCAAGGAAACTAAGATTGGAATTCTCAATCTTAGTTATGAGAATTTCAAGATGGAGCCCGATGAGACGGTGTTCAAGATGTTTGATCGCTTCTCAACCATAGTCAATGAGCTCAAAGGATTTGGAGAGACTATACCGGAAGACAAGCTTGTCCGGAAGCTACTCTACTCACTTCCCGAATCTTGGGATGGGAAGAGAACCGCCATCATAGAATCCAAAAACTTGAAGACTTTGAAACTTGATGAGCTAGTGGGTTCTCTCCTTACACATGAGATTATGAAGCAAGGAAGGGAACAAGAGAAGAAGAAGGAAGAGAAAAGAGTAGAGAAGCTAGAGGTGGAAAAGAAGAAGAAGATGGGAATAGCTCTCAAAGCTTCATTACTTGAGGAGAGCTCTTCTAGTGAGGATGATGAGCTAGAAGAATTGTCTATGATAGCCAAACGATTCTCACGCTTCATGAGGTCCAACCGGGGAAGAAAAATTCAAAGAAAGATGGACTTCAAAGGTAAAAACAAAGAAGAAGCAAGAGATCAAATCATTTGCTTTGAGTGCAATAAACCCGACCACATACGTTCAGAGTGCCCTCAACTCAAGAAGAAGGGCTTTGAGAAGAAGAAGAAGCGCAAAGCCAAGCTTGCTACTTGGAGTGATGAGGAGTCATCGGAGGATGACGAATAAGAAGTGGCCAACCTTTGCCTCATGGCACTTGAGGAAGATTCCTCCATGGTAACCTCTAACTCATCATCTTTAGATTTTACATATGATGAATTAAATGATGCATATGATGAGTTGCAAGAGGTCTATGATGAATTAGTTGAGAAATACAAGGAGTCGGTCATTAGGAATAAGAAAATTATTTCGGAACTAAATGATAAAAATGACTCACTTTCTCAAGCTAATTTAAAATTTGAGAAAAAGATATTAGGGTTGAAGGATGAACTAAAATTCTTTCAAGATGAAAATATTGACCTTAATAATCTTCTTTCTCAATGTAATAGTGAACACCAAAAGGTGTTAGATGAGTTTAACAAGCTCAAAGAGTCTTTTAAAAATGTTGGTAGTGTGAAGCATGAAATATGTGAATCTTCAAAAACAAACCAACCTAGGAAAAAGACTAATTACTACAAACAAGGTAGCTTTCCTAGACATAGTAGAACTAAAAGGATTAGAAGTGTATGAGTTCCTAAGGAACTTGTAAAATCTAATAACATTGTTGCTATGTCATCTTGGATTCCTAAGGGAACCAAGTTATTGAAAGCTAACACTCATGGACCCAAAATGATTTGGGTACCAAAAACAAAAGTTTAATATCTTTGTTTGTAGGGGGAGCATTGCTACAAGGCCAAAGCACAAAGTTAAAACTCATGGTACCTTGATAGTGGATGCTCGAGGCATATGACCGAAAACAAGAGTAGATTCATGGATCTAAAGCCAAAAGTGGAGGAGTGGTGACATTTGGTGACAACTCCAAAGGCCACATTAAAGGTATTGACTCCATAGGTAATCACTCTACTATTCTTATTGAAAATGTCTTGTATGTCGATGGTCTTAAACATAACTTGTTGAGCATAAGTCAATTGTGTGATAAAGGATTTAATGTTTTATTTAATAAAAATGGGTGCAAAATTGTTGACATTAAATCTAATAATATTATGCTCATAGGTCATCGCATAGGTAACATTTACATGGTGCATCTAGATGACATATATACATCTTATGCATGTTTAGTAGCTCAAAATGAAAATGATGCATGGTTGTGGCATAGGAAACTAGGACATGCTAGCATTAGTATTTTAGAAAAATTAGTTTCCCTTGATCTAGTTAGAGGTTTACCCAAGATTAAGTTCTCAAACAATAAAATTTGTGATGCATGCTCTAAGGGTAAACAACATAAGTCTTCCTTTAAATCCATTAATGATGATTCTACAAGTAGGTGTTTACAACTTATCCATATGGATTTATTTGGGCCAATTAGGACTATGAGCTTGGGTGGTAAATCTTATGCATTTGTTCTTGTTGATGATTTTTCTAGATTTACTTAGGTTCTATTTTTAAGTACTAAAGATGAGGCTTTAGAAAAATTCATCACATTTTCAAAACTAACCCAAAATGATATTGAACTTAGAATTTCACATATTAGAAGTGATCATGGAACCGAGTTTCAAAATTTAGGGTTTGAAGAGTTTTTGAATGAAAATGGTATTAGCCACGATTTTTCGGCTCCTCGAACTCCTCAACAAAATGGGGTAGTTGAGAGGAAAATAGAACTTTACAAGAAATGGCTAGAACCATGCTTTGTGAAAATAATTTACCTAAATATTTTTGGGCGGAAGCCACAAACACCGCTTGCTATATTGTTAACCGAGTAATGATTAGGCCAATTTTAAAGAAAACACCTTATGAGATTTTAAAATCTAAAAAGCCTAACATTAGTTATTTTTATCCTTTTGGTTGCAAGTGTTTTGTTTTAAATAATGGAAAAGACAACTTAGGTAAATTTGATGCAAAAAGTGGTGAAGCTATTTTCATAGGATACTCTTTAACCTCTAAAGCCTATCGTGTATTTAACAAAAGAACTTTAGTAGTAGAAGAATCTATACATGTTGTATTCGATGATAACCTCTTTCCAAGGAAGGATTCTTGTGATGATGATGATGTAGGAATCATAAATGCCTTTGATGGAGGACAAACCTCAAAGGAGGATGAGATTCCAACAAAAGAAGAGGACACACAAGATCCACCTCTTGAAGCCTTGAAGGACTTGGCTCTTGAGGAAAAGGAAGTGAGCTACCCAAGGGAGTTCAACTATGTCAAAGATGGTGAAATCTTGGGTGATCCATCCAAGGGGGTAACCACTCGATCTTCTCTTAGATTAATGAATCATGTTGCATTTATCTCATGCATAGAGCCTAAGAATATAAAAGAAGCATTGAAAGATGATTTTTGGATTATGGCTATGCAAGAAGAGTTAAATCAATTTGAGAGAAGTAATGTTTGGACATTAGTTGATAGGTCTAGTAATCAATCTACTATAGGAACTAAATGAGTCTTTAGGAACAAACTAGATGAGAGTGGTAACATTGTGAGAAATAAAGCTAGACTAGTAGCACAAGGTTACACTCAAGAAGAGTGAATAGATTTTGATGAAACCTATGCACCCGTAGCTAGAATGGAAGCCATTAGGATGTTGCTTGCATATGCATGTTATCATGATTTCAAGCTTTTTCAAATGGAAGTCAAAAGCGCATTTTTTAAATAGTTTTATAAATGAAGAAGTGTATGTGAAACAACCACCGGGTTTTGAAGACTCAAAATTTCCAAATCATATTTTCAAACTCTCTAAAGCTCTTTATGGTTTAAAACAAGCTCCTAGAGCTTGGTATGAAAGACTTTCAAACTTCTTAATTGAAAAAGGTTTTGAAAAAGGTAAGGTGGACACTACACTTTTCGTAAAAAGGTATAAGAATGACATTTTAGTAGTACAGATTTATGTTGATGATATAATTTTTGGTTCTACTAACGAATGTCATTGCAAAGAGTTTGCTAAGCTAATGCAAGGTGAATTCGAGATGAGCATGATGAGGGAGCTCTCATTCTTTTTGGGACTCCAAATCAAGCAAAAGAAGGATGACACCTTCATCAATCAAGCAAAGTACATAAAGGATATGCTCAAGAAGTTTGGCTTGGAGAATGCAAAGCCTCAAGCCACACCTATGAGCTCATCTACAAAGCTTGACAAAGATAAAGGAGGTAAGTGTGTTGACTCTAAGCTTTATCGTTCTATGATTGGATCATTGCTTTACCTTACCGCAAGTAGACCAGATATCTTGTTTAGTGTTTGCTTGTGTGCTAGGTTTCAAGCTAGTCCTAGAGAGTCTCACCTTATAGCCGTTAAGAGAATCTTTAGGTACCTTAGAGATACTCCTTGTCTAGGTCTTTGGTACCCTAGAGACTCCACCTTCAACCTTCATGCTTATTCGGATGCGGATTATGAGGGGTGTAAAATCGATAGGAAGAGTACTTCGGGAACTTGTCAATTCCTAGGTAGTATGCTCATATCTTGGTTCTCTAAGAAACAAAATAGTGTAGCCTTATCTACCACCGAAGCCGAGTACATATTCTTAGGGAGTTGTTGTGCTCAAGTCCTTTGGATGAAGTAACAACTCTTAGATTATGGTATTAAAGTTGAAACCATACCCCTTAAGTGTGATAACACTAGTGTCATATGTTTGACAAAAAAATCCCATCCAACATTCTAGAACCAAACATATAGAATAAGGCATCATTTCATTAGAGATCGTGTCCTTAAAGAATATGTTGTTATAGAGTATGTTGACACCTTAAACCAATTAGCGGACATATTTACAAAACCCTTAGACAAAGAGCGTTTTTGGTCCCTTAGGAGAGAGTTAGGTCTAACTAGCCTATCTTGACCTTTTAGGATCTATTTTGTGCTTAAAATTGCTTGATCTTGTGAAATGCCATGTTTATGTGTTTTTACTCCTAATTTCATCCATGCCTATAGCTAGGGGGAGTATGTTTATGTTTGCATATGTTTTTCCTGCTCATTCATGTCATTCATGCAAGATAGGCCTTAGAAAATTTCATTTTTCTGCACTTTTAGAGCCTCATCTGCACTTTCAGGCCCAAGTGTATCGAAACGGGTCCACCTGTTTTGATACGGTTGCTTTAAATTTCTATCTGAGAGAAGGGCGTTTCGAAACGCCTTCCAAGGGTTTCGAAACGTTTTGGCTACTGCCAAAGGGTGTATCGAAACAAGTTTCGATACGAGTCAAAGGGGATTCGATACAGTCAAACCCATATCGAAACGGTCAGCTGGTTTTGAAAAATCGGTCAAACTTTCGTGCCCGCGTTTTGAAACGGTCGACACCGTTCCGAAACGGGTTCGCGGACTGCTTTAAAGGGGCTTTAACGTTAAAGTTTCACTTAAATTAAAACACTCCCAAAAACCCTAAAACATTTTTGTCCTATAAAAACCCTCTAAACCTCATTATTTTTACCAAATCTTGAGGGGTTTTACTCTTAAACACAAGTCTAAGCAAGCATCAACAATCTTGTGCAAGGATTTTCATCCATTCATCCAAAATCCCAATTTAAGGTATATTTTCATCCTTTTCTTTTTCCTTCAATTTGTATTCGAATCCTAGGTTAGAAAATTTTAATTTTGTATAGTTTATGCGTTTTGATACTTGGGTTTTTCAAATCTTGTAAAAAAAATTCAAAATCTTCTATTTTTTTATTCGAATATATATTCTTTCACTCGTATTTTCTTTACTGATTTTTTAAATTGTTTTTCTTAAATTTTTTGTTGTTGTTTTGTTTTGTTTCTTTGTTTTTTTAAAAAAAAATTTAAACCTAAGTGAGATTTAACATTGGATTGAATTAAGATCTTCATGCATACACTTAAACTTATTTTTAAATTGATTGCTTTATGCTTTTAGGATGTCTACGGAGAATGTTAACAAAAAGCGTAAGACGGGTCAAACAAGTGATTCGAGTATCCGTCCTAATCTCACCCAACTGTTTGCCAAAACTCTTCGGACTTCAAAGATGAGGGACCGTTTTAATTACGTCAAGGAGTTTGAAGTTTGTCGTGAGCGTGTCATTGACATCTCTTTTCTTGACCCCGAGCGCTTTCTTTTTCGTTACCTCGACCGTTTAAAAGAATGGGGATTTCTTGGTCTCTTGAGCATCCCGGACATTTGCTACAAGCACATGGTTCTTCTCTTTTACTCAAATGCCCAATTTATCAATAGTGAAGACAACTCCGAAGTTGTTGGCCTTGAGTCTTCTATCTTGGGAAAGAGGATTGTTATTGACATCCCCTTCTTAGAGTCTACTTTTGGTCTGAAGAACGAAGGAATCAAGAATGAGAGTCACTTTAGTTCTCACACCGGTTCGGTGCTTACCTTGGATGCTCACGATAGGTTCTTCCACTTAATGGTCTCATGGTTCATTCACCCCTCCGGAGGTAAATTTTCTCATGTCCGTCAAGTAGACTGTTTTTGGCTTGAATGTTTCCGTCGTGGTGAGCGCCCTAATCTTGTTAAGATCATGTTTGCCAAGATAGTCAATAATGTTAAGCTTCGTGACACCGATGCACTAAAATCTTTCACTTATGGGACTGTTTGAAGTCACATCTTTAGTGTGCTTCGTCTTGATTGCACCTATGACTCTCCGGAACCCCGCAAGTCAAAAATTGATGAGACTTCTCTCCGAATGTCCGGTTTTCAATACATCAATGGGCAATGGGAACGTGTTGATAGGGAAGCACCTCCTCCTCAAGTTGAACCTCAACCACAAGCTTCTGCTCCAAACAATGAAGGTCTCATGACTTTCCTCACCGAGAGGTTCAACTCCATGGACACTAATATGGCTTCGGGTTTTGGTGCTATCAATACACGCTTGCAAAATGTAGAGGAGCGACCCACATCCCTTGAGAATCAACACACAGCTATGGACATGTCCTTCTCCACCTTTTATGGCCAATGGATGAATTTTCGTCGCGCTCAAGCTAAGAATGATGATGATTCCGTGGATGATGACGACGACGAGGATTAGGATTCTCATGTCATCTCATATTAGCCATGCATATTAGGATTAAGTTTGCATTTTATTTCCATGAACCTATTGTAGAACTAATGTTTTGATATAATAATTGAAAAATGTTTTGGACTGATTTAAAAAGTATTTAAAACATTTCCAAAGTCCAAACAACTTGAAATTATGTTTAGGGAATTTCTTAAAAGGGTTTTTCATGATTTTCAAAGCCAATCTAAACAAAACTGTCCAGGTGTTTCGAAACACCTTAGGGCGTTTCGAAACAGGGTGCTCCAGTAGCAAAATCGTTTCGAAACGTGTTTCGAAACGAGCCTTCATTGGACATGATTTTTGCCCAGCGTTTCGAAACGGGCTAGGCCGTTTCGATACGCCCACGTGGCAATGACCCCAACGGTCATAAACCCCAACGGCTATTTCCCAACTAACTTTCAAAATGCAGGCGTTTCGATACGGGCTTATAGCGTTCCGATACGCGTTTCGAAACGGCAAGGGGGTGTTCCGAAACGGGTACCCTGACAGACTGCAACGGCTCTTTCTACATTGAGAGCGTTTCGAAACGGCTTCGAGCGTTTCGAAACGGGGAGCTGCAGAACTGCATTTATGGAGGGAATTAAAGGCTCCAACGACTCTATTTCAACCCCAACGGTCCTAAACGGCTATAAACTCAATTGGGAGTATAAAAGGGACCTCCAAGCATCAAGAGAAGGCTAATGCTCATATTGTCAAACATCAAATGATCAAGAAATTGTCTTAGTGCTTAATTTGTCATTTCTTGTATAGACAAACCATAGTGAGCCAAAATTGTCAAATTTGCTCAAGTGTTTTTAGGTTTTGGGTGAGTGCTTCATTGTGCAAACAAACACCTATTAGAGGGTTTAAGTTTGCTTTCATTTATCTCTTTGTAAAGAGGGTTTTGATCAAGGCTTTGGGTAGAAGCTTGATCGGTTGTAAGGGTTTCCTCCTAATCCTAGAAAAGGGGACGGATCAATTAATGGATTGATTGTGAAATCCTTAGTGGGAAGCTAAGGTAGTGGAAGTAGGTGCTTGTTAGAAGACCGAACCACTATAAATCATTGTGTCTTTTTACATTCTAGCTTCCACAACCCTTCCACCCAAAAATCCACCTCTCCACCACTTGGTGAGCTAAATTGGTTGATCAAATCGAGCCCCACATATCTCAACACCTATGCTTTGATTTTATTTGGGATTATGCTTTGAACTTATTGTTGAAGATATATGTTTTAGATATTTTAATTTTATGAATTAATATAATGTTGCTTATTGCTTATTGATTATTGCTTTTAACCCTATCTCTTCTCTTTGAGCCTTGTTTATTATTTTTGATCTAACAAAAAGGGGGAGAAGAAATCTAAGAGCCAAAATTCGTTTTAATGTTTTAATTTTTTTTAAGTTTTAAACCTTAAATCTTTTTAAAACTTTAAAAACCTATCTTAAATTGAGTGGGAGTTATAATGTGTTCAAAATTCTCAAAACTCTTAAAAATTCCGACTTTGGTTTTGTTATATCAAAAAGGGGGAGATTGTGAAACCGATATTTTAATTTTGATATAACTAAAGAACCTAAGGACTAAATTTTCAAGTCCTCAAACCTCTCTATATGTTTTATAAAATATGCATAAGTTAAAAACTAAATTTATCAAATGTTTTCTAAGTGTTCTTAAAGCTAAAACAGTGATTTTCGAGTCACCGTTTCGAAACAGCCTTAGGCGTTTCACAACAGTTTTGAAATTGTGAGTCCATGTTTCGAAACGGGTATCGAAACTATTTCAACACTGTCAACCTGTGTTTTGAAACAAATTTCGAAACGACTTAAGAACATTGAGACACCGTATCGAAACGACTTCAAGTGTTTCGAAACGGCTTTAAAATTGATTTGAAAAATATGACCGTTGAAAGTTTTTAACTGATTTTAAAGAAGTCGTTAAGGCGTATCGAAACGATCTCAGGCCATTTCGATACGGTCCTTGACAGTGGCAAAATGTTTTGAAACAAGTTTCGAAACGGCTCTTAGCGTATCGAAACATGTTTAACTGTTTCGATACGGGCTCTTAAATGCACCCCAACGACTCTTTCTATTTTGGTCTGTTTTGAAACAGGGTCGGGCGTTTCGAAACGGTTGGTTGCAGACTGCATTTATGGATGGAAGATAACACCCCTAACGGCTCTATTGATGAATGCAACAACCACAACGGCTAGAATTCAATGAGAATGTATAAAATGGACCTCTAAAAGCCTCAGCAACAACTATTGATCCTAAAGCAAACATCCAAACATCAAATCCAAACATTTGTGCCTAAATTCCATTATTGTCTTGTAACCCCAATTGTATTTTTCATTCTTATCATTTCAATTGGGTTGAGTGCTTGTAATTGGGCTATATTTTGTATTGAGAGATACTAGCTTAGCCAACAAATTCTTTGTTTCAATTGTGTGAGGATTGGGTCAAATTTTGGGTAGAAAATTTGACCGAAAATTGTAAGGGTTACCTCCTTAGCCTAGAAAATGGGAAGAGCAATTAGTGGAATTGTTGCAAATCCTTAGTGAAGCTAAGGTAGTGGATGTAGAGTTCATTTGGAACTTGAACCACTCTAAAATTCATTGTCTACCATTTTATTTGCAAATTCCACCACCAAGAACTTTAAAAATCCAATTCACCCCCTCTTGGTTTATTTCGATCTTTCGATCCATTCAACAGTTTTCTCCTAAGTCTAGAAAAGGAGACGAATTTCTTAGTAAAATTGGTTGAAATCCTTTGTGGGGAAGCTAAGATAGTGGATGTAGGCTTTGGTTAGAAAGTCGAACCACTCTAAATCTTCGTGTCTTTTTATTTTTCTTTTCCACTACCAAGTCACCCAAATAACTCAACTTCTCCACTACTTAGCAAGCTAAATCGGTTGAAGGAAATCGAGCCTATTAAGCCTTACATGGTTGATCTCAACAAGCCTCTCTTTCCGTGTATTGGCATTGATGGATTCTTGCAAAGACTTGAGTACAAAGGCATTCACCATATATTACTTTGGATGTGGTGTTTATGGGCATGCTAAGGAGAACTGTGAGGCTAAGATTGGTTCTAGTGATGCCCAGAGTGGAAAGGAAATATCGGTGAAGGGAGCTTCGAACACGGAGTAGGTGCATGCTCATGAAGAAGGGCTTTATGGCCCGTGGATGGTGGTTGATAACTATCGTTGCAGGCCGGCCAACGTCTCTAAGAAAGGGAAATGGTCCCTAACCAATACTGCTGGTGCATCGGGATCGCGGTTCATAGTTTTGGATAAGGATGGGCCGAGCGAGCATATGTGCTCGGAAGCTGAGCAAACTGTAGCAGGGGATAGTGTTGTGGCTGAGGCGGGTCAATCTGTAACTGTTGAGACTCCGCCATGATAGGTGCATTTAAATGCAGCGTGTATGACCTTGAATCCAGGGAAGAAATCGAAAGCAGCAAGGAATGGTCTGGATATGGTTGATGTTGCCCCGATGATAGTTGGGAAAGAGACCAGGGTGATCGAGCATGAAGGAGTGAATCTTCTGGTAACCATGTAGCCGTCTTAATTGTTGAACAAGGCATGATCGCCTTGGGGAACAGTGAGGGTTCCAAAGGAAGAGGGGTGGTTGTTAAGGGGGCAAAGGAGAATTCTCGAAATGGTTTAAAGGTTAAGAAAAAGTCGGATAATTAAATGGTGATGCAAGAATGGGCTCAAAAAGTTGCTGCACAAATGGATTCCATCAGTTGCCCAAAAGGGTGGGCTATAGGAAAGACCGACCAAGGCAGTTTGGGGCATTTAAGCCAACAAATCTGTCGCTTCTTGTGCAACCTGTGGTACGAGCAAAGATGAATGAGGCGTCTACTCGTGACGGTGAGGTTAGTACTTAGTCCCCCCACCGATTCATATTCACACATCTTATCCTCATTTACACGGCGTTCGTGCATTTACGGTCATAATTCTAGATAATTTGGTAAACTTACCCCAATACTCAAAGATCTGAATTGATTTATTTAATTTAAAATTTGACATCGACTCAAATGTGATAATTTAAATTTAATTCAAAACTTAAAATAAATCGAATTAAAGTCGACCCGAAATAAAGGAAATATATTAAAAGAAATAAAAAAATGAGATGTAAATTACTCGCACAACTCACCGAAAAATTAAATATACTAACTTTATAAAACCATATATAGGAGTGTAAAAATTGAGAAAGTTCAATCTCGTCCAACAAAATATTGTATTTTATATAATTTTATAAAATTAATTTTTATTTGACGTGTCATTATGTCAAGTCAACATTTATGTCTATATGATACTGCTATGTTAGCGTACACTAGCATATAGATTTGTCACATCATTTCAAGTCATTTACCGTTAGTT
Organism: Hibiscus tridactylites; assembly: GCA_958450335.1. Taxonomy (NCBI): domain Eukaryota; kingdom Viridiplantae; phylum Streptophyta; class Magnoliopsida; order Malvales; family Malvaceae; genus Hibiscus; species Hibiscus tridactylites. Next base: position 71,205,717 of record OY288281.1, read on the forward strand.
AACTAACAGTTTTCATCTTTGGATGGGCTATTTCGGACTAAAATGAAACGTTGAGCGTTAAATTGTTTCAAGAAAAAGAATAAGGGACAAAGTGACTATTCAATCAAATGATAGGAGTATTTTTGGCATTATGCCTAAATTCTTTTGTATAACTGTATATAGATGTAGCAAACGAGTCGTTCGAGTTGGGTTATTTCGGGTGTGACTACATTCGGTTTAAGTTCGGATCGGATATGATTCGATTTTAATTCTGGTTTATGGTAATTTATGCCATGTATAATTAAGTCACTTGATTTCAGGTCGGATCGATATCGAGTCAATAGGAGATTCAATTAGTTTTTTATTCATGTCACCTTTGGATCTTCGAGTTGAATTGAGTATGAGTTCTCCAAAGTATATATAAAATATTGATACATTCTTATTAGAAAAACACATATTTCTTCTTGTCAATTATCATTTAGGTTATTTTTTTGTTTAAAATTGAATACTTCAATTCTTAAATATGCATAATACACCGCTTATGTAATACTATTTTTAACTCGAAAAATTAATTTTTTTCATGTAGCAAATTCATATGTATTATTATAAATTAACCTTCTAGCAATTTCATATATATTGTTATATATATTCGATAACAAACCAATAAAATTTGTTTAATAAAATCGGCTTTTAGTAAATTAAATTCAGGTTGCTTTTTCAGGTGAAATTGGTTTAGGTTGCATGCCTTAAGTTCGGCTGAAAATCAGTTCAGGTCCATACCAATTCAATTAAAATACGGGTCGATTTCAGTTCAGTTCGATTTATTTTAAATTTCGGATCGAGTAAATTAATATCGAGTCTCGGGTTAAATTTGTCAGGTCTAACCGTATATAAATGGCAACGTCTTGTATATTTGTATTATTTTATATTATCAAAATTTGTGTAAAGATTAGCCCTTAAACTATATCTGTTTTTTTAGTACATAAAATTCTTGTGTCACTTTAGTACTCAAGCTGTCACAGTTTTGGAAGTAAAATGAGATGGAAATGATAATTTAGATATAAAAGTGACAATATATTAGGTATCAAAACAATATATATAGTTAAAATTTGAGGACCAAACCGCTAATAAAGCCTTAATAACATTCCAGTCTGTCTGAAATTCTAAATTTAGAACGTTTCCCTCCTCAGTCCCCACCAAGCAAGTATTCAAAGCTTTTGACCAATCTCCCCCAACGGCTCTAAAACAGCAGTAAATCCAAAACATCCACAAAATCTAAGCTTGTTTTCCCTTCTTCTTCTTCATTAGCCGTTGCACTCTCCTCTCTGTTCACTCGAAACACACAAAAAAACATGACCAATAAACCTTTTTCGGTTTCACTTCAGCCAAATGAGAAACCCCACGAACAACCTGTTCTTTCCTGTGCTCTGAAACGGAAGAGGCCGCCGACCATTGAGATCCCGAATGTCTTGCAAGAAATCCAAGCCAACTCCCTCAAAGTTAAAGACTTTACCCCAAAACACGACACCGTTTGCTTCAGTGGGTTAGGGGTGGCTGTTTACTCTGTCAAGGGGAAGAAGAAGTTCATGGAAGATGCACACAGGATCGTTTCTTGTCTTCATGGGAACTCGAACAAGGTATTGTTTGTAAATGGGTTGTTCTTTGTTGTAAAAGTTTTCAGCTTTTTGGCCTTTCAAATGAGCCAAGTTTGGGGTTTTTTTGGTTTTGGGTGTTTATTGTAGGCATTTTTTGGCGTTTATGATGGACATGGAGGGAAGAATGCTGCTGATTTTGTTGCAAAAAACCTGCACAATAATTTATTTGAGAAGCTGAAGGATTGTAAAGGAAATGATGAGAAGGAGGAGGCAGTTAAGGCTGGTTACCTTAAAACAGATGAGGAGTTCTTGAAGCAGGTAATAGCCCATTTTTGTTCAAGTTGAAAGGATTTTGCTTAAGAATTTGTTTTTGGTCTGCAAAAACTGCAATTAGTAAGGTTTGAAGCATCCAAATATTGTTCAACGGTCTAAAAACTGCATCAGGTCACCTTCTTGGCTCTGAATTGAACTTTTATCAGCCTTTTCCAAGGTGTTCTCATTCGAATTTAGAACAATGTTTGCATCCTTCTGCACATGGAGCCTAGCAACTCTCAAATCCTGTTGATTTGAATGTTAGCATTTTAATCTGTGCAGGGTATGGTCAGTGGCACCTGCTGTGTCACAGCATTAATCGAAGGTGAGGACATTGTTGTTTCGAACTTGGGAGATTGCAGGGCTGTCTTAAGTAGAGAAGGAGTAGCTGAAGTTCTTACAACAGATCATAAAGCTGAGCAACAGGATGAAAGAACAAGAATTGAGAATAAGGTGCCATCTCTTAAACAAAAATCTCAATCCGAGTAGTTGATACGATTCTAACTGTTTATGTTGACATTTGTGGCACATAGGGAGGATATGTCGAGTTTCACCGAGGAGCTTGGAGAGTTCACGGGATACTCTCCGTCTCTAGAAGTATCGGAGATGCCCATTTGAAAGACTGGGTGGTGGCTGAGCCCGACACCAAAGTTTTTCGGTTGACACCAGACATGGAGTTCCTTGTTTTGGCTTCTGATGGTCTTTGGGAAGAGGTAAGAAAATGTCCTTAGACTTCATTCCACTGCATTTAACGTGTTACTAGCTGTTTGAATCACTTGAGCGTTGAATCAGGTTAGTGGCCAGGAAGCGATTGATACCGTGGCACGATTATCGGTTGTGAAAAGAACCGGTAACACGGGAGGTCATAGTAAAGAAAATAATGAGGATTACGGGCGTGTGAATGTAAGTCCTTCATCGAAGATTCGAAGAGTTTCATTGGTCAAGCAGCAGCAGCAGAAAGAGACATGTCAATCCCCTAGATGCAAGAAGAACATAGATGGTTGGAAAGATAATGATCGAGATGACTTTGCTTATGAAAACGGAAGTCCACCGTCAAAGTTTCGCCGGATTTCGCTGGTGAAGTGGATAAGCATGAAACCCGAGTCGCCTAATCAAGAAAACACCAGTTTCAAGAAGAGACCATCATCTGCAGCTGGTATCATGGCTGCTTGCAAGGAGCTGGTGAGCCTTGCTGCGAGTAGGGGTAGTTTAGATGATATCACTGTCATGATAATTGATTTAAATCACTTCAAATGTAACATTTAACCTTGTTTTCGTTATTTATCATTTATTTATCGTAAAGATTATTATAGTTTATGTAAAAACCAGTTTCATGAGTACAAATACCATGTAGCTGCAGATTTAACAAACACATTCAATTACCCTACATGAACACTGAGGATTCTATTAAGCTGGAACATGATCGAAATATACGAAAGGTGTAGAATACAATATCTTTTCATTCAACCAACCAAATTAGATAATGATGTGTCATCGTAAGATTGAATCTGAACGTACTGAATACGAAAAAGAAACTGTTAAAAAGAGTTGAATTCCCTTCCCTAGTTCCTGTGACAAGCCATGTTTAATGGATTCGGAGGGTCTGAAAATGAACCATCAACGATACGTTCAAATATGTACCGATTAGCTCCTTCCGTAAAGTGTACTCCGTCCCAATTTACATGACTCGAAGGATCCTTGCAAGGAGCCGCCACTAATACGTCTTTCCCATGTGTATGAACCTTTCCTCCACACCCCAATTTCTTGTTGTAATTGTACTTTCCACCATGGCCACAACATGTTCTAAGAGTTTGATTGAACCCTGCATTTTTCACATATAATCCAATTCTCAAACACAAACCCTCCATCAACATGTTGTTTAGATGTATTCCGATTTATCAGTTTGAGTTCAATGCTGTATGTGTAAATTTAAAAAAGAAATGGACTCACCATGCTTTCTTCCTTGGCTGATAAGTGAATATTTCACCGAGTAAACATCGACATAAGTGATTGCAGCATGCGGCAAGTCTTTGCGCAATTGTTCAACCGTGTTTTTCAATCCGCGGTTGAAGAATTGGGCCACTTTGTTGAACGGTGAAGCACAACCGTATCGATCAATCTGACCGGCTAACACCGGGATACGCTCCATTACGTATGGTAAACACCCGACTGGACCTGTGTTGTGTATCCAAAAGTATCTGCCTCCTATGTCAGATATATACTGCAAATCACATACAAATTTTGCAATGTAAAATCAATAACCAAAGCTTAACCTATTCAAACTTTGAACATTCAGGCCCGTTGTTCGAAAGACGATGAAGATTCGATTTACCAACCTTAATTATAGTCTGGAACTGATCAAGCACATCTGGAACATAAGCTTTAACTTCGTCTACAGTCATGTTTGAGAAGTAACCGGAAGTGAGATCATTTTGGCCGATATCGAAGGTGTACAAGGCATTCGAGAAGTCTTCTTCCTTTGGCAACAAAGTTTCATAAACACCACCTACATACATTGACAACAACATGATTTCAATCTGACTCGAGAAAACACAGGAATGGGGTAGCAAGGTGAGTAATCCTACATATTCAGTACCTCTTTTACGCAAGACTTGTGACCTAAGATGGAAATCGTGGAACTCGTAGTATTGAACGTTCAAGGAGACGGGGCTGAAACCGCTTTGACGCAAGGTGGTGTTTTGAGGTCTAATGGTTGATCCGGCGGTGGCAAAGTTAGCTCCATGTGTGAAGTTGGTTCCAAGAGAGTCGAGAAATGCACTTAGATATGGTAAATCCAGGCTCTCCGCTGAAAAAAGAAGAAAACAATGTCTAAGCACACAATACGCTGACAATTAACATGGAGTCAGTAAAATCTAATTAGCACGTTTTCAAAGGTGAAATCCGGACAGGGACCTGACATGTATGATTCTTATAGATAAGATGTCCCCTCACGACAAAGAACATGTTTTACTTTCACTAAGCGTCGGTGGATGCTGTTAATCAGTAATTTTTCTTGTTTTTATGGATGGAAGACGAAAAGAAAGAAGGGTACCTAAGAAGTCGATTACAAGGCGGCCATCGCAGTAGCGGCCGGCGGGGTGGCCAAAGTAAGACATTCCATTAGGAGGAGGAGCTTGACCGAATGCAGCTGACAAGCCTCCGGTGTCGGAGTTGGAGTCGCCGAAGTTGAATATTGCTGGGAAATGGCATGGGGTCTTGGCAATGGCCACCGGAGGTGGATTAAGGTTCACCAAGAAGAGAGCAAATACAGCGAAAACTAAAATGGGGGATCCATCCCAAGCCATACGTAAGAGAAGAGGAGAAACTTAAAGATTGGAAAGAGAGAGGGAGGGAGTGAGATTTTGCAACTCAAATACCCATATGATAAAAGGGATAAAGACTGCACTTGAATTCTTTTACAATTTGGTCCTTGAACCTTTTCACATAAGTCCCTATATTAGACTATTTTCCCATTTTAGCCATTTCAATAATGTTTCCCGCGCTCCTCCCAACTTTTATGGTGTTGTTATTTTTAAAGTCTCTGTTACTCTTGAGATTATTCAGAAACCAATGTAGATGTTGACCCTCCCAAAATTTTTGGTATAATAACGTTTTAGGTCCTATTTAGTTTAAATCTTAGTCAGCCCCTCCCATTTTTTAGATTTAAAGACTTGTCGCTCTCAGCTTCCACTGCAGGGAAGCCATGGTGAAGATGATATCTGTCCAAATGAATAAATCAAAGCACTTCATTATTCGCAAATAAGAATATACATGATCAGCTGATTAATGTTAGAAAAAGAATAAAAAGGTTCCATCTCAATCATGTCCCACCAAAACAAAAACAGCCTGACCTCAACACTAGACTCTTCTCTATGACATTCCAAAGGAATATTAAAGATAAAACTGGTGAACCACACAGTGTTTCTTATGCAAAATTCAGGGCTCCTTGCTCTGCAAACATAAAATAAAATAAAATAAAACCAAAAAGAAGGGGAGAAAAATGGAGGGAAGAGACGAGAATAATGCATAGTTCCTTGTTCCAATACTCAAGAATCCTTGCTCCTCTTTACTAGAGCAATAAACTTAAGAAGGCAACAAAATATTATTGGTCCATGTTGTCAAAAAGTAATTTGACAGAATTCAGCAAAAACAATGCCCATTGTGCTTCACCATCTCTCCCTTGATCTTGGCCTGCCATATTAAAATATATATATATATATATGGTAATTTCATTAGTCTGATTTCTGTGATATCACAATGTGCAAAAGAGCATCACAAATGCAACAACAAATGGCAGTCGATAGTTAGACAACTCAAAAGAAGACCTATGAATCATGGAACCAGACTGAATTAGAGCAACGGTGAATGCTTCATTTGATTAACATGTATCGGTTCTAGACGGGAAAATAAAAATGCATCTTAAGAACCTCATTTCTAGTTCACTAAAAAGCAAAAGAAAAAAAAAAAACTTCAAAGATGCATGAAAAAGGACCTTAGAATATATACCTCTTAAACTTGCATGTTCTGCTACTTATCTATATCAATAAAATGGAGGGGGTGGGGACGTCGCTAAATACTCGGATAAGGAGGCCAAGTTCTCCATGAAAATTGGACAAAGAAAAAGCAGAAAACACATGAGAGATTTAACTGTTGATCTTTTATACCCTTACCTTTCCATATCTCTGTTTCCCTGAAATCCTCGATCCCTGCCACCTTGAAATCCTCTTCGCTCATCACTAGGCTTTGTCCATGCATCTGCAGTACCACGAGATCTAGGCCTATCCATAAACTCCACACTTCTAGAGCCATCAATAGATCCAGACTGAGAAGGAGGTCTATCAGGGAAGCTGCCAGTCCTGCCAGCTCCAGAACCAGGCCTTTCGACAGCTTTCTGCCCAAATCTAACTTTGTTCTCCAAATCTTGGATCAGCATCTCTAATTCCCTTTCCTTGTGCAGAAGTTTTTCACGTAAAGAGTGTTGGTCCCCAGCAGATTCTGAACCTGGAGTCGGATTTTTCTCAAGCTCCTTCTTTAAATTATCTATTTCTTCTTTCAACATCTTTTCCTCTTCAGTTTCTGGCCTGAAATATTTTATTTCTCATTAGAAATGAAGAACATAATGGCGAGGGCTATTTATTCAAAAGTTGCTTGCAAACAAGGGACAAAATGGAATTGACACACAATGACAAGAAAGCCCATAGAACAATTAGGGCATCTGAATCCATCTAGATTACAGCCTTACACAGAAAATCACAATAAATCACATCAATACAGCAAAGCATTCTATTAGCACAGAAAAATGGAACATCACAAATGAAACTGATAAATAAGCAGGCAGCAGCATATAACCATTTCCATTAATTATCTTGCAAAAGAGTGAAAGATGATATTGCATTGAGGTAACTCAAAGAGGAAACAAAACCATGCAAAAGTACAAAGCTTGAAATATCACACAGTGACTTCAAAACTAGCACATATAAGCATAAAAGAAATAACAAAGCACTTTGAGAACCATAAAGAAGAGTCGAAGCCTAGATGGAAGTAAAGAGTAGTAATATCATCACGCCTTTAATCTTGGACCGGAAAAAACAAATTTAAAGGCAATAGGTAACTGTCTCCCATGTGACCTACCAGTGCATATGCTACTTACATATGCTCCACAGTAACCTCAGAGAACCTCACTATTTCAGTACATAAACAACTTCTGAACATTATTAAGGACTAAACTTTTGTTGTCTTCAAGAAACAAGAGGCAACAATTGGCAAAGATAACAAACCAACAGCAACACTGAATTTTAACACTTTCAAATTGGTAAATGCATGTAAATTGAGGAATATGCAAAGAACTAAGCTTAGCTGTCAAGAGAATGAAAATAGAAAGAAGAATCCCCTGGGCCAAAAATGGAAAGAAAAACATAGTTTTACTCCCCTAACCCACCAAGAAAGGGAAAAAAATTAATAAAAGCTTGTCATTCAACAAGCCCCAATGCTTATGGTAACAAACCAAGAATATATTTAAGTCACAAATCAGTTGGCCGTGTACTAAAAATGAAATGATTTTTAGAATACAACAGTACATGCGAACTTAATGATGAAAAGGCTGCAAAAGCTTAACTCAGAAGCCAGACATCTGTTCAGAACTCATGGTCAAAAATTCGTTTCTAAGATAGAGCCCTATACTCCAACTCACAAGCCCCAATGCTTAAGGTAACATAACCAAGACTATATTTAAGTCACAATTCAGTTGGCTGTGTATTCATAAATGAAATAAATTTTAGCATACGACAGTATATATGAATTTAATGCATGAAAAAGCTGCAAAAGCTTGAGTCAGAAGCCAAATATCTGTTCGGAACTCAGTCATAAATTCCTTTCTAAGATGGAGCCCTATGCTCCAACTCAATTCCCAGCAGAATGAGAGACGCATTTTGCATGAACAACTGCATTTTACACAATACATAAACACCCACTTAAGAACAACTGAACCCTCTACAGGAAACACACATTTGGTAAAATCCACATGCCATATATAGTTCTAGGCAACAATCTGAACATGAACTTGAACTGTGGTTTACTGGTTTAAAGAAAAATGGAGCAACCTCAAAAAAGAAAGAAAAAAATATCATATAATATTTGAACTGTTCAAATATGCTAAGCACTTTATACCCGTGGATTAGGGAGTATAAAACAATCCGCAATGACAGTAAAACGGCTAAGGCAATTTACTGAGGCAGATATGCTAAGCACTTTGAAACCACCATTAACAACATTAAATGAAACATATCAAAATCAGTTCAAACTTCAAACAAAATCCCGCCAAGACAAGTTTGCAATAAATTATGAGCAAAATGATTAAAGAAAAGAAACGGAACCTGTCAATCCTACGACGGTCTAAATCAAGATCAATCTTACGCCAGTCCTGACCTCGCTCTTCCAGCAAAACTTCTCTAGGCTTAGCATCACCAAACGGATTGACTTTTGGCCTAGGCTTGATTGCATTTTCAATCCCTTGCTGCTGGGGACCTTCGGCCCTGCTAGATTGTGCACTCGATGGCCTGCTGGAATGAGCGCTGGTAGGCGTACTAGTTTCCTTCTTTGCTTCAATTTCGGAATCCAGCTTCTTCCAATCCAGTCCTTTCTCGGCTAACACCTCTTCCCTGGGCTTCGCCGCCCCAAAAGGATTCCATTTATTTGTTTTAACCACAAGCTCATTCACCTCCCCTCGTGGTGGATCCAAAGCTAATCTAGGCCTTTCCTCTCGGATTCCACCCCCAACACCTCGGGACCATCTATCAGGCTCCGGTGCAGAGTCGCGAGCACCACCTCGGGACCATCTATCAGGCTCCGGTGCAGAGTCGCGAACACCACCTCGGGACCATCTATCAGGCTCCGGTCCAGAGTCTCGAACACCACCTCGGGACCATCTATCATGATCCGGTCCAGAGTCACGGACACCACCCCGGGACCATCTCTCAGGCTCTGGTCCAGAGTCGCGAAAACCCGAGCCAGAAGTGGAAGATCGAGTTGCAATTGACCGTTTTCCAGCCGTCCAATTATCAACCTCATCAGCCTTAGAGAATCCACCACTTCCTCCAGTTCCAAGCCCACCGTACCGGTTTTGGTAGCCCGAATCCATCGAAGGACTTGCTTTTTTTGCCATTGCCCAATTATCCACCTCATCAGCACGCGACGGCTGATCGAAATCAGAAACCCTAGAAGGCGGACCCCGTCGTTCTTCATTAAAACCTCCGTGCTGCCTCCTTCCGGAGCCCCAAGATCCATCGCTATCTTCACGGTCACGCATACCCCGACCCGCAGATGGACCCGACCTCCCGTAAGATGAAAACCCACCTCCGAGACGTCCATGCTGCAATTCCTCGGCGGAACGTTCTTTGGGTCGGGTAGGGAGGAGCATCATCTCTTCGGGTGTCAGCCTATTGTGTTCCGTTACCTTAGCACCACCCAATCTACCCCCGCTGGATGAGGAGTAATTCCCCATGGTAAACTCCGACAGTGTCATCTTCTTCTTCTTGGGCTTCGCGCTAACGGCTTCCTTCAGGCTAGGGAAACTCTGAGATTCAGCCGTGGGCCCAGCAGCTGCCGCAGCCGCACGCTCCTCCGCTTCTTCTCGCTCGGCCTCGGCGGCCCACGCGCCGACGACACCCCAGGGTTTCGACATTTTCGAGAAAAATATATTATTTTCTGTTCTTTTTTATATTTTGAGATCTGGTGAAAATTAGAGAGAAAAATGAGAGAGATCTAAAAGAGGGGGGAAATGGAATAATTAAGCTAGGGCTCCGTTGATAGGTCCGGAGCTCCGATTGCAGTGGATAAAACTCAAGAGCGGGTTACAGTTATTATTTATTTATATTTGCGCCGTTAATCGTTACGCTTTATTCATTTTCCCTTTTAAAAATACAATAATGATAAACTACATTTGGTAATTTCTTAGGGAGTTCTTTATCCTTTGTCTTGGTGATAAAAGTAAATATTCATCATTTTTTAATATTGGAGTTCGAGCACCAATAATATATATTATGTATCGTCTTTAAAAGTTTCTTAAAAAGTTTTGTCGTCTGCCAGTTAATTCTACAATAAATATTATGTATTGTTATGTAACATGTATTGTTATGTATCATTAATTATGTGTACTGTTAAGTACCATTACTGTTTTATTTATTTTTAAAATTATAAGGATCAAAACAGTTATTATCCATTTTTCTAATAAAATTAAAAAATTAATTTTATATTACATTTTTAATATATTTTTCTTTTTGGGTAAAGTATACAAATGGTAACTGAATTTTGATAAATCGTTCAATTTAATAACCAAACTTTTAATTGCTTTAATGTTACCATTAAACTTTTAATTTTGTTCCAAATTTGTCACTGACTTGTTAACAACTAATAAAAAAGTGACGTGACATTTAAAATATTTTATATAATAACACATTTAGTCATTATCATATTGTACTTTGACAATTGTTTGAAATGGTTATTAGGGTAAAATTGGGTGAAATCCGAGTATTAGAGTAGTTTACCTACGGAAACCGCACATCCCGAAATGGTTACAACCCCAAGTTTTCTTCCATATCTGAAAGCATCAAAACCCTATCAAGTTAATTGAGAATACAATATTTATCAAGACACAGAAAACAAAAGGTGTAGCAAAAATTCAAATCACATACATACGTACATGTACAAGGGCAAGGCTATACAAACAGCACGGGTGATGAGGCTCGTAAAATAATACCACATCCCTCTAACGTGAACAAAATAAAACGAAGCTCTCACAAAGATGATGAGCTTTCTATGGATTCAAATTAAAATAATGTGTATATAATAATGGTTAAATTTATTACTCCCTCTGTCCCACTAAAACTGTCACATGTTGACTTTTTTGGGTTAAACTTTTTTAACTTTGACCTCTTATAATTTAAAATTTATTATTGATAAAAATATAAAAAAATATATTTTAAAAACTTTGAATCAACTAGTTTTTAAATATATTTTTTATAATTTTTAATTAATTAAAATATTTAAATAAATTATAGTCAAAGTTGAAAATTTTTGACCAAAAAAAGTCAACATGTGACAGTTTTAGTGGGACGGAGGGAGTATTATTTTTCGAATTAGGACAAAATTGTTTGAATGTGCAAATATGAATAACTTAATATGTTATTATACAAAAAAAATCAACGGCCATATCACCCTTTTAATTGTTGTTAACGGGCCAGTGACCAATTTGGAGCAAAACTAAAAGTTTAATGGTAACATTGAAGCAATTGAAAGTTCAGTTACCAAATTGAATAATTTACCAAAGTTCAATTACCATTTGTGTACTTTACCCAAAAATAAAAATATGTGGAAGAGTAATATAAAAAATATTAGATTTTATTCTAAAAAGGGACAATAATGCTTTCGGTCCCCGTGATTTAAAAAATAATTAAAGTAGTTAATGGTACATAGCGGTACACATGATTAGTGGTACATAGCGGTACATGACGTTTATTGTCGAATCATCCCTCTTATGGTACAGTTAAAATGATATGGTACAACACAAAGTCTTACTCAATTCATAAGAATTTATGTAGTTACAAAAAAATTTAACCACTTAGTAAGAATTTCGATTCTACCTAAATTATTATCTAGTTCTACATAAATTCTTACAATCTACACAAATTCTTAACTAGATAATAAGAATTTAAGTTATAATAAAATATTTTATGTAGTTATGCAAATTCTTACCTAAGGCAATATTTACACAAATTCTTATCCAATTCATAAAAATTTATGTAGTTACACAAATTCTTACTCACTTAGTGAGAATTTCGATTCTACCTAAATTATTATCTAGTTCTACATAATTTTTTTTACCAAAATTATAAATATTTGTGTAGATCTGCATTTTAACGGCACCCTAAGGTGTCGCACCTTAGCATGTCCCAGTTCTATAACTTTTATGGCTCACCAAACTTTTTAAATTTTGTAATTCTCTTTTATTATGGTAGTCTCATTATTTTTTATTAAAATTATTAGTGTGACATAATCCTATGATTACGAGTATTCTGTTCACATTTTTTAATAGATTTTAGATTTAAATTTAAAAAATCCTATAAAACACATAAATTTTAAAATTTAATGTTAGTTTTAAATGAGAAATATTTGTATATATACATTAAAGTTTATCCCCAAATCCATTTTCAAGCTTAAACATATTCAAAGTTCAAACGTTTCTTCTTATTTCTATTTTAACACGTCATGCGACGAGGCCGATAGCCATAGTCACTCGAGTAACTAGCTTTAATTTCTTAGTTTAGTTTAAGGTCTTTCAATTAAAGAAGAAGTTCAACACCAAAAGAATGCATTAAATATTAATTTTGATCGTAGTCTTTTTTCCTTCGAATATTATAATAAAAATTAATATAAATAATTTTGAAATTTTTGAAATTTAAAAGTACATAATACAGACATAGAAAGAATTCAGGGAATTAAATTTAGTTTTAGAGTAAAAATATTATAAAACCTAAAATAAAAATATAATTTAATATATATATATATAAGGTAATTATTTGATATACTGGCAGTAAAACTAAAAGTTTCCATAAATGTCTTAGTTTTAGTGTTTAGAGGTTTAATTTAGGGTGTATGGTTTATGGGTTTAGGTGTATGTGTTTTGAATTTAGGGATTGTGATTGAAATTTATAGTTTAGGGTTATAATTTATGGTTTATGATTAAAACCTAAATCCTCGCCATATTACCCTAAAAACTAAACTCTAACTTCTAAACCCTAAATTCTAACCATGAACCATAAATTTTAACCATTATCCCTAAATTCTAAATCCATACACCTAAACCCCTACACCCTACACCTTAAACTAAGCCCTTAAATCCTAAAATTAAGGCGCTTGAGGAAACTTTTAGTTTCCACCACCAGTGTATATGATAATATATATATATATATATATTAGCCCGGTTATAAAAAAATTAGCCCGAACCCAGCCCGACTACTTGGGAAAAATCACGGATCGAGTACCCAGCTCAGTCGGGTATTTTTAATGAAATACCCGATTTATAAGGGTTCGGGTCGACAGGTCAACAGATCGAGTCACCCAGGTCGGGTATTTTTTAGTACCCCTACTTGTTGGTCAATCTCAATAGTGAGAAGGCTCCATTTGACCAGAAGATTAACATATTTCAGTTTCAAGCTTGTTCGACTGTTAACATAGCAAACTGAAAAGTTTTAACTTTTAATTTCAATTGAGATTTTAGGAGATTGGAATGTTTCTTAACGATTTGAACTAAAGGAAAGAAAATAGAAGAATAAAAGAGGTTTGGTGATCTTTTCAACCATTTTGATGATCTTTTCTACTAGAAAAAGTATCAAACGGCGATAAAAAGAAGACGACAATCTAATTAGAATTAAAAACTAGAACTTTTGATTCTCCATTATTAATCGTTAGATCAACTTAAAACCGAACTATGTTAATCTTTTGGTCAAGCGAAGCTCCCATTCTCCACTATTAATCGTTAGATCAACTTAAAACCGAACTATGTTAATCTTTTGGTCAAGCGAAGCTCCCCACCGTTAAGAGTGTAACACCCCTAAAACCGGCCTAGTAGAAAACCAGATTCCGATGACCGGAAAATTTCGATTCCGATAAGAAATTATGAATTCTAAGATATGACCATGTAGTCAAATTATCAAGATTGTTAGGCTTGATAGGCTCGATTTCCTTCAACCGATTTAGCTAGCCAAGTGGTGGAGAAGTTAGATTTTGGGTGATTTTTTGGGAAGCAAAAATTAGACAATAAACACAAGGATTTATAGTGGTTCAATCTTCTAACAAGCACCTACATCCACTACCTTAGCTCCTACTAAGGATTTCCCAATCAATTCACTAATTGATTCGTCTCCTTTTCTAGGCTTAGGAAAAAACCCTTACAACGATCAAAACTTTCTAGCCCAAAGCTTGATCAAACCCTCTTTACAAGAGATGAATAAAAGCAAACTAAACTCCCTTTTACAAGGTTGATGTTTGCACGCTTTAGCACTCACCCAAACCTAAATACTTGAGCAAGTTTAACAATTTTGGCTCACAAGTGTTGTCTATACAAGGAATGTACAATTAAAGCCCTAAGACAATTTCTTCATCATAATGTTATTGACAATTGAAGCATTATTCTTCCATGGATGCTTGGAGGTCTCTTTTATACTCCAAATGTATCCGGTGAGGACCGTTGGGATTGAATTGAAGCCGTTGGAGCCTTTATTTCCCACTATAAATGCAGTTCTGGTGATGTCCGTTTCGATACACGAGTAGCTGTATCGAAACGCCCTTCTTCAGAACTAGTTGTTGGGTCTGATTCAACATCCCATTTCGAAACACCATAGCTGTATCGAAATGCCCATTTCGAAATGCCTTGTCCCGTATCGAAATGCCTGCAATTCAAAAGACCTTTGGAAAATAGCCGTTGGGGTTGACTGTTGGGGTGTATGCCATGTAGACGTATCAGAACACGAAGGCCTGTTTCGAAACGACCCTTGCTGTTTCGACACGGCTAAGGCCTATATTGAAACACATTTTGGCAGTTTCAAAACATATCGATACAGATATGCATGTATCGAAATGGGTACATTAAAATCGCATGTTTGACTACTTAAAAACGTTTTAAAACACTTCAAAACCTTTTTAAACATCCTCAAAGTCTCAAACATATTTTCAAGTTATTTTAGGTTAAAGCATATTTTAAATTCTTTTCAATTTAGTCTAAAACATTTTTCGATTTATTATATCAAAATCTATATTTTTACAATCTCTTCCTTTTTGATATAATAAAACCAACTTGAAAATTGTTTGAGATTCTCTCCCTTTGAGATTAAAAATTTAAATCGGAGATTTTTAAATTTTCAAAGAAGTTAAAAGCTCCCTGTAACACCCGTGTTTTGGGGTTAGGAGTTAGTCGGGTTAGTGGTCCGAGTCGGTAAAATTAAATTAAATCAATTTGGCTTATGCTTGACCTAATTGGGTTTTAAATAATAAAGGATAGACCATTTTGGTGATTTAGCCAAATTAAAAAGGAAGACAACTTTTTCAAATCAAAAAGCAAGGAAAAAGCTATCATCTTTTTCCCCTCTTTCTTCCCCAACGTGAAACCATCTTAAACCCTCCCAAACCCCAAAATTTATTATTCCATTAAATTACTTCTTCATCTCAATGCCATTTTCAAAGGTAAACATATTTTTGGACTCTCCTCTTCATTCTCTACCTTTACATAGTTGTAAAATTCAAAACTATCATCTTTTGGAGTTTTAGGGTTTAATGAAAGTTTGGGTTTTTATGGAGTTTTTCAACTTGTTTTAAAATGTTAGGTTGGGTTTTGATTTAACCACCTTAAAATACCTATAATATGTTAAAATGGTTAGGTTTGGGTGAAACCCGAAATGGGTTCTTGTGGCAAATTTTAAAGTGTCTAAAACTTGGTTTTTAGTGAGTTTTAGGGTAAAATTGAAGAGCTGATGGTTTAGGTATGTTAGGAAGGTGTTTTGGGACCATTTGGGTGTCATTTGGGTGTTTGAAAATAGGATTTTCAGCTAGTTTTTGAAGGAGCACGAAAATGGGCATTTTGGGGGATTAATTTGATTGGAAATTGTTGAAGTTTGGCTTGGGCTTAAGAGTTGAGTTGATGACTGAGCTTTAGCATTGATTGAGAGTAATGGATGTGTTTTTGATTGGCTAGAAACAAGAGGAGACGTTGGAGAGGCTACGGGATCAAATTCGGGCTTGTAGAAGGCTTGCTTTGGTTGCTAAGGAAGGGTGGTGAGTGACTTTAAATGTGTTTTAAAGATTGGTTCAAGTGTGTGTGGTGTATGTGTGGAATGTGCTTGGTAGGCCTTTCCAAAGTGAGAGTTAAATTGGTAACTTAACTCCTTGAATTTTAGTATGCTATTCATGCCCTTGTCTATTTGTTATTGTGATGTGTGGATTGATATGTATATGCATATATCTTGACATATGTATATGATGAGCATGTGATGTAAATGGTGGATGTGTGATGTGGTAAATGAAATCGACACTAATTAACTTACCGGGTGTAAATGATCGATCATTAGGATTAGTGTGCACACAAATTGAGTCAAAACGTACGTGGCCTTGATGGCGTTGAGTCATCAAGGAGGAGTACGGTGATGTAACATTCCACCAGAAATTTATTTATATTCTACGGGATGATGAGTGGAATTCCATCCGTAGGGCATGTGGTGATGAGTGGAATCCCGCCCATGCAAGGTCCGGTGATGAGTGTAATCCCACCGAGGTAATGTGATTGTTGAGATTAAATCCGCACATCCAGGTAAACTAATAGTGGCCAATTGAACTTGTTTATATGATTGGGATGTATGATATTGATATGTGATATTTGAGCCTAGTATGATGTGAGATGCCATATTATGACTCTTGAAAGACTAGCTAGGTCTACTTGTTGATTTGCCTATGTATGTTGTATGTGAGATTTAAGGATTACATGCTTGAACCCTGCATTGTTGATGTTTTCGATTTTAGAGCATCCTCACTAAGCTTCTAGCTTACGCTCTCATTTTCAACAATGCAGATCATTAGCGTGGTGTTAGCTCGGAGCAAGGCAAGAAGGGCTTTCCAAGTTTTTATTGCTCAAGTACGGTTAAACAATTATGTAGTAGTTTAGCAATGCGGCAAGGGTGTGTTTTGTATGAGCTATGTATGACTCCTATACATGGTTGATGTCTATGATTTGACTTGATTGTAAACTTGTGATGACTTGCCAAATGCTTGTGTAATGTATGCCTATGGATGTTTAAGTTGCTTTGATGGCATGTAAACCTTTTTGAGTTGGATTGTGCCTTCTGGCTTTTAATGTCTTCAAGCATGCCTTATATGAAATGTTGCTAATGTGTGAATGCCATGAATAAATGTTTCAATCTATGTCTCGTATGTTTGAGCAAGTTTAACATAGGAATCATGCCTCTAAACTTTGTATGCTTGTGTTGAGTGCCTTTAGAGGTCATTTGGGACCTTTAGATTTGTTGAGAAATGCCTAAGTCTGGTTTTTGAGGGTTGCAGACAGCCCGCGTTTCGAAATGAGCTGGGCCGTTTCGGAACGGGTAGGCTTCAGGGACCCCGTATCGGAACGTGTTTCGATACGTTTTGGCCACTGTGAGCCCCTGTTCCGATACGGGTTTCGGAACGTTTAGGCTACTGGAAATTTGAGAAATTGCCGAGATGAAAGTGTTTCGAAATGGTCTAAGGGTTTCGAAACGGTCAAAATCTCGTTGACCACGAGAAGTTGACCGTTGAGGGCATTTCGGAACGGTTGACCTCCGTTTCGATACGACCTCTTCGTATGGGCTTGGGGCAGTTGACCTGGTCAAGGCGTTTCGATACGCCTCAAGGGGGTGTTTCGAAACGGCCTGCTTAATGGATTAAAATTGGGCTGTTTAAATGCTGTTTTGGGTTCGAATGTTTGTCTTCCGCGTTTTATTCCGCTGCTATGATCACATAGGATTTGAATGAGCCTTTAGAAAAGATTAAATTAAAAAGAAAAAAATTAGGGTTGCTAACCGAGGGGGAACCTTAACGGGTTTCACTTCGGTTTTCCCCGTGTGGCCTACTCGGACCGGTCATCTGGCCAGACCGGACGAGGGGGTTACATTTGTTGGTATCAGAGCCTGAGGTTACCGAGACCTCGGGCAGGTAAGTGAGGTAAGCTTGATTATGTTAAGTGATTGTATTGTTCGATGCATGCCTTGCCATGAATTCTTAATGTTTGACTATTCGCATGATATTTTGAAGCATAAGTTGTTGCGTTTGGTGTAGAGTGTGTGCTCATTGCTACTATTACTTAATTTAAAAAGATTTTACTGTAAAGGGAGTACTTGAGCACTGTTGGACCCTTGCTTTGGCTAACGTAATCCTTATCTGCTTGTTGTTGTTTGTTGTAGTTATTACCTTGCTAGCGGTACCATGAGACCACGTGGGAGGCCTAGGATGGTTCGACCGGAACCACGGGCAGCGGCTCCAGGAGTTGAGCTAGTAGTTAGAGTTGAGGCTCAAGTGGGAGAGCCTATGGTTGGAGTTGGAGCTCCTCCACCACCGCCACCTCCTCCACCAGGAGTAGGAGGCGAGGCTGGGGCCAAAGGAGAGGGACCTCAGGGAGGCCAAGGTGGCCAAGGACCGGCCGAAATAGACTTAGCTCCTTTGGTTCAGGCGATAGCCGGGGCATTTCAGGCAGCAGTAGCTGGGGGTCAGGCAGCAGCACATCATCAGGGAGAGGGCACTGGTTTGCCATTAGAGAGACTCCGTGGTCTAGGGGCCGAAGAGTTCAGAGGGTCTACTCTAGAGAGATCCGAGTTGTGGTTTGAGAAGACTGTCCGTATCCTCGCATAGATGGGATGTACTGGTGAGCGCAAGTTAGGGTGTGTTGAGTCTTTGCTTCAGGGTGATGCCTACACTTGGTGGGTCACCATTACTACGGGCATGAATGAGGCCGAGATTACTTGGGAGTTCTTTGAGTCAGCATTCCGTAAGAAGTATCTGGGTCCGTGATACCTCGATGAGAGGAAGAGGGAGTTTATGGCTTTGCTTCAGGGGAGTATGACTGTGACAGATTACGAGATCCGATTTGTCAGACTGAGTCAGTGTGCATCTGAGCTTGTTCCTACTGAGGTGGAATGATGTAACCGTTTCCGTTATGGGCTGAATGAAGAGATCAAGAGGTACACTCTAGCTTCAGACTACACTGATTTTGATGTCTTGGTCGCGAGGGCCAAGGACTTAGAGCACAGTTTGGGCTTGACCAAACGATCTGGTGGTTCTAGTTCGGGTAAGAGGTCCAATGATTATGATAGAGGTGATGCCAAGAGGCATCGGGACAACAGGCATCATTATGATCATAGACGTGGTGGCGGTAACCACGGTAGGGGCCAACAGGGCCAGAGAGCTGGTGGGAAGTTGCCCACATGTGCTACTTGCGGGAGGAACCACACCAGTGAGTGTTGGGGAAATTTCCACTCGTGTTGGAGTTGTGGAGCTAGAGACCACATTAGGCGTGACTGTCCACATCAGGTGGGACATGCACCAGCTCAGGCTCCTGCTAGAGCCAATGACTTCCAGAGAGGCCGCGGGCGCGGTAGAGGTAACTTCCAGCCAAGGAATGATGGTCAGAGGAACATAGCACATGTAGTTGCAGTTCAGCCGGAGGGCGGAGGTCAGGCCAGAGTTTACGCTCAGCGTGGTGATCAATATGACACCGATGTGATCGCAGGTAACTTCTCGATACAGTCTTTGGGTTTGCTTTCTTTGATTGACTCTGGGTCTACACATTCCTACATATTGAGTGAGCATGCACGGTCGTTGAATTTGCCTTGTGAAATGTTAGAGGTAGGAGTTAGTGTTACTAGTTCCTTTGGGGACATGGTAGTGGTTAGGAAAATGTACAGAAGGTGTCCGTTGATGGTCCAGGGGCATGTGTTTCCAGTGGATATGATGGAGCTTCCTTTCTATGGTTTTGATGTGATTCTGGGTATGGACTAGCTCACGGAGCATAGAGCTAGGATAGACTTTGAAACTAAGAGGATTTCTTTGAGGCTCACAGATGATTATGAGATTGTAGTGGTGGGTGAGAACGTGAAGTTCTTGTCCAATGTAGTTTCAGTTCTTGAGGCTAAGAGGTTAGTTGAGTTGGGTTGTGAAGCATACTTGGCCTATGTGATGAACCCTAACATGAGTGAGGTTAGACCTCAAGACATCCGAACAGTATGTGACTTCCCTAGTGTGTTTCCGGAAGAGTTGCCAGGGTTACCACCGGACAAAGAGGTAGAGTTCACCATTGAGACCTATTCTGATTCAGCTCATGTTTCGGTTGCTCCGTATCGTGTGGCACCGAAAGAATTGAAATAGTTGAAGACTCAGTTGCAAGAGTTGACAGATAGAGGCTTCATTCGACCTAGTTCTTCACCTTGGGGTGCACCCGTTTTGTTTGTGAAGAAGAAAGATGGAAGCATGAGAATGTGTATAGATTACAGACAGTTGAATCAGCTGACAGTGAAGAATAAGTATCCGTTGCCTAGAATTGATGACTTATTTGATCAGTTGAGAGGAGCATCAGTCTTCTCGAAGATTGACTTGAGATCGGGTTACTACCAGCTAAAGGTAATAGAGGTTGATGTACCGAAGACGACCTTTAGGACTAGGTATGGTCACTATGAGTTCTTAGTCATGCCTTTTGGGTTGACTAATGCACCTGCTGCTTTCATGGATATGATGAATAGGATTTTTCATCAGTACCTAGATCAGTTTGTAGTTGTTTTTATAGATGACATCTTGGTATATTCGCGAACTGAAGAAGACCATGACTGACACTTGAGACTAGTTTTGAAGACTTTGCTAGATCATCAGTTTTATGCGAAGTTGAGCAAGTGTGAATTCTGGATCCGAGAGGTAGTCTTCTTAGGACATGTAGTGTCAGCCGATGGGACTAGAGTTGATCCGAAGAAGATTGAGGCCATTGTTGAATTGAAGCAAACGAAGTCTTTAACAGAGGTACGTAGCTTCCTAGGCTTAGCTGGATATTATAGAAGATTCGTAGAAGGTTTGTCGAAGTTGGCCGCTTCTTTGACACAGTTACTCCAGAAGTGTGTTCAGTTTGAGTGGACAGATGCAAGACAGAGAGCCTTTGAGAAATTGAAAGAAGCTTTGACCCAAGCACCGGTCTTGATTCAGCCAGAGTCTGGGAAGGACTATGTAGTTTACAGTGATGCTTCTTATGTAGGCCTAGGTTGTGTTCTCATGCAAGACAAGAGAGTGGTGGCTTATGCCTCAAGACAGTTGAAGACTCATGAGCGTAACTATCCGACCCATGACATAGAGTTAGCTGCAGCTGTATTTGCTCTGAAGATTTAGAGACATTATTTGTACGGTGAGAGGTGCACAGTGTACACAGATCACAAGAGTTTGAAGTACATTATGACTCAGCGAGATTTGAATCTCAGACAGCGTAGGTAGTTAGAGTTACTAAAAGACTACGATCTTACCATTGATTACCATTCGGATAAGGCCAATGTGGTGGCCGATGCATTGAGTAGAAAGATAGCTGTGGATTTGAGAGCCATGTTTGCTAGATTAAGCTTGTCCGGAGATGGTGGCTTGGTAGCCGAGCTTCAGGTTAGACCTACTCTAGGTTAGTTGATTAGAGAGAATCAGCTTTTAGATAGATCTTTGGCACCTCACGTGCAAGATATAGCCGAAGGTAGGTCTACAGACTACAGTTTCAGTACCGATGGGGTTTTGTGTTTCAAAAATAGAATAGTTGTGCCAGAGGACAGTGACTTGAGACGTACGATCTTGACTGAAGCCCACTGTAGTCCGTTTGCTATGCATCCTGGAAGTACGAAGATGTACCGTGATTTGAAGAATGAGTACTTTTGGGTTGGCTTGAAGAGAGATGTAGCCGGCTTTGTGAGTAAGTGCTTAGTGTGCAGAGGGTGAAGGCGGAACATCAGGTTCCCTCAGGTTTGTTGCAACCGTTGAGAATTCCGGAATGGAAATGGGAGAACATCACCATGGATTTTGTTTCGGGCTTGCCTTTGACTCCTACGAAGAAGAACTCAGTTTGGGTGATAGTAGATCGTTTTACGAAGTGTGCTCACTTCTTGCCAGTCAATACTACTTACACTTTAGATAGATTGGCCGACTTGTACATTGGTGAGATTGTTAGACTGCATGGTGTGCCGAAGTCTATTGTGTCCGATAGAGATCCGAGGTTTACATCTCGATTTTGGGAGTGTCTGCATACAGCTTTGGGTACCCGTTTGAACTTCAGCACGTCTTATCATCCTCAGTCAGATGGTCAGTCAGAGAGAGTTATTCAGATCTTAGAGGATATGTTGCGTTGTTGCATCATTGATTTTCAGGGTACGTGGGAGAAGCACTTGCCTATAGTTGAGTTCGCTTACAATAATAGCTTTCAGTCGAGTATTCAGATGGCTCCATATGAGGCCTTGTATGGCCGGAAGTGTAGAACTCCAGTTTGTTGAGCCGAAGTGGGACAGAAGTTGTTACCTATGCCGGATTTGCTCAAGGGGACAACTGACAAGGTAAAATTGATTTGTGATCGTTTGAAGGCTGCTTCGGATAGGCAGAAGTCTTATGCCGACTTGGATAGGAAAGAAGTTGAGTTCTCAGTGGGTGAGAAGGTGTTCTTGAAAGTGTCTCCGTGGAAGAAAGTAATGAGATTTGGCCGAAAGGGGAAGTTGAGTCCGAGGTACATAGAACCGTATGAGATTGTGAAGAGGGTTGGTCCGGTTGCTTATCAGTTGCGTTTGCCATCCGAGCTAGAGAAGATACACGATGTATTTCATGTTTCGATGCTCCGTAAGTATAGGTCCGATCCGTCACATGTTATGCCTGTAGAGAAGATTGAATTGAATCCGGATTTGACTTATGAGGAGGAACCAGTTGAGATCCTAGCTTCTGACAGTAAGGTGTTGCGGGGTAGATCGATTGAGTTAGTAAAAGTGTGGTGGCAACGTCGAGGTGTGAACGAGGCCACTTGGGAGAGGAAGGAGGATATGGAAAGGCAGTTTCCGTATCTCTTTCAGTCAGGTAATTTCGGGGACGAAATTCCTTAAGTGGGAGAGAGTTGTAACACCTGTGTTTTGGGGTTAGGAGTTAGTCGGGTTAGTGGTCCGAGTCGGTAAAATTAAATTAAATCAATTTGGCTTATGCTTGACCTAATTGAGTTTTAAATAATAAAAGAGGGACCATTTTGGTGATTTAGCCAAATTAAAAAGGAATACAACTTTTTCAAATCAAAAAGCAAGGAAAAAGCTATCATTTTCCCCCTCTTTCTTCCCTAACGTGAAACCATCTTAAACCCTCCCAAACCCCAAAATTTACTATTCCATTAAATTGCTTCTTCATCTCAAGGCCATTTTCAAAGGTAAACATATTTTTGGACTCTCCTCTTCATTCTCTACCTTTACATAGTTGTAAAATTCAAAACTATCATCTTTTGGAGTTTTAGGGTTTAATGAAAGCTTGGGTTTTTATGGAGTTTTTCAACTTGTTTTGAAATGTTAGGTTGGGTTTTGATTTAACCACCTTAAAATACCTATAATATGTTAAAATGGTTAGGTTTGGGTGAAAACCCGAAATGGGTTCTTGTGGCAAATTTTAAAGTGTCTAAAACTTGGTTTTTGGTGAGTTTTAGGGTAAAATTGAAGAGCTGATGGTTTAGGTATGTTAGTAAGGTGTTTTGGGACCATTTGGGTGTCATTTGGGTGTTTGAAAATAGGATTTTCAGCTAGTTTTTGAAGGAGCACGAAAATGGGCATTTGGGGGGATTAATTTGATTGGAAATTGTTGAAGTTTGGCTTGTGCTTAAGAGTTGAGTTGATGACTGAGCTTTAGCATTGATTGAGAGTAATGGATGTGTTTTTGATTGGCTAGAAACAAGAGGAGACGTTGGAGAGGCTACGGGATCAAATCCGGGCTTGTAGAAGGCTTGCTTTGGTTGCTAAGGAAGGGTGGTGAGTGACTTTAAATGTGTTTTAAAGATTGGTTCAAGTGTGTGTGGTGTATGTGTGGAATGTGCTTGGTAGGCCTTTCCAAAGTGAGAGTTAAATTGGTAACTTAACTCCTTGAATTTTAGTATGCTATTCATGCCCTTGTCTATTTGTTATTGTGATGTGTGGATTGATATGTATATGCATATATCTTGACATATGTATATGATGAGCATTTGATGTAAATGGTGGATGTGTGATGTGGTAAATGAAATTGGCACTAATTAACTTACCGGGTGTAAATAATCAATCATTAGGATTAGTGTGCACACAAATTGAGTCAAAACGTACGTGGCCTTAATGGCGTTGAGTCATCAAGGAGGAGTACGGTGATGTAACATTCCACCAGAAATTTATTTATATTCTATGGGATAATGAGTGGAATCCTATCCGTAGGGCATGTGGTGATGAGTGGAATCCCGCCCATGCAAGGTCCGGTGATGAGTGTAATCCCACCGAGGTAATGTGATTGTTGAGATTAAATCCGCACATCCGGGTAAACTAATAGTGGCCAATTGAACTTGTTTATATGATTGGGATGTATGATATTGATATGTGATATTTGAGCCTAGTATGATGTGAGATGCCATATTATGACTCTTGAAAGACTAGCTAGGTCTACTTGTTGATTTGCCTATGTATGTTGTATGTGAGATTTAAGGATTACATGCTTGAACCCTGCATTGTTGATGTTTTCGATTTTAGAGCATCCTCACTAAGCTTCTAGCTTACGCTCTCATTTTCAACAATGCAGATCATTAGCGTGGTGTTAGCTCGGAGCAAGGCAAGAAGGGCTTTCCAAGTTTTTGTTGCTCAAGTACGGTTAAACAATTATGTAGTAGTTTAGCAATGTGGCAAGGGTGTGTTTTGTATGAGCTATGTATGACTCATATACGTGGTTGATGTCTATGATTTGACTTGATTGTAAACTTGTGATGACTTGCCAAATGCTTGTGTGATGTATGCCTATGGATGTTTATGTTGCTTTGATGGCATGTAAACCTTTTTGAGTTGGATTGTTCCTTCTGGCTTTTAATGTCTTCAAGCATGCATTATATGAAATGTTGCTAATGTGTGAATGCCATGAATAAATGTTTCAATCTATGTCTCGTATGTTTGAGCAAGTTTAACATAGGAATCATGCCTCTAGACCTTGTATGCTTGTGTTGAGTGCCTTTAGAGGTCGTTTGGGACCATTAGATTTGTTGAGAAATGCATAAGTCTGGTTTTTGAGGTTGCAGACAGCCCGCGTTTCGAAACGAGCTGGGTCGTTTCGGAACGGGTAGGCTTCAGAGACCCCGTATCGGAACGTGTTTCGATACGGTTTGGCCACTGTGAGCCCCTGTTCTGATACGAGTTTCGAAACGTTTTGGCTACTGGAAATCTGAGAAATTTCCGAGATGAAAGCATTTCGAAATGGGTCTAAGGGTTTCGAAACGGTCAAAATCTCGTTGACCATGAGAAGTTGACCGTTGAGGGCATTTCAGAACGGTTGACCTCCGTTTCGATACGGCCTCTTCGTATGGGCTTGAGGCAGTTGACCTGGTCAAGGCGTTTCGATACGCCTCAAGGGTATTTCGAAATGGCCTGCTTAATGGATTAAAATTGGGTTGTTTAAATGCTGTTTTGGGTTCGAATGTTTGTCTTCCGCGTTTTATTCCGTTGTTATGATCACATAGGATTTGAATGAGCCTTTAGAAAAGATTAAATTAAAAAGAAAAAAATTAGGGTTGCTAACCGAGGGGGAACCTTAACGGGTTTCGCTTCGGTTTTCCCCGTGTGGCCTACTCGGACCGGTCATCCGGCCAGACCGGGACGAGGGGGTTACACTCCCTCTTATTCATTTTGAAAAGACAATTTTTTAAACCAACTCCCCACCTTATTGTTATATCAAAAAGAATTTAAAAGACATTAAGCTCAAGAATGACAATAGAGGTTTAAAAATTTTGACTCTATTTAAAAATTTTGGTTTTAAAATTGGCTCATCCTTACTCAAAGCATCAAATGTTGTTAGTCCAACAATATGATAGTCTAGTTGACATAAATAAATAAATCTAATTAGAACAACTAAATCAACTAGGAGTTTACCACACTTGAACCAAATGGAGGATGTGAGGCCTTCCTTCTCCAAGTGCTCTTCCTTGTGTGTATGGAGCTCCCCCTCAATGTTTGACTTGTTGATCATTCTCCATAACACCTAAAATAAGACAATCAAGTAATTTTTGGTATCCAAATTGCTTTGGATCCATAAACGTTAGTAGCATATAATCTTGTCCCCTTTAGAATCCATTTTTCAATTTCATCCTTTTTAGTTGAAGTATTTAGTGCTTTTGGGACCCAAATACTTCTAAAACATTTACCGTTCAAATATCTAGGGGACTTGATTGTCTAACATAAAATTTTGATTTTCTAAAATTATTTTTCTTTTCAAGCTCTTTGGAAATCAAATCTTTTTCTTTCTTAAGATAATCAACTTCTTTTTGATGATCTTTTTCCATCGTTTGAAGCAAATTTTGTAAATTTAAAACTCTAAGTTCAAAATCTTTAATTGTGGCTTCAAACTCTAGATTTGTTTTGGAAAGAAAATCATTTTCCTTTTTCAATTTTGAAAGCAACTTTATGTTCTTAGAAAATGATGACTTGAATTCCAAAAGCAAATCATCATAGGCATCTTGTAATTCATCAAAAGAATAAGAACATGAGGTAGATGAATTAGAAGTTACACTTGAATCTTCTTGAATGACTATAAAGTAAAGGTTGGCTTGTTCATTGTCGGTGGAGTCATCATCACTCCAAGTAGCCACATATGTCTTATTCTTATAGCTTGAAGAGCTTCCCCTCTTCTTCTTCCTCGATTCATACTTGGATTTTTCCATTTTGTTCTTCATGAATCGGGCAAACTTTTCGAAGAGATAGGCACTCTCTTCTTCTCCACTTTCCTCCTCACTAGATTCTTCATGTTGGCATGTGGAGGATTTGAGAGCAACGACATTCGTGTTAATGCCTAGCTCTATTATTTTCTTCTTCCCAATCTTCTTAATCTCCTCCTTCTTCTCCTCCTCTTCTTTTCTTTTTTTCATGATTTCATGAGTGAGAAGAGACCCTAATAGTTCATCTAGCTTTAAAGTCTTGAGATTATTGGCTTCGATGATGGCGGTCTTCTTTGAGTCTCATGACTTGGGAAGAGAATAGAGAAGCTTTTGGACAAACTTATCTTCCAGAATGATTTCTCCATATCCTTTGAGCTCATTTGTGATGGTGGAGAATCTATCGAACATCTTTGTGATGTCTTTATCTGGTTCTATCTTGAAGTTCTTATACTTGAGGTTGAGAAGACCGATCTTGGTCTCCTTTACTTTGTTGGTTCCTTCGCATGTGACTTCAAGCTTGTCCCATACCTCCTTGGCATCTTCACAAGAAGACATCTTCTCATAGATGTTGGGGCTAAAAGTACAAAAGAGGATGTGCAAAGCCTTGCAATTTAGCTCTATCTTCTTGCGATCATCTGCACTCTATTCTGCCTTGCTTCGTTGTGGCACGAAAGGACCATCCTCAACTATGTCCCAAAGCTTGTAATCTTTGGCCTTGATGAAGTACATCATTCTTGTCTTCCAATAGGCATAGTTGGTCCCGTCAAAGAATGGTGGCTTGTCGATAAGGATGGCAAAAATACCCGGCCCCGACCTGACCCGAGGTGCCCCAACCCGACCTGATCGGGTATTTTTTCTAAAATTTCGGGGATCGGGGCGAGGCGTGAAAAGCATGAAGTCGGGGCGGGGCGGGTTCGGGTATTTGCTAGAAATTCCCCACCCCGCCCCGCCCCGGTACACTTTTATATTTATATATATATATATTTATTATATTTATAAAAAATATCATTATATTTAAACACTTTTATGAGTTTTAAGCTATTTTTTTGTTTTTGCTCGTACTTATTGTAAAATTTTGTTAGATGTTGTTCAAGTTTTAATATATTCGATTCTAACGGTCAATGATTCAAGTTTATTCTTTTAAATATGTAGTTTAACATGTGGATAATTTAAAATTGGTTTTATTTTATTTTTTTATATAAGTTTGAAGTCCCTTGAAACCATAATTTGTGATTGTGGTGGAAGATTTGTCGAATCTAACATTTATCGTCGACGAAGATTAAATTTTTTAAAATTTTTCGTGGCGGGTCGGGGTGGGGTTTAAGGGTTATTATATCGGGGCGGGTCGGGGTAGGTAAATTAATATTTTAATTCGGGGTGGGGCAGGGTCGGGTATAATATCTTATAGGTCCGGACGGCTAAAAACCCGCCCCGCCCCGTTGCCATCCCTACTTGTCGATGGATTGCGCCATTTGACCGGTTGATTGAATTGATGTATCAAGCTTCTCGGATCGCCTTGATAGGATGTTAATCTTATTCGATTGAGCCTCACTCTGATACCAATTTTTAACTTGATAGGCTCGATTTCCTTCAACCGATTTAGCTAGCTAAGTGGTGAAAGTGGTGAAGAAGTTGGATTTTGGGTGATTTTGTGGCAAGAAAAAATTAGACAATAAACACAAGGATTTATAGTGGTTCAACCTTCGAACAAGCACATACATCCACTAACTTAGCTCCCACTAAGGATTTCCCAATCAATTCACTAATTGATTCGTCCCATTTTCTAGGCTTAGGAAGAAACCCTTACAATGATCAAAGCTTTCTAGCCCAAAGCTTGATCAAACCCTCTTTACAAGAGATGAATAAAATCAAACTAAACTCCCTCTTACAAGGTTGATGTTTGCATGCTTTAGCACTCTCCTAAACCTAAACACATGAGCAAATTTGACAATTTTTGCTAACAAGTGTTGTCTATACAATGAATGTACAATTAAAGCCCTAAGACAATTTCATCATCATAATGTTATTGACAATTGAAGCATTAGTCTTCAATGGATACTTGGAGGTCCCTTTTATACTTCCAATTGAGTTTGTAGTCGTTGAGGATCGTTGGGATTGAATTGGAGCCGTTGGAGCCTTTATTTTCCACTATAAATGCAGTTCTGGTAATGTCCGTTTTGATACACAGGTAGCTGTATCGAAACGCCCTTCTTCAGAACTAGCCGCTGGGTTTGATTCAGCATCCCGTTTCGAAACACCATAGGCTGTATCAAAATTCCCATTTCGAAATGCCTTGTCTTGTATCGCAACGCCTACAATTCAAAAGACCGTTGAAAAATAGCTGTTGGGAGAGGGATTTGACTGTTTGGGTGTCTGCCATGTAGGCATATCGAAACACGAAGGCCTGTTTCGAAATGACCCTTGTTGTCTTAGCCGTATCGAAACACATTTTGGCAGTTTCAAAACGTATAAATACATATATGCCTGTATCGAAACGGGTACATTAAAATCACATGTTTGGCTACTTAAAAACGTTTTAAAACACTTCAAAACCTTTTTAAACATCCTCAAACTTATTTTCAAGTTGTTTTGGGTTAAAGCATATTTTAAATTCTTTTCAATTTAGTCCAAAACAATTTTTAATTTATTATATCAAAATCTATATTTTTACAAAGATTTAATCTGAATCATGTACAAGTATGAATTAAGGACTAAATTGAGCTAGTTAAGTGGTAAAATTGCAAGAATTGAGAGGTGAGGTGCTTAAGTTAGAAGATTGGAGTGTTGAGTGACTAACCTTGTGATTAAATCACAAGAAGGCTAGTCACCAAACATGTGGCTTGGCAAGATGTAATTACTCTTATCCATGGAAATCCAATTCAATATGAATTGGTAAGAAAATGGAAATAAGAAAAGATGATAATCAAGGTTAATCTCGGTTGAGATCAAGCTCACACCTCCCAATCTCTTTCCAAGCAAGCACCTCCCTTAGATCAAGCTATCACACCTCCATTAAAGCTTCTTTAAAGCTTCAACTTTTCCTTAACTTAATGTTTCAAACTTGGTCCCTACATTAACCAAGGTAAGCCCATGAGTTAAGTTCTATAAATATCATGGAAGGAAGCTAAGGTTAGAATTTATTACGGAAGAGTTTATGATCTCAAGTTATTCAAGAATCATGGTATAAGTCTAAAGATAGAAACTTCATGTTTTTGAATTTCTTGAACCCTAGCTTGTATATGTGTCATGGGAATTTTTTCATTATTGATGAATTCTTATTCTTTATGCTATAACAATCCATTGATGGTAAGGAATCACCAAGTTCCTTTAAACAAGCTCAAGCCCTTAACAAGAGAGTTGTCATCCTAGAGCCAAAATAGCTTCAAATTGTCCGGTGAGTGTAATTCATGTCTCGAGAACGGCTAGATGCCATCCCGATTTCATTTATGTGAATTATATACCTTTCTATACATGCCATGTTAAGGCTAAGGATGTCAGACTGGTATAGTTTCACGGATTTTGCACCGTACCTGCCTTAGTTGGGGTGGGGATGGGTATGAGTTTGGTGGGTAGTGGGCGAGTGTGGATGTAAAAAGTCATACCCGTCGTGGGTAGTGGGTAGGTGATGGGTTTGAGACCTTACCTGCACCGTATCCGCCCGCCCCACATCCACCCGCCCACTAACTACCCACCATATGAATTTTAGACCATTTATGTTTGTAAACTTTGATTATGCCTTTTATTATGGTGTTTTATATACTAAGATATTGGTTTGTTTTAAAATCTACGTTAATGCTTGAGTTTGTAGACTTTGAACTCATTTAATTTAGTTTGAAATAATGATGGTTTATAATCGAGCTTGAATTTATTGTTTAAGATCGAGCTTGAATTAATCAAGTTATAATTTTGTAATATGTGTGGTTGAGTAGAATTTATACAAGTGTAAATATGTTTTAGTTAAGTTAGCTATAGTTAATTAGTTAGCTGTAGTTAAGTAGAATTTATACCGATGAAATGTGCTTTAGTTAAGTTAGTGATCGTTAGTTAATTAGCTATAGTTAAATTTATAATGGTGTAAATGTATTATATATATATATATATATATATATATATATATATATATATATATATATATATATATATATATATATATATATATATATATAATTGATCAATCAATAAAGTATGCAAAGTTGTACTCTTCTTTACAAAAGTATATGGTTTATTTTTACATAATTTGATATTAGTGGTTGCTTGTAGCCGAATACGGGTTGAGTGGTGGATGTCAAGTTGGGTAGTGGGTGTGGGGATGGATTTGAGAATGTACCCACGTGGGCAGGTGTGGATTTAAAATTTGTACCCACCATGGGTAGTGGGTAGGTGATGGATATAAAAAATTTAAGTGGGTATAGGGATGAGGGAGGGGGTATCCGCACCCGCCTCGCCCGTTTGCCATCTCTAGTTAAGGCTCATATATACCAAGGTCAAGAAATTGGTATGGATAAGCTAGGTAAGCTTATACACATGATACATGCTTTGATTTGATATATGATATGAATGAAGATGCATGACCTTATGTTATATGACAAGAAAAATGAATTATGAATTATCCATGAATCATGATATGTGCTATGCAAGTTAACAAGCAAGTTACATGAGAGCTAAGGCTCTAATATGATACATGACATGTTCAAGAACCATGAAAAATATGATATTATGAATGCCTTTGGATACAAGTGTACTTTGAATACAATTGGCATGCCATAGAATTCATTGAGCTCATGCATGGGTAGACCGCGGTCTTTAGGTTACAACCCTTGTTTGGGGAGATGAAGTGATGTATGTATTTTGGTCTTTGGCAAGGCGAAGGAATTGACCATTCATGGACTGGCGAGGTCGGTTAGGAATTCGTGTATCCAATGGTTACAATGATCCAAGGGAAATTGAACAGTTGAAATGTTTGTACATGAAATATAAAAAGCATGAACCCATGTTATCATGTTATGAATATGAATTTAGTAAACATGCATTTATGTAGACTTATTTTGAAACAAGAACAAGCATGTATTATTATGTCATATTATGTTTCAAAAATGCGTATGGAGCATGGAATCTATGTAGTGCTAGAAACTACCTTACTAGGCTATATAAGCCTAACATGTTCATTTCATGCAATTTCATATCATCAAGTGCTCTAAAGATTGATCGTGCAAGGAAGGTTGCAAGTCACACCGGCAAGCTTTCGTGTAATGTACATATGTTCTCCCTAACTCCTAGTATGGTGACATATGGTTCAAGTATGTTTAAGCATGATTTGATATGTAAATTATGTGTGTGGTATGCTATGTGATGCATGGAACCCAAACTAGGCATGAAAATGCAAGCTTAACCTCATAATGACCCTTTTGGATCTCATGTGGCTAATTGGATCTTATGTATATTAAATTACTCATGAATTTGATATATGACTAGTTTAACATATTAGAACTATGGTGTATAAGTTTGATATGCTTTGAACATGAATTGAATAGGTTTTAATCAAGTTTTGGTATGAAAAAAAATATCGTTTGGTGTAGGGCATACCGGTAGCCTATATGGTGCTTACCGATACGACCACACCAAATTTGACCATATAGGACAAGACGTATCGGTACGGTCGACCGTACCGATACAAAATTTGGTTATTAAAATTTTGTTTAAGCATAATGTACCGATACGGAACCTTAGTGTAACGGGTATATCGGTACGAGCCCCGTACCGATACTAAAATTGACTACCAAAAATTGGGTAATTAATAGCGTATCAGTGCGACCCTTCCTCGGTACCGGTAGGGAGGTAGTTAAAGTTGTTATGAATCTGAACTGAACTTTTAAACTTTGCATTAAGATCCTAAATAATTAATGTGTTAATTGTATGAGTTATAGACCTCCAAAGCAATAGAAAATTTGCAGGTGAGTTTATAAAGACTTGAATTTTATGCATGTGACCCTAAATTCTGAAAATTGTTAAAATTTGTTAGGTTTATAATTTAGTCCCTAAACTTTGATTTATCACAATATAGTCCTTAATCATGGATTCAATATTAAATTTGGATAGGACATGATTAATTGGTAAAGTAGAATAATAAGAAGCATAATAAATTGCATGTTCAATGTAAGGTTTATGAAATTGTATGTTCAATTCAATTTTCGGTAACGTCTCCGACTCGGTTCTCTTCCAAACTAGGTATAGGATGTTACAGAGAGTAACTGGTAAGAGTGATATATCTAAAAATTTAAGAAAGAGGACCAAAAATATTATTTTCTAAAATGGGTATGCTATTTCCCCCCACCTTTACACACTAAATTTAAAAACTTAAGAAATAAATCCATATTATTTTAAGCTTATTTTCGAAAAATGGGGATGTAGTTGCTACCCTAGGGGTTGCATGCATCTGCCACCGACCGATAATCACTCTGTTCATCAAAAACTCAATCTTTACTATGGTTGTCAATTTGAGAAATCAGGGTTTTTTTAAATAAGACTTCAATGCGCCACTTCTGCATTTCTTAAAATGAGTGTTCGTAATGAGAGCGTATTAAAAATTTAATAACTATATTTCAAGTTTTAAAAGTTTGATGACCAAAATGAAAATATCCTAAAAATGAAGGGATTAGCAGTTGTAGGTTACCAAAAATATTTTAAAAGAAAACTTAAAGGCTTAGGGGTGTAATAAGCCCCTAACTTTTGAAAAAAAAAATCAATTAAGCTCATGAACTTTTTTTTGCACCCAATTAAGCCATTGAACTAAAAAATGTAATCAGTTAAGTTATTTGACCAATTTTGACCATCAAACTTTTTTTCTTTTACCATTAAATCTTGATAGTTATTTTCTTTAGATATTACTGGCACATGATACCCTATAGTTCTATCATGTTGCATTTGCAGATCTTTTCAAAAAATATTGGTTTTAAAATTTTATTAAGTCTTTTAGAAATTTTAGAACTTTTAAAGAATTCTTTAAATAAAATAATTTTTTTTAAAAAATGTCAAGTGAAAACACTGTGACA
Source organism: Hibiscus tridactylites (assembly GCA_958450335.1). NCBI lineage: Eukaryota > Viridiplantae > Streptophyta > Magnoliopsida > Malvales > Malvaceae > Hibiscus > Hibiscus tridactylites. Next base: position 71,239,622 of record OY288281.1, read on the forward strand.
CAATGTATTGCCCCAACAGATCTCAAAAAACTGTCAAGAATTAATGGTTAAAATTGGTCAAAGAGCTTAATTAATTAAATTTCTTGATTTAAGGACTTAATTATATGAAAAAATCAGGGGCTTAATTAATTTTTTTCTAAAAGTTCAAGATTTTTTACGCCATTAAACCAAACTTAAAATATCCCAAGCTAATGCGTTTCTAAAAGCGAGGGACGAGAAATGAGTTTATAGAATTTTAGACGCGCAAGAAGGGAAGTGAAATACACGGTCCAATAAGAGATTACCAGTAAAGAAATTATTGAAAAATGGTTAAAATGATTAGGTGTATGTGTATATAACGGTGGAAGAGAGTGTACTATTCGACTTCTGTATTTTATACGGTAATGATGGTTTTGAGAATCTTGTTTTTTCTCTGACTTTGACTTCATATCTTTGTATAATTTTCTTGTATATTTTAGGTTTAATACTAAAATATAAAATATGTGTTGAAATTATATTTTTTTGAGATAGTTGTCAAACATTATTTTGACTGAAATATGTGTTTAATATTTTATTTTGATCGGTTTTGAAATTAATATATCAAAAAAATTTATCACCCAATTATAGCTTGACATATGATTTTTTATTTAAAAAACAAACTAAAAAATTAGGAAATAGTCTCAAGTCTCTAAAATTTAAAATTTTAAACTCAAAATTGACGCCACTGTCGCTATCAATTAAGGATGGGCACGGCACTCGGACCCGACGGGTTTCGACCCGACCCAGCCCGATCGGGTCGGGTATTTTTATGAAAAAATCGAGTTCGGGTCGGGTCGGATTTTTGTGTAGGGTGAGGTCGGGTCGGGTTTGGGTTTTAGAGTGAAAAAATCCGACCCGACCCGAGACTATATTGTAATTTCCCCCTAAATTTTTTAGGGATATTTGTAATAATACCCCCTCTTTATATTTTTTTTATAATTAGGTCCTTAAAATTAATTTTGTTATTTACATTTTAGTCTTTAAAATTATTATTTTTTATAATTATGCCTCTTAAAATTATTTTTTTACAATTAGGTCCCTAAAATTAATTTTTTTCTATAGGTCGGGTCGGGTCAGGGTCGAGTTTAGAATATTTATTTTTGGGTCGGGTCGGGTTGGGTCGGGGTCGATTTAGGATAATTAGTTTCGAGTCAGGTTCGGGTAGGCTAAAAACTCGACCCGACCCGACCCGTGTCCATCCCTACTATCAATAGCTTCGTCGAGTCCCTCTACCATCATTTTCGGAGGTAGCCGCCCATTTTTCCCAATCATCCATCACCGATAACCAGTGGAAGGCATTCCAGTCAAACGACGAACGTAAAAAAAATTAGTCGTTCGACATCTGAATGACATGCTTCTCGCCGGTTATCGATGATGGGTGGTTGGGGGTAATGAGTGGTGTCCTACGATGACGATGGTGGGATTCAGTGAGTCTATAGGCCGCGAAAATGGCATCAATTTTGGAATTTTAGGTATTTGATTTTGAAGATTTTTATATTTTTAATAATTATTTTTTTTAGATTTTTAATGATTATTTTCTTTTTTTCAATTCTTTTAGATAAAAAATAAAAATAAAGACGTGTAAAATTCTGATTGGGTGATAAAAAATTCTAACGATGTTACCTTAAAACAATAACAAAATAAAACTTTAGGCACATATTTTAGCCAAAAATAAATGTCTGGACACTTGTTTTGGTATTAAGTTTATATTTTAAGGAAAAAGTTTTATTTCATCTTAAATTATATCATTAATCCGTACATTATGCATAAATTATGAATTTAATCTAAAAGATTAACTTACTACATATTTAATTAAAATTTTGTATTTAATTCACATATTTAATTAAAATTTTGTATTCAATTCACATATTTAATTACTTGAATATCAACTTAAATTAACTAGATTATTTTATTTTTTAAATTATTATAAAATTTTAATATTTATAAAAGATTGTTTAAATTATATTTAAATCAATCTCAACATTTGATTTACTGAAAACCAAGTAATTTATCAAATAAATAAAATAACGTTTGGTTCTTAAATTTGAAAAAGGAAACCCACTTAACCTCTGAACTTTATTTTGGTCCATATCTGTGAGCATTACAATGTTTTTATACACTTTAAGATTTCACCACATCATCATTATCAAACCGATTAAAAATAGGTCAAAATTCAAACTCAACCACCAACGTCAATAGAAAATGTTTAAAGACAAAAGTTGGGTCAATTTCAATTACTAAAACTTGTTTATCCCTTTGTCAAATACCGACCTATGTGTTGTAAATAGAGCAATTAGATTGGAATAATCATCCACATAATAAATTATTGCATTATTCTTTTTTTGGTAAAGAATAGGATACCACCATAAGTTTGGTTAAAAATCTCCTTAATCTAATTGGAGAAAAAGAATACTCAAGGTAGTGTTATAGAAAAGAAAACCGAGAAACCCTCAACGACATCAAAACAATACAAACAAAAACTAAAACAGATAGAGCAGAGACTAAGCCACATATTACAGGCTTGTGTCAATCACTTGGAATGTTGCCAACAAGATCAATTAAAAACCCATTCACTTCCTCATCATTTGAATGTGGCATGGTGGATTTTCTTCCAAATTGGTTATTGCAAAGCATCCGATGATCCAAGACGGATCATATATGTGGACTTGACAGTGAAATTCTTATCATCGCAGCTATACGCAATAAAACAACCCATGTGAGCAAATATTGAAATAGATCCCACCTCCAGTTACCATGCGGGTCTGCCAAATTGGCCACACAGCTTCTTAACAAGATCTGGGCGTAAAACAGGGGGAATGTAAGCAATAAGTGGCACCCAATCATCCTTTTAGAACTCCACGTCTCTTCCATTACTAATGGACCAACATAAGTTGTCCTGAACATCCCTCAAAACAATGCATAAACCTTTCCAAACTTCCCTACACAATAGCTTGACATACCATATCCCAACCAACAAGATAAATGCCCTTATTATCTTCGAAAATGCCCCCAAATAAAATGTTGTATCAAACGTTGTTGTTGGAGTATGCCCAAAGATCAATCATATGATGATTGAATATACATACTATTTTACTAGATTTATCAAGTAATGACATTGCCGTTATTATCATTTAGCATGTTTTTGTTCATCAAACTAACCATTGGATAATAATGTCCATACAACAATACAATTATTGTTAAATAGGATCTTTAGTCGAATATTATTACGGGTATGGACAGTGATAATATATAAAGACTAATATGTGGTTGATTGATAACAAGTGTTGTCATTGACATAGAGATGTCAAAATCAACACATAAGTATTTGTTAGAGAACAACATACTAGATTGACCCGCTATGAGCATGTTTCTTGGGTAATTATGTGACAGTCACAACATTGCTCATGATAAACATATGTATAATCCTCAGACTTGAAATCAACATGATTTCAACATAAAGATTTACGTATTTTGACATAGTCAAACGTGTGTCGTAACTGACTACATTATAAAGACTGATGATTGGATACGTGATGACCTATGTAGTGAAATATGGTTGATCAAGAAAGGATTTGTCCCTCCTACATAATGGGAGAAATATCTTCGGCCACTTGATTGAGTGAGATTAGAAAATGCATGGCCATGCTCGAATATTATGATATGAGATATCATAGAGATTCGTTTATTAGAATCTATTCAAGACATCAAGAAACACTAGATGGACAACGCAAGTGTGACTAACCCATGACTTGTGTTCATCTAAGATATAAAGGACAAAAATGATGAAATACATAAAGGAAGTTTATTCAGGAATTAGGAAAGTTGAACCATGACTTCATGCAACTTAGGTAGCAATGATGTATTGCTAGATGCCACTCATTGTTTGTAAAATTAGAAAAATTCTAATTTTGCTGCTAACTTTGCATGAACCTACAAGGGTCACACCCTTCGAATGAAACGAACAAAAAATTAGAAACCATACTCCCTATTTTAGGGAGGTTGCCGAAAATCCCCTATGGGATAGGGGAAATCGGCAACTCCCTTAAATGGGAATAATATTGGATAAACATTGTATTTATCAGATATTATTTAGAGTATGAAAAATATTTAGAGACTTAAATATTATAGAATAAGATTCTAGAAATTTAAATATATATTTAGAATTTATATAATGTATATTTAATTCCAAATTTATGTAGAATTAAATTCTACATAATTAAAAATATATGTTTAAATCCAAGTAAAGATAGAATGTGATTCTATATAATAAAAATATATGTATTTGGATTAAATATAATGTATATTTAAATCCATGTTTTATGTAGAATAAGATTCTACATAATTAAATATATATATTTCATGTAATATTATTAAATATAATGTATATTTAATATAAACCAATTTCAAGTAGAATTAGATTCTATGAATTTTGGTTGAACTTGGATTTAAGGTATTCAACTAGAATTAAGTCTCTGAATATTATTTAAAGGGACAATGGCTAGCAACCAAATCATCCATATTCCTCCTTGCAAATTTTGACATATCCTTGGAATTCCCCTTTGGAATTTTCGACAAGTCCTAGATTTCTTCTAAGAAGTTGTTCGATATTTTTCTGGTGTTCTACTTGTCCCCTGGCAATCCCTGAAGGTTCCCTTGCTCGATTGCAAGTCCCGGTTGAACTCCTGGTCGATTTCAGACTCTCTCAGGAATCCCTGGAGGGATTTCAACTTCTCCCTAGAAGGTGTTCAAACCTGTCGAAATTTATCCCTAAGTGTTAGGGAGGCGGAAACTTTGTTCGTTTTGTTCGGGTGGACTCCGTAGAGGTCGTTACGAACCAGTGACGATTCCGGTTTTACTTGACGTGGTTATTCCGACATACCGTTGGTTTTCCAGTTTCTAGAGTTTTAAAAGGTAACTCTTCATCTTTTCACCCCGGATTCGTTCATGTACATGGATCATGGTTGGATTACGTTGGATTAATTTTTCCGCTGCGCCACGGGGCATGCCGACGTGATCCAACAGTGGTATCAGAGCCACTTGTATCATATGAATTCATACTTAAATTCTTGGGTGATGTTTATGTATGAGATGCATGTTGTTTGATTCGATTTAGATATTTATCGTTTATCGTATCACACCTAATAAAGACTTATTTCGATTATCACTGAATGATTAAGAGTTAATCATAACTATGTTAGGTTGCTTCATTGTTAAAAGTTAACATGTTGAGACTAATAGTTAGTCTAGAGAACAAGTAGTTGTTCGTAGTTTCATAGATTTATCAAATCTCTGAAAGGGCTTCTAATTTGATAAAAGTTATCAAACTATCTTTCAGGTGAATCCATAAGAGTTATGGTTAGACGTTATGAAAAATGCATGTCTAGGATTGGCATCATCAAAGACCTGATACTTAAGTGTGCCTAGTGCGCCACCTCTCTTTCATGTTGACCTACCTAGTGCATTTGTTCGTTAACGCAAATGGTTTATGAAACCTCGTGATCCTTCTTTGGCCCATTAACCGTAGCACAGGGATAATCAGTTTAAAACTTCGTAAACACGTCGTTACTTTGTTCGCACGATGTTTGAAATGCATGTTAGATTGCACGGTGTTTGTTTTGCATGGTTATAGCCCATAGCCTTTATAGTTTTGGTTTTTATAAATACGGCCTGCGTGTCGTGCCGCGCATCCTAACCAATAATGATTTCTTTTTTTACCAATGCGGCTGAAAGTTTCCAAGTTCCACACATTAGCTTCGATTTGAAAGAGAGTTATATTAACAACAAGGTCCATATCCCCCTTCAAAACCAAATCCAAGAAATCATGGAAACTGGGGTGATCCTACCAAGCCTCAATGTAATGGAACGATCTATTATGCAACCATTGCTCTGTCTCGATAAGTTTGAGTAGCATAGAATGATGATCTGAGCCAAGTCTCTCTAAATGCACAACATTAGAGTTAGGCAGAAAGGAATTCCAAGCCGTGTTTCCCAAACATTAATCCAACCTTTGATACAAATTCCTACGGTTTCAAGTAAACGGTGGTCCATGGTAACCTAAGTCTGATAAACCCACATCATGTATGAAATTAGCCAACCATTTGCTGCCCACAACATAAGTAGACGAACCACCATTCATTTCACATGCATGAAGAATAACAATGAGATTACCCCCAATAAACCAATGGACTAAATCACTGGGATCCAATCTCACAAGTTGTTCTCAGAGGTGCTTGCGTTTGGAGCTGTACAGACTTGCATACACAACCGTGAATTGCACATATCTATCCATGTCCGAGACATAAATCCTACCAATAATGAATTGGTTTGAAATATGAGTCACATCTAGATTAATTGAATCCTCTTAAAGAAGCCAAATTCCACCGCTGAATCCATGAGCCTCCACACGGAAAGAATTCGGAAAGCCCAAGTTAACAATAACAATATCAGCTTTCCTCTCACTCATACGAGGTTCGAACAGCAACACCATCATTGGCCTATGTTCACGAACAAAACTACAGAAATAATGACAAAACGGTAAACTCTCTACACCCTGGCAATTCCACAACAAAAAAAAACTAGTCATTAAAAAGAAATGGCAATGAGAGATGGACCTTATTGATCAACAATCGAGGGACACTCCTCTGTTAGACCCACTTCTATCATGGTCGGATCTCTACCCATTCCTTCAACTATCTGGGCATGATTGGCCTGATCAAAATCATGTTGGGAAGGAGGATGACCTGCTTTAGACACCAAACTCTCTCTCTCTCTCTCTCTCTCTCTCTCTCTCTCTCTCTCTCGTTAATTGATGAGAAAGTGAATGAGCCCATTTGGTCACCCCTGATCGTATCATGCTTTTGAATTCATTAACCTTTTTTTTAACTTTCAGCCCTTTCTTATTGCTCTCATGTGATACTCTGTCTATAGCCCCTTTCGAGCTAGACACTTTAGTGCTCGGGGCCGTGAGCTCATCACCATTAAGTTCCTCAATGACAACAACTCTGTGATTACCGGTAAGCTTACTCCCACGACGTTCTTTCGCCTCCGCTTCTTGTTCTCCGACCATAAAAACAACATTAATTCCTTTAGTTCCACTCTTTGAAGGCTTCGACTTTTTATCTGGGTTTGATGTCATGTATGAAACGTTACGATGCATAGTCTTTACCGAAACAAAAGTCCCTACTTGTTTTGATACGGTTTCACATGCCTTTGGAACTAAAGTGTCTGTCACTGTAGGTTCTTCACCAACCTTACCCTGACACTCCTCATTAACATTAGTGTCCTCCTTTCCACAGCTAAAGAACTAAATCGAGAGCCATTGCTCGAGTCTGTTACTGAATCCTTGATGTAACTGAATTAGGACTTGGTGTGTTGCGCCTCCTCTTGTTCTTGACTATCATCCATGTTCCATTTAGAGCCGAGGAATTGGACCTATCATCAATATTTTTCAAGCAACATCAACAGATTTAGTATGTGCACTACCTTTGGCTGCGACCACCACAAATGAACAACTCTCTTTGACATGTCTATAGACTCCGCAATTAACACATACATGTTGCAAACTTTCGTATTCTAGCTTCTGAAGTGTCTGTCAATACCAATGAATGACAATAATGGTTTGTTAAGATCGACGAGAATCGCTAATCTAGTGAATTTCCTCGATTACCAGCCTGAGTGTTATAATCTACTTTAATGACTCTCCATATTGCCAAAGCAATGTGTCTGAATAGCGCTTCAGAGTAATAGCGATAGGGAAGCCCTGAAAACCAGACCCAAACCATAACGTGAGAATGGTGTTTTTCGATGTCGAAAATGGTCAACTCCAAGATTAGACAATGAGGTAACTTTTAAAAATGATCTAAGGATTCTCTGTAAGTGCCTTAACATAGTCACTCTCTTTTTCAAACCTAACCATAAAGTAGTTGTTATCTAATACGATCAGATGCAGTTCCCTAATAGGTCTCCATAATGTTTGCATACGTGACCATAAAGTCTTAAAACCAATATTGCGATCTAGCAAATGGACACTACGCACATTCCACATATTTGAATCTATCTGGTCATGCACCCTATCTGAAAATCAGACCATTGGGAATGTATTGGATCGATTGATGATGACATCTTCTTCAAGAACAACCACATTATTCGCGTCGAAGCATCCTATGTGCTATTTACCCGATCCTTTCTCCTGTGAACCTGTAATCGTGCTCGCATAAGAGTTCTTTATATCAAGTTGCGCTAGTAACCCCTCATAACGCTGTTGAATATGTTCATCGGTGGACTCTGCTTCCACAGATACCCTTTTTCGACAAGGATTCAACACTGTCAGCTTCCATATCCGAAACACCCAAAGGGATTTAATAAATAACATGTTCATCCTCACATCTACCTTTCTTCGAGACAGTTTGTTCCGCAAGGATGGATGGTGAACCTGGTCGATCCAAGGCCAACAGTATGTTGAACTGAATAGATCCTTATGGCGGGCCGGCCACTGAAGTTTTGCACAAGGATTTGTCGTACGAGTATAGGAGGTATCGTTTCCACAAGGATTTCTACTAGAGTTTTGCACATTAGGGTTTTCGTTGGTTCGTTTTTCTTGTTCGATGATATTGGTTATTTTCAAATTTTTACATTATTTGATCCGAATTAATCAGTCAACGTATTGAATACATGTGGTTATACAAAAAATACCGACCCTCTGCCTTATGGGCTGTAGTTCGAGTACTGAGTTTCAGCCCAAGAAAAATAAAAAATCCACGAGCCAGCTCAGTGCCCGATCAGCCAAACAGCCCAAAGCCTTTTGAGCGAACCCAGACAACTCGCGAGTCAATCATAACTCACAGCAGGAAAAAGAAGAAAAAAAACCACGAAACCCCGGCGGAGGGTTTATGAAACGGAGGCCGGACAGCAAAGTTCACATTTCTTATTTCTCTGCAAATTTCCTCAGTCATCGGAAATGGAGACGGCAAGGCTCCGTTTGGTGTTCGAGGATCCGAACATTCTCAGCAAGTCGCAGAAGAAACAAGGCCTAAAACGAAGCTGGTTTCTCCTTAAACCCCAACATCAAACCATCTCCGACCTTACCTCCGATCTTCTCCACATTTTCGACCTCCGGGAATCTTGCCCCAATGGCCTCATCCTCTGCGTAAGTCTCTCTATCCGTCTCACACTGTTCATGCCCTAATTTTACATCTATTGCTTAGTCACGCCATTAAATTTTCATTGCAGATGGATGGCTTTGCTTTGCCTCCTTTCGAATCGACTTGTATTTTTAAAGATAAAGATATTGTCAGGTTAGTTTATTTTACTCTTGTAAATTGTGAATGCTTTCATTTGTATAGTTATATTTTGCTTATTATGAAAACAGTGTGAAGAAGAAAGGAAGGAAATCGACTGAGATTATCGAGGCTGGTGATGATTTGAACTTTTTGGAAGAATTTCAAATTATAGCTGAAGAGGAAGTTGGTAAGGAAGCTGGAGGATACGAAAGTGAATCAGAAGAAGATGAAAGAGAACTTGTGCCATTGGAGACTCAGGTACAAGTTGAAAGCACACCCATAAAAAATATGGTTTCGAAGAAAAGGAAGGCTCGGGATAAACTCCCAAGCTCGAGGTAACTTACTGCAGACAATCTCATTAAACCTTCTTCTTCTACTTGGTTTGTTAAATACCTGCACTAATAATTCTTCTGTATGTTACATTTATTTTCAGGAAGAAGAAAAGCAAATTGGCTAGTGCTGAGAAACCTCCGGTTCCTGGAGATGATGGAATTGATATTCGGCCGAAGAAAAGAAAAAGCTCTCGTAAACGGAAGGTTGTTGAGAAGGACAAGCCAGATGACATACAGGGAGAACCAGATAATTCAAGCAGCCCTGAAATTGATGGAAGTAGTGATGATCAAGCCAATTTGGGGAGGTAATATCTATCTTGATAATGTAGGTGATTACAACATATTGCAAGAGAGAGGGATATTTAAAATGTTGTTTGGAGTTTTATTATTTTTATACCCTTTGTTTTGGTTTTGGTGCACCTTTTGTGCAAAATGCTTGTGTGTGGATTAACCCAGTCCCCCCCCCCCCTTTCATTGCTTCTGTTACTGCTTTGTAAAAGGGTATTTCTTCATTCTCTCGCTTCTGTTTTGCAGGTCCTCCAATCTTCAAAATACTGGTAAAGGGAGTGACGATGAACCTATGTCAACTACTGAAGTTAAAAAGGTTATTATTGACACTATTGTTTTGAATGGAATGAATTGGTAGTTTCTAGTTAGATTCATCAATGTCCTGAGTTGGTTCCATATCTCTTAGAAAAATGGTTTATGAAGTTTGTTTTGTCCGTGAAGAGTCAGTGCCGTTGTTAGCAGGAGCAATAAACCCAAGCCATGCAGCTACCTAATGCACACATCTATGTCACATAACATTGATGTTGGTGGTTAATGTTCCTGGCCCAGAATTTAGAATTTTACTTTATTAATTGCTTGATAATATCATAATTTTCAGTTCTGTCAACCGATCTTGCTGACACATTGCTTTTATCCATATTCCAATTCTAACACAACCAATCCTTCTGTTTAATTTCTTATTGTCCAGCTCCCTAGTAGAAGTGCACGGCGCAAAAAGGCTAAAAGGCGATGGTTGAGGGAGCAAGCCAAAATTGAAAAGGAAAAGGTAGTTTAGTCTTTAAAAATATTGTAAAGTTATTTTGGGCCTTCAAGATTTTTGGTCTTCAGACAAGCAGTTCTAGTAATATAGAAATAATGCCTGCACATAAATGATTAAAGTCGACGATGCAGAATTTTTCTTGTTTACCATAGAGAGATGGCCAAGTAATATACCTTTTTTGGGTTTGGCTTTGTATGCTTATGAGCATACTATATATGGATGTAATTGAGAGTTGGTGTGAATTTTCGTTTATAGTAAGGTGAATATTAAAGGTTACAGCCTACATATTCTAGTATATGAATGCATGCAGACACATGTGTGCAATATTTATTACACTGTTTGGTAAGCCATAAATTTTGTAAACTAATAAAGCATTTGTATGGTTTGTTTGTCCATACCTATATACCTTTAGAAAAAAGAAACTCGTACATTATAGACTATGATGATAACTATTTTAGATCTGATTTGCAGCTCAATGGAAAAGATGATCAGCAATCACCTGCAAAAGAAAATGTCAAATTTTCAGAAGACCGTCGACAACCAATTAGCAATGATGATGTGGGGGATAACGTGGTTCCAATAATAGTAAGGCCAGGCCATATTCGCTTTGAACCCCTGGAAGAAGGTATTGGTTCCATCTCTTTCCAGTTCTTGAGGCTTAGCCGAGTGATCTTAGTGATTCACAGTCTGGAATTACGACATAAAGCTTGAGAAATGGTTTACAATGTTCTGACATATGTTCTTGTTTTCCAGAAGATGCAGAGCAAGCTGTCCAACAAAGTAAAATTCCAGTGGTATGTTTTATTGGTATTATTTTATAGTTTGTGAACTTCACCACGGCTCCTTTTTTTGTGAAATTGCTTTGAGGAGGTTTACCGTCCAGCGGAATTAGGGGACAGATTGAGGGTGGCACAGAGATCATTTCCATTAGATGGTGATCTTATCTTGAAAGGAAGAGAAGGGGAGGGGAGGGGGAGTTGGTTTGGAGGTGAAGCTGGGATTTTGGTTATATCATACTAACTTTTCTGCATTTATTGCTTACATTATCTGCATAACATATTTCCTTTATCTTCAGGTTCACAGTTTACTTGAAATAGAGGAAAATAGTGCTAATTTAGCATGCCCCTCTTTTCCCTAAATATGTATTGTTGCTATCACAACCATCATTTTAGATATTGCTTAATCCGGTTCATCTGTTTGTAGATGCATTACCATTTTCCTTAATGGTTTCTTATTCAGATGGCTGTGATGTTTTCATTGATGTCAACTTTGTTGTTTTGGTCATGGCTAGAACACTTTTCAATGGAATGGAATAACCAGCAAGAAGAAGGGTCAGAAATGGGGTACGGAGAAAGTGCCTTGTATGAAATGTAACGATAACAGTTTTAGCCAAGTGAGTTCTGAAATGGTGGATGTTAACAAAAACGCCACTGTAACTGATGACATGGACTTTGACAAGCTTACTCCCTATTCTAGCTCGCCTAAGGTATGTTTTGTTATTCTGCCATATATTTATTTTGTATTAATATTCTTCAGAGATAGAAGCTTTTTTTCTTTATTATATATATTTATTTATTTAAATGCAGGAGGGAGATTTAGTTGCATATCGCCTAGTTGAGCTATCATCAACCTGGACCCCTGAGCTTTGCTCCTTCCGAGTAATGCTCTTATCTGAATTTAGTTGTTTTATAGTTCCCAATCTTATTGGCATTGAATTTTGTATTTACCTAATTCTGCTTATAGGTTGGAGAAATATCACATTATGATGCTGGATCCAACATGATTAAGCTGACACCAGTGCCAGGATATCCAAATGCTTCTGAGAAGAAAATAGATCAGGAGGACTCTGATTCTGAGCTACCAGATACATCTCTTTACAGAGAAGATGGGTCATTAGAGGTATGTAACTGGAACTATATATTCCTCATTTGATGAGGAATGCCTTTGTTTTCCTCTGCCTGTGAAGTAAGTATGTTAAAGGATCAGGAATGTCTTTAATTATAGTCGAGTATTATAACTATAACTATGGCATTGTAGGATCCATATATCTGTTATTAATGTCCATTGCAAAAATCACAGGCCAGGGCTGTGTCTCAGCTGCTGTTTTATTCTTGTTGCTTTTATGATTTCTTCCAGAGTGCAGGAAGCTAACAAATGTAGCCCTTTTTATTTTTATATTTCTTGTCTCAGATAGATTATTCCTCTCTAGTTGATGTCCGCCTTGTCAAGCATGGCAATCCGAATACCACAAAAGCAATTGCCGATGGCAGCAATGAGAATTCTGCACAGGATCAGGATGTTTTAACAAGACAGCCAAGCGGTAGCAAGGAAGCAGTCACTGTCTCAGCCGCTCCTCCTGCACAAGGTATGTATAAAGCTCAGTGTGTTAAATATCAGGTTTTTGAATCGACAAGTCATAATGTTTTCATGGGTTTTAGCAGCTAATGGTGCAGTTAATGTATGGGACGAAATTAACGAGGCCTTGAGTGCAAAGAAGGCAGAGCTCTCTAAAGAGGATGGTTGGAGTCGAGCAGATAGTTCGGGTAGGAGTGCCTGGTCGTATAGGGCCCTGAGACGCAGTGCCCTTGGCCCCACTATGGCCTTCTTAAGAGCACAGAATGGGATCTGAGGAATAGCACCAGCATCAGTTTTAAGTGTATTTCATGAATTGTTTTTGAACCTTTGAAAGACGAGAGCAAGGCAATTTTGTTTTGGCTTTTGCTTTTGCTTTGCCATTTACACATGTTTCGAGTGTCGATCAAAAGTTAATGCAAATGTGCTGGTTTCATTTCCAAAATTTAATTTCACGAGGGCATGTTTTTGGTGGAGATATCTAGTTTATTTTGGTAGATAATGGAGACGATGGCGATGGTTTGGATCGAATATATTCCTATACAAACAAGGGTACAACTTCAGTGCAACTGAAGAATAGAAAAAGAGATGGTCTCAGAACTACTTATTGCAACTGTGTATTTATTTCCAGTTCCAATTACTTGTGTACAACAGGGCTTTAATATCTTTACATGTTTTGTTAAACAGATCGATAATACATCGCACAAGCAGATAGAAATCACATTTGCACTGCTTGGGATGCCAGCCTCTCCTTTCACCGAGCTGCAATTTCTCCATTTCTTATGTTCATCGAGGGCATTGGAAAAGATCATTACCAACCTCTTCAAAGAGACCCCACGTCATCGTTAAGCCCCTCTCAGTCATGGTAGCCCAACGTTAAGACTGTTGAAAAGGTTGAGGAACTGCTCTGGCTCCTCGCCTTCTCGAACTATCTTTATGTCGAGTAAAATTTCTGCATTGGGTCAAAACATTTGAAGGGAAACATAATTTGTTATGAAACTTTGAAAACATAAAGTTGGCTCTGCTCCTTTCCAAACACAACTTCACGCCCTAGCCAGACATAAAACACTAGAATGATCACTTGCACCCAAGCTTGCATCGGAAGCCAACAACATATATGTTGCCGAGGACTCAAGAATGTGACATCCATGCATCTCCACTTTATTGAGTGTAGGCCACTGATACAGAGCCGAGGTGGTTACTGCGGTAGGATTCTTATAGATACCGGCACAAATCGAGCATGACATTATTCTATGTACTCTCTTTTATATTCTGTCCTACTATGTGACTCGGAGCTCACAACAGATTCGACATCTAACATTAACTCCTCTCTATTGTCTTCAGGTTCATATTGATCTACGTCAGTCATTACACAATCATCCAAGTCGGGCAGAGAAAAGGACCAAGATCTTACGAGTTTATGGGGGACTGGTGCATCCACCGATGGTAACCGCATGCGTGGCGGAGGATGACTCCCCCTGCGCTCTGCAAGCGAGGGTGAAGTACCTTTACAAGGCAAGCAAGGATTTTCCACTCTCATAGTAAATTCGGAAGAAAACGTGTAACCACCTGGACCCGCTTATGCGTTTAACCCAACTCCAGGCAGTCACAACCTATAATCAAACCCTTGTGAAATATCATAGTCAAAATATCAAAACTGACATAGTTTCCCCCTTTCGGGAGATTTACGAATCATACCATAAAACCTGTTATCAAATACATATTCATACTATTCTCAGAACGATTATAAAAATCTACTAGTAACGCTTTAAAATCCATCCAAAAGTAGTAAGCGAAAGTTTAGCATCATGTGATTACAAAATAGATGATATGAAAGCATAAAGTGTTCAGTTATATCAAAAGCCAACACCCGGTAAAATCAAAAGATAAGTCGTATCAAAATATAGGCATAAGTCACCCAAATACAGACAGTTTGGAAGATAAGAACATTACAACAGTCTAGAGCTAAATGTGCCGATCCTCCAGTTGCCGGGTCCAAAAGGGGTGGCCTATCACAAGTATCTGAAAGGGGAGAAGAAGAAGGCATGAGCTAGGGAGCTCAGTGTGTTCCAATAAGTGCAGATCAAACAAACAATGAATACATAACAATCAGATCAATATAACACATAGCAGATCAACGCAAATGCTCGGATGCATGCATAAGTTTACTAGTGACTACCCTCCAACCATACACCAAATGCAGTCCCCCAGAACTGCATCCATAAGGACTTACCCTAGGCCCGATGGGCATAGGTGCCACCTAAGGGGATGCCTTAGGTCCATAAGGACTTACCCTATGCCCGGTGGGCATAGGTGCCACTCAAGGGGAGACCTTGAGTCCATAAGGACTTACCCTAGGCCCGATGGGCATAGGTGCCACTCAAGGGGAGACCTTGAGTCCATAAGGATTTACCAGCTTGATCAGGGCTGTACCAACAGAGACTTCACAACATAACCCAATAGTATACCCCAGATAGAAATCAGTGTCCAGATCTCAGATATGAATAACAGAGTGCATATGGCAGGCATTCTATTCAGAATATCAGAAACAGAAGATTTATACTTTTGACAGATAATTGGGCATACCTATTGAGCAAAGCAGACATTCTCATCATTCAACATACAAACAGATTGTAACATATCAAGTCAAGCTAATACGTCATACTTTCAAATTTATCAGACAATCAGGCAATTCTATCACAGATCAAGAAATCATATTACAAGTATAAGAATTAGACAAACATACTTCATGTCGGCAGAGAATGTCATTATATAAACAATTCATCATTTCATCTCATTTCTAACATAGTAATGCAATCTCAACAACAATTAAGATATTAAACAACATAATATTGGTTATGATTAAATCATTAAGCAAATCATTCAACAGAATATAGCACACATGGAACACACCTCAAAGCTGGTCGGAGAAGAGTCTAACGGACACCTGCCTCAGTACGCTCAGATACGGGGTCGGATCCTAGATCAAGAAAGAGTAATGGTCATAAAGTGAAATAAGAGTTAAACTTATTCTTATACGTAGGGTTTGAATTCATACTGATATTCACTGAAGCGTGAGGATGAGCGGGTCGAGAGGAGCTAGGCTGAGCTGGTGAGTGGTCACACGAGTCTCGGGTACCTTTACACAAATAAAACACTAGTTTAGACACTTAATTGATTTATTGATATCTGAATGGAATAAATAAGTACATATGCATGATTTGGGTTTAAGGTCAGATTTGGGGGCCTTAGAGTCGGAATTTTGCAAAACGGGCTTCAAAAACGGACTCAGGACGTCGAAAAACATAAGATAGGGTCTTTCCGAAAAATTTGACTTTTTGGTCGAAGTCAACGCTGACGTCAGCAAGTCAACGCTGACGTCAGCAGGTCAAAGTCAACTGGGTCAGGTCAACCGATGACGTCATGATGACGTCAGCAACCATCAGGGTCAACTGTGTTGACTCGGTGAGTTAACTCACTGAGTCAACTTGGGCGAGTTGACTCAACGAGTTGACTCAGACACGGGTCGGTTCGGGTCAGAGATGGGTCGGGCCGGACTCGGGTGATGGGCTCGGGTTTGGGTGATGGGCTGACCGGTCCAGCCGGTTCAAGCCGGCTCACTTACCCCAACGGAAAATAACGCCGGACGGCCACCGGAAACTCGCCGGAGAGCCCGTAACGGATCGATTTCACCTGGAAAAATATGGCAGAAACGATTATTGATCTAACCCAACCCACACAAGCCTGAAAGATCATCGGATTTAAACGGAAAATGTTGCGGAAAACGAAGGGTCGTCGGAACTTACGTAGCTCCGGTGGAGGCCTCGCCGGCGTTGGATGGACACGAGACTTTAGGGGTTTTGCTTGGCTCGACGCGGGGAGTAAAGATCCGACGGCCGTTCCTCGAACGGACGTCGAGGACGGTCGGAAAAAGAGCAAAACAGAGGCGTCGGCGTTAGGGATTCTACGAAGCTTTCAATGGTGCTTCACGGTGATCTGGGACGGCAGACGGCGCGTGGTGATGGGGGTTCAGGCCGGGGCTCGACGGGGAAAGCCTTGGCACCGGCGGTGAAGCTCACGGCGCGGCGGTGCCGGAAAAGGACGGAGGTCAGGGACGGTAGAGAAACAAGATGGAAGAGAGAGGATGGGGGGTGTGTTCGATACGATAATAATGTCGGTAGGTGAGGAGTCAGAGTTAAATTAAATCTAACTCAATCTGACTCATTTGTTAACAAACAAATATCACCACTAGTAATACTTGACAGAAGTGAGCACTTGGCTCAATGGTTAGCGGGTTGGGTGGTGAGGCCTGAGGTCTCAGGTTCGAGCCTCCACTCCCTCACCTCCCTATATTATTATTTTTTTTTTGTTTCTTTTTTTTTAATTGGGTGTTACAAAACGACTTTTTCGATGATGGGAAACTTTCTTTATACGGTAAACAAGATTTCTTTGTTGAGGAAACATTCTTGATTGAAGACAGATCAGTGGCTTCCAGGCCGGAGGGCGAAGGCTACTGAGAAGACCAATTAGAGGATGAGGGTGAAAAGGGAAAAGAACTGGCATAGTCGGATGTTGAAGGTGATAGTAAAAGGGACATGGAATTCAATTTCGGGCTGCTGACTGCAAAACAAGAAAAAGAATTCGGTGAACCGCAAGGAGACCTTGGTTCCAATGGAGAACCGAAAGGAGTAACTAACTGTTCTACTTCTTCACTAGGATCTTTACTCCGAATCAAGCTGCGCCCTGGGGAACGATCAAAGGAATCGGGTGAACCGCATGGAATGATTGACGATGATGATGGAGATGAAAGCGAAACAGTATCTTCCGAGTCTTTTTGAGTGTCTATAACCATATCTGATCTACCATTGACTGGAGATGAATTTACAAACTCCATGATTCCATTAGCAAACTTCTGTCTTAGCCTACACCAACCATTTTCTCTTGCGGGAAGGCATGTTTCCGATTCAGTGTTCGACACCAAAAAAGGCGGAACGACTCCACCGGCAAGTGCTTTATGGAAAAGTTCAAAATCCAAATCGTAATCATCTGCCTTCCTTTCACCTACACAAATTGTGCTTACTAACTTCCTGACCTCTGTTCTCTCACAACCATCTGCTGAGAGCTTTCCACTAGCAAGGGCATCCCAGAATTCCAAGGGCTCATCCCCTTCACTAACGGTTAAAAAAGGACCCTTTGCTTGTTCATACCGAATAACCTGATTCGCAGCCGACGCAGCACTATTCGACATTACATGGTTACATCTCTTTCCAACCCAAACATAAATAGCACAAGGAACATGCACGATAAACGCCCCACGAGAATCAAGTGTGTGTTTACCTGGAGGATCCACCATTTTCGGCACAAGGTGAAGAGCATCATACGAGGATTGTGGAGCCATCCTGTACATCCTAAGCACAGAATTCGGGCTTGCAGGCACAGCATGAACCCTCTTCTGGCACTGCAGAAGTTGGAAAGCAAACCCGGTATTCGGATTCGTCACCCCTCGAGCCGCCTTCACATACTGAAACGCATCCTCGAAGCTCTGGCCTTCCCTCCACATGAGATATGCAATAACCAGAGAAGTCGATCTCGAAACCCCCTGGCAGCAGTGCACCAGCACCTTCCCGCCGTGCTCCCGGACATCTTCAAAGTAATCAAACACATCATAAAGAATGCTAGTGATGTCCTCGGACGGGCTGTCTCGCAACCAAAGTGTTTTGTAAACAAGATCATGCTTGAAATACTCGGGACAGACGAAGCCGACACAATTCAAAACATGAGTTATCCCATTCTTTCTCAGGATCTCCCTGTTCTTAGCAACAGCATCACTCCCTAAATAGATATGCTCAGCTATCCTGGAACACTCCTTGTCGAAGAAAGCCAGCTTATCCCTTCTAAAATGAAACTCCCTGTTGGAACCAGGACTCTCAAGTGGCTTAACCGAGCCCCTAGGCGTCTGGGGATTAGGCCAAACACCGAGATCATCGGAACCGGCTTTCGGCCATTCTTCCACAGGCCTTCTCGTTATACAAAGGGGAGGCAAACAAGACCTCTCCTTTGTGTTTTGCAGTGGTCTGGAGTGTGGCTTAACCGGTGAACGGTCGGTCCAAGAGACCGACCGTAGATACGGTTTACGAACAGCAGCCGCCTTGGCATGCCGGTCTTTTTCTTCTTGGCTTAACATCTGAAAAAACCAAAATTCCAAGGAATTAATGGATAGCCATTGAAGGATACTTCCAGGAAAGGGCATTCAAAATGGAAAATATATAGTCCTGATAATAAATAAAAAGAAGCCTATTTTCAACCAAAACCCCTTGACTCTTTCTCTCTGATTCTTTGTTTATATTTTTCCAAAAAGAAAGAAGAAAATTCCAAAACGGATATGACCCAGTAAAACTTGAAGCTGCTACTCTTGTTATTTACCACTAAAAATCCAACTGTGATGGACAAAAACAGCAAGAAGAAGGAATATATATATATATATATATATAATTGTTTAACTATTTTAATTAGGGGTGTTCGTTGTCGGGTACCCGGTTCATTCGGGTACCTTCTTTGCTAGCCCGTGTTTCGGCCCGCTATATCTGGGTACATGCTATTCAGGTAATCGGGTAACGGGTATCCGATTCATAATATTTTTATTTTTTTAGTTTTAAAATTTTAAAAGTTTATAATACATAATCCAAACAAAAAATTTAGTGATTTGAAGTTAGTTTTAACTTTGAAGTGTGAAATATTTAGATATATATTAAAATTTATCACCAAAAGAATATATTAAAAAGATTAATTTCGATCGTGATTTTTTCCTTTAAATATCATACTGATAAATTAATACAAATATTTTTTTAAAAAAATTAAACTTAAAACTTAAAAGTGTATATAATACAAACATAGAAAGAATTTAAAGATTTGAATTTAGTTTTAGAGTAAAAATATTAAAACCCCTGAAATAAATATATAATCTAATTTAAAATAATATATATATTAAAAGTGTTGGGTCGGTTCAGGTACCCAATAAGGGAAAATTTTGGCCCAACCTGGCCCGTATACCCGGAAAAATTATCGGGTTGAATACCCGGCCCGATAAAAATAATTTTTTTAAAAATAGCTGTCTATTTTATACTGGGTCGTCGAGTAATTGAGTCGGGTCAATCGGTATGATAATTTTAAACACCACTAATTTTAATAAAGCTAACTAGCTGAGAGAGCCTGAGATATTTGAACAGAGACTTACCCGATGTCTAATTGTCTATACTGGAAAAAATATTCAACTAAAATTTAGATTAAAAAGTAGGATCCTCATGTATTTTTCTCATATTAATGGATGTTTATAATTATGCTAGATAGGTTATATTGAATTGCGATAAAGTTAATTGTTAATAATGGTCATCATTATATTTATTTTTATGTTAGTGTTTGATGCTTATTATTTATCAGTGACATTAATGTTTGTCCATATCTTTTATTCCTTCGACAACAAGTTGTTGAGTTTAGTTTTTAACCCTTTTCATGTATCCTATATTCATTTTTCAGGTTGTTTGTTTATATTTTCTACTTTAATTTTATAGGCTTTTTCTTTTTGTAGATTGTAATTTTGTTGTGTTTTTTGTTTAGTCAATGCAATTATTTTCTCTCATTCATTTAACCACACATTCATAAACTATAATTCTTGTTTCAAATTAATTTTATTAACATAGATTATGAGATAATAATTTAGGAATGGAATTAGAACATTCAAAAGTTTGGGGATGGAATTGGAACATTCAAAAATTTGTGGACTAATTTAGGTTGAGAGTGATAGTTTGAGGATGAAATTAAAACAATAAAAAAAAATTAGAGACTAATTCAAAATGAAAATCATAATCTAGGGTCATATGATGCAATCAACTTGTTTTATTTCAAAACACTATATAGATGATGAAATTTAAACTTTAAAATCTTCTAGTTTTATAATATAATTGAATTGGTTATATAATTTTTATCAGATATTTAACATTCATTTAATATATATTTCTTCAAGAAAAACATATTTAATAATTAAATTGAGTAAATAATCAAAATCCCATCTACATTTTAATCATTCACATTCACTTGATTGAGTTTTACTAGAAAATAATAGTAAATATTAAAATACACTTTTTTTCCCAATTAGAACACGTTTTTCAGACAAAAAAAAGAATGGGAAGATTGAGTATGTCATAAGATGGCTGGGTAAGTGGGAGTTGGTCGTTTATCCATTGGCTCTTCAACAGCCTAAGAGACAATGCCACATAGACGGCAATGGTGAGCTTTGAGACAAAAACAAAAAGGCTTAAATGAAAAATAAATGTTGAAATTGTATATAATTTTTTTAGTTTTAAGTAGTTAAAATATTTTTGGGTAAAAATAGTGTCTAAAATTTCAATTTATAATTCTAAGTGTACAATCATTTAAAAGAATTCATAATCTAATAAAAACATGACATGTGATATGTTTTTTATTATATTAAAAAATAAAAACTCAAATTTTTTATAAAAAAACTTCAAATCCTTACTACTCAAACCACAAATTCTCCAAATTATCGCCGTTGCCGTTGCCACCATTGTCGTCGTCGGAGGCCACCGCCTAATTTCTCCAACTAACCATCATCGGTAAGTATGTCAATCAGACATCGTTCAACTAGAACCATTCGCGTTCATCATTCGTCGTCCGATTGACATATTTTTCGTTGGTTACGATGATGAGTAGTTGAGAGAAATGAGCAGCGGCCTCCGACAACAACAGTGGTGGTGTCTGACGATGACAACGATGGCGAGTGATGATAATTTAGAGAATTTGTAATTTAGGGTAATAAGATTGAGAGTTTTTTTTGAAAATTTGAGGGTTTTTTTAATTATATTCTTTTTTAAAATTTTTAAATAATAAAAAAATATGTTACGTGTCATGTTCTAAATAGTTTTTTTTTCAAACTATCGGGTACTTAAAATTATAACGATTGAAATTATAGGCACATATTTTTACCAAAAATTCCTTTAGGCACCTAAAATTTAAAAAATTTATAGTTTGAATACTTATTTTTGTATTAAGCCAAAACAAAACAAAAGTGCAGAAGTGAATGAATCCATGGCACAACCTCATTAGACATTGAAAACCCCAAATTAAAACAGAAAAAAAGTCGAACTTGAGGATGTCTATTCAAACTGAATAAAAATTTTGTCTTTCTTTTATGTCTCTATCTAATCTATATTTAACATTAAAAAATCAAATCTTATATTCTAACCCTAATTTCTAAATCTTAAAAACTATATCATACATCCTACACTCTAACCTTAAACTCTTAGAGTTCGATTAGTAAATGAAATAAATAAGATTGTAATATACTATGTAACATTCAGTTTGAATTAAAAAGATACGGCTTTTAAGATGTAGATGATGATATCTGTATATATTGTATAATTTTTATCGTATAATTCTTATGCAATGAAATACCAAATTAGTGGATATATAGGACGTTATGATTTTCAATCTTCTGGTTCCATATTCTTCACATAAAATTACATCGATATTTTCATAACGTAGGAGACATCTTTAATTTTTGAGTCAATAATTTTAAACCAATAAATTAGATAACGTGAATATAAAAAAACAAAAGGCATAACAAGTATAAACCTTTAATTCATTAAAAAAGCTTTTCTACATCGCATTTCAGGGTAAAAAATTCAGATGTTGCAGGTCTTTCCTTACAATAATATGGTTAATTAGGGGAGTAAAAAAAAGAACCCCAATCTCCAGGTCGACCTTTTACTTTCTTGTATTAAAAAGATTCGAACTGCAAGCCCCTCTTGCCTAAGCCTAGATCAATATACATACTTAAGCAAGCAATATTGGAACCAGTGCTAGGATTAGAATCTCTGGAAATGATCTTTGGTGAAGAAGGGATGCCTGAGTGCTTCCCGAGCCGTTAATCGACAGCAAGGATCAAATTTAAGAAGACCTTGCAACAAGTCGATCAGACACCCCGCGGAATGATCTACATGTTGCATCACCAGATTCTGCCACAAGAAAATATTTACTTTAAATCAGAATCAGATTCATCGTGTTCGTCACAAGGTTTTCTGATTCCGGCATGCAAGCCAACAACATACCTGAAGACGAGGCAACTTTAGAACAGCTTTGATGCTTTCTGTAGAGGTAGCAGCCGCTGGCCAATCCAGCTTACCTTTCTTCACATATTTCTCAGCATGTCGACTGTACAAAAAAGTTGATAAGAAAAACAACAAGTATAACAAAAATTATGCATCACCCATAAGAGTGTAATACACACACACACACACACAAAAGAGTGCATACTCGGCTCTGTTCAGCATGTGCTGGGGCAAAGGACCCAAAACCCTCTCCATCATTGCTAGGTGCTCCAAGTTCTCATGTGTTTGAAACAAGGCTTCTCCCTGTATACAAAACAATATTAGGGCCATTTCTTCAATCTAGCATGGAAATTCGAAATAACATACTACTAAACAACAAACTTACCGAGCAAAGTTCCACCAAGATACAACCAACACTCCATATGTCACATGGGTAACTCCATCCTAGTCCTGAAAAGATAGGTAAGTTCACACAATGTCTCACAGACGGATAACACGGGGGCAATGCGGAAAAGGAAAATGTTAGCATACCAAGAATAACTTCAGGTGCTCGATAGTGCCTTGTGGAGACGATGTAATTGTGATCTTGATGTTCATATACTGCACTACCCAAATCAATAACCTTGATGGCACTTGATTTTGGTAACCTCCTGTAGCATGTTTCCCTCATTGAGGAACAGGACATATCCTGTTGAAATAGATTAAGCAAAAATTTATAAGAGTGTGATTGTTAGAGATAAACATCATACACCTCCAGTCCTTGGTAGCAAGAAGAAATTGATTGCAAAAGACAAAGATTGTGTTGTCAACATGAAAATGTATCAACAAAGATTACTGAATATACCTCGTCGGGTATTTTCACATATTCTGGAGAAACAAAGAGTATATTCTCAGGCTTCAAGTCAGTATGGATGAGGTGTAAATCATGTATAACTGCATACGATAAATAAGCAAATAAGAATCAGATATAACTATAAGCAATTATTAATATTTAAAAAATAGTCTTAACCTAAACAGTGTGCATAATAAGTGCCCAATGTAAACTAATAAGAACTGTAAAGCTATAAACTACTAAATGTATAAATGAATGAATGAATGAATAATACAAAAAGGAGCAGCAACAAATTCTCCAGTTGCAAACAACAGGTCATGCAACTCAAGAAAACCGTCGCCACTTGTCGCCAAATTTGAAAAGAAAAGGAGAAATGGCAGGAGTAATGTCTACACACATGCTACACATTCCAAAAGTTGTCTGCCAAGTTCCCGGACAAGGTCAACCGGAAAGGGGCGAAAATTATTTTTCTGAAGAAAATCGTATAAGCTTGGTCCAAGCATCTCAAATACCTGTAGAGGACATTTAAATCCACATACAAGTCTCAACTCCTAAACTAATTCAAAATGTTGCGAGAATATTGTGACTGGATCGTATACTTACAATGCAGATATGATTGCGATAATCAAACCAGTCGAGAAATTGAACACAACTGCAAAAGATAAGCCCATTCAACCAATGAGAAAAAAGTAACATCAACACCAAGACAAAATGGAGATAATTATTTGAGGAATAACACTCACCGACCACCATTCCTGTCATGTTTACCAAGATACTGAAGTACCTCAAGTTCCATCATTGCTGCTTCCCTGTATTTCTTGATACTTCGAACAACTTTTATGGCAACCATCTCTTTAGTTTCCCTGTCCCAGCATTCCAGAACCTGACCAAAGGTTCCTGTAGAATACAAAGGATGAATAGCCACACAAGAATGACATTAACAGAGAAATCAAGAAAAGAACCCAAAACTAGTAGTAACAAGAAATGCAGTAAAAAACTACCTTCACCAACTTTTCGGTAGATCTTGTCTGCAAAAACAAAAGCCAAAAACCATAAGCAGTAAGAAAAGGTTCGATTTTGGGAAGAAACAATAGTAGTGCACATAAAAAGTTGATATATATCATGTTAAAACAGTTTGATGGTAGAGGGCAAATGATATTGTTGGGTTTCTAAAACGCATAGACTCTGAAAGTACTGGGATCAGGAAGAGATTTTCCCCCCTTCTAAAAAAGAGAATTATTTTGGGGATGTGGAATAGAACAAAAAGGCTACAGCAAAGAAAATGAACTGGTGCCATTTAAATTGACTCTCCATATTAGAAAGGTAGTTTCTAAAAAGAGCCCAGCTACTCCAAAAATTTATGACACAATGAAATGAAAGAGATTTAAGCATTCTTAAAACTAGATCTGTAAGCCAATACGAACATTTATTTGCTAGGTTGATCTCTAAAATCAATCCAAAAATAACCTTCGGGTAGTAAAAATCAAGGTAAGTGACCAAAACAGAGAAAAGAAAGAGAGACAATATTACAATGTTTGTATTCAGATATCATCTAGCCTCTAATAGTCTAAACAGTCCCATAAAACACAACAAAAATGTGGAAATTAAGCTCTTCAATAGGTGATTAAGTGTAATTACAGCGAGGAGTTAAATTTTCTCCAAGTGCAAACATGTAATGCCCATCTTTGTCATCATCTCGCCATGGGGGAGAGACTGTTTGAGCAAATCCCATTTCAAAGAGACGAGTGTGATCTGGGTGTGCCCTCGAAGGCCCAAAGCTCGTCAAATTTCCAACATCTTGTCCATTATACACCCATGACTGAGCCTACACACAGCCATTCCATTCACACTCCACAAAATAAATAGTAATTCAAAAACTTATCATCCCCTCCCATCAAATTTCCTATTTTGATGTCTCACCATGAGCAACATATTCCGGCCGGCTCGAGTTAACAGATTTTCATGTGAAAATAAAGTTTTAGGGAATCAAATCAAATCAACACAAATAATAAAAAATAACAGCAGAGATACCAAAAAAAAGATATTAACAAAATATAATCAAAAGGATAAAAAAGTTACCAGAAAATTCCTAATATGCCTCCATGTTATACAGATTTATATGTAAAAGAATATAATACTTCCCACATAGTAATTGAAAAGAATCATCAATTTACCAAAGAAACCAATTGAAAAAAAAATTACCTCCCAAAAGATAAAAGATTCATCTTTTTTTCTGAGATCATAGCAAATTAGCAGGAAATTTAACGACGGAGACAGTAAATTAAACTTCCAAAAAAATTGAACAAGATAATAAGCAAAAAAGGGTACCTTTTGGTGAGGTTGATTGAAATCCCAAGCTAATCTAGGCCTCTTCATGGGACGGCGATCCATGTGA
Source organism: Hibiscus tridactylites (assembly GCA_958450335.1). Classification (NCBI taxonomy): domain Eukaryota; kingdom Viridiplantae; phylum Streptophyta; class Magnoliopsida; order Malvales; family Malvaceae; genus Hibiscus; species Hibiscus tridactylites. The sequence continues at coordinate 71,266,001 of OY288281.1, forward strand.
ATATGAGGGAACTCGGTAACATAATCCATCTCCATCTCAAGCGAAACAGTAACCCTAATTCCTCTTTAGATTTTATCGAATCTGTGAGGAGAACAATTCCTGCGAATCGTAATCTAGCTGAGCGAGAATACATAAAGGAAATAATCAAGCTTAATCTCAATTCTCAGGTGAGCGGCTGGATTTGTTCGGTGGATTGATCTGGACCGTTTATTTGTTTTGCATTTTGTTCTTCCCTTGACCATGGTCGGTTAACTATGGTTTGAATTCTAACTGCGGTTGAGTTTAGTGTTTCTCAAGTTTTCTCTCGATGAGTTGGGAACAGATGGAATATTTTAAGAATATCCAGAAAAAATATTATATTATACATTGAGAGGTAAATAAACGTTTTGTATATGCTTTCCCATTTTATTTATTTATTTATAATTAAGTACCTGAATTTTTGTCTCGATGTCAAATTTAGCATTTAAATTTGATTTTTTAATCTAAATTGGTAGTTACAATAATAATTCATGCTAAAATATTTACTGGAGTATCAATTTGGACCAAAAACTCAAAGTAGGTGAGTATTCGATCAATTCGAGTTGACGAGTCCTATTTTATAACTCAAACTTTATTCAAATTTTTAAGAGTCGAGTTTATAAAATTCGAGTCGAGTGAAGTAGAATTAAGTTTTAATTATAAAATATTTATAATGTTATGGCACTATATGGTTTCAATTTAAACTAGTTTCTATAATCATATATAATATACATATATATCAGACATAATTGATGGACTCAACTTGAAGTTGAAAATAAATCAATTAATTTCTAAAAAAATTGAATTATTAAGTCTTATTTTATAACTTAAATTTTATTTAAATTTTTTCAAGTTGAGTCGAAAATTTTATTTAGTCGAGTAGAATTTTGTCCATCCTCAAATTTGGGTATTTAATTGAAAAAAAAACAGATAAATTGGAGGGGAAACAAATTCAGGTACAGGGACCAAAAGTAAATTAAACGCATGTCTTTCTTTTGGGGTCCAATCCATCCGAGACCGATTTCCAGTACCAGAAGATTACTATTTGGTTAATAAAATTCGAATGAAGCCCAAATACCCTACTTTACAAGCCCAATACTTGAACAAAGGAATAAAAATTTTGACAGCTGTGGGATTTGAACCCACGCCCTTTCGGACCAGAGCCTAAATCTGGCGCCTTAGACCACTCGGCCAAACTGTCTTGGTGCAAAAATCTGTAATCTTAAATATCAAATACTTCGTTTCTTGTTTTTAAAATATGGCAAAACCCCTATATTTTCAAATTTAATTCTACTATATTTATTTCTAATATTTTTGTCCCAGCTTGTTAAAAACTACTTAATATCGAATTCAAATCAAATTCTTAACGAGTTGAGTCAAACTCAGCACTACTCGAACTCGACTCGTTTACCTCCTAAATCATTCAATGTAAAAAAAAAAAAACCACATTAACCTCAACAAATTCTTTCTAGTGCCTCCTTCCTTGCCGCCTACGTACGCTACTAGAAGAGTAAGGGGAAGCTGAATTTCAAGAGACCCATCTCTCATTCCCAAGCAACAATAACTCTAAAAAAATTCTGATTAAAGACAACCAACAAATTGAGTCATATTTCTTTTAACAACAAAACAAATTAAGCAAGTATCAGTATTATCATCCTTCACTGTTTGTCAATGATGTTGGGGGTGCACATTTTAGATTGGATTCGTTCAATAATTTTCGATATCCGAAATATTTGGATCAATAAATTAGCGATCTATATCCGATTCAAAAAATTAAATATACTGTTGAAAAAATAAAAACTGTAAAACTAAAGCATTAGCATTGACTGGAAAAATAAAATAAATAATGGTAAAATAAAAATTGTGTTGTGGTAACGAATTTGCCTCGATGTGTATAATTGCTGCAGCAGGTTTTCGTCCCCCAAAGTTAGTACGGTCGCTTCGAATATTTGTACACCTGAATATCGAAATGGACAATCAGTGGTATTGTTCTTCTCAATAGCACGGAGAGAAAGGAAAAAAGATTGTTTGAAGTTTGTTGTAAAACTCAAGTGATTTTCGAATGATTTGAAAAGCTGAAAACAACAACTATTTATACGCTCAAAACATAGGTAAAACCGTCCAAAGAAAAATAGATATAATGACAGATTTAATTTTAGAAAATTAGATGTCATTTGACTGATATAACCCGAATGAACCAGGCTTGAAATCTGTCTAAATTCATCTAGCAAATAGCTGTTAAAAATAGTTGTTAAACAAACGCTCCTATAATTGTTACAGTAATAAACGTGTAACAGAATAGTATTGTATTTACATAGCGACAATAAATTTATTCGTTCTTAATTAAATTTGTATTATAAACTCTTCATAATGAGACCATGAGAGTCTTTCATAGTTTCAAAAACACCAAAAAAATCCTAAAAATTTTCCACAACGGGCTGCGACGCACACATGAGAGGGGCCTTGATCTCTAGCACTCAACAAGAGGGGGAAAGAAAGGTATTATAAATACCCTTTTAAAGAGACTTTCCTTCCCAATGTGAGATATATGCCCTTACTCTATATGAGCATTACCAACGTATATATATTTTTATATTGGATTTTCGAATATTCGAATATTCTTATATCTAAACTTATGACTTGTTTTAAGTAATTTTTTTAAATTTTATGATCTTATCTATGAAAAATTCGGATTTTCGAATATAACAAGTAAAAAATTATTAAAATCAGATACTCAAAAGTTTCATATGGGTAAAATAGTGATCTGTATTTGATACAATCTAAATGTGAAATAACTATCCATATCCGGTGCAAAATTTTAATTTTTAGATATCCAATCTAAATGAAAAATAACTATCCATATCTGATACAAAATTTTGAATATTTCATCTGAATTATAAAAAATAAAATAAAAAACGAATAGAATATTTAAAATTTTGAATCATATCAATAAATAAATAAATTAGATCGATCTGATCAATTTTTTTTTGTTGCAAAAACCCTTTTAACCGTGCATCGGATTGACTTGTTAAATGTTCTCACAATTGCTCATGTCAAAAAATTAGATATCTTGCAACCCAGCAGAGTTGAATTTAGCGTTCTAATGATTCTCTTTTTTAAATAGTCGTAAGATATTAAAAGATAAAATCGATTGAGATTTTGGGTTCATTGTACTTCCCTTTTTTCACGGTAAAAACTTGTTGAGTTCATAATACTTCCCCGTTTGAATGAAAGTTTTATCGATGAAAAAAACTTATGGATTTCCATCAAAGCCAGGAAAAGAAATTTTAAAATAGCCATTTTGATTATATATTAATTTCTTCCAAACTAATGTTTTAGCCAGCTCCCCTATAAACAAAAAAACCCTAACCCCGCCTCTTCCGAAATTTCCTAGCTATTGTTCGCAAATTCCCTTGGACATGTTGCTCGATTTATGTCTCGATGGAGTGGGTTATCATCCCTGAGTTTAGTCGTCGGTTATTTTAACAAAATTTAATTTGTTTTCTAGCGAATTTTTGGAGTCAGGTGGTAAAGGGGATCCGTCAAGGCTTGCAGTGTGAGTAGACGAGTTTTTTATTGGATTAAAATCCGCAATTGTTGGCACGTATGTATAATGTATGATGCTATTATAAAGTATGACATAAAACTAATTATGTTTGGTGTGTCTTGAGCAGTGTTAAAAAAGGCAAAAGACGCACTAAGGCGATAGGGGTCTTATATCCGAGGCGAGAGGCGAGAGGCGAGAGGCGCACGCCTTATTGAAGTAAGGCGCACCATGCAGATTTTTTTTCATTTCTATACTGTCAACTCAAGACTCAAGCAAGAAGAACAAACCAGCTTCATTTTTGTTGTCTTTGGAAGACTCGGAAGATGTTCTATACATTAAACCTGAAATGTGAACATCAAAGAGTATTTATCATTAGCATTTGATTTATTAAGCATTTTTTTTAAATCAATAAGTCGAGTGACCATTTTATTGAAACACAAATTTCACCAAGTATATAGCTCAAGAATGAGTTGTTTGAAAAGAATAAACCTGACCACTTTGCAAGATGCCATCACATTTGGATTTTGAACATGCAAAAGCTCATAATTTTAATTTCACCATATAATGACATGCTTATTCGGTAAAAATTTAGAATTTTAAAATGGATTACAAGTTCAACAAAAGCTCATAGTTTCATTAATTACCTTTTAACTTTCTAATCAAAAAGAGCAATGTTGTTTCATTTTAACAAAAAAAACTCATAATTTCATGTCTTAGCAATTTCTTTATAAGTAAATAGTCAAAGCTAGGCAACTAACTATATAATAATCTCAAAAAGATGTAAGATAATATGACATCATATGTAATCATCTTCTCATGTCAAATTTTCCTCCATATCATCTCCATCAAATGAGTGGTAGCCTTCGTCGTCTTCCTCATGTTCATCGCCATCTTCATCTTCTTGTCGTAAGGGTTGACTTGAACTGTCATCTCTTCCTCCTTGTGTGCTCCCTCTTGATCTCAAATTGAATCGTTCTTCATGAACTCCGGCAGCAGTGGCAACATGTCCCCAAGTAAGACCTTCATCCTCTTTGAATACAAACTCATCTTGAGCATCTTCCTTCGTCCTTCCAGTCAACCATTCATTGCTTTCATCAATGTCTTTCAAAGCTATTGGGTCAATTTTATCTCGCAACTCATACCGTTGAAGCAATGCTCGGTTGTATTTGACATACACCAAATCATTTAGTCTAGATTGTGTGAGCCTATTTCTCTTTTTGGTATGAATCTGTGAGACATTGAGATAAGTATATTTAGTTTTTAATTATCAGAATACATCAATACCAAGAACTTAACATTGGTAATTAAATAACTTAGTTGACTGATATGACTTACTTGCTCAAAAGTGCTCCAGTTTCGCTCACATCCTGATGCGCTACAAGTAAGGCTCAAATTTTTTATGGCAAATTGTTGCAAAGTAGTTGTTGAAGAACCATAACATGCCCACCAATCAGTTGCAACATTAAAAGTTAGATTTAGATAAATAAAAGTATAGAATATAATATATCATACATATGATTGTTAAATTTTAATTACCTGGAGCCTTAGTCTTCCTATGTCTAATAGCCAATTGATTCCCAAATAGTCCATGTGCTCTCTTGTAAGCAGTGAGCTCTTCCATAATCTTGTCTTGCTTGTCGGGTGCACGGACCAACCTTAAGATACATGCATACAAGCCATCTACCACTTCTTCACATTCTTGAAGTTGAGGATTATCATAAAAGTATTCAAGATTAAGAAAGTGAGTAGCAGCATGTAAAGGGCGATGTAGCTGACATTCCCATCTCTTATCTATCATTTTGAACACTTCGGAGTACTTGGACTCATTTCCATTAAATGAAGCTGCGATAGCTTCTTTAGCACGATCCATAGCCTCATATATGTATCCCATGGCAGGTTTTTTCTCTCCATCCACCAATCTCAGTGCACGAACTAAAGGGCCACTTACATTCAATGCATATACAATGCCATTCCAAAAGGAAGGCATCAAAATAGTATCGGCAGCTCTTTTCCCCCCAGGTTCCTTGGCCCATTTACTAGTTCTCCATTCTTGAGATGTAAACATCTTTCTCAGGTTGTCTTGTTGTTTGTGCATCGATGAAAGTGTGATAAAAGCAGTCGCAAATCTTGTCTTCGCTGGCCTTAGTAAGTTTCTTTGCTTGGTGAATTGTCTCATCATATTCAAAAGACCTGGGCGTTGATAAATGAAACTATTAATCTGAATTGCCCTCTTTAAGACTTTATCAATAACAGGCATTGCTCCAATATCTTCAAGAATCATATCAATACAATGTGCCGCACAAGGAGTCCAATACAAATGCGGATACTTTGCCATCAAGAGTGCACCGGCAGCCACAAAGTTGCTTCCATTATCTGTTACAACTTGTACAACATTGCTTTCACCTACTTCATCCACAATACTACTTAGTAGGCTATATAGCTTATCACCGGTCTTTGAATAGCTTGACGCATCAACGGACTTTAGGAACATGCTTCCTCTCGAACAATTAACTAAAAAGTTAATGATTGTCCTTCCACAACGATCAGTCCATCCGTCCGACATAATAGAACATCCAGTTTTCGCCCATTCTTCTCTATGATTTCTCATATTCTCATTAGTAGTTGCAACTTCTTTATTCAAGAGAGGGACTCTTACTTCATAAGTACTTGGCGGCTTCATTCTAATTCCAGCTCTAGTAATCGAATCAATAGCAACTTTAAAGCTAGGACAAGTGAGAGCATTAAAAGGAATTGCAGCATCATACATCCATTTAGCAAAATCAGCACATGCCTTCTCCCTTTGTTCTTTCTTATAGGTCTCATTAATGGTTGTTTGTTTGCCCATTGTTGGTGTAGGAGATTTGATAAAAGCATCCATTGGACCAACTTGCCTTGACCTTTTCACATTAGGATTCATTGGTCTCATTCTCATGACTTTCTTTCCTTTTGGATCGGCTTCTAGCACTTGCATTTCATCTTCATCATCAAATTCAGTCATTTGATCATAGTCATACTCATGCACCAAGTTCATCTTCTCTCGTTCTTTCTTTTTCTTGTCGAAGTGTTCAATCATTTCTTCTCTCACATGGGAAGGACACTTGGTACAAGCTCTTATATTTTTATATCCACCAGCTAGATGTTGTTTAAACTGATGAATTCCACCTTTAGAAACTATCGAACAATATTTACAAGTGACATCATTCGTGACCTTAGGATCAACCAAATAGCCATGATTCCAACCCAAATCAGTCCTTCTAGTAGTTTGTTTTTCCATGTCTGTCAATATAGAAATTTATCTAATATCAACACAATAAACAAGAGAAATTAAGATATCATCATATAAAAATAAGATAACTTAGTTTACCATACCACTTATGTGCATACAAAAAGAAAGGCAATAGAGACAGTAGCTAAATTATTAGAGACAAGAAATATCTCCATGGCTATGCTTATCATCTTCCAAATAAATATGTGTACAAAGTTAGGTTCCAATCTTGGAGTTCATAATAGTACAGGTCAACCTGAAATCCTATTTTAAGCAGACAATATCTCGAATCATTTAGGTGAATGGGATGTTAACTTGATGTCCTGAAAAAATTTACCAAACAAGCTTTTACTTTTAGAAGACTCTCTCTGTGCAAGATGTTATTGTTATACTTGGGAAATTGGCAGGAAAAACTACTTCTAGCTTATCTCAGTAAGTTGGCCTATTTTTGTAGTGAGCTCTATTATGACTTGTCATTTTCTTCTCAACAATTGGAATGGATGCACGTGCAATCCTGCAATTTGTTTACTCTTTTCTAGCCAAAAAGTTCGAAGTAAAATTTTTTTTCCTTAGTAAACAATCATCATTCTTTTGTCTTTTGGGTATTTTCTAAAGGTGTTTCTCATCAATGTATCGTTTAATCCATTGGCTATGTAGTCATGGAGAGGTAATCTTACTCATTCTGCTTGAATGACTAGGTGCCAATCTTATATTTGGTGTACCACCAAGTAGCTAGTTATTTTGCCTCTTTATATGGATTCTAATTCTTTATATTAGTTTCATGCTAAACTCCTATGCTTCTGATATTAATGTTCAATTCACGTATGCTTAAATATGAATAATCAGAGAAATAACAATAAAAAATGGAGGATAATAAAATGGATGATTAATGCACGTGTTTCTAGTGCATTAGAAGGCTACAAGCAAGCAGATACTAAGCTTAAGCATCCTCTAATAAGTGAACAATTTTCAGAGACAGCAGGGAACAAGTTCGAATAATCAGAGACAATTTATTTTCACCTTAAATGGAGGATAATAAAACTGATTTTGAGTTTAGGTGAAGAATATGTGAATAATTTTTTTAACTTTTATAGCATGGATTTTTCACCTTGAGCAAGTGAGAGAGAGATATATATATAGAGAGAGATTCATCTTTAAGTTTTAACTTGAAATTGTATGAAAATTTCATACGTGAAAAAAAACACCTCACTCAAATAATCGGCTTCCTCTTCACTTTTATAGCATAGGTTTCTAACGTGAAAAAAACTTAAGATTACATAGGTGAGAGAGAGAGATATAGAGAGAGAGAAAAAATATCTTGAGCAGTGGAGATATTATCTTCTTCCTTAGCTTCCTCTTCAAGTTTTAACTTGAAATTGTAAGAAAATTTCTTTTACTTAGCAGGTGAGAGAGAGTTTGGCGGCCATGTTAGCTTCCTCTTCAAGTTTTTTTTCCCTTTTTTGTTTTTTACTCACTTTGTCTTTTATCCAATTTTTTAACTTTATTTTATTAATTCATGCCATTCATTTATATTTAGAGTTTTTAACAATAATTTTATTTTAAAATTAAAGATTGGAATAAATTAATTTAATTTTAAATTCAATTTAATTAGAGTTATAGTTTAAATTTAAATATTTAAAAACATAACTAAAAGGATCATCCTCCCAACGAGGGATTTAGTACGATGCGAGACGGTATAGATTAATCGGAGAAAAACCTTAAAAAGCAGGAGAGCAACCAAAAAAATATTTAAAAGCATACTTAAAACTAATAAAACATTGTTCAGCTTCTGAGTATTTAGAAACGATACATTATATTCTCAAAATCGGTGTAGTGGTTTTTTGTGTATATATATATATATATATCGTGTGTTATACTTTTCAAACTACACATTATACTATAATATTATTGGACAAATTATGATAAAAATAACTTTAACCAAATTCATCTGAATTTAAATAACTCAAAATTAAACTTGAAATAACTTTACAGTCTATCAAACAATCAATATAAGTTTGAAGTTCGAACTTAAAAATTTAACCAAGTTAATTTAAATTTCATTAGAAAAATTTAATTTGACTAATGTTTTTTGTGTAACTTAGATATGATTTACTTTAATATGTAAAAGAAAATAAATACAAAAAATACAAAATACATAAAAAAAAAGAAAATAATTTGACAAGGCGTCGCCTTTCATTGCCTCGCCGCCTCGTCGCCTTCTTTGCGCCTTGCCGCGCTTCATTGAAATCGCCTTGCCTAGACCCGATTAGGCGTTTCACCATCGCCTCGCCTTAGCGCCTAGGCGCGCCTCGGTAGCGCCTTTTTAAACACTGGTCATGAGTATTAAAGTGTCATGGAAATAAAAGTGTAGATACCGTAAGATATACTTATAATAAGTATAATTCAATGAGGGGCAAAGTTATATAAAGACGTAGTGATCCCTTAGAAATAGGTTAACTTGTATTACTCTTCCCCGTCAGAAAATTTTTACGGCAAGGGCTAACCTATCTTTTAGGAAGATCACAACCACCTTTTAGGCGATCTTCATCAAAAGATTCAAGATTTTCATCTATTGATTAATTCAGGTATGCTTCCGCATTCAGTTTATTGTTCTTGATAATTTGACATGATAAATTATGGGTTAGATTTCATATTAATTTATGGTTTGGTTCTAACATTTTCTTAAAAATTTCTACCTGAAAATCACTCCCATCTTTCTTCTTCATGGCATGAACCACTCCAGGTCAGCTTGTCACTAGCTAATTTGATTTTTCTTTGAGACTCTACACTTTTTTCTTTCGATTTTTTTTATTATTGTTTGCAGTTGTGTTCACATCACCCCTTTCTGATGTTTTATCCTACTTGTTTTATCATGCTCATTCATTGGTGTTTTTTTAACACTTTGTGGTATGACATGCCTCCTATGAAATTGTAGGGGCTTAGATCAATCGGACACTATTTGTGCTTTGTGAAACTACATTGCAAAATATGAACCATGCATTATTTTTTTAATGGAAACAAAACAAAAGAAGAACACGCTGTTAGCTTAGGAATCATTGTCATTTTGCGAAAGGTTTCTATGTCGACCCCTATTAAGATTATTAAGGGTTAGTTTAGTCTGTTAGTAAGCTGGTATTAGGGTTAGTTATAGTTGGTTACTAAGCTGATATTAACAGCTTCTTCTTTTCTCCTTTTGTATATAAATCAGAGGTATCCCCTCTTTGTAATTCATTGCTTCTCTCAATAATAAACAAAAGTTAGTTTGTTACATGGTATCAATTGAGATTTTTCTCTAAACTTCTGCATCTTCTTCATCTTCTTGTTTTCTTTCTTCATTTTCCGATCATGGGAGAAGTTAATCTTAGCGATTCCGTCAACAATGGTGAGAATCCATACTATCTTTATCAGTCTAATAATCCGAGCATAATTCTTGTTACTCAGTCCCCTCAACAATGATAACTACCATAGCTTGCGTCGTGCTATGATGATGGCTTTGCCAGCCAAGAATAAACTTGATTTTGTAGATGGTTCTATTTCTACACCAGCTCGTACTCCTACTGATCGCTTCATTGCCTGGACCAGAGCTAATGATTTGGTCAATTCTTGGTTGTTAAACTATGTTTCCAAAGAAATTGGTGCGAGTCTCTTATATCACTCGACTGCAGCTGTTGTCTAGAAGGATTTACAAGATCGTTTTCAGCAAAACAATGGTCCACGCATCTTTTCCTTACGCAAGAAGTTAATTAATCTTGTTCAAGGAACAAATTCAGTTTCTACCTATTATACCAATCTTAAAATCATATGGGATGAGTTGGTCTCTCTCAAATCTTTATGTTCTTGTTCTAAATGTACTTGTGATGGAATTCGCAAAATGTTTGAAGAGCAACAGAAGGAACAAATAATGCAGTTCTTGATGAGCCTCAATGATTCCTATTCTCATGTGCGAGGTAATATCCTCTTAATGGATTCATTGCCAGATATTACCAAGGTCTTCTCTTTGGTGTCACAGAAAGAAAGTCAACGTTTTATTAAACTTGATAATCCTGTTACTGATGCTTCTTTTGCCATTAAGTCAAATGTGGTTCACAAGAAATGAAGACCTCAATGTAGTCATTGTGGATTAATGGGTCATATTAAGGAAAAATGATGTGTCTCACAGTGTTGGTTTATCTTTCGATCAGCAAGAACAAACTTCTTCAGATTCTTTATCTTCTCAGCAATGCAAACAACTAATTGCTATGCTTACCAATCAACTCCAGGCAGCATCAGATTCTTCTGCTTCACATGCCCCTAATTCTTTTAATATGGTCATGCAAGGCAAGAGTGTATCTTTTATCAATATTTTTAGTTCTTTTCATTCTCAAAATTCATGGATTCTGGAGTCATCTTTCCTTTTCATACTATTTCTAGTGAAAACAAAAACTATTATTATGTCTCGTGATGTTTATTTTCATGAAGCCATCTTTCCTTTTCATACTATTTCTAGTGAAAACAGTTATGTTGATCCTTTTCCTTCTGTATCTTTGCCACGAACAGATATAACACATGCAGCTGAAGTTACCAATGATCATGCTGAGCATGCAGATATAACACATACAGATATAACAACTGCAGCTGAAGTTACTACTGATCTTATTGAACATACATCCACTGCAGTTGCACCTACTGAAGTTGCACATACATCCACTGAAGTTGCACCTACTGAAGTTACACATTAAACTACTTCAGTAGTTCCACAGGTTCCACAAGTTCCACAGGTTCAACGTTCAACAAGGCAGATCTATAAGCCCTATTATTTGTAAAAATATCATTGCAACAACATCTCAGTTGGTTCGAGTGATTCTTCTCATACTCTTTATCCTATTGAATACTCTTTGTCAACCTCGAGGCTTTCTCCATCCTATCACCATTTTGTTGCCAGCATTTCCACAGTTTATGAACCAACTTTTTATCATCAAGCAGTGAAGTTTCCAACTTGGCAAGCTGCCATGAATGAAGAATTAAAGGCAACGGAGGATTTGAAGACTTGGACTGTTGTCCCACTCCCTGAAGGCAAGAAAGCCATTGATTCAAAGTGGGTCTATCGAGTGAAATATAAAGCTGATGGATCCCTTGACAGGTACAAAGCTCGTTTAGTTGCTAAGGGATGCACTCAGGTTGAAGGCATTGATTACACAGATACATTCTCTCTAGTGGCCAAAATGACTTCTTTCAAAAGTGTTACTTGCTCTTGCTGCTTCCAAGGATTGGCATTTGTTAAAATTGGATGTAAACAATGCGTTCTTGAATGGATATCTTGATGAATAGGTCTACATGAAATTACCCCAAGGTTACCTTCCTGAATCCTCTAATTCTAACTTAGTATGCAAGTTACAAAAGTCTATATATGGTCTGAAGCAAGCATCGATGCAATTGTTCAATGTGTTTTCTAAAGTTGTTCTTCTTTTTAGCTGTCATCAATCCCCTTCAGATCACTCCCTTTTTGTTCATGGATCTGATTAGAACATGATTGTTTTGTTAGTTTATGTCGATGACATAATTTTAGCAGGGAAGAATATGGAACAACTTCAAGTTGTTCAAGCCTTCCTTCACAAACATTTCAAACTCAAAGAGCTAGGGACTTTGAAGTATTTCCTGGGATTCGAAATAGCTCAAAATTCATCAGGAATCTCTCTCTCACAACGCAAATATGCCTTAAATCTTCTTGAAGACACGAGTACTCTTGCCACAAAACTTGTTGATACACCAATTACATCTTTCCAAAAATTGAGTCTTCATGATGGTGAGCCTTTGCAAGATCCTCGACAGTACATAAGATTGGTAGGACGACTCCTTTATCTCACTTGCACTCGCCCTGATATTACGTATGTTGTTCACCTACTCAGTCAATTTATTTCTTCACCTCGACATCCTCATCTTCTAGCACCCTATCATCTCCTTGTTTATGTCAAGAAAGCACCAACACTTGGTTTATTTTCTGCCAATTCCACTCTTCAATTGCATGGTTTCGTGGACTCTGATTATGGTTCTTGTCCTGATACAAGAAGATCTATATATGGCTATTGCATGTATCTTGGCAGTAGCATCATTTCGTGGAAATCAAAGAAACAGACTACTGTTAGCAGATCTTCATGTGAAGCAGAATACCGTGCCATGGCTGCTGCTACATGCGAACTCGTGTGGCTCACTTCCCTTTTATCACCTTTCCTTATTTCTGTCCCTCGTGTCTCTTTGTATTGCGATAATCAGTCTGTTGTACATTTGGCATCAAACCAAGTCTTTCACGAGCGAACCAAACATATAGAAGTTGACTGTTCGTGAGGGTTTTCTTAAGATTTTCCATGTCAGCTCTGCCAATCAACTTGCAGATATCTTCACTAAAGCCCTTCATGGTCCGGCCTTCCATGGTTTTATTATCAAGATGGGATTAGTTGATATCTATCAACCTCCATCTTGAGGGGGGATATTAAGATTATTAAGGGTTAGTTTAGTCTGTTAGTCAGCTGGTATTAGGGTTAGTTATAGTTGGTTAGTAAGCTGGTATTAATAGCTTCTTCTTTTCTCCTTTTATATATAAATCAGAGGTATCCTCTCTTTGTAATTCATTGCTTCTCTCAATAATAAATAAAAGTTAGTTTGTTACACCCCCATTGGAAAATCTGGGGGCCTTGCACTTTGAGAGAAAAAGATATTAATATTTCTATTAATTCGGCCACAAAAATCTTTAGCGATGCTTCATTAACTATGAATAATGACCTGCAATGGTTTTGCACCTTTTTATATGGTTGACCATCAAATGAAGGCAAGAAATAAGTTTGGACTACCATCTTAAAGCTTAGGAATGGGATGAAGAACCTTGTTTTCTAATGGGAGACTCTAATGTAGTCGTCTCTCAAGTTGAAAACATAGGTGATAGACCTTTCAAGGCAAAATTGGAAGACCCTTTTTCCAAAATCTCATAAACGACCATAGTTTGCTTGATATGCCTTTTAAGGGTGGTCCTTTCACTTAGTGAAACAAGAGAACTAATGGAGCTTTCATCCTCGAAAAAACCAATTGTATCCTCTTTAACGCCCCATGAAACTATATGTATACGAAAGCTTTTGGCATTATTGAACCTGCCATTGGTTCTGACCATAGTCCCTTAATCATTTTTTTTAAAAGGATAAAAAAGAGATACATTTTTTTTAATTTGAAACAAAGTGGCTGCTTGAGAATGGGTGCAAAGAATTAATTGAAAATGAACGAACTTATCCTACAACTGGACCGAGATGAATAAAACTTCATGGAAACTAGTTCACTTTAGACGAAAGCTTATCTCCTGAAACAAAGAAAACTAAAGGAATAATTTCATCTTTGCGGAAGAATTAAAGAAAGAAGCACCTCCAAAACTTTTCACTGACAGAATCTTTAGCCGTCAAATTAAAGAATTGTGAAAGATCTCTCGATGAAATATGGGAAAAAGGGGGAAAGATATTGGCATCAATTATCAAGGGTTAATTGGCTCAAATACGAAGATAAAAATGCAAATTTTTTTCATGCCACCACAATCCAACGCAAAAAGACTTCTAAAAGAAATCAACCGCACTAACAAGATTGTTAGGAGATGCGTCTCTAAGGAGGACAACGTAAGTCTCGCTAGGGAAGTCACTGAACAGAAAATTACAAATGTTTTTTCTATCTAGGGGCACGCAAAGCTCCTGGCCTCGACGACTTCCCAAGAATTTTCTATCACTCTTTCTGAAACACCATTCAACAAGATGTCTTCAACATGGTCATAGCTTTTTTTCTTAAAAAAGACTTCCAAAAGAAATTAACGCACTAACATTGTCCTTATTTCAAAGATTTAATCCCCTAAAATAGGCTATTTACAATTAAGCCTTTATAACTTCTCGTAAAAGATCATTTCTCTAATCCTTTCAACTAGATTAAAATCTATCATTTCTACCATAATTTCACAAGAACAAACTGTCTTCGTGAATGGTAGATTAATTCAAGATAACATTTTGATCGCTCATGAAGCTTTTTATGTTCTCAAGAAAAAAAAAGGCAAAAAAAGCTACATAACACTGAAACTCGATTTTGTCAAGACCTTCGATAAAGTAGACTGTAATTTTCTTGAACTTTTATTGAGAAAAATGAAATTCTGTAAATGAAGGATCACAAGAATAATGGAATGTGTTACCACTCCATTCTTCTCAGTTGTTATTAATGAAGAGCAAGAACATGAGTTCAGACCTAAACAAGGACTTATACAAGGCAACTCTCTCTCCCTTTCTCTTCATCCTTATTGCAAATGTTCTATCACTTTTATTGCATCGTGAAATGGATGATCACACAACCTCTCCTAGTTCTCATTTTCTCACAAGCTGAAGAAAAAAATAAGCCAATAACATTTTCTCAAGGACAAAAAAGGCTCAGCTCAAACCAAAAGGTTAAACCTATAAAAAAATATTGCAAATATCTTGGCATGCCCCCTATGTGGGGAAGGGGGGAAAGGGAGCATTGTCTTTCAACCTTGAACTAATCCAATCAAAAATTAGAGGCTGGAAAATCAAGCTTCTCCCACATGAAGAGAAGGAAATCATTATTAAATCGGTGGCTACTGACATCCCTCCATACATAATGTAAAGCTTTTCTTCTTCATATCCTGTAAAAATCTCAATGCTTCTATTGGAAGGTTTTGCTGGTGAAACTTTGACAAGTCTTGGATACACTAGATTCACTGGAACAATCTGAGGAAAGACTTTGGCGCTTTTAAGGTAAAAAAAGATTAACGTCTTATCCAAAATCCAGATTTGTTTTCTACTTTACATTTCGTATTCCAATGTTTCGTCGTGATTCAGGCATTTCAACGATCTCATCATTATGATTAAAACTAATGGCACATTGCCGTTATAAATTAAACCACCAGCTTCAACAATAATTTAAAGGGAAAACTACGCCGGTGGTTCTCAAATTATTACCGTTTTCTTATTTTGGTCTTAAAACTATTTTTTCAGTAAAATCGACACTTCTGTTACATAATTTTTTAGTTTTGATCCCCCGACATTAAATAGTTAAAGATTTTACTAACGTGATATTTTTTAAATATTTTTTAATCAATTCTCTCTCTTCCTGTATTATTTTTATTTAACTCCATCTACTCAATCATGTGGTGCCACCTAGCATTACCCTATTGGTTAAAAAAACCTTAAAACACAAATTAGGACCGCTAGGATTCAAATTCAGGCAACAAACATGCAAGGCCAACGTGCAAACCAATTGTTCTAAGCTAATTATTTGATTTAAATCTTCTAACTTTTATATTTAACATATACAAATTAGAAACAACACATGGTGGAAAGAAATTCAAACACAATACCTTATTGATAAAATTTAAAATATTTAACCATCAAATTAAACAAATAAATTGTGCTATTTTTAACTTAAATATTTTTAAGAATTTTTTATTTTTAAAAAATAAATAAATATTTAATTAGTTTTTTATTATCGAACAAAGTAAAAAAAATCTAGTTTGTTTTTTTAAAATTTTAAACATAATTTGGTTAAATATATTTAAGTTCAAAATAGCACAATTTGTGTTTTTAAAGTTTCTTGGGTTAATATGTATAACTTATATATAATTGTTAGAATATTTAAATCAAGTAATCAACCTAACACAAATGGTTCATACGTGTGACTTGTGTGCTGAAAGTCTTATGTTTAAATCCCAGCAGCTCCAAATGTAACTTTTGAAGGTTATTTCAACCAATAGAATAATGCCACATGACACCACATAATTGGGTGAATAAAGTTAAATAAAAATAATATAAGATGAAAGAGAAAAGATTAAAAAATATTAAAAAAATGTAACATCAACAAACATTAACGTCGAGGACCAAAACAAGAGAACTATGTAACAGAAGAAACAGTTCTACCAAAGAAACAATTTTAGGACCAAAATAAGAAAACAGTAATAATTTCGAGACCACCAGTGTAGTTTTCCCTAATTAAAATTACTGATTCAAAATTATATTTATATTTCATAGTTAAATAAAATCAAATTCAACTTTCGATCGATTCAGATTCCAAAACACAAACTAAAAGCTTATGTAGAATTATAAGAAATGAAATATATGAAAATATACCAGGAGACAGGTAGCGCAGTTGCTTGTAAGATAATAAACGCACAGCGCTGTTTAAAACTGGCTTAAAATTAATTAATCTATGCTTCGGAAACATGAACATCCCTCACTGTTAAATCTGAGAGCGTTCACCAGTAAGAAGCAACCTTGAAAATCCAGATCTGATTGATATTAATTTATTTTTATTAAAAATGGCAGAATCCAACTCAATACAAGCTACAATACGCTATGAAAACGTGTAGCCTGCAGAAATTTTGAATGAATGGTTGGAATTGAGAGTGATTTACGCTTTCGTTGACGCGAACTTCAGGATTCTGATAACTTATAACAGCAACTGAAGAACGCAACGCCTATCAAAAGCGATCGAAATAGGGTAAACATATTCTTAAAGTAAAAACAGGGAACCGAACAAAGATTGCAGCAAAAACTTGAGGATTCTGGGCAGCGATGTGATGTAAATTAAAATTGCAGAGGGGGGAATTTTATAGTGGTGATTGTCAAACTGGAAACCCTAATTTCGAGAAAATGACCAAAAAGCCATTAAGCTTGAATTTGGGTAACGGATCACATGATGGGCCTAGAATTAGAAAGTTCTGGGCTCTTAAGGCAAAATGGAAATGGTTCAAAATTTATTGTAGAGGAAAATAAAATGCCCTCACGCAGGATCGAACTACGGACCTTCAGTTTACAAGACTGACGCTCTACCACTGAGCTATAAGGGCCACTTGACGAGATTGTGCAAGTTTACTTATTACAACATTAATGTTAAAGGATAAAATGAAAATCTACCTCCTTTCAAGATCAAACTATGAACCTTCAAATGACAAAACTGAAGTTTAAAATTTATTTTATTACAGGTGCATCTGAAAAATCGGATCGGGAAGGTGTTGAAGGTGCAGTCGTATGTTTGAAATTTTAAATTCTTTGTATAATTTAAATATTTTGTTTGTATTTTTTATTGATAAATCAAAAGTAAATATATGAAAATGTGAATCAGAATTAGAGAATGGAATTTTTTTATTAATATAAAATGGTACTCCCTCCGTCCCACTAAAACTGTCACGTGTTGACTTTTTTTGGTCAAAATTTTTCAACTTTGACTATAATTTATTTAAATAATTTAATTAATTAAAAATTATAAAAAATATTTTTGAAAACTAGTTGATTCAAAGTTTTTAAAATATATTTTTTTATATTTTTATCAATAATAAATTTTAAATTATAAGAGGTCAAAGTTGAAAAAGTTTGACCAAAAAAAGTCAACATGTGACAGTTTTAGTGGGACAGAGGTAGTATTAATCTTTAGATTTAGATTCCATATTTCAAAAACATTACACTTTTTTGGATACGATTTATAAATAAATTAGGATAGAATTCAACTTCAATTAAACTTGAATTACAATAAATCTAAATTGGACGAATAGAATTTCAACCTAAAACCTTTGTCTCAAATTCAAAACAATTTAAAATCATAAAGTTTACATAATTTATAACTAACACAAATTCACCTAAATTTAACATATTTGATTTAAAGTTAGAATATATTTTCTTGTATAGAGGTACAAGTACAATATAATGGGAGGAAATCCATCCTATAATTATTAACCATAATCGTCTATTACAATACATAATTAACTAAAAATTGAAATAGGTATAAAATTTTCATTTTCTAGAATTATTATACACACCTTCAAATTCAAGGCCTCTAAAATTTATGCCAAAGTAGTATATAATATCCGTTTCTCTGAAAGGCTTATCTTTAAAATCTATAAGTTTTCGTGTAGTTTTTTCGAAATTTTTAGTCTTCACACTGCTCCTTAGCATGTGAGATACCATAGTTTTTAGAGCTTGCTTTCTTTGGACCGCTCTCTTTACTCAATTGATGTGCCTTGACATCGCAACTGTCAAGTCCATTTAAACCAGCAGCTCATCCTATAGCGCCAGCTGAACCTACTAAATCAACTCTTCAATAGTCATCATAACGTTAGGTCTGACACATCCACTGATTAAAGTTCACTGTTCATTACTAATACCTTATATCTTCAACAATGAAAGGAGGTCGACACAAGAGAACAAAAAGGACGAGAAACTGAGAAAACTCTCTTTCTCTCTCTCATGTTCTTCCTTACTCCGACCACATATTGTTTTGCAGTTCTTTACTTTAACTGTAATAAACCGTTTAAAATTACCATCAATCACCGCAGTTTTTCTCTTTACTTTTTTTTCGGTATCTACTCATTTTAAGTATCAATAAAACCAAATACTCGGCTACCTAACTCCGGTCAATTCTACACCATATTTCTTCCCTACGCATATTACCAAATACCAAACACATACACATTTAATTAACTTTGTTCTTTAGTAATATTATTATCGATTGCATGACCCTATTTTAACGCCTATCAAAGTAGACGATTTAATGATCATTAACAAAAATTATCAATTGATAGAAAGGAATTGGATAAACCTATAAGCCTCATTAAAAATTTCCTTAAACCTAAAATTAATTAATTATGATTAAGCAACAAGCATCTTTCTCTCATCGTGTACGAAATCTCCAACTTTCAAAATCCCATCCCTTAATTTAATCAACGAAAACCAGAGCTATTGGATCCAAACAAAATCCTTACAAGATCAAACAACAAAAAGCAGTTGATGTGTTGCCATGGATTTCACATGTACAAGTTTTGAGTCTAAATTAATCTAGAATCAAATCACGTCAGACTTAAAAAAATTCAATGTTATTATTTTTATGTGCAAAATTTAAACCTGAAATTTTATTTGTATTAATTAACAAGTCTTATAAAATAACGTTTCTTGATAACTTAGCATTTCACTCTATAAACATAGAGTATGATTTAAGCTTTTTAAGATTATGGGAAATGATTATTTTGGAGAGACATGATTCTTTTGTTTTCTTTGTAATTATTGTGGCTATGTTGTTACTTGTAGTGGGGATGACAATGAGGTGGGGTGCGGCAGCCACTCAACCTCGACCTAAAATTTAAAAGAATCAACTTGTTTCTAATGTATACCAATTTTAATATGTTTTATACTCGATTCAGCATAATAAAAGTAGAACCTGGCTCGATCCCAAGACTTTAACAAAAAATTCGATTAAACTCGACTCCGCCCTTTTGCCGTGTCATTATCACACATGCACTGCCACGTCAGCACTGTTAACTGCCACGTCAGTACTGTAACGGTCAATGTTGGTCAAGTGGCTAATTTGCTACAATGTGCGAACTGGATGACCTAATTAAACGCATTTTTGCGTGAGGGGCAACATTGCTAATTTGGGTCGAACTTAGGGGCAAAATAACCCCTTTAGGCTATATCGGGTCAGGATGGGACAAGAAATTTCTATCCTAAACCCGAAGCCGACTTCCCCGACTCAATTCTTTTTAAACTCGTCCGAATTCGAATTTCAAGAATGAAAAAGTTGGGCGGGACGGGGCGCATCGGGTCAGTGGGATGATTTTGACATCCCTATATTGTAGAGATGAGTTTTGTAAGGACGTTGGAAGAGTGTTTTAAAATATATCAGATTATGAGATACATAGAATATGAAAATTATATATTTATACTATTCATGATCTTTACATTATAGTGTATTATTTGTTTTTTTCATTTTTAAAAATAAATAAAGTTAAATTATGTTAGATATCGTCTCATACGTATGTCTTATTTTTTTATTAACGTCACTTTAATTATTTCTCCGCATACAAGATTGCTAACCTGACGTTCAATTCTTAACATTTAACACAGCATGCGTTGGTGTTATAATCGGATGGATAACAAGTTGGCAAGTTGATGGGTGCAACTTGAAATTATGTAATTCTTTCTTCCATTGGAGACTGAGACCACCCATCGGTTTCAAGTTTCAACCACCAATCGGGGCATTGTTTATTACATCTCTCTTGTGATGGTGAGTGAACTTCATTTCTTGTCAAATGTGAATCACAAGGATAATAATAATAATAATAATAATAATAATAATAATAATAATAATAATAATAATAATAATAATAATAATAATAATAATAATAATAATAATAATAATAATAATAATAATAATAATAATAATAATAATAATAATAATAATAATAATAATAATAATAATAATAATTTTTCCATCTCATTCCACAAAGTTTATTTGTGTGTTTTATTTGGTGTCTGGTCATGTATGAACGTAGTTTATGAAACTTTAAAGCAAGTTGCTTCAAATGGAAGGCACTCATCTGTCTTATTGTTCGCTCCGCTAGACAGGATCTGTTTACACAGTGTAAGAGTTTTTAAGTTTTACACACGTATTTTTTTGATCGACGAGTGGGTAAAATGAATGACTGAAATTAACAGTAAGATATGTAAAGATTATCCCTTGAAGAAAAAAAGAGTTTAGAGCTTAAGGTTTAGAGTTTAAAGTTCAAAGAGTCAATAATTTAATATAAACAAACTTTGATACACAAGTTGTGTAAACTGAAGTTTACACAAGTTTATTAGGGTTAAAGTTTAGAGCTTAAGGTTTAGAGTTTTTGGGTTTATGTTGTAGAGTTAGAGTTTTGGGTTTAGGTTTAGAATTATGGTTTTAGATTTTAAAGAAGGGTTGTGTATTATCTTACTACATAACTTGTGTATTATTTTACTACATAACTTGTGTATTAAAATATAATTATATAAACCTATGTAATAAATTAATAGTTTAAGTAAATTATTCTTTGCTTCTTTGTATTTGTTTGAATTAAAATTCATGGCTTTTATTGTTCAAAAAAATCATGGCTGTTAAGTTAAATTAATTAATGGGTTAAATTAATTAAAAAAACTGACCATTCTTTTTATCTTGATTAGTTGTTTTTCTATTTTTTTCATTATTAGCGATGATATTTGTTTTCCTCGATCGTATGATTCTATTTCTATCTTCACTATTTAGTGACTAATTTACGTGTTTTTAATGCTTTTAAAAGAATTAATCAGTTTAATGTGATTAGTCTATTTTAATTTTATTATATTTTTTATTCAATAAAATAAATTGATGTTAATAGATAAAAAACCATGGTTGTTACACGAAGGAGTTGACTTTAAAATGTCATTGTTTAAACCAATTTTCATAGCCATTGGTGCTTAATTAAATTATTCTTTGCTTCTTTGTATTTGTTTGATTGATGCAAAAAAAGACAAAGACAACTTGTGAATAATCTGCAACTTAATTAACAGATTCGTCCCATCAATACGATTAATTAAGGCAAGATAATATAATTAATTAACTCAAATTTCCTTGAGATCTTAGTCATGTAGATTCCTCTGACTAACACATTTTTTTGTTTATTGCTAACTCTACCGACTAGTACTGTATTTAAGCTCATAAACCTTCATAATTTGCGGGTTAATGTATTAATTAAAAAAAATTAACATGGCCATGATTTATTTATAGTTATAAAATAATATATTGTTTATTAAGAGTATTTTAAAAATTATTCAATGTTGATTTATAAAATTCAATTTGTTTTGATAATGAATGCGACATTATTCTAAGTATTATGAAATTACTTGGTAAATACGACAATATTATGGCTTCCATTATACCAAATGCAATAGATAAAATAGCAAAAAATTACCTTAAATGATAAATACTTTTATAGATTTTTTAATATATTCCCATAAAAAATTAGACTCGCTTGTAAAAAATAAATTTTTTACCGCCAGTACATAAATATATTCGCATAATAAATTACTTGTATCATCAGTTAAAAATATTAATTTATCATATCCTTTTCTTAAATTCTATAGACAACATTGTTTAAACTCATACACTACAGCAAAATAAGCTTTTAGCGACATTTTTTTAATAATATAACGGTAATTTTAAGCACCGCTAAAAATCATCACGACGTCATCAAAAGGGCCGCTAAATTAAATGTCGCAATAGTTAGTGGCATTTGTGAACAAAAACGTCGCAAAAGTTTAAGATATATAGCAATGTTTGTTCCTCCAAAGGCCGTGAAATATCTTGTCTTTACTGACGTTTTTTTCCACCAAACATCTCTATTGACTATGTATCTTCTTCCCTCACCTCGTTACTTAGCTCAGTGATCTATGCTTGTAATTTGCTTCTTTATATAGTTTCAATAAGATATAAATAGAGTTGATGTGGGATTTAAACATTTAAATTCTATTGCGGCGTTTGTCTAACAAACGCCACTAATGTACGTATCTAAGCGGCGTTTCTTCAAAAACATCATTATTATCAGTCTATCACAACGTTTATTTAAACAACGTTACTAAATGTACAAAATACAACGCCGTTAAAAATTATTTTGCTGTAGTTATATCACCAAAAAGAAATAAATTACACTATGCCACTAAAACCACTTTTTTTGCAAATTTAAATTTCCACATCAAATTTTAAGACATTTTAATGAGAAACAGAATGCAATACACTTTATTTTATTTTAAGATTATAAGCATTAAATAAGTAACCCACTCCATGATGAATGACATTTCATTTCTAATATTTTAATCTCCATGTACATATTAGTGATCATAGAGAGCTCCACGTCCTTAGCTGATGATCCATGCATACAGCATATATATATATATATATATATATATATATATATATATATATATATATATATATATATATATATATATATATAATAAAATGTAAAGCCAATAAGAGACATGGATATATATATATGAAGAAGATGAGGCGTTGTGTCCATGACTATAATATCTTCACACCTCAGACATGGACACAAATGACTATTGACTCAGCTCTACCTAAGCTCTCTTTTCTTTTCTCATCACCATTGTTCTCCAACTTGCCAACTTGCTTCTATCATCTCCAACCTTTCATGTCTGGTCCCTTATCGTCACCAAAGGAGATTTCACAACCAATTTCTCAATTAACGGGTTGGTTCAACTGGTAAGCAGCTCGGTGAATTCAGAAAAATTCTTATTAAGAGACTCACCCACCAAAATTAAGTGTGCCATGCGGGTCAATTCAAATTAATTAGGTGAAAGCCCTGAGGTCTTGTCCCTCATCGTCACTAAAAGTAGATCCAACAACCAGTTTGTAGCCTTTTCATTGCCACTTCCACAGTGAATCCTACTACAAAAGTAAACGACGGGATTTGTTCTTTTGTGTTTGAAATTGAAAACAATGACATTCGGATTAGTTTCTTCAGTTCTTATCATCGTAATTTGAATACCTTTTGTTTGGATTAATCGAAAAAAAATGCCTTTTCATTTGAGTGTCTTTTTACTCTTGCTTTAACCACTAATGTTATTGTGAATTGTTAAATTGTGTATATTTCTTTTTAACAATAAAATTTAAGGGTAAAATACATAAATGGCCACTAAACTGTCTCAAAAAATATAAAATAGTCATTGAACTTTTAAAAGTTATATAATGGTTTTTAATATGTAGTTCTTTTTTACAAAATGATCACTAAGTCATTAACTGCAGTCAGATGGGTGACGTGGCAGTTACAAAATTTTGTATAATTCAATATGGAGGGTTAAATGTGCTTTATACAAATTTTTGTAACCGTCACATCACCCATTTAACTGCAGTTAACGATTCAATGACCATTTTGTAACAAAAATTAAAGTTTAATGCATATTCTATAAGTTTTAAAAGTTTGATAATCATTTTATATTTTTTAAGATAATTTAGTAACTATTTACGTACTTTACTCAAATGTTAAACGTGAATATTTCTGTTGTTAAAAGTGTACTCGATAACTTTATTCATTAAAAAAATGTTTTTACCCTACAAAGTAAATTATTTGAATTTGAGTGAATTAAAACATGTCACTTTTTATCATTAAATTATAAGGGAGTTCATAACAAAGAATGAAGAAGAGGATAAGATTAATAGTGTAATGTTGAAACTTGAAAGCATGAGAAGGGACTTCCGTGGTACAAATGTTGGGTGAGACATCAGACAAGGACACCCACTCACATTGTAGATCAAAAGAAAAGACAACACGAGGATAACAAAAGTGAGACATCTGACATTGACCTATTTGTTTTTATAATATTTCGTGTTTATGATATTTACTGCAAATTGGTTGAAATTCAGCCAGTTGTTAGTGTTACCATGTGATTACGTGCATATGACCGGGATACGGCCTACAATATGTAAACACGATCCTTGGCTTAGTTAATGGGAGTCTAGAAAAACATATTCTTTCTGTCCCACTAAAACTGTCACATGTTGATTTTTTTTAGTCAAAATTTTTCAATTTTGACTATAATTTATTTAAATAATTTAATTAATTAAAAATTATAAAAAATACATTCAAAACTAGTTGATTCAAAGTTTTTAAAATATATTTTTTATATTTTTATCAATAATAAATTTTAAATTATAAGAGGTCAAAGTTGAAAAAGTTTGACAAAAAAAAGTCAACATGTGACAGTTTTAGTGGGACAGAGGGAGTATATTTTTATCCGAGTCTAAAAAACCAATTTATAAATTTAAAATGTTGAATTTTTAATAACATTTTAAGTTGTTTTTTCGTGATCTTTAACGAGTTTTGAAACTTGGTATTTTATTATAATATTTTAAGTTGGCAATTTAAAAAAGTAAATTTTGAAACTCGTAAAAATTACGAAATACCAATTTAAAATATTTTCAAAAAATCTAACATTTAAATTTTTTATTATATTATTTTTAACTGTACCCTAAATTTACCGCACCCTGAACTAACCCTTGATTAATCTGTCAGCCAATTTTCAAGCTACAGCCATGCATGCATGCATATGCGCACGAAGGATACTCGTGGGATTTTATAAGGGTAATACTTATTAGTGTATGAATAATATGATATGTTACGTTTCTGAACTACCTAGATAAATAAATAGGACATCTGTTATTATTTTAACTTTGCTCGTAAAAGAATTCGCCTACAATATACATATTTTAAAATATTTGTTGATTTATTGTGAATATAATAAATTGACTTTTGAATAAAAAACGAGTCTAACGTAAGTTAAAATGCTTGAAGTTTAACATTATTTTATTCTTCACGTATGCTTTATTATTATTCCATGATTTTTTTGTTTGTTTTTTCGTGCAAATATTTAAACTTCATTGATTTTGACCCTCTTTTTCTTGGGAGCTCTGAACGTTACTCTTATTACGCATGTTTAAAAGAATATTTACCGATTAATAATGATTCAATTCGAATAAAATTAATAACTTAATTTTAAAAAGTTTCACTTGTAATTAATAGTTATAGATAAGCTTAACTATTTTGTCAAATATAGATATTATTATTAGAGGGAGCTACTAACAGTAGAGTATAAAATTAAAGTAATTTAATACACTTCCTTAATATTTTATACTACTTATTAATTGATATTTTAAAAAATCTTCAATAATTTTTTTTATAATTATGGTCGGTGAAGCCAACAGGACAATTTAAACAGAAATAAAATAAAAAAATCAGTGCCCCTCTGATTCTTTTTCCTTTTACGATGTAATTAAGATTAAAGCATAATTATTTCACAAATTCCATTTTAAAATGTCCGTCGTCGACGAAGGACTACTCGGTTTCGAAAGCGAGACCTTCCACGTTCTAATATCGCCGTCGAGACTACCGCTAATAATCGAAATGACGTCACTCCGTTCGTCATCCTTAACCGCCGTCAACGACTTCACCGGCTTCAGGTGACCTTCCAAAACGGCCAAACAGAGGTATTTCCCTTCTACTCCGCGTTGCCAAATCCTAACCGTCTGATCAGAGGATCCACTCATGAGCAAATCAGAGACGTTGGTTAAGCACAGTATCGCCTTGCCATGTCCTCTCAACGCTCCCGTCACCGCCATGTATTTCGCGCTATCCTCTCTCTCCCAAACAAGTATCGAACGGTCACACGCTCCGGAGAACAGCACCGATCCGTCGGCGTTCAAAGCCAACGCGTTCACCGCTGATTTATGCTTCTCTAAAGTCGCCACCAATGAGTAAAGTTTCTCACCTGTCGGTTTCGTCCACACTCGGATCCGTCTGTCGGCGGAGCCAGTGTAAACGGTGCCGTCATCGGAGACGGTGACGGCGTTAATGGCGTCGTCGTGTGCTTTAATAGACTGTAAACAGCGGAGATCAGAAGCGCGCCATATCTTCAAGGTTTTATCCCAAGAAACGGAATAGATCAGACCTTTATTAACCGCCAGTTCAGTAATGGCGTCGGCATGTTCGATCCACAGCCGTTTTACGTGGCGGCGCACGATGACGTAGTTCTTCGGGAGGACAAAACGGCGTAGACGGTCGTTAACGGTAGGGAGAGCGGTTATAAACTTGTGCTTCTTAGCCATAGTCATTTGCCAAACACGGATCTTACAGTCCTGGTGAGCGGTGAAGATTTTTCCGTCACAGAAAGCAACAGACTTAACGGAACCAGAGGATGAACCCTGGCTTCTGTATACATCAAGAAGAATGTATGTCTCGCGATCGTAGACGTTGATTTCGTCGTTAGAAGCAGCGTACAAGAAGTTACCGTGAACCGCAATGCAGGTAATCGGGTGCTCCGATCGGGGCTTAATCGAAGTAACGCCGATATTAGAGACGGAGAGCCCTGAGGCATCCGGGAAAAGATTTTGCAACGAAGGGACAGATGGAAGACTCTGGAGGGAGAGGTTGGTATGGAGGCCACTGGAGCCGGTGGAGTCACCTGAAGAGCCAAAAGATGACGTTACGGCGCTGCCGCGGTCATCGGAGGAGCTGTCTTCCGGTGAGTGCGAGGGGCTTTGGGAGGAGCGTGTGGGTAGGCACGATCGAACCTTCATATTTGATGAAAAAGCAAAGAGGATTTTGGGTCCAGACTCCAGAGAGAGTAGTGAAGCAGGAGCTTGGGTGTGGTTTTTATACAGAGAGAAAGTTTAGAGAGGGAAAGAAAGGAATTGATGCCACTTGGACTAGAGAGAGAGGGGGGGGGGGGGGGGGGGGTTGATTAAAGTACGGTTTGTCCCAGCCTCATAGAATCTAGCAATCGGATGTGAAATTAGGAAATGTAATAGGTAGGAGAAAGGATCATTTTTAACATTATTTACGGATCTATATATATACCTTAAAAAGTAGTTAATTTCTGATCTAATACCCTCGTTAGAAATTCATATGACGAGTTTTATTTTATAATTTTTTTAATTTAATCAATGATATTTAATTTATTGGTTGAAATAGTTCAAACCAAATACGACAAAATGTTTTTTGGGAGCGATTCTCTTAATTTAATTTTTTTATTTACAGTATTATGACTCGAACATCTTATCTTGACGGTATCATTTTTAAATTTTTTAAAAGAACTCATCATAACAGTTTCATAGGTTTTTGTTTCTTTTAAGGCCTAAAGGCTCCATTGTTCCCAGTAAAAAAATTTAAACCTATGAGGCGAATTCTATTAAAAATGAAAAAAATAATAAAACCCGTCATATGACTCATAACGAGTTCATGCAAATTGTGTTCAATCGGAAATTAAAGGTCTATTTAGTTTTAAAAATATTTTTTATTTTTTATTTATGTTTTCATTTTAATAAAATATCTTTCATTTTTAGTTTTTAAAAATTAGAAAACATGTTTAATTAATATAGATGAAAAGTTATTTTCAAAAATGAAAATATTGAAAATGTGTTTGGTATATAGTTTTTCAAAATAGAAATGAAAAAAATAATTATTAGATAATTGAATAAATATGGTTAGAAAATATAATAATAATAATAATAATAATAATAATAATAATAATAAATAATAAATAAAATATAAGTAAATAAACCAAAGCTTTAAAACATGACATTAGAAGGATTCGAACATGAGTTAAAAAAACATTATTTTCATATTTTTCTATTTTCTTAAAACATTTTCAATGAAAACAATAAAAAATCATTTTATATTTTTAAATTTTCACTTATTTTTATTTTTATTTTCTAAAAATCATTTTTTATCTTTCAACCAAACAAGTTTTCTTCATCTTTTTATTTTCTTGAAAAATAGAAAACGAAAACGAACTTCGTTTTCTAGAACCAAACGCAACTTAGTATTTTACGATGTCAAATATAAAAAAATATTTGGGGTACAATTGCCTAGGAAAAGGATTAATATTGCATAATTAGATAATTGCCCAAAAGTAGTTTTTTAAAGTAGTTATACCGGTTAATTTTGTTAAATAAAAATTAAATCTAATAGTTTATAAAAAAAATAGAATGTACTAATGATATTAATCGAATATTTCTCATAAAATTATCAAGATGCATAATATACTAGCTATTATATTGTAAAATATGATCATATAAAAAATAGTTAAAACTTAATTAAACAAATCGAAGAAATAATAAATGCAGACAAACGTAATTGTAGTCGATGAAAGATAAACATCACAAACACTAACAAAAAAATTAATATAACAATGACAAATTTATTGGCAAAATAATTTTTATACAATTCAACCATGAACTATTTTCTTTTGTGATTGATATAAAAGAATTATGTCGAGAGTCCAAAGTATGAGTAAATCAATAAGTAATTCTCTTATATGATTTTCTTATTAATGAATTCATACTCTTTGATCAAAAAATAAAATTTTATTATAAAGTACCAAAAAATAAAGAAATACATGAAACAATTTTCATTATAAAAGAGAAATGATCATTAACTAAATCACACCAAACTCAAACATACAAAAACAAAATCTATAAGAAGAATAGAAAAAAACGAAAGAAGATAGTGTATACATAATTTAAATAAGATAAAAACTTATTTTTTTCTAACTAAGTTTAGGGCAGTTTTTATTAAGACACGTTCAAACATTAGTGTATGATCCTCTCTATTAATGAAATCACACCTTTCTTTAAAAAAAAAATTGAAAACTTAAAAGAGAGTCCAAACACAACAGTACGTAGGGTGGAATTCAAATATGGGGCATAGCCGCATAGGTCCCAGAGTCCATTTATGGGTAGGGATGGAAATTTTACCCGGACTCAACGAGTTTCGACTCGATTTGGCCCAATTAAGTTGAATTTTTGTTAAAGGTATACTCGGTTCGGGTCAGGTCCGAATTTTTGTTTTGAATTTTTAGAGATATTTATAATAATACCCCTATATATATATATATAATATAATTAAGTCTTTAAAATTAAATTTTTATTTATAATTTAGTTCTTTAAATTATATTTTTACAATTAAATCCCTTAAAATTATTTTTTTCAATTAGGTTCCTAAAATTAATTTATTTTATATAGTTCGGGTCGGGTCGGGGTCGAAATTAATATATTTATTTTCGAGTCGGGTCGAGTCAGATTTTTTTAAAAAAATATTATTAGATCGGGTCGGGTGTGAGTTTAGGGTGTCTATTTTCGGGTCGGGTCGGGTCCAGGTGGGCCAAAAGCCCGACCGTGCCCATCCCTATTTCTGTGTTAATCATGTCAATGTCCCATTGATAATGAACTTTTTTATTTAAATATTAAATTTATGAAAAATATTTTATACATGAAATCGTTGTATTTGTTTGTATTAAAAAGAGTATCTTTACTCTTAAAACTAGTAATATTTAGATTTTGTTACATATATGAATAATTAGTATATTAATTTTTGAACTTAAGAAATAGTCCACTAAAAAACAGATGATATTCATCTTAAAAGATTTGAGTTTAAACGCAATGTCTGCAAAGTATATGTGCATTGTCAAAGAGTTAAGAATATTTATGAACAAATATTACATTGTAATTATTTTTAGACTGTTAGAAAAAATTTCGCGTATTAATTTTTTTCTATTTTATATAACTTAATTTCTTAAAGTTTTGATTTTTAAAATGGGGCCTACCATCATCCAACTTGGTGCTTTACAGTTGGGAGTGAGAAAAGAGTGGAGTGGATAACCGCGTCCAAAGTCCCAAACCAGCAAAGGCCAGAGAGCGGTATGCGCTAAACTTGGAATTTTCTTCCTTTCTTCCCCATCGACAAAATGGGAGTCTTTTGAGTGTGGTCCGTACGGGCATCTTCTCACTACTTTCTGTAATGATTTCATTTTATTTATAATTATTGAAATTCAATTGTTGATAGATTAATTTAGATTAGATTCAAATAAACATTATAAGATCGACATTTTTAATCTAATTTGTTTTATTTTAAACGTTTTGAATTCAGATATTCGATATTGTTTAAGGATCTAGCGCCTCATTTTAGGATATGCAAAACCGAGTTTGATTAACCGTTAACAAATTATTTCGGATAATCAATAAATTCGAGTTGCTTGATTCTCGACTCTAAATCATAACCATCAAACCAATTGACTGGTTAACTAAAGTATTCGGTTCGGTATGGTTCAAGTATTTTTTTTACTTTCCTTATTACAAACATCAAATTTAATAACATAGTAAAAAAAAAAGCTAAAATTTAAACTTTAAAATTTTTCAAAAGGAAAAATGAAGATGTATGGAAATTGGGAAGGGGGAATAATTGATCATTGCAGCTGAATTTTACTTCCCAAAGCAATACAAATATGATAATATATGGGAGGGAAATATATTAAAAATAAAAATATTTGGGGAGGAAATAAATTAACAACGACGTTAAAATTTTACCAATGTAATTGTATAAATATGCATTTTTATATATTATATAATCAGACGGTTTGATTATCTGTTTTTGTTTAAAACTACAAACCGTATCTGAACCAAATATATTTTTCCAAAAAAACCCTACCAAAATTAATTTTTTTATTCGGTTAACCTATTTTTGGATCATTTTTTCGGATTTCGAATTTCGGATTTCGAATTCGATTTCGATTTGTCTTTTTTTTGCATAGTCATACCTCACTCAGCCAGGTCAATTGGTTGTTTACATAATTCGGATAGGGTATTGTAGAGACTAATTTTTTATATAATAACATTTTAGGTCTTTATAATTTAAATATTAATTAAATAAAATCTTTTTTTAAATTTTTAAATTTAAATACTTAATTATGATGTAAAACATTTTACTCACTCTCAATATTGGACTCTAACTATGTCCCTCAATGCAACAATTTAAAACAAAACTCATAAATGAATCAAATAAACATATCATATTTGTTAAAAACTAATTTTACATGGTTTGATTAAATATGTTCCATATCAATATTCAATATAATTAACAATTTCAAGTTGAACCATATTTATAATTAATGAAAGTCATTGGGAAATAATAATAATAATAATAATAATAATAATAATAATAATAATAATAATAATAATAATAATAATAATAATAATAATAATAATAATAATAATAATAATAATAATAATATATTTTAATATTTGAAAAAGGTTTTTTGGATAATGAAGTCAAGTGCTTGGGTCGGAGCCAACAGAAGCAAGTAAGCAACCAATGGGCATTCAAAGGCACAAGGAATATGGATTTTTCTAATCTGAATACCAAATGTTATTATTCCCAGTCAGCTCACCCAAATACCACGCCGTTATATATGACTATGCACTATGTTGAATATTCCAAACTTCATATAATAAAACCTCTTGCTATATCAACCCGACAAATGTATTAGTAAAAAAACGGGTGATATTATTATTCATCTTAAGAAACACAAGTTCAAATTGCTCTATTTACAAGGTGTATGTACATTCTCAAAGATTAAGAATATATATGAACAAATAATACTTTATAACCACCTTTAGACTGTTCAAAAAAGAAAACCTTTTGCTATATACAAGTCGTTCTCTCTGAAATCTCTGCCGCTTGCAACTTTACTTTTTTTTTCTTTTGGTTGGTGGTCGACAATCATACTTAATATTGGTTGTCGACCATCAAGCCTATTATTTTTTCTCTTTTTTTCCTATTTAATAAGAAAAAAGCAGCACGCGTTTTCTCTGTCCTTGTCACATATTTTTCTTTGATTTTTTGTGGTTCGTTTTTATCTGTCATTGTCACATGATTTCAGCATACCTTAGCGGCTAGTTGGTGCTCGTACATAGATCTTCACGATGCTAATATCTGATTATGATTCTGTCGGTGGTCTTAGAAAGATGGATCCATACTCGGTTGATGGTTGGTTGCCAATGTAATCAGACCTGGGTAGCGGAGCAATATGCCAGATAGCTTGGTTCGTTAACCACTCATTTTTCACATCGTAAAGCGTCTCACTTAGATAGATACAAAGAGATTCAGGAATGTTTCTAGATTTTGGTATGTTAATCTCAATGGAAGTGTCTGCTTTTCTTTACACCATTGTAAGAAATTTTTAGTGGACTTGTCTCTTTTTGATGCATTGTATAATATTCTCTTTCATGATAATTAATAAAATTCAGATGTCATTGTTAAAAAAACATCTTGCTATATGAACCCAGCAAGTATCCTACTAGAAAAGCAGATGATGTTCATCTTAGGAGACACGAGTTTAGTACAAGGTGTATGTGCATTGTCAAAGGGTTAAGAATATGTATGAACAAATACTTTCTTGTAATCACCTTTAGACCATTAGAAAAACCTCTTGTTATATAAGAACATCGGTCCAGTAGAAAACATGATGGTGTTCATCTTAAGACTCGAGTTCAAATTATTTTGTCTGTAATGTGTGTGCGTTTTGCCAAACGATTAAAAATATGTACGATCAAATACTATCTTATAATCACTTTGAGATTATTAAAAAAAACCCTCCAAATCAGTTCAAATTATTAAGTTTATCCGTGCTCAACATATCAATGTTGGTGTCAAACGGGAGCTCTTTTGATTTGGACGAAATCCGAGGGTGATAACTATATAAAACAATCACACTTAAACATATTTTAACATCAAACTTCCTACAAATTAAAACTCATTATCATAAGCAAGATTGATATGCCATCCTACGCGCCACACGCGCCAGAGCCACAGGTTCCCTCCCGAGTTTTCCCAAGGCTCGCCTGGGCTGGTTTTGCGGCCACGGCCGGCACGCTTGTTCGGACGGAGTTTGTTGGGGTCGTCTCAACAGATTCACTGGCCGACGGTGTTGGTATCGAGCTCGCCCCCCTGGGTGGTGGTTTCCCGGAGGATCAAACTCGTGGTTGGTTCGGATCCGCGGAGGTTTTTGGGGTTGTGAGGCTTGTGGGGTGCCGATCTATCTTCTTCGGCCGTGGTTGTGTCGGTCTTGGATCTTGCATGGACCTCCCCCTTGCTACGTCACTCTCTTTTGAGGTTGCAGGGTCGACGTGGTCTTCCTTCGGAAGCTCAGGGACTCACCGGAACAAACCCAAGCCAGTCGCACCGACCCGTTACAGATGCTTGCTTGCCCGGACGGCGTTTTGTCTCAGCGGGCGTCGTGGTCAGTCCAGAGTGTGGTTGCTGGAGGAGGCGCTGTCGCTCCAGAGCCCACTGGCCTCGGCGGTGGTGATCGTTTCAATTTTCTCTTTTGTTGTTTCGGTTCAATCTGAAAGCAGGTTTGGAGGCACCTCGGTCCAAACTGCGCCGCAGCCAAAGCTTTCTTGCCGAGGCCCCAGTGCAAGTTTAAAGGTTGCTTTCAGATGGGGGTTCAAGTTTCATAAACTGGGTCTGCAGATTTTAAGGTTTGTCTCCCCGCGCCGGAGTCGGGCCGTCAGCCCAAGGAGACGCAGAGAATATCTCCGTTTGTACGCTACGACGGCAGTGTCAAGAGCCCCTAGGCGCTGAGCTCTCCCAGGAAAGACAAGAAACCAGGCAGGGGTGAATGGAGGCTTACCGGCGAACGGATTCCGGCCAGACATTCGTATTTGGTTGATAGGTTGGTTTGGCTTTTCCCATGGCAGGTTTTGTTTGTCTTGTGAAGTGTTCAGAGCTGTGTGGTTGCCGAAACCGGCGCTGTTGTCACGGAGCACACTGGCAGGGAAGGTAACCGGTATGGAAGCGGACGATGGGCTCACCCTGGAGTTTAGCACCCGGGAAGGAAGGCGTATCTGGATGATAGGCTGGCTGCGCGATGCCGGAAGGGCTTCACTACCGGTTTCTTCGTCGGTCGGGCTCAAGGGGAAGGTTGAGGCGAAGGACATGACCGTCTTTTCACTTGGGTGGTACAGTTCTGACTCATGGTCAGACTTTTGGCTGATTCCTTTCCTTTTTAAGCTCAAAGTTTCCTACAATTGTGGATCTTGTTTGGTGGTTTCCTCTTTTGGAACCGGGTTGCATCACGATGCTTGGGCTCCAGCTGGGCCTTGTGTTGACTATGAGTATTTTATGAAATGGTGCTGCTTCGGGTGGGATCCGGGTGATTTCCTCATTCCGTTTTTTATTCGTTTTTCATGGAGTCGACTAGTGGTGGATCATGCTTTTACTTTTATCTTGACGGTTTTAAATCTTGGATTTCGTTTTGTGGAGCCTGATCAGTTAGGGTTTCGTTGTCCCGTAGTTCTGGTGATAAGGACCAATCCTTCTATGGAATCGGAAGCCTGCCTCCGGATGGAGCTCTCCCAGACGAATAGGAATGACGGTTATGCCCTTTCTGGTCTAAGGACGTCTTGTGGTGGTGTGCCTTTTGGCCTTATTAGGCGTTGGGTTTGTCTTTCGGGCTTGCATGCCCCGACCCTATTTAGGCTTTATGCCTACTTTGTTATGTTCTCCCTCTGCATTGTTTGTCTTTGCATGGATACAGTGTACTGCCGCTGGATGGCCTTATGGTTGATGGCTCTCGATATCACTATGTTTCCTGCACTTCATGTGCATAGGGTTGGGCCCCGTTTATCTTAATTCGATGTCAGTTATCCTTTGAACAAAAAAAAAAACTCATTATCATAAGCTAAAATTAACATAATAAAATTTGATCTTGACAATTATATCAATATTAATACATGAATTAGTATTCTACCCGTCGACGATGAACTAGGTGTGATTTGGAATCCGACGCATCTCTTTATAAGTTTTTATTTTTAAAATATAATAAATTTGAATTTCTCAGCCTGCTTAAAAAATTTTAGCTACACTAACAATAACTAAGATGATGACGTTTGATATAATTGTATTATAAAAATTTAAAATTAAAGGGTAAAAATGACATCATTTATTTTTGGATAAAGTCTAAAATAATCACTAAATTATATTAAAATAACCATTTGATCACTGAACTTCTAAAATTTACAAAATGACACTAAGTCAATATATGTCGTTAACATCCTAATAACAAGCTGATTGAACAATTAAAGTATTACATTAGTTGTTACAAAATGGTCTTTGAACTTTTTTAATTTTTCAAAATGGTCATAGAATTATTTAATGGTTACAAAATGATCAATCTACTATTTAATGTTTACAAAGTGGTCATTGAACTATTTAAGTGTTCCAAAATGGTTGGTTATTACATGCTACACTGCAATTTTCACCATTGATTTCAAGATACTTTGTTTTCAAAAATGTTTCAAATGAAGGGATGAAATGATTTTTTAGTTTCCATAAACAATTTTTTGAAAAAAAACCCTTAATTCATTTAATTCGAAAAATTTATGGAACAGAAATACTATTAATTCATTTCATTTGAAAAGTTTAATAACCAACCATTTAACAATTAAATAGTAAATTCAAATGAAAGGATGAGATGGTTTGTTTTCATAAATGTTTCAAATGAAGGGATGGAATGGTTTTTTGGTTTCCATAAACGTTTATTGAAAAAAAAAACCCTTTAATTCATTTAATTCAAAAAAATTCTAGAATAAAAAAACTATTAATTCATTTCATTTGAAAAGTTTAATAACCAACCATTTAACAATTAAATAGTAAATTTACTATTATGCAACAACTAAATAGTTCAGTGAGTAGTATGTAACATTTACAAATTTCAATGATATTTTGTAATAATGAATAATATTATTTTAATTGTCTAGTTAACATGTTGTTAGACTATTAATATATCTAACGGCCCAGTGCTTATTTTGTAACAAAATCTAAAGTTTAGTGTTCATTTTATAATTCTTAACAATTCCATGGCTGAAATTATCGTTTTGAAATAATTTAGTGACTATTTGTGTATTTTACTATTTTTTGAATTAATTTCCAATGAGATGCCACCATGCATGACGACTCATGATTTGATTTAAGCTAAGCTAACCGTGCTTAAAGCACCGTACAACAATTGATTTTGTAGCAAAAGTTACATTTCCTCCACAATTATTGCATGTTCCAATTTCAAGAATTTTTGTCCAAATTGAATGAACTTCACTACTTCATAAATGGGTTTTTGTCAAATATCAACTTTACTTAACTATAATGCTTCATTAAATTCTAAACATTTACAATTTGAAAAAAAATATTTTATAGGGTAAAGTACATAGACGATTACTAAATTTTGATAAAAAATAAAAATAAAATAATAACCAAACTTTCAAAAATCACAAAATGACAATTAAACTTTATATTTTATAACAAAATGATAACTAGAAGTTAAATCACGTTAAGTGTCTTTTATAAAATTTGGTATAGTAACACATTTAGTCATTCATATTTATATATTTAATCAATTTAGTCTTAATTCGAAACAATTCACTAAATTTAGCCTTTGTTATTTATGCATTCTTTCAATTTGGTCCTTAAAGCAAAATTCCAAAGTATGGTAACACGATAAATAATTACAATTAAATTTTTATAGGAACTCGAAAACTCGACTCGACTTGACTCGAATCGAAAAAATTTCAAATAAAGTTTGAGTTGTAAAATATGACGCGTTAACTCGAATAACTCAAATTTTTTGACTTGACTCGAATGAACGCTTACCTCTATCTTAAGAAATATCACGTCAACTCGAATAACTTGAAATATTCGAATATTTTAAATTATTTTTTCTTTTAAATCGAATATTTTTTAAAATAGAATATTTAATATTTTCATATTTAAATCACATCAAGTATTTAATAACTAATTTAAATATTCAATTTAAAAGAAAAAAATGATTTAAAATATTCAAGCCCTAATTAGGTATGAACTTAAAAATTGACAAGAAAATAAATGGACATGCAATAAAAACCTTTTGTGTTGAGATACATTTTGAATATATATTGAAGTATCCTAAAGTAATTGGATGTTTTAAAACTTATATTCGCTTCAAATGTATTTTATTGCAAAAGGATATCTCCATTCAGAATGAAATTCAGTTAACGATTAAGGATTTAATTAAATACAAATTATTGCTCGAAATGCCAAAATGCGAAAATGCCACCTGAAATTAATAAGGTACCGATAACGGGCGTTTGTGGGGGTGCTAATCCTTCCCCACACGTAACCGACTCTCGAACCCAAATTTTGATTAAAAAAATCTCTGGTTTGTTTTTATGTTGTCCGGTTTACCAAAATGACAAATGCCGACTCCAAATTAACTTTCAAGAATAAATAAAGGGAAACTTGATTTAAAGTGAAAACCCCTAATTTTCAGAATTAAAACATATAAAAACCCTAATTTTTAAAAGAATCAATCGCCATACTATTTTTACACACTCGATTTTAAAAATGGTCGTGACAGAGTCATCAAACTTTTATTTCGCTTTCATTTTAGTCTATCTCGTTACCTTCCATTAGAAAAATGCTGACGTGACTATAATAAAAACGAAATAAAAATTGGGTGATTCTAATAAAAATTTTAAATATTTAATGACCAAAATGAAAGAGATCTAAAAGTCTGGTGACCATCTATATATTTTATCCTTTAAATTATATTGATTGAGTTTATTTTACTCTGAAACAACTACAACCAAAATGAAATTAAGCCTCAACCATCTATTTTTTTATGGTTATCTTTTAAAGTTTTTAAAATTAAGTAATTTGACTCCTCCATACTTTCATCCTAATTACGCCACTGCTGCAAGTGAAAAATGTTTTTTTCAGAACAAAATTAAAATAGCGACAAATGTGTATTTTATTTATATTAAAAATTTAAAAATTACAAATAACACTTCCAATACAGCTTTAAAAATTACAAAATTTTTTATAAACTCTATTTCATTCTTAATCAAAAAACAAAGAAACAATTCCAATACAGCCTTTTCTGTAACGAACCCGGTTCATCTGTAAGGAGACTGGCCATTTTGAAGGTTGATCAAAGAGTAATAAGCCCCTGCCCGACCGATACCCAGGAGACTGGAATGCGACCCTTGTTCAACCACCTTTCCATTCTTAATCACAGCTATGGAATCCGCCCTCTGTATCGTGGACAACCGATGAGCCACAACCACACATGTCCTTCCAACCATCATCTTCTCCAACGCCTTCTGGACCAGACTCTCCGACTCACTATCAAGCGCACTGGTCGCCTCGTCCAACAGCAGGATCATCGGGTTCTTTAATATGGCTCGAGCCAACGCTACCCTTTGCTTCTGCCCTCCCGACAGCTTTGCTCCTCTTTCACCACAGTATGTCTCGTATCCATCTTTCATGCCACTGCATCACATCAAACACCAGATATAGTTTGTCGAAAATATGACCAAATTAAAAGAATGTATAAATAATAAAGGTTAAATTTATTGATTTTTTTTCTTCTTATTATCATTTTCTTGACGTAAATCTAAGTAGTGGATACCTTATAAATTCATGAGCATTGGCTAGCTTTGCAGCTTTCGTTATTTCAGCTTCGTTAGCTTCTTCTTTTCCATATGCAATGTTTTCTCGGATGGTACCTGCAAAAAGAGTAGGCTCTTGACTCACCAATGCAATATGTGACCTCAAATTCCTCAAGTTGTAGCTCTTTATATCGTGTTCATCGATGTATACGGATCCACTTTGCGGCTCGTAAAATCTTTCAATCAGTCCAATAATGGTGGATTTCCCGGATCCACTTTGTCCCACGATCGCCATTGTTTTGCCTGCTTCGATTTTGAGACTCAACCCTCTGAAGACCAGCTGGTCAGGCCTTGCAGGATAAGAAAAGAACACATTCTTCAATTCAATCTGCCCCTTGTTACTTTCATCAACTTCAATCCCTTTACCATTTTCAGGTTCAATCTCGCTTCTCCGATCAAGAATTGCGAATATTCGCTTAATGGCTCCGCCTCCTTTGGCCAAGTCCGATGTCATGCTTCCGGTGTCCGCGATGTTTTTACCGGTGCTCATCAGTATGAAGAATGCTTGGAACAGATGCTTTGGTGTCACAAGTCCTTGGTTTATCAGCCTTCCACCGTACCAGAATGTTAGTGCAATGGAGGCTGTTGTAAGAAACTGGGAACTAAACAGACCAAACCCGGAAATGTAGCCTTGTTTGACGCTTTGTTGTCGGGGACCTTTCATTGTTCCAACAAACAGATGTAATATCCTCTTCTGAGAGGAGAATGCTGTGATTGTTCTATGGTTAACAATGGCTTCACTTGCTAATTGGCTCCCTTCGTTTTGTGCCTTTTGAGCTTTTTTCGACATGCTTTTCATTATAACAGTTCGAGAGTAGAAGCATCCGATTAGCAATGGCTGAAATGCAATCATAACAATGGCTATCCTCCATGTAACAATCAATGAAATCAGAAAGGCTAGTGAAGCACTGAAGAAAACCTGAACCAGTAACGACATTCGGTCTGCGATGAACGAGCGGAATGAGCTGGCTTCGGTCGATAGCCGTGCACAAATGGCGGCACTCGAGTTCTTGTCTTGATCGAACCAGCCAACCTCGAAGGTGAGTATTTTGGCGAGTGATTTTTCTCGTACCCTTTTGACTAATCGTTCCCCCATGACTGCAAAATTGTAATGTTGCAGAAGATTTGCAAAGAAACTTGCAACCGCTAGTCCTAGGAAAATCAAGCTGTAGAGTCTGATTTCGGATTTGAGCTTGGAACTGTCTTTTATGAAGTAAACAGAGGCAACGGTTCCCATGGAATAGGCATAGATTGGTTGAATTGCTCCACTGCTAATGGCACCTAAGCACCCCATTAATGTTCGTTTCCACTCGGGTGCATTCATTCGAAACAAACGCCATGCGGAGAGTTGAGATTGAGAAGAATTCATGTTCTTGTCATTTCGGTTTTCAATGGAATGCATTTCGTCCGAGCTTGCAACGGTGAAGGAAAATACAGGGGTGAAAGGGTATGCTGGGCTAAGAGGATATGCAGGGCTGCTTCGGTAGCTTGATCTTATGCTTACCGGTGTCCCTGGAGTCCCCGGGGTTCGACTCATGAAGTTGTTTCTACCTTCGGGTTGATTAAACGAACCATTGGACGCTTCAATTTGCATTGCTGTTTGCTGCAACTGGACCATTTTCTTATAGGCCCCTCCAACCCCATTGTTCATTTGGATAAGTTCATCGTGCGAGCCGGATTCAATGACTCTTCCTGATTGGAGAACTGCTATCATGTCTGCTTTACGGATTGTCGAAAGGCGATGTGCAACGATAATCGTAGTCCTTCCTTGTGAGGCATGATCCAAGGCTTCCTGCACTATCTTTTCAGATTGTGCATCCAATGCACTCGTTGCTTCATCGAGAAGAAGGATCTTCGGATCACGAATCAATGCCCTTGCTATGGCGATCCTTTGCTTTTGCCCTCCTGATAACTGAAGCCCGAATTGTCCTACCTGATTTGCAATGGTAACACAATTAGCTCAACAAAACATATAACATCTTAACTTCTGAAGTCATATATATCAATTAGAGTATACCAGGACTTACTTGAGTTTCGTATCCATCAGGCAAGTTCACAATGAAATCATGCGCATTCGCGGCCTTTGCCGCATTAACAACAAGCTCCATCGATGCTCCTTCTTTACCAAAGAGAATGTTTTCTTTTATAGATGTTGCAAAGAGAATTGGCTCTTGATTAACTAATCCTATTTGGGATCTCAACCATTTAAGCTGAAGTTTCTTTATATTGTGTCCATCCAGGAGAATATCTCCATTGATGGGGTCATAAAATCTTTCGAGCAAAGAGATGGTTGTCGACTTGCCGGAACCACTACCTCCAACAAGACCTACCATCTTTCCTGCTTGAACTTTAAGATTGAATCGATGGAGAACAAGTGTTTCGGGCCTTGATGGATAACTGAAGTCTACATCTTTGAATTCAACGTCTCCTCTCACATGTGACAAGAGTTTTTCCTTTCCGTTTTCGGAGTGTATATTCGGATTCCGATCGATCATCTCGAAAATCTTCGAGGCAGCATGTCTTGCCTCTGAGATGAATGACAGATTTGGAAGTGCACTCATAACAGCCCTGACATTAATGTTCAACATGAAACCAGACAACAAATCTTGATAAATAATGTTGTTGAAATAGAAAAAAAGGGACAATATTGTAGAATATGTAACTCACAATCCTCCCAAGATGATACAGATCCCGGCGACGAAGACACTACCGCCGCTTTCGCCTTTTTCAGTCACGAGAACACCACCAACCCAAGCTTGAAAAGCCCATGCTGCATAAATCATTCCCATGCTTCCAATCAGCAAGCCTTTAGTGAAACCCTGTTTCATCCCTAGCTCCATACTTTTCTGAAGAGCATTGCTAAACTTGTCTAGAGTTTGACACTCAGCAACATATGAATAAACCGTTCGGATCGAGGAGACCGCTTGCTCTGCAATCCCACCTGCATTACCATAAGCAGCCTTCATCTCCACTCCAACGTTCATCAGTGCCTTACCGAATCCGAGTCCCGGGATTATGAACATTAGCGCAAACGGCAATGCAGCCAACGATAGTCGCCAGGAAAGTTTGAAGCAAACCACAAGGCTTAAGATGAATGATGTGAGGTGAGCCAGGCAGTTTGGTATCTGAAATCAACCATCAATCATGAGACTAAAACATGTACTTTTCAAGAGCTGAGAAGGCAATCGACAAACCTTGTCAGCAATGGTGTCTTGGATCGAATTCACATCGGAAGTGACAGTAGAGATGACCTGAAACGTAGAGGAAGAGGCCGTTTGATCCTCGAAGAAACCGACTTCTTGCCTGAGAACCGATTTTAGATATTCGATCCTCATACGAGATGCCTGCCTCTCTGCACTTCTCGTCCAACAAACTCCCTCTT
The DNA here is from genome assembly GCA_958450335.1 of Hibiscus tridactylites. NCBI lineage: Eukaryota > Viridiplantae > Streptophyta > Magnoliopsida > Malvales > Malvaceae > Hibiscus > Hibiscus tridactylites. The sequence continues at coordinate 71,308,874 of OY288281.1, forward strand.
GCATATGAACATATAAACAGTTAAAATGAAACTTTTTCCCATACCAAATGAACAAATGTAAATTACATATGCACATACCAATGAAAGCAGATATTCCCACTCCGATTGCGGAATAAAGTAGCCTAAGTGCATACTGTAAAAGTACACATAGGCAGCTTGTTAACACTTAACAATATATCAAACAAGTTAAGATCTTAACAGTACTATGTTAGCTACGGTACCTTGTCAACTATTTCATTGGAGAAAGACTGATCAGCCGATCCATAATCGTTCAACGCGCCGCTAAGAATGTACATGTTAACAGGGGACATCATCCCATCTCCGATGCTACCTAAAGTTCCGAAAAACAGCAGCAGTTTGTCTATCCCATCGGCATAGCGGAACAGCCCACCACCTTTGTTCGCCATACCAGTGACTTCAATGTCTTTCCCTTGATATCCGATCTTTGTAATAAGTAAAACTTATAACTCCAGAAACGTGAATGAACACTTTGTTTATGCCAAATGGATCAAGGGCTTATTGATCGTGTTTCAAACCAAGTCGGCACAACAATTCCAAAGTAGAAAGGGTCTGTACTCTGTAATAGTTAATTGTAAAATCCTTGTCTGCTGCTGTACTGGCCTCTTGATTCATACTTTTAGTGTTGGAAGTTATGTTGAATGACAGAATCTGTGATTTGGGATGCCATGGACAGATAAAGCTAATGGAACTTTCAACCATTTCTTACCATGTGTCGCTTGCTTGTTAATTAAGGCCATTGACTAAATCAGTTATAACTGACAAGTAACTTTGTTGACCTATTAACAAGAAACCTTAGCTCAGGGCAGAGAGTTCCTTGTTAATGTCACCTGCTTGTCTCCTTCAACCTCTAGATTCCTTGTTTTGTTTCTCTCGTGGTTGTACGCTCTCTCGGCGCTGCTTAATTTGTACTTTATGAAGAGCTTGTGAAAAAGACAGATTGAATCCAGACATATATTGTTGTTTGATGCTTATGTAATTTATCTTTTGGTAGTTGAAAGCAACTTTGGGTTACCATAATTAACCTTGTTCAAGCCTGCTGCTGCTTAACCACAAGCAGAGTTTTCCAGCTTTAAGGGATTATATGAACCGGGGTTGTACTGGTTAAATGATATCATGTTTCTTTAGTGGTGCAACCCAGTTCAAACGCATGGAACTAGCAGACTTGCCGGCAGTACAGTTTGGCAGCCCGGGTTGACACAGTCTGCTGGTGGCGCATCTGAACAGCTTGTTGGCAGCACAGCGTATTTGACCCGGCTGTTGGGCTCATTCCTTTGTTTTTAAAATGTCATGAAGAGTATGGATTGAAAGGCTCCAAATGAATATCTAATAAAAGGTTTTTTATTCTTTAACCTATTCCTTTGGTATGGTGTCTCACATTGTGGATTTGTTGTCACGCGAGTGGGAAAGTGAAGTTGGAGCATGTTTTCCGAGAGCAAAATACATTGGCAGATAGTATGGCGCGACGTGCAACGTTCGCGGATTTGGTTTGCCGACGTTATTTGGATCCTTCTATGGATATTATGATTACCTTTTCGGTTGAGTCTAATGTGTGATTTGGTTATGCTATCGTTGTGTTTGTTTTCTTTGTCAAGGTTTATTCTTGTGTATGAATATTTTATTAGTACTATATGTACTCTTTTCCTCCGTTTAGGTTTAGGGAGATTTTTAATGAGGGCATATAATAGTAATTATTTTTTAATAAAAAAATAAAATTTATACAAGCGCCTTAATTTTAGGGTTTAAGGTATCCATTTAGTGTTTAGGATTTAGGGGTTTAAGTGCAGTAATTTTGAATTTAGGAGTTGTTGATAGAATTTTGAGTTTATGGTTAAAATATAGAGTTTATAGGTTAAAATCTAAATCACTAATCATATTACCTTAAATCCTAAATTATACCATTATAAACCCTAAATTCTAACCTTAAACCACAAATTCTAACCACAAACCACAAATTCTAACCACGAACACTAAACCTCATAAACTCTACACTAAAACCATAAACCATAAAATTAGAGCACTCTTAGAAACAAAAAAATTTCACCGCTTGTCTATGTAATAATAATCCTAAAAAATTACTCAAACTCTAATGTAACAGAATATGAGTAGGTATGGGCATAGGTTAGTTGAGTCAAATTTTTGGACAGCTTGAACCCAATTCGAACATTTAAAGTTTCTACTTGAATTTGATTCGACTCGACATGTGATGACTTTTTACTCGACTGAAATTTTAGGATTAAAAATAAGGGATATAGGGGAGCAATCTTTACTATCCATTAGGATCACTTAAAATGTTTGCCCGATACAAACCTATCAAGTAGTCACAGTAAAAGTAATGTTATTTTTTAATGATTCATATTTAAATAATTTAGTTATACAATGTGTGAAAGTTATTAAAAAATTAAAATTAATTGAACATATATTATTTCACAATCACATCAAATAATTGAACAGAAAAAAATTATTATACAAATTATTAATGTATCAATGACCTTTGTCCTAGGGCAATAAAAAAATTGAATGACCCGACAATACTATGGGATATGTGTGGGCTAACAGCCTAACAGTACATAGTGGAATGGCTTGGGCCAGACAAAGGTTGTGCGGCGTCGTTTAGCTACGCGGATCTTGAAATAAAACATTGAATCGCGATAGAAACCTGATGACCAGAAATTGGCCGAGAATCGTAGCCTCGACAGTCGGTGAAGCAGAGAAGACAAAAATGGTGAGAGTTGCCACTTACTTCGCAATGTCATTTGGCGCCTTCGCTTTCTGGCAATCCATGGAAAAAGTCCACGTCTGGATCGCCCTCCACCAAGACGAGAAGGTCCAGCAAAACCCCTTTTTTCCCTCATCTCAATTTCGTTTCTTGATTTAAATCCCAATTAGATAATCGATGTATAGTTATATACCCACAGTCTGAAATGCCTTTTTTACCTTTTCATTTCAATTCTTAAATAAATGTTTTGGATCTTTTATTCGTAGATTGATTGAAAGTTGAAACTTGAAAACCCTATATTGTTTAATTATTATGTTTTTGAAAGCTTTTGCCTCTTGTGATTGCAGAAAGAGAGACTGGAAGCAGAAGCGGAGATTAGGAGAATGAGGGAAGAGCTGCTTCAGCAAGCCAAGCTGAATGAGCGTCTCGCCTAAATTCTGCCTTCAAGCCCTTTTCTTGTTGTTTTCTCCCTGATTTGTTTTGATTTAGACTCAGTGGAATTGTGGTGATGAACCATGATATTGCCTTTGAAAATGAGCTGGATTTTCTGTTTATTTCTCATGTTCATTTGTCCTGATAAATATGAATTGGGATACGATAAATTCCGTTATATCGATTATTGAATTCCTTTGGTTGCTTATTTTGTAGGATTTTGATTGCTAATCTCTCTTGTCGAATGAGTGAGAATTGGTCTAGCTTTTGTTTTTCAGATGAGTGCTTAATTTATTCAAAGTGTGATAGGAGGGGGAGGAAAATAACATTACACTTGTTTGTGTAGAGAAATATATATAATTTACTTGCTGAATGCATTGCTCTAACTCTTTGCTTTTCTTGAAATACTTATGTCTTGCTCATGTCCAGCCAAGGGTCTCCAAATACATGAAAAAACTTGCACAAGAAAACTGATTCTGATTAACTTAGCTTTGCTGATATTGATAATGTGCACCACTTTCTGCCTCTAACCTGATTTGTTAGTCCTTACCTAAAACTAGTCACCTTTTCCTTTGGCTACCTCTTCTTTTCCATTTTCACACAAGCAAACATTATTTGAATCTTTAGACATGACAGATTCTACAAAGCAAACATTACTTATTTGATATAGGGGTATGCTATATCTCTCTTAGGCTTAGCGATACTCTCAAATCTATCTTAATATTTTCAGCTTTTGATGTTATTTCTTATAGTCGAGTATCATCATAGATCAGATCTTACCTTAAAACACACACACACATATATATTAGCATTATCATATCTATGCCTGTTGTAAAGGTATTGATAACACTTTTTTGATATAACAATCACATTCTCTGCTTGACATGTTTTATTACCATCAACTCCTTTGCCATAATAATTCTGTTCATTGTGAATGGTTGATGGGTTACTACCATGTTTAGACTGAGCATACCTTGCTGCTGCAGAATCTGCTAAGAACTTGCTAGTTCGGTTTCTGTTTAAGCAATTCATATCGACTGTTAAAGTAGACTGTTGTACCTTTAACTTTTAAGGTTCCTTTTCGATCTCACGTAGGGGTGGGAATTGGGTGGGGAATATTTGAAAACCGTGGAGATTCGAACTGACAGGATGGGGAATAACAGAAACTTTCACCCATGGGGACGGGGATGGAGAAAGTTTTATCACCGAAGCTCAAATGGGGATGGAGACGGGAATTGCTATATCTGAACCGTGGGGATAATCGAACCGTAACCGTATAAATAACTGTGGGGATCCTTGAAAAATATTCACAAGATATTTGTGTCTTTTGTTTAAACTTTATTAAGTTTGGATGACCTCTATAGGAATTTACCTTTTTTTTTGTTAATTAAGAGTATATAATTTATTTATCTCCTTGTTTATGTCGTTCATTTTACGCAAAAACATTGTTCTACTTCAACTTTATGTTTAAGTGTATTGAGTATATAACTTTAAAATTGAAATCTACCATATATTTTGGTTAGTAAAATAGTCAAATTTGTTCAACGTTTTGGGATGGGAATTTTTTGAAAACTGTGGGGATTCGATGAGTATGAGGACGAAAAAATAATTAAAATATGTAATGTGGATTACCCGAAATTGTACTCGCAAGTATTAGGGACGAAAAATATCTACATGTTTTAGTGTTTAAAAATTTACTTTTAATTAAAAATTATTTGAATGAGGTAATATTTTACTAAATTAGTTATTTAAATTTCTAAGTCAACCCTAATCATAATCAAAACCTATTTAATGCCCTAAGAATTTAAAGTATGAGTTATTGGGTTAATTAGAGTTTTAACTAGGTAACTAATTTATTAGGGGAACAAATTAATTAAAGTGAAACGATTTTGTTACTAACTTTAAAAAATTTAAATTAGGGGATCTTTTTATTTAACCTAAAAGATTCTAATTAAAGGCTCTAATCTTAAAACAAAAGGACAAAGACATTAACTAAATTTAAACAAATAGGTAGATGCGAATAAATAAACAAACACAATAATGATCAAAATGGATAGAAAAAAATTAAAGAACATAATTGAAAAGGAAAATGATGAGATTGGGAGAAAAGAAAGTTGAGGTATTGCGGTGCAATATCCAGCAAAGAAAGACGCGGGTCGTGGCTCAGATCCAGATCATCAAACATTTGATATGAAACCCCTTCTTTAGATGATGAAAATCATCTGCCTCTAAGTATGCTTCTATTTGTGCCTCCACTTTATAATAGTGGGTTTAAGGTTTAGAATGTGGGGTTTAAAGTTGGGGCTTAAGGTTAGGGTGTAGGGAATTAGAGGTATGGTGTATTTTTTAGGGTTTAGAGTTTAGGGTTTATGATATGAAAATTAGGGTTATGGGGTAAATTTTAATTTTTAAGTATTTTTAGGCATGTACATAGAAGGAGGCATGGTTAGGGGCAGAAGATTTTTACCCCTTCTTTAGAACACTCCTATGTTCTTCACCCAAAACCTTACCTAGATTTTATTTAAGACTAAAATTATTACCCAAATATGTATCGGGTCAGTTCCGATCATTTCAGTTTTAATTTGGGTCATTGGTGATAAAGGTCAGGTATCGGGTCAGTTCCAATCATTTCGGTTTGATTAATGTCGAGTCGGGTCAATATTAGGATAATAAAAGATCGGTCGATTTTAATTGGATTTTTAGGCGGTGTTAGCCTTTTTACACCTATGACTTATAAAGTTAATATATTTGACTTTTTGGCGAGCTGTGAGGCAACTCACATCTTATCTTTCTTTATTTGTTTTAATATCTTTTTTATTTCGAGTTGTCTTTGGTTTGGATGAAATTAGTATCGGTCCATTCGGGTTGGTTTCAATTCAGTTCGATTTATTTCGTATTTTGGATCAAATTTAAATCATTGGGTTCAACTCGATTTCGAATCTCGGGTCAAGTTTACGGGGTCTAGTCCTTATGCATCCTTCCTACCGAACATATTTTCTCTGCTACCAGTTTCCGGATGAAACTGAAGGAGATAAAAAGTGAGTGGTAACTAGTAAGGTTTTGAATGTATGTTGTTATGCATATCCAATGTGTACAATTTACAAATTTCAAATCTTTGGAAGAAATCATGAGCTATATCACTTCGCAACTTCCAAGTACATAACCAATTCGTCTGCTACGAACAAAGGCAGCGTGGGTTAGCATGTCAGTTGTGTGTATTTTTCACGAGAACCGTAACAAAACAGCTGCAAAGTTGTTTTCTTCAAAATCTGTGCACCCTTTTTGCCTTAATTTCTGGCTAAAGCCTTGTAAAGTTAGATGCCAACCCCCCCACCCTTATCACCATAAAAGGCGTGCTTGCATCTCTAGATAATCAAGGAATAACTTTTACACCAGCATTTCTGGTATTTGAAGTCCTGTGATATGGATATGTGGAAGTTATTCTTGGTTGTGTTTTCGTTGGCTTTGGCTTTTCGGTTTGCTGAATGCTTTGATTACCGTGAGAGCGATTTGGCCTCGGAAGAGAGCCTGTGGGATTTGTACGAGAGATGGAGGAGCCACCATATGATCTCCCGCGACACGAAGGAGAAGCAAAAGCGTTTCAATGTGTTCAGGGAGAATCTGAAACATATCCACAGCTCCAACCAGATGAATAGGCCTTACAAGTTGAAACTGAACAAGTTTGCAGACACGACAAACCACGAGTTCATGAGTACAAGGAGCTCGAAGATTAGCCATTACCGGATGCTACATGGTCCTAGGCGGATGACTGATTTCCGGCACGGCCAAGTTGATAACCTTCCTCAGTCCATCGATTGGAGGAAAAAAGGAGCAGTTACTGGTATCAAGGACCAAGGCAAATGTGGTAAGGACTTGTTTTCTTTTCTCAACAGTCAATTTACAAATCACATGTTGCTTTGAAGTAACTCAAGTTTATTGATGTCACAGGAAGCTGCTGGGCATTCTCAACTGTAGTTGCAGTGGAGGGTGTAAACAAAATCAAAACAGGGGAGCTTGCGAATTTATCCGAACAAGAGCTAGTCGATTGTGATAAGGACAACCAAGGCTGTAATGGAGGATTGATGGAACAAGCATTCGAGTTCATCAAGCAAAGTGATGGACTAACTACCGAGAAAATCTACCCATACGAAGCCAAAGACGAGTCCTGTGACTCGTCCAAGGTAACAAAAGAAAGCTCTTAAATTTAATACTGCTTATACACACACACACACATATATATATGTATGTATGTATGTATAATGTATAATGTATGATGATGATGAGATGAAAATGACTGACTGCTGATTTTTCAGTTGAATGGTCCTGTGGTGATCATCGATGGCTATGAAATGGTACCAGAAAAGGATGAGAACGCTCTGATGAAAGCTGTTGCACACCAACCTGTTTCTATTGCTATAGATGCTGGTGGCAAGGATTTCCAGTTCTACTCGGAGGTAACCAAAATTTTCAAACCATAAAACCCGATAAAGACCGGTTCTCGAACCGTATCTATTATAACATTCTGGTACCTATTATTTGGCAGGGTGTATTCACAGGAGACTGTGGCACGGAGCTGAACCATGGGGTAGCAGTGGTAGGCTACGGAGTAACCGATGACGGGACAAGGTACTGGATTGTGAAGAACTCGTGGGGCGAAGATTGGGGAGAAAAGGGTTACATAAGGATGCAGCGAGACATCGATGCTGGAGAAGGCCTTTGCGGTTTAACCTTGGAAGCCTCCTACCCTGTCAAGTTGCATTCGAACAACGTTAGGAAAGCTTCTTCCCAAGAGGAAAAGGATGAACTCTGAATTCAGTACATTGTTGTGTTGGTCAAGTTTATTTATATATGCTGAAATGACTGAAGTAGTAGTGTCATGATACACAAACTAGGTGTTTTACTATGTTGTGTTCTTGTGAAATGCTTTCAAACGGTGATACAACATGGTAGATGCTTCAAATTTGACATAATACTTTAGGTAAATTTGATAGCTAAATAAGAATGTTTCTCATTGGTATTTTTTTTTCTTTTGAGGTAAACTTGAAAAAAAATGGAGTTTAGTATTGAATTGAGACAATTAATTAAGCCTTATTAACAATTATTCGAGATTGGCCTGTCAATTTTAAAATAAATATTAAATCTTTTAAGTAATGTTAGGATTTCAGATTTTAACATTGTGAATAGTACAATTAAGATAGAAAAGTCAGTCTATAATAGATCTCTATGGTACTTAATTCAAATTAACCAACTAATTTATTAAATACCAGAGATTAAAAAACAATTGTTTGAGAAAAAAACATAATCAATACATGTTATGTATTACAAGGGTAACGTTGCACATATAGAAAAAAAAAACATGTGTTCACTATTATACAATCGTTAGCAACTGTTCAAATATTTTATATACAATCGTTAGCAAAGATTAATGGATAATCAATTAAGTAAGCATATTTGTCATGTGGAAAAGGATTTAGCCATGTGCCATATTTGTATTGGGACCGATAATTAAAACGTGCATACAGACCGAATGAGATCGTGTTTGATTCATTTTTAAGATAATCATCTGATGCTTGATGTAATCATTGAGTTTAATAATTTTATTTAAAAAAAAATATGTGAAAATATTAGAAAAGATTAGTATTTTTATAATTTTATCAATATTCATAAAAAAAATCTCATGGCAATATATAATATATCAAGAAAGTATCGTATGCATTCAGAGGCGGAGGGAGGCAAGTGTAGCCCTGCCCTCCCCCAACTTTTAAAAATTTAAAGATTAGTCTTTTAAAAATTTTAATTTGACCCCTACAAATTTTAAAAAGTTTTATTATGTTTTAAATTTCTGAATGTTCTTAATTAAATCATCTTCTAAATTTTTAAAATTTTCTCATTATGTCTCAATTTTTTAAATTTTTTAGTTAAACACATTTTTTTTGAAAATTTAAAATTAACCCTTCAAAATTTTTAAAAAATTTAATTGAGGCCTTCAAACTTTTTGAAAATTTCAAGCAAGCTCCCCCAAATTTTATTGTTAAGATCCGCCCATGTATGCACTGGCGGTTTCGTTTCCACAAACGTTTTAGTTTTAATGTTTACGGACCTAGTTTAGGTTTTAGTGTTAGTATTTAGGGTTTAGGGTTAATATTTAGGGTAATATGATTAGGGATTTAAGTTTTAATCCATAAACCCTAAATTTTAAGCATAAACTCTAAATTCTAACCATAAATCATAAATTTTAAACCCCTAAACTGAGCCCATAAACCCTAAAGTTTCCACAAGCACTTATGCATGGAATAATTACTCTATTGTATTTCAAATCCTTTATGAAAATAAGTGGATGAAAATCGTTGACCCCCTAAATATACTCCTTTCTCTTCCCCACATTAAAAACTAGGTTTAGGGTTCAGGGTATATGGAATTGGAGTAATGTGTATTTTCAGGGTGTAAGGTTTTGAATTTATGATTAAAGTTTAAAATTTATTTTTTTTTAATTTAGTGTTTAGGCATAGGAAGGTACATATCTAGGGTAGAAAATTTTTGTTTAAAATAAGTACATGTTATAAACAAAACTTCTCAAATCTAAGCCATGGAAAAAAAATTATCATTCCTCAGTTACTCAAACCACCTTGAATTCTTTTTATTCTTTACATGTTATGTAAAAAAATGTCTTGGTCTATATCAGGCAGAATTCGATGCCAGTTAAAACGATTTTAGGTCGATTTTACTTTTAACTCGGTTGAAATTATTACTATTATATAACACATTAAGTGCAGTAAGTTTGAGTGTACCAAGCACAATTTTTTTCGATTTAGAACTTGAAAAATTATTGATAATTTAGACAGTGGTGGATGCTTTTAAGGACTAGTGGAGCCGCCCCTCAAAATTTTAAGAAATCTAAATTTTATCTTTAAACTTTTTAAAAATTTTAATTTAATCCTCTTGAATTTAAAAAAAATATATTAAGCTTTAAAATATGAATATTTTTAATTAAATTTCCTCTCAAATTTTAATTTTTTTGGTTAAATCTCTCAAAATTATTAAATTTTTTAGTTAAACCATATAAGTTTTTTAATTTTTTTTGTTTAAGCCTTCAATTTTTTAAAAAATTTAAGTTAACCCTCTTAAATTTTTATTTCAAGTTCCGTTACTGAATTTAGATATCGTATTATAAAAAATTTGCAGTTTTAAACCTAGAAGGAAACCAAATATTATATAATATTTTCTGGATCAATGGCGTAACTATAAAGGGATTAATATGGGCCACAACCCTCACAAAAATATTAAGAAAAACTATAATAAAGTTGCTTTTTCTACTTTGACCCCTCAAAAAATATAAAATTCAGTGTTGGCCCTCTAAATTGTATTTTTTTAAATGACCCCCTCAGTGGCGGATCTAAAAATTTTAAAAATAAGGTCCAAAATAATTTTTTTCTCAAATAGGTATGCAGATTTTCATTCCCCTGCACACTAAATTAATTTTTATGAAGAAATTAAACACTAGAAAATTTTCCCCAAAAAATGGGGTACAATTGCCCCATAGTGGCTATGTAGGTCCGCCACTAAACTCCTCAACAAATAATATTGAGTTCCGCTAGTGTTATGAACATTTATGCGATGATGTTAAAATGATAAATATCGCAGGCAGCGGTCAGGGGCGGTTCAAAGATTTTAGGGGCCCTGTGCAATTTATTAAAATATGGCTCTTAATTTATAATCATTAAGAGATATAAGTGTTTTTTAATAAAAAAAATACTTTAATACAAAAAATATTATTAAATTATCCTATTAAGCAACAAAAAATTGACTTATAAACATCTAAATATCAAACATTTTCACTTCAAAATTATCATTCTTTTTGCATGTTTTAAGTTTTAAATAATTTTTTATATACACATAATTATATATATAATTTTATAATTTTTTATAAATATTTAATTTAATTTAAGTTCTCTATTTTCGGGGCCCCTCTCTCTTGGGGGCCCTGTGCGGTCGCTCCTATCGCGCCTGTCTAAAACCCCCACTGGCAGCGGTACATGCATGCATCTTTGTCCCAAAGATTTGTGTAGGTGATGGAGTGATCATATTTCTGAGAACATGTACGAACACGATCCTTAGATTAATACAAACAAATGTGGTTGATGAGTGTGAGAACAAAAATCTGATTTATCCCCAACATGAAGATCTAAACTGTCTACTTCTGTTCACACTTCAGCCGCATGCATTCCTCCATAGTTTAACGGCGTAGGTTCCCTAACCACCATGAAAACGACAACCCTAGAGGCTGCGACTGGATTGCCGATGATGATGGAGCTGCAAAATTAGGAACCACACCCCAACATTGAATATGGAAAGTTGTGGAAAGAATAATCCAGGGTGTTCTCATTACTCATTAGCTCATCGAGACTGATGGAAGGTGCCTGCATGTGCATTGAGTTGGAGAACATGCTCAAACCAAACACCCAAGTTTAACTTCCACTTGGCCGTTTCCTATTCATTCATCCTCTTAGCAATTTGGTAGGCCGAAGATAAACAAAACGAGATCAACATAAAATATGATATACGCAAAAAAACGAGATTTAACGTGGTTTACGTATAAATACAAAGTTAGGTTAGAAAGAGAGAACAAAACATAAATGTTGAAAAAGTAAAAACTCATAATTAATCCATTTTTTTAAAAAATATACAAAATAAATGGTGCGGGGATAAGTGCTCCTCTCAAACTATATGTAGCATGGTCGAATAAAAATTCCTTACCCCTTTTCGATGCCCCTATTTATACCTCACACTAAAAATTAGTTTTGCGTTAAGGTTAAAATTTACGAAATTAGGAGTATGATGTATTTTTAGGGTTTAGAGTTTAGCAATTAGTGTTTAGAATTTAAAATTTAGAGATAGAACTTAAAATTTAATATTTTTAGTGTTGAAATATAAAAAATAGCACTGAAAAATGACAAATAATTTTTATCCAACATCGTCATTGTCCAAAAAAAACAAATAATCACTATAAATATAGAGATCACAAAGAGTACAAAATATATCTCAAATTCGGTGTATTCAAAATATATTTTTGAACACCTTTACGATATCTATCTCTGCAACATAACATGACCATAATAGTTGTGAAATCTTTAACAGAATTACATCTCTCTAGAATAATTTTTTTCTCATTATTATGAATTTAAATTTACGTAAATATTTAACTCATCCCTATTCGCTCGGAAACCTTCCATTAAACTGTCCATTCTGTGCTGTCATTATATATTGTTTGAGCTTATCCTTTTCCCCCATCACCATTCAAAGAAGCTGAGACTTTGTGAATCATCATGTCCGATCAGTCTAATGGCTCACCGGTAAAGCGCCGTCTGAGGTGCAGATCGAGAAGGTCCGGCGGCTGCAGAAGTAGGGTTCCGATGAACAGGAGGGGTTCTAATTCCAACCCTTTCCAAAGGAAGGTAAAGACGTTGAAGAAGCTGATTCGGAACAAGGAAGCGGTGGGTTTGGCTGGTCTTTTCAGGGAGACGGCTGAGTATATATTGTGTTTGCAGATGAGGCTCAAAGTGATGCAGGTTATGGTGAAAGTTTTGACAGGTCCTGATGTGTGATGATATTCATATTCATATTCATATTCATATTCTTTCTTCTTCTTTATGTTGTTTGTTAGCCATAGGAGTTTGTTTTCATTGTATTAGAAATGTAGGTACATGGATTTATGTTGTTAAGATTGGATTGTAGTAGATTTGATCATTCTATTTGTGTGAAAAATGAAGTTTGGATCGGATTGAGTATGAGTTTGCAATCTTTGTTGAGTGGGTCTTGGTGCCCGGAGTAGCATCCAATTTTTTTGAGCCAAAGGCATTTAACAAAACAAGACACATACATGAGATGAAGAACAAATAAGACAACCGGTCACAAACCGACTCGAAAAGACCAATCAACAAAAAAATCGAAAAAAAATTACAAAATCAAATTGAAAAGAATCGTTCGACAAAAACGAAACAGAAACACAAAACACTAAATCAATCAAACAACAAAAAGAAGCACATTACATAAAAAAATCAACATTGAAGAAGGCACAACAAGCACACAACGTCGACAAGAGAAATCGAGACACTATTGGCTACAAACATACTAGCATGTGTTTGTAGTCTTTTCTCCTAACGAGCAAATGGGTAAATGGAAAAGGTATCACAGATTAAGGTCCCGTTTTTGGTTGTCGTTAGGGTCTTCAACGCTCGTTTATCTTTTATTTTTACGTCAAATAGCATCGGTTTAGTCCTTCAATGTTCGTTTGTCCATCATTTTTAGTATCCAAACGGGCATTTGATGACAGCTGAAAAATTTAGTTTTTGGCCAACGAGCGTTTGCCTCCCAACGTTGTTTGCATCCGCAATGGTAATATCTTATTAAAAACCCTTGAAAGCAATATACAACCGAATAATATAACGAGATGAAACTATCTTTTTTTAACAAGGTTTGAAATTTAAATTTTGAAGTTATGATGGAGCAACTGAACTAAGAGAGTCCACTTTATAATTAGCCTTCGGTAATAATATATATCAACAAAAAGAATCTGGATGAAATATTCGATTTGATCCGATTATTCGCTGACTCGATCTGAAAATTCGGATATCCGATTTGATTTTTATTTTTAAATCGGGTATCTAATCTAAATTTTAATTTTTCAGTTCGGATACAAATCACAATATTTAAAGTTTTGGATTATCCGAAAATTAGAAATATCCGAAATTCAAATATTCATAAATATGAATCTTGTTATTTTTAGTAATTTGATGTTTGTTATATCCAAAAATTTGAAAATTGAAATTTTTATAGATGTGAATCTTGTTATATATGATAATTTGTTGCTTGTTATATTCAAAATTCTAAAATTTTCATAGATACACACCCTCAAAATTCGAAAAAATAATTAAACTAAATTATAAATTCGAATAATCGAATATCCGATCCGAATATCCAATATCTGATTCAAGTATCAGATATCCATTTTTTGATCGGATACGAATTGCTATTTTACCGATCTAAAATTTCGAATATATATTTTTCCAGGTCCGATCTAATCTTATATCCGAAAATGCACACCTCTAATTAAAATATATTCAAATTTTAACCGAAACATAAATTAAAAAACAATTATATTTAAACACATTGAATTTTCCAACACCACAACATAAATTAACATATTTAGTTTATATTTTTTGTATTAACTGACTAATTCAGATCAGATATGTTGAAGTCTATTATGAGGATGGCTCTTATAACTCAATTTGTTCAATTTATAACATTATGATTCAAAATTTTAACTTTCTCGAGCAAGCACATTTGGTCGGTTGGCCAAACTGCTCATTTTTGTTCCCTCATACTCCCTTAGGTCATGAGTTTTAGACTTACTAGGAACACTTCATTCATTTCTCTAGAATCCTCTTTGTCCTCTCCTCTAGGTAGGATTAGGATTAGAATTTGTCATTTTTTTTACTTTCTCATCCGATTATACCAACCAATTGTTGGTAATTTGTGATTTTTTTAATTTAAAATATAAATTAGTTTACCAACAATCAGTTGGTCTAGCGAGATAAAATGTCAGGTCACTTAAATAATGTCAGAGGTTCGAATTATAATATTATGAATAAAGAAAAATGATTTGGGAGGGTCGCCTTATAACGAGATACCAATGGTTAAAAAAATACAAATCATTTTACCTTACCCTTATAATTAGGGGTGGGCAAAAAACTCTACCCGACTCGAAAATCTGAATTATTCAACTCGAAATTTTTTTAAATAAAATTTGAGTTATAAATGTAAATTTGAATAACGAAATGTTTAGTAATTATGTGAAACTAAAATTGATTTTGATATAACACATAAACTTAAGGACCAATTTGCAAAACAATAAATTTTTAAGTACTCTTTAAAGTCTCACAAATTGACAAGTATTTTTAAACAAAATAATATTTAAAGACAAGTTCTTAAACATATAAATTCTCTAAGTCTTTTCCTATGTTTTTCAAGCCTAACTATGCAAAAACGCCCAGGCGTATCGATACTCTTATGCGTATCGATACCCTCTTTGGCTACTGGAATTTTGATTTTCAAACTAAAGTATACTGAAACGGCCATGCGTATCGATACCCTTATGCATATCGATATCCTCTTTTGCCACTGGAATTTTAATGGAGTTACCGTACTGATACGCCTTGCAACCGTATCGATACAATATTCATCTGGGCAACTCTTTCATGAAACCGTACCGATACGCCTTGCAACCGTCTCGATACGATAATCATATCTTTGAAAAATCTGAGCATTTAATTATTCGACCGTTACTTGTCAGTTGGTTGGTTTCCCAATTTTTAAAAGACCGTTATACCGTACTGATACGCTTGGTATGCGTATCGATATGCTTTTTATGAAAACTTGACTTGGGATTCCAGTGAGCAAAGATCGTATCGATACGGCCTTCCGTACCGATACGCCCCTTAAAACCGTATCGGAACGCCTTCTATGCGTATCGATACGCTCTGTTTTTAGGCACAACGTCTCTTTCCTCTTTGATGCAGGTATCGATACACCCTTCTCGAGTACCGATACGGTAGGTTGTAGAGCTGCATTTATTGCGGGAAAAATGCTCACAACGGCTCTGACGATCCCAACTACCCAAACGGCTAGAAATCAATGCAAGGGTATAAAAACAAGATTCAATTGACCAAGCAACAACTATTGAACCTACAAGCAACATCAAAGCAAAAACCCAAACCCTAGTGCTCTTCAAAGTCAAATTCTTGCACTCAACTCTAGTGATTTCATTTGTTATCTTGTATTGTGAGTTTGGGGAGTTTGAAATTGTATTTGGGTAAACATTTATCCTTTGAGAGGAATTGTTTGAGTTTACCAAATTCTTATCTTTGTAAATTGAGTGAATTAAACTTTGGGTAGAAAGCTTAGTCAATTTGTAAGGTTACCTCCTCATCCAAGAAAAAAAGAAGAATTCAAGTAGTGAATTGGTTGAAATTCCTTAGTGGGAACTAAGGTAGTGGATGTAGAGTTCCTTTGGAAAACTTGAACCACTCTAACCACTTGTGTCATCTTTTATTTTTCACTCATACCTCCCACCAAATTTTTAATTGTCAATTCACCCCCTCTTGGCAATTTGCAATTGTGTGATCAACTCAACAATTGGTATCAGAGCTACACTCATTGGAAGAATTACAACCCTCTTGAGTCGATTCTAGGAGAGTTTGATCAACAACTAGTCAAGCAATGACATCCACCTCCAACTCCAGCCTCTATGAGTCTCAATCTACCACCAAGCCACCATTCTTCGATGGGGATAACTACCCATATTAGAAGAATAGGATGAGGCTCTTCATCAAGTCCACCGACTACATGGTGTGGGATGTGGTTGAAGAAGATACATACATTCCCATGAAGAGAGATGGAGAAGCTAGACTTGTCCCAAAAGTAAAAGCCGAAATGACGGATGATGAAATAAGAAGGATGCAAGTGAATGACAAAGCTCTTTATGTGATATTTTGTGCACTTGGTCCAGATATCTACTCCAAGGTGTCTTCAATCGAAAATGCCAAGGAGGTTTGGGGTACCCTCGAGACAACATATGAGGGAACTAGTGATGTCAAGGAGACAAATATTGGGCTACTCAATCTAAGCTATGAAAACTTCAAGATGGATCCCGATGAAAGTGTCTCCAAGATGTTTGATCGATTCTCGGTCATTGTCAACAGATTGAAGGGGTTCGGCGAGATCATCCCCGAAGACAAACTAGTGAGGAAATTATTGTACTCTCTTCCGGAGTCATGGGATGGCAAGAGAACAGCTATTATTGAAGCTCGAGATTTGAAGACTCTCAAGCTTGATGCTCTTGTTGGATCTCTACTCACCCATGAGATCATGATGAAGGGAAGAGAAGAAGAGAAGAAAATGGTTGAGAAGAAGGATGTTGTGAAGAATAAAGTTGGAATCGCTCTTAAAGCTTCATGTCAAGAAAGCGATTCAAGTGAAGATGAAGATGAGGAGATGGCCATGTTGGCCAAACGGTTCACTCGCTTCATGAAGTCTAATCGTGGCAGAAAGTTTATTAGAAAAGGAGACTTCAAGAGTAAGAGTAAGGAAGAGGGGAAGGACCAAATCACTTGCTATGAATGCAAAAAGCCCGGTCACATCCGTTCCGAATGTCCTTAATTGAAGATGAAGAGCTTTGGGAAGAAGAACAAGCTCAAAGCTCAAATAGCAACTTGGAGTGACGATGAGTCATCCGAGGAAGAGGAGGAAGTGGCCAATCTATGTCTCATGGCCATTGATGATGAACTAAAGGTAAATTCTAACTTATCTAATTTTGATTTTACTTTTGATGGGCTTCAAGATGCTTATGATGAATAGCAAGAGGTTTACGATGAGTTAGTAAGAAAATATAAAGAATCCATTTTGAAAAACAAGAAAACCATTTCCGATTTGAAAAATCAAAATGAGACATTTTCAAAAACTAACTCCGAATTGGAAAAGAAAGTTTTGTTTTTAGTAAATCTTTCAAATGATCTTAAAACAAAAAATCTTGAACTTGAAAAACTTCTTTCCGATTTTCAAGATTATCACACAAAGGAAGTGTATAATCTTAAAACATCAATTGCTATTGGGGAAAACAATTTTGAAAAAGGAAACACTTCTAAATCCCAATATGTAAAAAGAAAACCTTTTATTCTTAAACAAAGAAATTATTATAAGCAATCTAGAGGTCAAAAGGTTAGGAGTGTTTGGGTTCCTAAGGAACTCATTATTTCTAATAATATGAATGATATTGCTTCTTGGATTCCTAAGGGAACCAAAATTTTGAAGGCTAACACACATGGACCCAAAATGATTTGGGTACCAAAAATCAAGGCTTAATTTCTTTGTTTGTAAGGGGAGCATTGCTACAAGGCAAAAGCTTCAAGCCAAAACTCATGGTACCTTGATAGTGAATGCTCAAGACATATGACCGGTGACAATACTAGATTCGTGGAACTAAAGCCAAAGAGTGGTGGAGTGGTAACTTTCGGTGACAACTCCAAAGGCCACATTGAAGGAATAGGCTCCATTGGTAATCACTCTTCTATTTTCATTGAAAATGTTTTGTATGTCAATGGTCTTAAACATAATTTATTGAGCATTAGTCAATTATGTGATAAGGGTTTTAATGTTTTATTTGATAAAAGTGGTTGCAAAATTGTAAACATTAAAACAAATCAACTAATGCTCATAGGACATAGAATATGCAATATATACATGGTGCATTTAGATGACATCCATCCATCTCATACATGTTTAGTTGCACATGATGAACATGACTCATGGCTTTGGCATAGAAAATTAGGACATGCTAGCATGAGTGTCTTAGAGAAATTAATTTCCCTTAATCTAGTTAGAGGTTTACCCAAACTTAAATTTTCTAATGATAAAATTTGTGATGCGTGTTCAAAGGGTAAACAACATAGAACTTCATTTAAATCCATTAATGATGTCTCTACTAGTAGATGTTTACAATTGATTCACATGGATCCTTTTGGGCCTATTAGAACTATGAGCTTGGGTGGTAAATCATATGCTTTTGTGCTTGTAGATGACTATTCTAAGTTTACTTGGGTTCTATTCTTAAGTACAAAAGATGAGGCTTTAGAAAAGTTCATCACATTTTCTAAAATAACTCAAAATGATCTTGAACTTAAAATTTCTCACATTAGAAGTGATCATGGAACCGAATTTCAAAATCTAGGTTTTGATGAGTTTTTAAATGAAAATGGGATTAGCCACAATTTTTCTGCACCTCGCACTCCTCAACAAAATGAGGTAGTTGAGAGGAAAAATCGAACTTTAGAAGAAATGACTAGAACCATGCTTTGCGAAAATAATTTACCTAAATATTTTTGGGCGGAAGCCACAAATACCGCTTGCTATATTATAAATCGAGTAATGATTAGGCCGATTTTGAAGAAAACACCTTATGAGATTTTAAAATCTAAGAAGCCTAACATTAGCTATTTTCATCCTTTTGGTTGCAAGTGTTTTGTTTTGAATAATGGTAAAGAAAACTTAGGTAAATTTGATGCTAAAAGTGATGAAGCTATTTTCTTAGGGTACTCTTTAAACTCTAAAGCCTATCGTGTATTTAATAAAAGAACTCTAGTAGTTGAAGAGTCTATACATGTTGTTTTCGATGATAACCTCCTTCCGAGGAAGGAATCTTGTGATGATGATGATGTATGAATCCTTGATGCCATTGATGGAGAAAAAATGTCAAAGGTGGATGAGGTTCAAACTAAAGATGAGGATACACAAGATCCACCTCTTGAAGCCTTGAAGGACTTGGCTCTTGAGGAAAAGGAGGTGTCTTACCCAAGGGAGTTCAACTATGTCAAAGGTGGTGAAATCTTGGGTGATCCATCTAAGGGGGTAACTACTAAATCCTCTCTCAACTTAATGAACCATGTTGCATTTCTTTCATGTATTGAGCCTAAAAATATTAAAGAAGCTTTAAAAGATGATTTTTGGATTTTGGCCATGCAAGAGAAATTAAATCAATTTGAGAGAAGTAAAATTTGGACATTAGTTGAAAGGCCTAGTAATCAATCTACTATAGGAACTAAATGGATATTTAGGAATAAATTAGATGAAAGTGGTAATATAGTGAGAAACAAGGCTAGGCTTGTTGCTCAAGGCTATACCCAAGAAGAGGGAATTGATTTTGATGAGACGTATGCACCCGTAGCTAGGATGGAAGCCATTAGGATGCTTTTAGCATTTGCATGTTATAATAATTTCAAGCTTTTTCAAATGGATGTGAAAAGTGCCTTTTTAAATGGTTTTATAAATGAAGAAGTGTATGTTGAACAACCACCGGATTTTGAGGATTCAAAATTTCCAAACCATGTGTTTAAACTAACAAAAGCTCTTTATGGTTTAAAACAAGCTCCTAGAGCTTGGTATGAGAGACTTTCAAATTTCTTAATTAAAAGGGGTTTTGAAAAAGGAAAGGTGGATACTACACTCTTCATAAAAAGATATAACAATGACATCTTAGTAGTACAAATCTATGTTGATGATATCATTTTTGATTCTACTAATGAGTGTTATTGTAAAGAATTTTCTAAGCTAATGCAAGGTGAGTTCGAGATGAGCATGATGGGGGAGCTCTCATTCTTTTTTGGGACTCCAAATCAAACAAAGGAAAGATGGCACCTTCATAAATCAAGTTAAGTACGTGAATGATATGCTCAAAAAGTTCAGCTTAGAGAATGCAAAACCTCAAGCCACACCTATGAGTTCTTCCATAAAGCTTGACAAAGATGAATGAGGTAAGTGTGTTGATTCTAAGCTTTATAGATCCATGATAGGTTCTTTGCTTTACCTTACCGCAAGTAGACCGGATATCATGTTTAGTGTTTGCTTGTGTGCTAGGTTTCAAGCTAGTCCTAGAGAATCACACTTAGTTGCCATTAAGAGAATTTTTAGATACCTTAGAGACACACCTACCTTAGGCCTTTGGTATCCTAAAGATTCTTCCTTTAGCCTTCACGTGTATTCGGATGCGGATTATGGGGGATGTAAGATAGATAGGAAAAGTACTTCCGGGACATGCCAATTCTTAGGTAGTATGCTCGTATCTTTGTTCTCTAAGAAACAAAATAGCGTAGCCTTATCTACCACCGAAACGGAGTACATATCTGTAGAACTAATGTTTTGATATAATAATTGAAAAATGTTTTGGACTGATTTAAAAAGTATTTAAAACATTTCCAAAGTCCAAACAACTTGAAATAATATTTAAGGAATTTTTCATAAAGGTTTTTCATGTTTTCAAAGGCCAATTTTCACAAAACTGACCATGTGTTTCGAAACACCTTAGGGCGTTTCGAAACAGGTGCCTCCAGTGGCCAAAACGTTTCGATACTCGTATCGAAACGGGGCCGGCGTTTCGAAACAGGCTAGGCCGTTTCGATACGCCCACGTGGCACTGACCCCAACGGTCACAAACCCCAACGGCTCTTTCCCAACTAACTTTTAAATGCAGGTCGTTTCGATACGGGCTAAGGGCGTTCCGATACGCGTTCCGAAACGGCAAGGGGGTGTTCCGAAACGGGTACCCTGACAGACTGCAACGGCTCTTTCTATATTGAGGGTGTTCTGAAACGGGTTCGAGCGTTTCGAAACGGGGAGCTACAGAACTGCATTTATGGAGGGAATTAAAGGCTCCAACGACTCTATTTCAACTCCAACGGTCCTAAACGGCTATAAACTCAATTGGGAGTATAAAAGGGACCTCCAAGCATCAAGAGAAGACTAATGCTTCAATTGTCAATCAACAAATGATCAAGAAATTGTCTTAGTGCTTAAAGTGTCATTTCTTGTATAGACAAACACTAGTGAGCCAAAATTGTCAAATTTGCTCAAGTGTTTTAGGTTTTGGGTGAGTGCTTAATTGTGCAAACAAACACCTATTAGAGGGTTTAAGTTTGCTTTCATTTGTCTCTTTGTAAAAGAGGGTTTTGATCAAGGCTTGGGTAGAAGCTTGATCGGTTGTAAGGGTTTCCTCCTAATCCTAGAAAAGGGGACGAATCAATTAGTGGATTGATTGTGAAATCCTTAGTGGGAAGCTAAGGTAGTGGATGTAGGTGCTTGTTAGAAGGCCGAACCACTATAAATCTTTGTGTCTTTATTCTTTCTAGCTTCCTAAACCCTTCCACCCAAATATCCACCTCTCCACCACTTGGTGAGCATAATTGGTTGATCGAATCGAGCTCCACACAACCCAACAATTGGTATCAGAGCTTGGCTCAATCGGTGAGGATTAACATCCTATTGAGAAGATCCGGCAAGCTCGATCACTTTTTCATCAACCGGCTCAAATGGCGCAATCCATAGACAAACCGCCCTTCTTCGACGGAACCCACTATGCCCATTGGAAGACAAAGATGAAGTTCTTCATCAAATCAAGAGATTACAAGCTTTGGGATGTAGTTGAAGATGGTCCGTTCGTGCCTAAAAGAAATAAAGCGGAGTGGAGTGCCGACGATCGCAAGAAGATGGAGCTTAATTGCAAAGCCTTGCACATCTTGTTTTGTGCATTTGGCCCATCCATCTATGAGAAGATGTCTTCTTGTGAGAGTGCCAAGGAGGTATAGGACAAGCTTGAAGTCACATACGAGGGGACAAACGAAGTCAAGGAGACCAAGATTGGGCTCCTAACCTTGGAGTATGAGAACTTCAAAATGGATCCGGAAGAGAACATCGAGAAGATGTTTGATAGATTCTCCACCATCACCAATGGTCTTAAAGGTTATGGAGAAGCCATCCCGGAGGAGAAGCTTGTTCGAAAGCTCATCTACTCACTTCCCGAGTCTTGGGACTCAAAGAGGACCGCCATCATCGAAGCCAAAAATTTGAAGACTTTGAAGCTTGATGAACTCATGGGGTCTCTCCTTACTCATCAAATCATGAAGAAGAACAAGGAGGATGAGAAGAAGAGGGAAGAAATAAGAGCTATGGGAGAGAAGAAAATCAAAGGGCTTGGCATCAATGCTAGTGTCATGGCTCTCAAATCCTCCACTTGCCATCATGTCTACTCAAGTGAAGAGGAGGATGAAGATGAAGAGATAGTTCATCTCTTCAAGAAGTGTGCCCCTTTCATGAAGAAAGCTTTGAGAGAGCTTGAACGAGAACCTAAAAGAAAGGAGAGGGCAAGCACTTCAAGCCATAAGAAGAAGGCACAATTGGCTACTTGGAGTGATGAAGACTCCACCGATGATGAACAAGCCAACCTTTGCCTTATGGCCATCGAAGAAGATTCAAGGGTAACTTCTAATTCATCTACTTCATGTTCTTATTCCTTTGATGAATTACAAGATGCCTATGATGATTTGGTTTTAGATTTTAAAAGCCACATTTTGAAAAACAATAAATTGATTTCAAAGTTAAAAATTCAAAATGATTTGCTTTCTAAAACCAAACTTGAACTTGAAGCAAAACTTGAAGAGTTTGAGATAAAATGTCTTGATTTACAAAAATTGCTTCAAAATGTTCAAGTAGAAAAAGATTTGATTTCCAAAGAGCTTGAAAAGAAAAACAATTTTGGAAAATCAAATTTTTATGTTAGACAATCTAGTGCCCCTAGATTTGTGAATGGAAAATGTTTTAGAAGTGTTTGGGTCCCAAAAGGACTAACCACTTCAACTAAAAAGGATGAAATTGAAAAATGGATTCCTAAGGGGACTAAATTTTGTGCTACTAATGTTTATGGATCCAAAGCAATTTGGATACCAAAAATTACTTGATTGTCTATTGTAGGTGTGATGGAGATGTTCAACAAGTCAAACATTGAGGGGGAGCTCCATACACACAAGGAAGGACACTTGAAGAAGGAAGGCTTCACATCCTCCCTTGAGTTCAAGTGTTGGTAAAATTTTCTAGTTGTTTTGAATTTATTTGTCTTATTTTCTATTTAATTCAACTAGATGATCATATATGTTGGACTAACAATTCAATGATGCTTTGAGTAAGGGGGAGCCATTTTTAAAACCAAATTCTTACTTTTGTCAAATTTTTACCTCTATTGTTATTTTTGAACTTAATGTTTTAAATCTTTTTGATATAACAAAAAGGGGGAGAAATGGTTTGAAAAATTGAATTTTCAAATGAATAAGGGGGGCCTTATGTGAATTAAAATTTTAATCTCTTATTCACTTTTTAAAGTTAAAGGGGGAGAATTCCAAACAATTTTTCAAGTGGTTTTATTATATCAAAAAGGGGGAGATTGTAGAACTAATGTTTTGATATAATAATTGAAAAATGTTTTGGACTGATTTAAAAAGTATTTAAAACATTTCCAAAGTCCAAACAACTTGAAATAATATTTAAGGAATTTTTCATAAAGGTTTTTCATGTTTTCAAAGGTCAATTTTCACAAAACTGACCATGTGTTTCGAAACACCTTAGGGCGTTTCGAAACAGGTGCCTCCAGTGGCCAAAACGTTTCGATACTCGTATCGAAACGGGGCCGGCGTTTCGAAACAGGCTAGGCCGTTTCGATACGCCCACGTGGCACTGACCCCAACGATCATAAACCCCAACGACTCTTTCCCAACTAACTTTTAAATGCAGGTCGTTTCGATACGGGCTAAGGGCGTTCCGATACGCGTTCCGAAACGGCAAGGGGGTGTTCCGAAACGGGTACCCTGACAGACTGCAACGGCTCTTTCTATATTGAGGGTGTTTCGAAACGGGTTCGAGCGTTTTGAAACGGGGAGCTGCAGAACTGCATTTATGGAGGGAATTAAAGGCTCCAACGACTCTATTTCAACTCCAACGGTCCTAAACGGCTATAAACTCAATTGGGAGTATAAAAGGGACCTCCAAGCATCAAGAGAAGACTAATGCTTCAATTGTCAATCAACAAATGATCAAGAAATTGTCTTAGTGCTTAAAGTGTCATTTCTTGTATAGACAAACACTAGTGAGCCAAAATTGTCAAATTTGCTCAAGTGTTTTAGGTTTTGGGTGAGTGTTTAATTGTGCAAACAAACACCTATTAGAGGGTTTAAGTTTGCTTTCATTTGTCTCTTTGTAAAAGAGGGTTTTGATCAAGGCTTGGGTAGAAGCTTGATCGGTTGTAAGGGTTTCCTCCATATCCTAAAAAAGGGGACGAATCAATTAGTGGATTGATTGTAAAATCCTTAGTGGGAAGCTAAGGTAGTGGATGTAGGTGCTTGTTAGAAGGCCGAACCACTATAAATCTTTGTGTCTTTATTCTTTCTAGCTTCCTAAACCCTTCCACCCAAATATCCACCTCTCCACCACTTGGTGAGCATAATTGGTTGATCGAATCGAGCTCCACACAACCCAACAATATCCTTAGGGAGTTGTTGTGCTCAAGTCCTTTGGATGAAGCAACAACTTTTAGATTATGGTGTTGAAATAGAAACCATACCCCTTAGGTGTGACAACACTAGTGCCATTTGTCTCACTAAGAATCCCATCCAACACTTTAGAACTAAACACATAGAAATTAGACATCATTTCATTAGAGATCATGTTTTGAAAAATGATGTTGTTATAGAGTTTGTTGACACCTTGAACCAATTAGCGGATATATTTACAAAATCTTTAGATAAAGAGCGCTTTTGGACCCTTAGGAGAGAGTTATGTTTAACTAGCCTTTCTTGATCCCTTTTAGGTCCAAAAATGTCAAAAATTTGCTTGAAATTGTTTGTGATTCATGCTTGTGTTAATTTTGTTCTTTTTGCTTCTATGCATGTTGCTAGGGGGAGTATGCATTAAGTTTAGCCATTAAAACTTGTTCATTGGACATGTACATGCATTTAGGGACGTTTCAAATTAGATTTTTGCACTTAAATCTGTCAAAAATGCCTAATCTGGTAAAGGTGTATCAATACGTCTGAAGCGTATCGATACAGGTTGATAATTGGGAATCTTTGAAGATGAACGCGTATCGATACGACCCTTCATATCGATACGGTTAAAGTCAAGGGAAATAGTCAAAGCCAAGCGTACCGATACGGCCCCGCGTATCGATACGGTAGTAACGACGAATATAAAATTAGGGTTAAAGGGTATCGATACACGTGTATAGCGTATCGATACAGTCTAGACGGAGAGGCTATTTGGGGCTGCTATTTTTCAAAAACTTTAAAAACACAAAACCCCTATTTTCTCTCCAAAACCCTAGCCGCAATACCATATAAAAACCCCCCTCAATCCTTCAAATTTTACCATCAATCTTAAAAATTCTTTGAGGGTTTTTAATCTACACATCAAGGCTAAGCTTTGTCATCAAATCTTGTGCATTCACATCACCTCTTTCATCCAATCTAAGATTCAAGGTATAAAACTCTTTTTTTTTCTATTTTCTTTGATTTTCGTTTAATTTTTATTATTGTTTCAATTGAATTTTTGTACAAAACATGTTTGATTGTTATGGGTTTCAACTTCTTCATAAATTTTTTTTCCAAAAATCAAAATTTTTCATTCGAATATATTCTCTATTCGATTTTTTTAAAAAAAATATGCTTTCTTTTAATTTTTTGAGAATTGTAAATATCTCTTTAAAATTAAAATTCTTTTTACAATTACCTTGAATTATTAGAATTTATTGGATTGAATAGGATGTTAATCGCATACATATTCGAATCGCTTTTTTGATGTGTTTTTCAGGGTTATGGCACCAAAAAAGGGAACTAAGCGTCATCGTTCTACTTACAATCCTAATGAGGATATCGAGGGTAATCCTACACCTAACCTTCCTTATATCATCCAATTAAGTTTTCCCGATGCCATTGATATAGAACGATATAAACTTTTTCAAGGAATGAATCTTAGGGAAAAACGTGTCGTGTCAATCCCGTTTTTAAATTCTGCCCGGTTCAAATTTCAATACCTATCTTTGATTAAGCAATGGAAGTTTTTACCTTTTTGAGCATTCCTCCCATCCTATATAGGAATCTAGTCATCGTATTCTTTTCTAATATCGTATGTGTTCATGATGAAGCTAGGGAGAATGTCATTGCTATTGAATCTTCTGTTATGGGCAAAACCTTTCAAATTGATCAAACAATTTTATGTGATGTCTTTGGTTTTGAAAATGTTGGTATTGATGATGAACAATTCTTGGGTACGGGTCCTTTAGGCTCAGCAAAAATTTTAAATGCTCATGACTGTATCCTTCATCTTCTTGTCTCTTGGTTCCTACGACCATCGGGTGGGAAATATTCAACCATTCGTCAAACAGATGATTTTTGGCTTAGGTGTTTTAGAGAAGGTCATCATCCAAATCTTTGTCAAATTATGTTTGCCGACCTTGTCATTTTAGTTCAACACCGTCACACCAAACAAGTCTCATCCTTTTACTACTCAACGGCTTTGAGTCATCTCCTTCATTCCCTTGGCATTGATTGTTCACATGACTTTCCCGAAACCCTTGGCCTACCCATAGATGAGCGTTCTCTAGCTCGTTCCGGTTTCACTTATGTTGGTAATGAATGGGTTCGCAACACTCAAGATCCTCCACAAGATGCTTCGGTCGATGCCTCTCGTGCTTCTTCGAGCTCTCACCGTGCTCCGTTTGATTCCTCCTCCATGAATACTCTCATGACTTTCCTAAATGAGAAGTTTACCGCGATGGATACTCGATTCACATCCTTAGAAGATCGCGTCAAAGGTATGGAGAAGAAGATGGACACCATGGCTTCTCGCCAAAACTCCATGGATATTTCTCTTACCGCCTTTCATGGTGCTTGACTCAACCAAAACAGAAGGAATCAACCCTCTCAAGAAGATGAAAAAGAAGATGACGAGGACGATGATGATGAAGAAGGGGACGAGTAGTTCATGCATCTCATCTTAGGGCATTTAGTCTTTTATATTATGTTATTGCATTTTTTTAGGATCTAAATCTATGCCTATTATCTTGCTTTTAGGATGTTAAAATTTGGATTATGATGCTTGCTTTGAAGTTTATGCATTTGAACTATTATGTTTAATTTGAAGTTTTATGCATTTAAACTCTTATGATTGCTTTAAGTTTAATGAATTATTGTTGCTATTATGTTGCTATTATCCTTGTATTTTATTTGATCTAACAAAAAGGGGAGAAGGATCATAGAGTCAATGTTTTATTTTTTTGAAAATCTATCTTAAAGTAAGGGGAGAAAGCTTTTCAAGGTTTTAAAAAAAACTTAAAAATTTATTTATGGTTTTGTTATATCAAAAAGGGGGAGATTGTGAAACTAAAATTGATTTTGATATAACACATAAACTTAAGGACCAATTTGCAAAACAATAAATTTTTAAGTACTCTTTAAAGTCTCACAAATTGACAAGTATTTTTAAACAAAATAATATTTAAAGACAAGTTCTTAAACATATAAATTCTCTAAGTCTTTTCCTATGTTTTTCAAGCCTAATTATGCAAAAACGCCCAGGCGTATCGATACCCTTATGCGTATCGATACCCTCTTTGGCTACTGGAATTTTAATTTTCAAACCAAAGTATACTGAACCACCCAAGCGTATCGATACCCTTATGCGTATCGATACCCTCTTTTGCCACTAGAATTTTAATGGAGTTACCGTACCGATACGCCTTGCAACCGTATCGATACGATATTCATCTGGGCAACTCTTTCATGAAACCGTACCGATACGCCTTGCAACCGTATCGATACGATATTCATCTGGGCAACTCTTTCATGAAACCGTACCGATATGCCTTGCAACCGTATCGATACGATATTCATCTAGGCAACTCTTTCATGAAACCGTACCGATACGCCTTGCAACCGTATCGATACGATAAACATATCTTTGAAAAATCTGAGCATTTAATTATTCGACCGTTACTTGTCAGTTGGTTGGTTTCCCAATTTTTAAAAGACCGTTATACCGTACCGATACGCTTGGTATGCGTATCGATACGCTTTTTATGAAAACTTGACTTGGGATTCTAGTGAGCAAAGATCGTATAGATACGACCTTCCGTATCGATACGCCCCTTAAAACCGTACCGGTACGCCTTCTATGCGTATCGATACGCTCTGTTTTCAGGCACAACAGCTCTTTTCTCTTTGATGCAGGTATCGATACGCCATTCCCGAGTACCGATACGATATGCTGCAGAGCTGCATTTATTGCGGGAAAAATGCTCACAACGGCTCTATTGATGATCCTAACTACCCAAACGGCTAGAAATCAATGCAAGGGTATAAAAACAAGCTTCAATTGACCAAGCAACAACTATTGAACCTACAAGCAACATCAAAGCAAAAAATTCAAACCCTAATGCTCTTCAAAGTCAAATTCTTGCACCCAACTCTAGTGATTTCATTTGTTATCTTGTATTGTGAGTTTGGGGAGTTTGAAATTGTATTTGGGTAAACATTTATCCTTTGAGAGGAATTGTTTGAGTTTACCAAATTCTTATCTTTGTAAATTGAGTGGATTAAGCTTTGGGCAGAAAGCTTAATCAATTTGTAAGGTTACCTCCTCATCCAAGAAAAGGGGAAGAATTCAAGTAGTGAATTGGTTGAAAATCCTTAGTGGGAACTAATGTAGTGGATGTAGAGTTCATTTGGAGAATTTGAATCACTCTAACCACTTGTGTCATCTTTTATTTTTCACTCATACCTCCTACCAAATTTTTAATTGCCAATTCACCCCCTCTTAGCCATTTGCAATTGTGTGATCAACTCAACAAATTAGTTGATCAATTTTTAAGTTCAAGTCAAGTTTGTTAATTCTGCTTGATATATTATGTATATCACATGTGAAAAATATATATGTAAATCGTATATGAATATAGAAAGCCGTTTAAATTGAAATCAATATGTAATATAGCATTATAAATAATTACAATTAAATTGTACATAAATTCAAAAACTCAATTCGATTTGACTGAACTAGAATTTTATAAACTCAACTAGATTCGAATAAATTTTAAATAAAATTTAATTCGTGAAATAATTCCTTTAAATTTAAATAATTCAAAATATTTTGAATCGACTAAACTCGATAGATGATTGTAGTAATATGTAATTACATTTTATGGCAAAAAATAAAAAGAAAGAAAGAAAGAAGTACTTAACAATTTAGGGGTGTTCAAAATTACCGAACCCGAACTACCCGACCCGACTACCCGACTACCCGAACACAAATAACCTAGTAATTACCTTGATTTTTTTACCCGGGTCGGGCCTGGGTCACAAAAGTAGAAAATTTCGGGTACCCGGTTCCTAATTTTTTTATTTTAAATACAATTATTTTTTAAACAAAATATCATTATATTCACTATATTCCCAAATCAAACAACCTAACTTTTAAATCTCGATCTCTCAAATGCTCTCCCTTCACAATTTGCACTAATCTTCTCTCTCAATTTCACCGCACTCTCTCTCTATATATACAATATATTACAATTTAGAGTATTACAATATATGTATATACAATATATTACAATTAACAATTAAACAGTTTCACAGTAGGGAAATTAAACAATATTACAATATATGTATATACAATATATATATATATATATATATATATATATTTTACAGTAATAAGGATTTCACATCGAAAAAATAAAACTTGAAGTCTTGAATTTATGATAATCTACCGTAATAATAAAATACAATATAATTTGTAATTAGGATTTTAAAATTATATTTTTAGATGTTAGATTATGTAATTCGAACTTTTAAATTTGTGTATATATATATATTTTTAATTTAATAATTTAAAAATTAATAAAAATTCGGGTACCCGATACTTAAAATACCCGACGATCCGGGTACTCGGTACTTCGGGTACCTGAACACCCGGTACCCGGATTTGAACACCCCTACTTAACATTTGAGAGGCGCGTGACAACCTATTAACAATTCATATATTTCAGGGTTTACCGTTCATTCCAAAAACCCTAGAAACAGAACAAGGGGAAAATCGACTTCAAGCAATGGTTTCACTGGTCAGTGTCTCGGCGGAGCCTCTCTCTGCATCGGGTCGGAGCTCAGAGAAGCTGAGTCTCCCCTCCCTCCAATCTAAAATGAAAACCGACCCGGAAGGCTACGATACGGAGCTCCATCTCATCCGCAGCCAATTCTATTCCGCTCTCGAGCTCTTCCAGCAGCAAGCGGCTCTCAACTTCTCCTCCATCACTGGCGTCGGTGCCGACCCAACTGTGTCCAAGGACCTCGGCGACCGCGCCATGTTCCTGGCCCACGTCACGCCGTTCTATCCCAAGCAGCTCGCCGAGTTCCCTTCTGATCTCGCTGCTTTTCTCAAATCATCTGCAAGGACTCTTCCATCGGGGCTTAGGTTCCACGTCACTCAAGCTCTCATTCTACTCGTTAACCGGAAGGTGACTCAGAAAATTAGTTAGTTCTTTTTTTGTTATTAATCTTAGATGCTATGCTTTGATTTGAAATTTTGAATTTTGGCATTTGACAGATTATTGATATAAAAGACACTCTAGCGTTGTTCATGGAGTTGCAGACACTAGATGATAGGAATTTGAGGAAGTTAGCTTTTTCTCATGTTGTTCATAGTATTAGAAGAATGAACAAGAGTCATAAGAACGAGGCCAAGAATCGCGCCCTCCAGAATGTCTTGTTTGCATTATTGCAGGTAGTTAAACAATGCCCTCTCGATCATAGTTCAGTGTTGGTTGCTTTTTTTTAAGATATATTTTTTATATTTGTTATAGCAAGAAGATGAAGCTAAAGCAAAAAGGTCTCTTATTACATTAAGTGAGCTTCATCGGAGAAAAGTTTGGTTTGATGATAGAACAGCAAATGCAATTTGTACGGCATGTTTTCATTCATCTTCTAGGTATGTATGATTTTTCTATGGTTAATATCTGTTGTTTATGATGTTGAGCTTTAGTAAGTAAATTGTTTGTATTTGATTTTGCAGAATAATGATTGCTGTGCTCTCTTTTCTTCTTGATTATGAGAAGATTGAAAATGATGATGAGGATGCAGATGATTTGAGCAGTGAAGATGAAATGGCTAAAAATCCCCAAGTTGTCATCAACAAGGAGACCGCCTACAAGGTTAGTTGCATCATCTGATCATTTTCTGTTTTTTTTTTCTTTGAACCACCCTTGTTTGCTATTAGTGCCAACTCTGTGAGATTTCCTTGTTTCTACCATGAGTTCTACACCTTCTCTTAGCTTTTGTCAGTTTATGATGATACAAATAAGTTTTAGTAATTGAAATATATATGTATGTGTATGCATGGCTGATGTATGGAATTGCATTGTCTAGCAGTTTGTGTCTGGTCTTTTTTCTTTAAAGAATGGTAGCTGCTTTCTGTTTTCTTTAGATTGCAATATATATGGTTGGTTTTATTGTATTTTCAGGCACACCATAAGGGTACAACTGCTAGCAAGAAGAAAAAGAAAGCAAAACTACAGCGTGCTATTCGTAGCATGAAAAGGAAGCAACGCTTATCATCTGAAACTAGCAATAATAGTTATTATTCACCTCTTTACCATCTAAAAGATTCACAGGTTTTACCCGTTTCACCCATTTTATAAATTGCATTTACTGTAATATCCTCTTTCGTAGAAAGCTTATAATTCTGTTTTGTACACAGGGATTTGTAGAAAAACTGTTTTCTCGCCTTCAAACCTGCAATGAACGTTTTGAGGTGAATGCTTTTCCTGATGTTTCTAATTTTGCAGATTTTACCCTACCTCTTGTGACAGATTCAACCTTCTGTAGAAATGATACTTTTTTCATTATCTTTATCCCACCTGACTGTTTAGTTTTTATATTTCCTTGTGAATGAATATCTGACTTCAGGATATGAAAGTTTTAGTTAGGTTTATATGTAGTTTGCTTTCATCTGTTAATAAATTATTAAATTAAATGCCTCATTGATTTTGAGTTCTCTCCTCTGTTTAACTTCAGGTTAAAATGATGATGTTGAAAGTGATTGCTAGAACAGTTGGCCTTCACCGCTTGATATTATTAAATTTCTACCCTTTTCTTCAAAGATATGTTCAGGTATGCTATCTTCATTAAAGTTTTCCATCATAAACATAAGGCATGCTCTGGTTAATACGAGCCGGATGTCTTTGCAGCCTCATCAAAAAGATATCACTAATTTACTTGCAGCAGCAGTTCAGGCCTGTCATGATATGGTATGGTTTTCTATCTGATTGTTTGAATGTTTCATTCTAACTATTAGCTTTTTATTTCACTAGCTTTCTCTAGTTTCCCGCCACCAATTTGAATCTTGTTTAAGCAGGTTCCTCCTGATGCAGTTGAGCCATTGTTCAAACAAATAGTAAATCAATTTGTACATGATCATTCCCGACCAGAGGTATTGCTTGTTACTTAAAGGCTGCCTTATAGATCATTCTTCTTTTTACTTAATTGATTAATTATTTGCATGATGTTCTAGGCAATTGCTGTTGGACTGAACGTGATAAGGGAAATATGTTTGCGCATGCCGTTGGTAACTATCTATGTCATTCGGTTTCTGAACCCATGGACTCACTAATACTTCTTTCAGCCCTCCCCTGTACAACACACAATCTTTAATCAACCCTATAATAAATCGTTTAAATATTTGATATATTTTAGGTGCTTCTGTTAAAGTAAATACATTGCTATAAATTACCATTTTATTTCATTGGTGCCTTAATTTCTGCATGTTGTATTGCTTAAAATCTTTTAAGACAATCATTTGTTTCTTGATACTAGTTGATGAATGAAGATTTGCTGCAAGATCTTGTATTGTATAAAAAGTCACACGAGAAGGCAGTTTCAGCTGCAGCTCGCTCGCTCATTACTTTGTTTAGGGAGGTAAATCTTTGTCTCTTCATACTTTTTTGTGTGTACATGCTTGCTTCTCTAATATTATATTTTCTTTTTTCTGTCTTCATTCACCTTCACTGCATAATTCTCCACTTGTTTTATTGTCAGATTTGCCCTTCACTGTTGGTTAAGAAAGACCGTGGCCGTCCAGTGGACCCTAAGGCAAAACCAAAGGCATACGGAGAAATCAGTGTCCTTAGCAATGTTCCTGACATTGAATTATTGGAACATGAAGATGAAGTTGATGGCAGTGAGGATGATGAAAGTGGAGATGAGGCTGCATCTATTAGTTCTTATGATGGCATTGGAGACAGTGATGATGAAAAAAGCCAATATACTACTGATGGTGGAAGTGAGGCTGAGGATATTGTGGACGAAGAAGATGACGAGAATGACAGTATTAATGAGGATGAGAGTGATGATGTTGACGAGGAGGAAAATGATGACGAGGATAATGTTGAGACTGAGGAGTTGGATGCCGAAGAGGATGATGACTATGAAGAAGTTAGTGATTCTTCTAAACCAGATGACGGTGCAGGAGATATTGGCAATGAAGATCCGAAGGCAAAGACAAGAAAGAGAAAACTGTCTGATTTTGAGGGTCAACTTATTGCTGCTGATACAAGTCTCCGAGCTTTAAAACGGTTGGCAGAAGCAAAGACGGGTGGTTCTTCGTCAGATTTAGCAGACGGTATTCTATCTGATGAGCATTTCCAAAAGATCAAGAAACTTAAGGTATGTTAAATTCTATCGGATCTATGCCCAAGTTGACACCGAAGGTGTAGCATTGTGTGATATCTATTTAATACACTCTATCAAAATAAATATAGCTTGTTGCACAAGTTTGGACATGGTAAACTCATTTTTTTTTTGGGGGGGGGGGGGTCTTCATTTATCTTATCAGGCTAAGAAGGAAGCAAAAACTGCTTTGGCTCAACAAGGGTTTAAGATTCCAAGTTCTGATCAACTGAGTTTCAAACGAGTGGATCCTTCAAAGCTTGAAGTATGTCTTCTCTGTCTTTACCGATAAACACATTTTTACCAAGGACTGTTCCTTGCAAAATGTATTCACAAAGTTTTATCCATGCTTCTTAGGCCCATGTTCGACTCAAGCTTAACAAGGAGGAAAGACTGGCATTAGTAAAAGCAGGAAGGGAGGACAGAGGACAGTACCAGGCTCGAACCGCTATAAAACAGAATAAGGTAATTTTGGTTACTTTAATGATTTATGGGTCAGTTTTCCAGGATGTTAGCAACTCACTTTAGTAAACCAATTAACTAATTTTGGCTTGCTAAGGTTTAGAAATCTTAGTTTACCTGCATGAGAATGAGTCCTTACAGTTAGAAGAAAGCTTCGAAATTGTGGTGCTAGTTGGACTTCATATAATCGTCTAAGCATTTGTTTTGTTTCTTGTGTCGTGTTGTAAATGCAGACGGGTGGTCTATCCAACCGTCAGAAGGAACACAAGAAGTTTATGCCGTTTGCTGCGAAGAAAGCCAAGGCTCAAAGATCTCGACAAGAGAAAAACAAGAAGAGGTTGCGTTCGGGGAAACAGTTCCGTGGGAAGAAGGCTTGGAAGCAATGATAACATCAGCATTCATATCTTTTCGTTGCTATTCTTTTAAATTCTATGTTATAATATTATCGTTTTTTTTTTCAACCATTATGTTATTATGGTGTAAACGCCTAGTGAAGGAGAAATGTTGAGAGTTTTTTCACATGTTGCGGTGGGTTTTTTCTTTTCGGCCTTAAAAAATATGTAACATGTAACTGGACAATCCATGTATACATTTTCATATATTCATCTTGTAGGTTTAATATTTTTTTTTAAATTTCCCTCTCTCCCCTTAGAAACTGTTCAAAATAATATATAATAGTGACAAATATTACACTAAGGATATAAGTTTGAAACAAGATTTAGGGCCTGTTTTTGGTTGCGTTTGGCAACCAAAAATCACTTTTTTAAGTGCTTTTAGTTAAAACAGGTTGTTTTTGGTTGCTTTTAAAATTAGCTTTTCCACCCAAACTAAGAAGCTGGATTTTATAGCTTCTTAGGTGGAAAAGCTAGTTTGGAAATAAAATTACTTGTTTACCCTTATTATTTAATTATAATTTATTGTTAAAATATAATATTTATGCATACATAATTGTAAAATAATATATATTTAATAATATTTATATTGAAAATAAAATTGTTTTATTTGTACTTTATTTTATATTTATTATTAATGTGTAAGTGGTATGCCCGTATATAATCTAGAATGTAGTTTATATTTTCAAATTAAATTTTATAAAAAAATAATTTTTTTATTATAATTGAAATTGATTTATTTCATAAATCATAACATTAATTAATTTGAACAATCAATGACAAACACTAACCAGCTTTTCAAAACTACTTTTCAACAGCTAGTTTGAAAATCACTTTTTTCACCGCACTTTTTAAAATCAACCAAAACCTAAGCCTTAAAGTGTTAAAGATTATTGATGGTGGCATGACATGTATATTGGACTGTCAAACAATAAATTTAGTCTGAATTTCCGTGATTGGTTTTAAGTTTAAACTTACATTGATATTATAAAGTCGAAAAATAAAATATGACATGGTACATCTTCCTGCAGACCAAGTCGTAGGATGGGAAACTCATTGTCATATCACTATTCACTACCACACATCTCCGACATTCTTGCCTTGTCTTTCTCTTCTATATATACACAGTCTGTTTGCTATGAAAGATATCAATCAACTGAGAAATTCCAAGAAATGATTCTGATGACAATGGAGTTTTGAAATGGGTATTATTATTATTATTATTACACATTTTGGGTTTCGTTGGATATGAGCTACGATAGCTATAATTCTTCATAGCTTCCGTTTCTCTACAGGATGGATCCCACTTCTCGACCCACCATCGTCATCGACAACGGCACAGGGTATGCTTCATCTGTTAAACATGTGCTGACGTTCTGTTTGTCGAAATTCCTCAATGTATTTCATTACCAGTTCTTTTTATTTGTTTGTTGTAGTTATTCGAAGATGGGATTCGCGGGTAATGTGGAGCCCTGTTTTATCCAACCAACAGTAGTAGCGCTTAACGACTCGTATATAAACCAATCAAGAGCTTCCACGAAGATAAACATGGCAGCCCAGTATTCAGCTGGTGTAATGGCTGATCTCGATTTCTTCATCGGAGATGATGCACTGTTGAGGTCACGAGCCAGCAATACTTATTCACTTAGCTATCCTATTAACCACGGCCAAGTGGATGATTGGGATGCCATGGAACGGTACTGGCAGCACTGTATTTTCGGTTATCTACGTTGTGATCCTGAGGACCATTACTTTTTGTTGACCGAGAGTCCGCTTACAGCTCCCGAGAATCGAGAATACATGGGTGAAATTATGTTCGAGACGTTTAATGTTCCGGGGCTTTACATCGGTGTCAACTCTGTTCTTGCTTTAGCAGCAGGGTACAGTACATCTAAGGTCAGTCAGTCACTCATTTTCGATACATTTTAACATCGGATTGTGAGTTTGAATGTTGGTTCGAGGCGGATACATATTCGGCAGTCAAATAATAATGTTTTGTAGCAAATGCTTGCAGATTTGTGTATATTTATCCAGTCTTTACATTTATAATACATTAAGCATGGAGGAAGTTGTTATGATGAACAGATGAAGGCATGAGTTGTGTGATATGTTGGAAACTTCATGGACATGGATTTTAAAGAACCTGTCTATCTTGTATTAAGCTTTGTATCCCACATAATGTGCTTCTTTTTTTTTTCTTGCTAATCATTCTTTTACGTTAATCACATTTAGATTGAACTGCAGTTTTCTATAGTGTGATATGACAGGGGTGGTAGTGGATGTCGGAGAGGGGGCTACGCGTGTTGTACCTGTTGCAGAAGGTTATGTTATTGGGAGCTGCATTAAGTCCATACCAATAGCTGGAAAAGATGTTACTCTCTTCATACAGGAGCTCATGCGGGTATCTTTTTAAGTTTTTTTTCATAACTCTGTAGTGCTTTGCTTTGATATCATTGGATTGTTATTTATACAATTTCGAAGTACTTGAGGGTTATTAACATGTGTTGATGAGAAAATTTTCTACACTCCTCGGCATTACTCAGCCTTATCTGTGGTTGGACTCATATACTTGTGCACTTCCATGTTATATGCTCTGGGCATTTAAACACTGTCGTTTTACATGTGTGCAATTTGTTGTTTGAATTTTGTTGCCTATTCTTTTGCTTCCATTTGAAGAAATGCTAGTTTTAATTCAGCAACAGCTGTTCTCTGGAGACGATTAAGTCTATGTTTACTTCTTTTTTTTTCAATTTCCAGAGCTTTTGCATTACATTGTCCTTCTGTTCACGGTATCCGTTGACGATAATGGCTTTCCTTGTAAAGGCTCATTGAAACTGAACTTAAATATGACCCTTCTTGTGGTTGTTTATTATGCGTGCGTGTGCGTGTCTTGGATTCCTGATATGGAGATTGTAAAATTAGTATTCAGTTATCATGAATTCTTGACCTTTGCAGGAAAGGGGAGAGAAAATGCCGCCTGAGGACTCATTTGAAGCAGCTCGGAAAGTGAAGGAGATGTACGGCTATACTTGTTCCGATATTGTCAAGGTTATTTTGCTTTCAATAGATTGTGATTTCGGAACAACTATTAACCTCAGGAGTCTTACACAGCTTGAGATACTGCAATGGAGTTTACAAGTTCCGACTTTCGAATGGTGATCTGATAATAACTATTTTTTGTAACCATCATAGGAGTTCACCAAGCTTGATAAGGAACCTGCAAAGTTTATCAAACAATATAGGGGTATTAGACTGAAGACAGGGGCACCATACACCTGTGATATTGGTTATGAACGGTTTTTAGGCCCTGAGGTTTGTCCTCGTTTTGCTTGCAAACTGACTTCTAAAGTTTAAGATTACTGAAACTTTTGGCATTTCTTCATATTCAAACATAATTGCAACTATGTAGCTGGCTGTCTGGGTGTGTAGGTTTTTCTTGATTTCCCTGAATTTGGATTTCTTCATGGTGTACTTTGGCATTTTCCAACTTTGTTTTTCAATAAATGAAAACTGCTTACAAATTGCTTCTCGGAGATTGCTCGTTGCTGACGCTTTTTCAATGGCTGGTTCGACAGGTTTTGTTTAGTCCGGAGATCTATACCAGTGATTATATAACTCCTTTACCAGCTCTAATAGATAAGTGCATTCAGTCAGCACCGATTGACACAAGAAGAGCTTTATACAAGGTGAAGTATGCATAGGCTCAAAAGAAAAAAAAGAAAAGCAGATTGCAAATTTTGGTTCTTAGCTCCACTATCAGTTCTTAATTTTCAAGGATGAAATTCTTGGAGATGGGATATATTTGAGTTTAATCTCTTACATCAATGTCCCTTCTACTTACTAGTCGATTCGAGTTTGTTTTCTGAAACCTGGTCCGGTAGTTATCTATAAATAGTTAAATCTGATACACTTTTAGCTTTCTATTTTAACTCTTTTCAGAATATTGTATTATCTGGTGGATCAACCATGTTTAAAGACTTCCACAGAAGGTTGCAGCGGGATGTGAAAAGGATCGTCGATGCCCGTGTTCAGGCAGCTACTGCTCATCTTGGTGGGGATATAAAAGTAAGGATTTTGTGCTTGTATTTTCATCCCATTAACATTTTACCAAAGCTCAGTGCTATTCTCCTTTTGGGGATTCACCTTGCAGGCAAAACCTGTGGAAGTTCATGTAGTCAGTCATCCTATCCAAAGATTTGCTGTTTGGTTTGGAGGTTCTGTACTGGCATCAACACCGGAATTCTTCGCGGTATGAATCCCCGCTTCTAAACAAATCTTCTAGTAATTGTTTCTATACAGGCCGCTGAATGGCATTGAATTTGCCATATATCATCACCCAAGGTTCTTGCTTTTATCGATATGTCAATTGTCTGATGTGCTTGCCATTACTGTCGCCATGTGCATCATTCTTAATCTTAAGAACTAAACTCTGGTTTTCGCTTAAAGTCTCCTTAACTTGCCGATGTTTAGGCCTGTCATACAAAAGCAGAATATGAGGAACATGGAGCAAGCATTTGCCGCGTGAATCCAGTTTTCAAGGGGATGTATTGAAGCAAACATGGTACTAAAAGAACCTTCTCCGGTGATTCGCTAGTTCAACTTCCGTCATGCGCATCGGTTTACTTCCACGATTCCGGCTTTGCTCGGTGCTCATGCATATTGGTCAAAAGAAGTGGACTAGAACATGGTATAGCAGGTTCCACCAACGCTTATGGATCAAAAAACTCCGGCCAAGCCGAATTACATTTTTCGAGTTCAGATGTGATGGGGATTCTGTAGGATTTTTCTTCTCGTCCGGGGAGGAGTAGGGCGGTTGATTCTGTTTTGATTGGAGCAGCAGAAAATCTGATGGTGAATCTATGCCATTGTTCCATCAGTGCAGTTCTTTTAGATTTATTGGAGACTGATTTTGATTTAGAAATTGTGTTTTTGTTTTTGCAACATTCTTATAAGCAGAAATTGTATTTTTTTTTAACAAAAGTTGGCAGATTTTCAAGCATGTGTTACTTGTGATTTGAGAATGCCTTTGGTCTAGTATTCATGTACATGAACAAATTTGAGTTTGAGTTTTATATAAAGTATTTCTATATTTTAAATTTTAAATAATTTCTTAATTTTTAGTATTTAAAAAAAAATCGATTAAGTCACTTTCTCACGTTATCATTCACACGTGGACAACCATATTAGCACCATTGACCACCATAATAATACCGTAATAGTCAATGATAGTTTACGTTGACTAAAGAATAACATTGACTATTTTTTGGGTTTAAAAGTCGCAAGTAAAAACATCTGGAATTACATTAATATTTTTTGAAAAGTATGAGGACATCAAGAATCATTAAGCTTAATTATGGGATAAACTAAGCTGATTGGCCTGTGAAATCATTGGAGAATTATGGATAAAGGTTTGCCTGAGTTTAATATTTTCTTCTTTTATTTATTAAATATTCGAACATATTTTAAATTAATAAAAAAATTAATTACAAATTAAAATTTAGAGCAAATGATTAAAATGTTTCAGTTGTCATCTTCCCATGCCTAAATTGTGGGTTCTAGGCCCAGTAAGAGCAAATTTCTCCTTCTCCTCTCTTAGGTAGAAATTGTTAAAAAAATCAATTACAATATAATCATAATATTAAATTGACACAACAAGGAAAAATAATATTAACAAAATATTATAATATATATGAATACTTAAAATCTAGAATTGTTAATTTATCAAGATTCATATAAATAAAAATATTTTAATTATGAATATAATATAAGAAAATAGACAAAAATAATATAGCACAACTAAGAAAAACAATAACAAGTGTAAATCAATATTAAAAAAATATTAATTAACAAACGTTAAGTGCAATAACAAAGCACTGTTATTCTCTTAAGAAAAAAATTCAAATTCGAACCTTAAAAAAAGAAAAAAATTTAAGCTCGAACTTTAGAAAAAATATTATTAGAAAGAGTGTACAATCACCAAAATAATATTTTTTAAAAAAAATTATTTTCAAAATATCACCCCAAAAAATTATTTCCCACATTGCTTATAGTGAACTGTCGTGCGTGTGTAAACAAAGAGCAATACTCTAACTATGTGTATATAAACTAATGCCAATGGCCCTGTTTGGTAAATAGCGGTTTAGGTAAAAATTAGAGGTTTGAGGTATAATTAGAGGTTTGACTAGTCAAATCCACTAA
The DNA here is from genome assembly GCA_958450335.1 of Hibiscus tridactylites. NCBI lineage: Eukaryota > Viridiplantae > Streptophyta > Magnoliopsida > Malvales > Malvaceae > Hibiscus > Hibiscus tridactylites. Next base: position 71,350,228 of record OY288281.1, read on the forward strand.
TATTGATGTTTGGTAAATAGCGGATTGAAAGAGCGAATTGGGGTGAAAAAGCTAATTTTGAAAAAGCTCCTAATATGAGCTTTTTGAGATTAGAGGTTTAATATTAGAGTTGTAATGACTCTTTTACCCTTAACAATTACCAAAAATCTTCAAATAACTTAAATTAAATAATAATATTTTTTAATATAAATAATAACATATTAAATATTGGACTTATTTATTGTTACTACTAATTTATATGGTGACATTTGTAAGTTAATTCTATTTTTTTATTATCACATTTTTATATGTGCTTATAAAAAATTTAATAATTATATAAATAATAAATTAATATATAAAATTTTCAAATATGTTTAGGAAATTTATATTAAAAAATAATTTTTACAAATCTAATTAATATTTATTAGATACAAAATATTAATAACTGATAAATTATTCAAACAAGTATTAAATATAATCATGTCTTTATATGTCATTTTGCTTGTTTAAATAATCAAACAGCTATCAACTATCAGTTAATTTTACCAAACACTTTTATACAATCAGCTAATACAATCCGCTAGTCAAATCAGCTAATGCAATCAGCTATCAGCTATCAGCTAATGTAATCCGCTATCAGCTATCAGCTATCCGCTAATTGCCAAACAAGGCCAAAATCTTTTTTACAATTCATGGAGCTAAATCTTAAAGTTGTTTTCTAATAATTTTTTTTCTTTTTATTTTCGTTCTTTAGTACATAGAAGATGCGAGCTAAGTTCTTAATAATTTAATTTTTTTTCATTTTCACCCTTCAAAAAATGTATAATTTATATAAAAAAACTGATTGACCTGATTGACGAGTTCTAATTAAATATTTGAATAAATACTCGCTTAATTAAATAATAATATTTTTAAAATATATTTTTTAATGAACTCGTCTTGCAAGCCAAACGAGAATTTTTACATACACAAGATCTCGAACTTGAGGTCCGCTTAAGCGATACTAAGCTGTTTACCACTTGGACCAACATCGTTGGGATATATATACGATAACTTTAGTTACACTTGTATTTTAATATAGTTTAATTATTACTGAAAATTGCTCATGAATTCTACAACATTTTAGCATTATGAATCTAATAATTCCAGTATTTACATGATTAATAAATAATGTGTTATAAATTTTATTTTATTTTATGTATTTGACTTATATTATCCGAACACCATTTAAAAAATGAAAACAATATATTTTAGGATGAGTCTACCACGTGCGACGAACACCGATGAACACCACTAACGATGAACACCGATGAACACCATTAAATTAATTAATAAAGATTTAAAATTTTAAGGACTCATCATACAATTAATACTTATTTTTAAAAATTCAATTAAATTATTTTTTATATATTAAAATTTTATTTTTTTAATAAGGGTAAACTATATATTTAGTACCTCACCTATTTTCGTATTTCTATTGAACCCTTATTATTTAAATATTATTTCAATTTGACCTTATTCTTTATAAAAAATAATTTAACCCTTAACCCTAAACTTAAAACCCTAAACTATTAAACCTTAAACCCTTAAACTATTAAATCTATACCCTAAATCACATACCATTAAAAATAATTTCACCATCATCGATTTAATCCAAAAAGTACCCGTTAGGCAATAACGACTGTAAGTTATTATGAAAGCTATCGAGTGAGATTTTGTTGTTGGTAATAACGAAAGAAATATGCCTCTCAAGTGGGCACCAATGGAGATAGAACTTGCAATTCTACATACATCTGCTCAAAGCAACAAAAGCAAATTCATAAGATGTAGACGACTATAAGCTTAATGAATATAATGTAGGCATTACCAGTTGGAGGTAACCATTAGTCCCTGAAACACCTGCTGATATAACTTGAATACTTTTGGCTCTAGCAACTATAAAGGGAAAGAGCTCGATCCATTTGTTCTAAAATCGTAAAGAAACCATTAAATATGACTATATTATGGAACTGTGAGAGAAAATTAAAGTAAAGAAAGCTTACGACATCAAGAAAAGCATCTACCAAAGTGATGCTATTCATTATAACAAATGTACTATCACGACTAGCTTCAGTCCTCAACTCACTTGAGCGCTGCTTGAGATTTAATGGCCAATGGACCACCTTGGCATGCTCTTCCGAGTTAAGTAATTCCCTGCCGGTTTCTTTGTTTCGGATCCAAAGAGGCTCATTGAATTGAACTGAATCGATGATGGTGAAATTAATTTTAATGGTATATGGTTTAGGGTATAGATTTAAGAGTTTAAGGGTTTAAGGTTTAATAGTTTAGCGTTCTATGTTGAGGGTTAAGGGTTAAATTATTTTTTTTTATAAAGAATATGGTCAAATTGAAATAATATTTAAATAATGAGGGTTCAATAGAAATACGAAAATAGGTGAGGTACTAAATATATAGTTTACCCTTATTAAAAAATAAAATTTTAATATATAAAAATAATAATTTAATTGAATTTTTAAAAATAATTATTAATTGTATGATGGGTCCTTAAAATTTTAAATCTTTATTAATTAATTTAATGGTGTTCATCGGTGTTCATCGTTAGTGATGTTCATCGGTGTTCGTCGCACGTTGTAGAATTTTCCTATATTTTAATACAAGTATCTATTTTTGTGTCAAATATTCATGACTTTTCTTTTTCATTCTAATCTAGGTTTATTTAATTAATAATATTTGCGTGGAATATACTCATGTTCTCAAATTTTTGATCTAATAACTATTTAAATTTTGTCTTCTCATATTTTGAATTGAAATAAGTAATAAGTTTTTTTTTATTTTAAAAATTCAATAATTTAATATCTCTTGAATCCCGACTCGGTCCCAGATTTTCTAATATCATATGAGATGCACAAGATTAAAATTACCACAGGGTTGTTTCAAGATGCATTCATCCGTTCCATTTCTTCATTCATAAAATCAAATTTCAAAATAATTAATAAAAGGCGACTTTTTTCTCTCAAACCAGACTATAACAACCTTTGCGTTCTTAAATGCATTTAAAACATGAAGTAGCTAGTAACGGCAACCGCTCCAACTCCGACGACCGTCGAGACTTTCAACATGGCGCCACTGCCAGCACTGGGAGCAGAAGCATGGGAAGGAGGAGAAGCAACACTGCTGCCGTCGGTAGAAGCTCCAGGTGCACCTGCAGAGCTAGCACCGCCAGGTGCAGGGGCCGGTGAAGAACTAGACTTAGAGTCAGAAGCAGCAGGGGCGGCGGCAGAAACCATGGAGACGAAGGCAATCAAGACCAAAGCAAGAACAACGATTTGGCGTGCCATTTTGTGTTTGGAAATCTGGTGTGGATGTTTATTAACAGGAACTAAAAAGAATGACGATGAGAAATGTAGTAATTCTCTAAGGTTTGTTGTATTAACGATAGAGAATGACCACACCACACATCGAAAACGAGGGAGGTTTCAGAGATTTATATAGTTTTTGAATTTGTATATTCAGAGAGTTTAATTATTCAACTGCTTTGCAACTATTATGGAAACCCATACACGTAACTTCTAATTTGATGGAATAGCAACGATAAACTAAAAGGGGGTTTAAACCAATATGCTAAATTTATCATATCAAAATACATACTTTCCACCAGTAATTTAAATAGTGTTGGTGGTCGCATTTTCGGTTGCGTTGCGTTTATCAAGGTTACGGAAATAATAGATGTTATTGCGAGTGACTACATAATATTGTTTTTAGTGCAGTGGCTAACTCACTACCTTTGCTTCTACAATGCCCTGGTTCGAATCCCCTTAGTAGCGCATGTATGTTAAAATTTATTTTTCTCCTCTAAATAGGTATAAGATGGTGACACGTGTCACCACTTAATTAATTTATTTTATTAGTTTAAAATTAGGACTAAATTGAAAGAATGTGTAAATAGTAAAAACCAAATGTGTAATTATACATTTAATTTTTTAACTGTCATGTCACCTTCTGTTAGCCCATTAACGGCTGGTGGCCACATTGATTCAATTTTAATAGTTTGAGCGGTCAATTGAGTCGATTTTTTTAATGTGATCATTTTAATACATTTACCATAGTATGATGGTCATTGGGTTAGTTTACCCTATATATTAATTAGCTGGGTTGGTTTGGGCTCATCAGCTCAGGCCCATCAAATATGACCCATTCATCTTTAATGAATGTTTTAAAAAACTCTAATAAGTATAGTGACTCCCTTCGGAATTTAATGATTTAAAGGGATATATATATATTTTACTTTTCAGCCAATTTTTGTCTTTTCATTTTTAATAGCCGCAGGCGGCAGCCTCTCTCTCCCCCTCATTTTTCTTGCCCTTTCGTATTTCTTACCCTTGAACCGTCGTGAACCATTGTTCACCATTATTTTTTTCTTTCTTTCTAGTTTTGTCTTAAAACTAAATCATTCCATTAGTCGGCTTTAGGGCTGTAAATGAGACAAGACAGATCGCGAGCTACTCAAACTCGATTCGGTCAAAATTTGGTCAAAGCTTAACTCGATTGAACTCGACTTGAGTTTAAACTGGGCTCGAGTTCTTGACGAGCCGAGCCGAGCTACTTGATAACCGACTCGAAAAGCTCACGAGCTACTCGGAAATATAATATACTAATTTTTTTTTTATTTTTTATAATTTAAAATCTAAATTCTTAAACTTAAAACCCTAAATATAAACCCTAAACATAAGTATTAAACCCTAAATTTTAAATCATAAATTCTAAACCCAACAACCTAAACCTTTAAACCCTAAACTAACACCCTAAAATTAACAAGTTTGAGTTTACACAACTTGTGTATCAAAGTTCTTTTTCATAGGACTTTAAATGAGACGTGACAGATGAAGAGTTACTCGAGTCCAATACAGTTAAAGATCGATCAACACTTGACTCGATTGAGCTCGAATCAAGCTCGAACTCGAGTTCTAAACGAGCCGAGTCGAGCTCAAATTTCTCAGGCTCGTTGGAAATTACTTAAGCTCGAACTCGACTCGAAATCTTAACGAGCCGAGTCGAGCTTAGCACTACTCGAGCTCGTTTACACCCCTAGTCGGCTCTATGTTGTTATTAGTTTGAAATTCTCATAAGAGATTTTTATTTTGAACCCTCATCTTCGCTTGAAATTGCCGTTAAACGCCTGAATTAGTATATCTGGTTCTCTTGATTTTGTAAGTAACAACGAGAATAGCGGCCCATTATCGCTGTGATTCACTACTATCTACAATATTGCGGCCACGATTAACCGTTATCAACGTAAATCTGATTATCATTGCCATTTTCGGCAATAGCGATCAGCCGGCGGCACTACCGCAAAATAGCGGCCGCTATCGCGGTTGCGCCCGCTATTTGAAATCCTGGTTTCCACCGACCAATGGCAGGGACATGATTTTCATATAGTGTGGTCAAAATATTCATACTATTACAATAAGTATTGTTGACCTCATATCCCAACAAATTAAGTGGGGTCAAATATAATATTTCTTATGAAAAATTTTATATTACCCATTGAAAACTCTATACCCAAAAAATCAAATGGGATCAATTGCACCCCTAGTTTTTATTCTACATCCGCCTATTCTACCGACAATAGTTGGTCTAGCGGAATGAAGCACTATGTCCTTAATTAAAATATGAAATTTAAATCTTGACATTTTTAATGAAGCAAATACTAGTGGTTAAACAAAATATACATAGTTTTCAATGATAAAAAAACATAAAATTTTAAAGATACCATAATATTAATTTACCTTATTCCCCTATAATAATTATAGTGTTTAAAAGAATTTAAAAATTAAAAGGGAAAATATATTACCCAGAATAGAATCGGTAGATTCTCTGATAAGTGTTAAGTTACGATGTGGCACGATATCATTTGGTGGAATGTGTGTATAGGACAAGCACAGACGGTTGAAAGATTTAGAGGATTTGTACAATTTTATTAAAATTGTTAAAAAATGATTTTTAATAATTTAAGAAAATAAAATAAATAGTAAGATAAATACTAAATTTATTAATTAAATCGAACATAATACAATAACAAATAATTCAAAATTGAATCGAAAACAAGAACAAAATTGAAAATGTTTACTTGTATCCGAGCAACAATTCATATGAACTAATTCAAATAGTTAAGGTCTGTTTAACACAAAGTTTCCGTAAAACAGATTTTTAGCCACTCTCATGTAGACCGGGCAAACTTGACCCGAGAACTGAATCGATTTATTCGAACCGAAACCCGAAATCGAACCGAACACAATGACTCAATTTTGATCCGAAACTTAAAATAAACTGAATCGAACCGAACTTCAGTTGAACCGAAAATGGACCCGAACTAATTTTCAACCAAACCGAATAAAACCGAACCGATTTTGCCCGAACCGAAAGCAACCCGAAATAAAGAAAATATATTAAAATAAATAAAGGTAAACTATACGAAATGCCACCAAACTTTGTCCTTTGTATCGAACATGCCATTGAACTATAAAATGATACACGGAATACCACTGAACTTTGTTTTTTGTTCAATCCAAGCACTCGACCGTTAAATTGTAACGGACTGTTAAATCCAAAACTACGTCGTTTTGTTAGAAAAAAATTAAGAAAATATTGCATTTGGGGAGGATTGAATCAAAGACCTCTAAAATGAAAGATCTACACCAAACCACCAAACCAAGTTCAATACTTGATATGATCCTAACAAAAATAGTTTGTAAATGATATTGCAGTTGAACTTAATTTAGGGGGCAATATAAGTAACGTCGAAAATGTTATAGGGAAAAAATGGTCAAAATAAACTTTAAGGGACAAGTTAAAAAATTGAGTAAAATTTAAAAGGAGAAATTGTATTAAGCCTTTTATTTTTTTCAAGTAAAGTAATGAATACGGTATGTCTGGTAGATAATGTCCTACTTACGATCTTCTCCATCTAACCTACAATGTTACTTTGATAAGGTATGCTCATGGTAAGGTGCTAAGGTATAAACATATAGTAACAATTTTACTCTTTGCCCCCGTAAAGTTATCAATTTTGTGTTTTAAAATTATCTTACTTAAATAAAGGAGTCTAATGTACAACTGGTCTAGAGTACGGTTAAAAAACGGTAAGTTTCGAAATTTGTCTAAAAATTTAAAATGTTTGACTTTTTAATAACATTTTAGGTTGGTTTTTTCATGAATTTTGACAAATTTCAATACTTATTTTTTTAATAACATTTTTGGTTTTTGGATAAAGTAGCGAAACTTATGTATAAGTATAAAACTTGTCACAAATCACGAAAAAACCAACCTAAAATGTTATCTAAAAGTTTAATATTTTAAGTTCTTGGACAAATTTCAAAACTTATCTAGACCTACCGCACCCAGACTTACCCCACTTAAATTGTCACTTTAAAAAACTCAACAACTTATATAAAACACATTTACTTTTCATTTTTTAGTTGCCGAACAAAAATACAGAGCACCCCATTTACTGGAGTTTTTACCCTAATATGAATTTTTGAATTTTTTTTAACAATGTGGTTCATACTTGTTTATTTCCTAATTTATGTTGATTTACTGTTCAAGATCAAAAATTGGATGGAGCACTATTCAACTTCACTGTTCATCCATTTTCTGGCTATTTTTTAAGTTAAAATATTGAAGATGGTGGGAGAGGAGTCCGACTTCAGTGTAAAATACTGTTCAAAGTCGGAGTATGAGCAATCTGACTTCATTTGTTTATTAATTTCTCGACAAAACACTGTTCAAAGTCAAAAGGAGGGCAGTCCAACTTTTGACTTGAACAATAAACAACCACATTCTTAAAAATAATTTGGTGAGAAACATATTTTGAGAGAAAAAAAATCATCCACAATATTGTGGTAATTCTGCCCCCATTTACTTTTCAATTAAGCCCCACATCTTCTTTTCTATATTATGAAACCGAGCACTAAGGAACTGAGCGTTAGTTGATTGTCAATAAAAATAATTGATCGTCAATTAATCAAACAAAATTATTACGACACAAAGCATGAGGGAACTGAGCTTAATTGATCGTCAATAAAGAAAATAAAAAGGTAAACTGACGCGATCATCGTTGGCTGTTCTCTCTGCATTACTCCACGAGATTCATCTTTCAAGTTCAAAAAAAGAAAATTCACCCATTCATTTCATTTCTTTATTCATAAAAACAGATTTTGCAAATCTCAAATAATCAATACTACAATGTCTTTTTTTTTCATGTCAAAACTAAAACAAAGCCGTTGCATTCTTAAATGTATTTAAAACATAAAGTAGCTAGCAACGGCGGCTGCTCCAACTCCGACAGTCGTTGAAACTTCTAGTGTGACACCATCGCCAGAAGTAGGAGCGGTAGCAGAAGCATGAGAAGGAGGAGAGCTAGCACTGCTATCGCTTGCAGAAGCTCCAGGTGCACCGGCAGGACTAGCACCTTCCGGTGCAGCAGCGGGTGAAGAACTAGGCTTAGAGTCAGAAGCAGAGGCGGCGGCGGAAACCAAACCGACGAAAGCAACCAAAACTAGAGTAACAATAAGGAATTGGCGTGCCATTTGGTAATTTGGTATGGGTGTTTAATATTAGCAAGAATTAAAAAAAATGGCGATGAGAAATGCAGTTATTCTCTAAAGTTTATTTTTATTAACAATAGAGAACCACCACACCACACATTGAATAACGAAAAAGGTTTGAAAGGTTTATATAGCAATTGAAATTCTAATTTAAGAAAACTCAATTGTTCAACTGTTTTTTGCTAGTATTATGGAGAATCATACATTTTCTTTTTATTTTGTGGAAGAGAATCCAACATTTTAAAATATTAGATGTGTGGTTTCTTTTAACATGCTACCTATAGACTTTTTCCTATTTTTATTGGTCTTTCAAGTTTTTTTAAACAAAAAATTGTTACTAATTAGCTTAAGGGTGAATATTCGATCGAATCAAGTTTAAAATTTTTGAGTAATAACGAGTCATGTTTCATCATTCAGACTTCATTTGATTTTTTAGTCCAATTGAATTTATAAAATTTGAGTCAAGTTCTTCGAGTTTTGTTCAAATTTAATTGTAAATATTCATAATATTATTGTACTAATTGGTTATAATTTAAACGACTTTCTATAATATATATATATATTCTTCGTATTTTTTCACACAAGTGCGATTAAGATTTCGTAATGTTATTTAATAAATTAAATATCATCTAAAATTATATAATATATTTATAATAGGGTAAACTTCACAAATGGTCATTAAACTATCTAAAATTGTTTATTTTGGTTACTAAACTTTTAAAAGTTACAAAATGGACACTAAACTTTGAATTTTGTTACAAAATGGGCATTGAGCCGTTAGATGTCATTAGCAGTCTAATGGCTGACTGACTGGGAAACTAAGGTAAAGTATGAGCTGTTGCAAAATATTCATCGAACTTTGCAAATATTACAGAGTGGTCACTGAACTATTTAATTGTTACATAATGGTAAATTTACTATTTAATTGTTACAAAATGATAATTGAACTATTTAATTGTTACACAATGGTCATTGGAATATTTACTTGTTACAAAATAATCATTGAACTATTTAACTATTACAAAATGGTTGGTATTACAAGCTATACTACAAGCTTTTTTGGCTGTTGATTTCAAGACTTCGATTTCAGAAAGGTTTCAAATGAAAGAATGCAAGGAATTAAGAGTTTTTTTTGTTTCAAAAAATCTTTTAAATGAAATGAATTAATTTTTTTTTTCAAGAAACATATCAGCCGAAAGGAATTAAAGATTTTATTTTTCAAGAAACGTTTTTGGAAACCAAAAACCCTTTCATTTCTTCATTTGAAATATTTCTAGAAACAAAGTTTCTTGAAATCAACAAGAAAAATTTATAGTATAACCTGTAATAACCAACCATTTTTTAACAATTAAATAATTTAGGCTTAAGAGTGTAAAAAGTTCTTAAACTTTTGAAGAAAAAACCAATTAAGCCCTTGAATCAATTAAGCTATTTGACCAATTTTGACCATTAAATCTTGACAGATTTTTAAGATATGTTGGTGTAGTGTGTTGTTTCATAGTGTTTCCACTTGATATTTTCAAAAAATTATTTTATTTAATTTTTTTAAAAAAAATTCTAAAAGACTTATAAAATTTATCAAAAATATTTTTTTTAAAATGCAAATGCAACATGATAGAACTGTAGTGTATCATGATCATGTGCCAGCAATATTTAAAGAACAAAATTGTCAAGATTTAATGGTCAAAATTGGTCAAAGGATTTAATTGATTTAATTTCTTGGTTCAAGGGCTTAATTGGGTGCAAAAAAAATTCAGGGGCTTGATTGATTGTTTTCAAATGTTCAAGGGTATCTTATACTCTTAATTCAATAATTTTATGACCATTTTGTAATAATTAAATAGTTCAATAACCATTTTGTAACAATCAAATAGTTCAATGGTCATTTGTACCAATTAAATAGTGAATTTACCACCATATAACAATTAAATAGTTTAATGGCCATTTTGTAACATTTACAAAGTTCAATGACCATTTTGTAACAATTAATATAATACTTTTATTGGCTTGTCAGCCCACCGTTAGATATTTTTTAAGAAGAGATTTTGAGAGAGAAATATTGTTGGGAGTATAAAAGAGTCTAGAAAATGATGGAAATAAAGAATTTGTAAAATGTTGTATACATTAGATTAAATTGAATAAAATATAAAGTTGAGAGATTAAATTTAAAAAAAATAATTGTTTTCACAAATAAGGTTGAAGTTACATATGAATTTTATTTATTCGATTCTTGTTTTATCATTCAAACTTATTACTTTTTTTAGTTGAATTTATAAAATTCAAATTAAATATAATAAAATAATTTATTTTTTTTACTCGAGTCAAATTTTAATCACCAAATCACCCTAGCTTGATTCATGATTTGAAATATTTGAATGACTCCATAAGATTCAGACAGGCTTTTAAAATAAACTGTATTCAAAATTAGGAAAATTCTAGAACGGGTGACACACACCGATGAATACTATTGACGCAATACTCCGCTGAACATCATTACTTTTAATGACTTTTAAATAATTATTAAAAATCTCTAAGGCTCGACATGTAATTAATCATATTTAAAAACAAAATTATAAGAAATTATTCCATTAACCATTCTCACCACCTTATACATAGTCCTACCCAATTAAATAAAATTGCATCATCTTTATTTTCCACATAATATTTTCTTATAAATTAAAATTTACAAAGCATCGTCTTCTTCTTCATACCTTATATATTAATTCTAATATATTAATGACTAAAATCCTTAAAATAATAAAAAAACACCCAAAAACTTAACCCACGAATCATAAGAGAAAAAATAAAATAATTAATTTTAGTCTATTAAAAACCCTAAAATTAATATATTCATTTGAATTGTGAACAAATTAATTAGAAAATCCTAACGTTTTCATGGTAACCGATAGAACTTAGTATCCGATCTGGGCGCCATTTGGATATGGAGCCGAGCACTGCTCCTAATATCCCCGATCTGGGGGCCATTTTGACATTCATAGCCGATATAACTCATAAAACGTTAGGGTTTTTTAATTAATTTGTTTGCAGTTCAAACGAATATGTTAATTTTAAGGTTTTAACATATTAGAATCAAGTATTTTATTTTTTCTCTCTTTTGATTCGTGGATTAAGCTTGTGGGGAGTTTTTTTTATTATAAGAATTTTATACATTAACTTATTAGAATTAATATATGAAGTATGAGGAAGAAGACGATGATTTGTAAATTTTAATTTATAAAAAAATATTATGTAGAAAATAAATAGGATGTAGTTTATTTAATTGGGTAGGACCATGGATGAGGTGATGAGAATGGTTCATGGAATAATTTCTTCTAAATTTTGTGTTGAAATATGATTAATTACATGTCGAGCCTTTAAGATTTTTAATAATCATTTGAAAGTCATTTAAAAATTAATGGTGTTCAACGATATATTGCCTTTGTAATGTTCAACGGTGTGCTTCACTCATTTTAGACTCATCCTCAAAATTATTTTTAAAATTTGGGTAAAGTACGGTCACCAAACTTTTAGGGCGAGTTTATTTTGGTCACCGAATTTTTAAAATTTTCATTGGGGTTATTCAATTTTTACTCCGCTTTCATTTTGGTCCCTCCCGTTAACTTCCGTTAAAAATGCTGATGTGGCATGTTATCTCCTTCTTCAACCTCTTTATTTTCCTCTACAACTAAAGCTTCTTTATTATGAATAAAGAAAAACGTTATTTCCACTAATTATGAAGCAAAACCAAGGCCTAAAAAAATTAAAAACTTTCAAATAATCTGTTATATACTCTATTTATTTGATGATTTCGGGAATCATGGTTTGGTTCTCTATCCTGTTTTGGGTCATTTAATAAGCGCACACAATATGTTAGATAAAATTCTTTTTTGGTTATTGTTTCTTCTTTTTATTGTTTCTTTTTAAAGGTTCATGCATGAGTTTTATAACAAATGTTTCTTAGATGGAATGAAATAACGAGAACAATTATGCAACTAGATACTAAGAGTCTTTGAATTCATGATAAAAAAATGGAATTGGCTTCCATCCATCTTAAGACCTAGATTTGCAATTTGTACTCTTTATTTATAAAACAAGCTACTTATGTTATAAAACTTACAATTGTCACATGAATTGGACATGAGCTCATTTAATCCTTGAAGTTAGGCACTGTTTGTTTTGCTTATTCTTCTACTTTTTGTCATCTGCAATAACTGAATGCTTTAGCAACCACAGTCTTGTCAAGATTAGGTTCTACAAACCTCTGAAATATGAACACAAAGCGACTTTGATTGCGGAAGAAAAAATAAAGAAAAATAGAAAAAAAAGAAAGAGGTTGAAGAAGGAGATAACGTGCCACGTCAACATTTTTAACGGAAGTTAACGGGAGGGACCAAAATGAAAGCGGACTAAAAGTTAAGTGACCTCAATAAAATTTTTAAAAGTTCGGTGATCAAAATGAACCCTCCCTCAAAGTTCGGTGACCATTGGTGTACTTTACCCTTAAAATTTTGAAGTGGCCTCGAGTATTAAATTGATTTCCATATTTTCAATGTAGCAGTTTTTGTCTAAATTTAGAAACATGTATTTATGTCCATTTAAATGGAGATCTGGGCAAAACTTTCAAGTCAAAAATTGCACTAATACTTTTTTTGACAATGACAACTGAATTTTATTAAAAAAAAAAACTATGAATGATATCACAATTACAATGTATCCAGAAGGGAGAATTATGAGATTAGTCCATCAAAATCTCATGCAAAACCTAAAAGTGTAAAAAAAAGTAAATATTTCAATAGAGATTAGCATATCGTTAATGTAACCCCCCTCGTCCCGGTTCGTACGCTTGACCGGTCCGAGTAGGCCACACGGGGAAAACCGAAGCGAAACCTGTTAAGGTTCCCCCTCGGTTAACGACCCAAGAAATTTTTTTTATTTATCTTGTCTATAGGCATTACTATTGTCCTATGTGAGACACGTCAGCAGAAACACAAGCATTCATAAAACGATCATTCGAACAACACATGCAAAACAATCCATTTTAGATTATCAAGCAGGCCGTTTCGAAACACCCTCAAGGTGTATCGAAACGCCGTGACTTGGTCAACGGCCCCATGCCCACACGAGGAGGTCGTATCGGAACGGAGGTCAACCGTTCCGAAACACCCTCAACGGTCAACTTCTCGTGGTCAACGAGATATTGACCGTTCTGAAACACTTAGACCCGTTTCGAAACCCCATCATCTCGGCAAATTCTCAGATTTCCAGTAGCCAAAGTGTTCCGATACTCGTTTCGGAACAGGGGTTCACAGTGGCCAAACCGTATCGGAACGAGTTCCGATACGGGGTCCCTGAAGCCAAACCCATTCCGAAACAGCCCATCCCGTTTCGAAACACTGGCTGTCTGCAAAATCTCAAAATCTGTTTTTGACAACTCCTAGAGGGTCCTAACGTCCGAAACAACTACACGAAGCATACAAAACATACAATTACATTCTAGAGGCATGCTCCCTAGCAACCATACTCAGCATACATAAGATATACAAGGAGACATCCATATCAAAGACCATTCATGTCATTTCATAAAGCATGTTTTAACAAAAGGCAACACTTAGGCAATTTTAAGGTAAACAAATACCAACATAGCTACAAGCAAGGACATACATCTCAAAAGCCAAGTTAACAAACATATACGAGGAGGCCCCTTCTTGGGCATCATAACACGATTACATGTCCCATTGCTTGACCATTACATCATAATTAAAAAGTTCATACTTGGTAGCTAAACAAGCACCACGAAGCACACTTGGAGGCCCCTTCTTGCACTTAGCAACCCACGAACTAAGGATCTGCATTGTCGAACAAAGAGAGAGCGTAAGCAATAAGCTTAGTGAGGGTAAGCTCTTTAAAAACAAACCTCGACAATGCAGGGTCCAAGCACGATCTTAACCAAGGTAAATGCATGACCATACCTTCGATCCTCAAGAGCCACAATGTTAATGATGCATGAACAATATTCAATTTTATGTCATGCTTAACAAGCTCATTTCCACAACATATGTAAGCACATATAAACATCCAAGTAGAGATCACGTTCCAGATCACATTGATACACATATCAATCAATATTGGCACCTAGCTGTGACTCGAATACGCGGATAAACACGTTGGAACTCACATCCAACAACCACTTTACCTCACGGTGGGATTACACTCATCACCGGTCTCGCGAAGAGGATTCCACTCATCCTCACGCCCCGTCGATGGGATTCCACTCATCATCGACTAGTATATAAAACAATTTCCGGGCGAGCCCGTACTCCTCCTTGGTGACTCAACGCCACCAAGGCCATGCGCGAATTTGACTCATGTGTGCACACTAACATCCTAATGATCGATCATTTGTACTCAAGCATACTAGTGCCAACATTTAACTCAATCCACATTATCAATTACAACCAATTCCGTGCTTAGCACGTACTCACCATGATCACAATCATGAACCATTCACATGCATATCATAATGCATCACAAATCATGCCTCATCTCACATGTATAGCACAATATACATAAATCATCACATCACAAATATCACGAGGCATAAACATCGAATACAAGTTCAACCAATGTCTCTAGTTTAAAGTTTAGGATTAGGCTACCACCCTAATCCTAACTCTAGGCGGGTCTACCAAGCCCGACCTAATCCACATGCTCGGACCAAATACTTAGAAAACCACTTTGAAAACATTAACCACTCACCTATACTTCCAAGCCCAAATACCAAGCAAGCAACCACCTTCAAGCTTCCGGATTTCCTCCCGATGCTTCACCAACACAAGCTCTTGCTTCTAAAC
Organism: Hibiscus tridactylites; assembly: GCA_958450335.1. Lineage (NCBI taxonomy): Eukaryota > Viridiplantae > Streptophyta > Magnoliopsida > Malvales > Malvaceae > Hibiscus > Hibiscus tridactylites. The sequence continues at coordinate 71,365,661 of OY288281.1, forward strand.
AACCTCACCACAATTCAAACAACTTCAAATTAGCCCAAGCATCAAAGTAACTAACCCGGAACACAACTCTAACATAAATCACAATATTTCAAGCCATGAACAAACCCCACATTTAACAATTTCGTGCAGCCCAATAACCTCATCCAAAACTCATGTTTCCAACACCTTTTATACTCCCAAATGATCCCAAAGCAACCCCCAACCATAGTACTAACATTAGCCCATCAATTCCAACCTAAAACAACCCCCAAAACTCACCCAAAACCCTTCAAAAACCCCCCTTTAAACCCAATTTCGGGAATGTGCTCAAAACCAAGTAAAATTCATATATGTTGAACCATTTAGCTCCTAGACTTCATAACTAACAACATTAAATCGAAATATTAAGTTTAACAACATAAAGTTATCATTTTTAAATCAAAATTTCCAAAAACCCAATTTCTAAAGCATTGAGGAAAATGAAAACCATTTGTACTTTTGAAGAGAGGAAGTTGAGGAGAAGTCAAAAATGGTATTACCTTTCAAAAACGAGTTGAAATGGAGAAGAAATGAGATGGAATAGTGGAGAGGATGAGAGAACTCTTCTTCCCGTTAGTTGAAGATGATGAATAGTGAAAGATGATAAAAATGACTCTTTTAACAAAAAAGGGTTTTTTTTAAATTGACTTTCACATTATTACGAAAATGCCATTAATGAATGGCCATTTTCCATTTTCTTTATAATCTCTTCAATTTGTATTTCATTCAATTTAGTCTAAATGTAAAAGGTTTGTTTTTGAAACCTGAGGCCCAAAAGATTATTTTAATTATTAAACCGAACCCAAAATAATATTAAAATATTATTTTCACCCGACCCCTAAACCCGGGTGTTACAACTCTCCCCCACTTAAGGAATTTCGTCCCCGAAATTACCTGACGGAAACAAATACAGAAACTGCTCAAGCATATCAGCTTTCCTCCCCCACGTGGCCTCTTCAACACCTCTATGTCTCCACAACACCTTGACCAACTCTATGGTCTTACCACGCAACACCTTGCTATCAGAAGCAAGTATCTCAACAGGCTCCTCATTATATGACAAATCCGGGTTCAACTCTATCTCCTCAACGTGCATAACCTGAGAAGGATCTGATCTATATCTCCTAAGCATAGACACATGAAAGACATCATGGATCTTCTCTAACTCAGAAGGTAATCTCAAACTGTAAGCTACAGGCCCAATCCGCTCAACTATCTCATACGGACCAATAAACCTCGGACTCAACTTGCCCTTCCGGCCAAATCTCATTACCTTCTTCCATGGAGATACTTTCAGAAACACTTTCTCACCCACGGAGAACTCAATATCTTTCCTCTTCAAATCTGCATAAGACTTCTGACGATCGGAAGCCGCTTTCAAACGGTCACAAATCAACTTCACCTTGTCGGTAGTCCCCTTAAGCAAATCTGGCATAGGTAACAATCTCTGACCTGTCTCAGCCCAACAAATCGGAGTCCTACATCGCCTACCATATAAAGCCTCATAGGGAGCCATATGAATACTAGACTGATAACTGTTGTTGTAAGCAAACTCAACTAAAGGTAAGTGCTTCTCCCAAGAACCCTGGAAGTCAATCACACAACAACGAAGCATATCCTCTAGGATTTGTATCACTCGCTCTGACTGCCCATCGGACTGCGGATGATAAGAAATACTAAAATGCAAACGGCTACCTAGAGCACTATGCAAACAACCCCAAAACCTCGAAGTAAATCTAGGATCTCTATCTGAGACAATAGACTTCGGAACTCCATGAAGTCTCACAATCTCACGGGTGTACAAGTTTGCCAACTTGTCTAAAGAATCCGTAGTGTTTACTGCTAAGAAGTGAGCACACTTAGTGAATCTATCCACAATCACCCAAACCGAAATCTTCTCCGAAGGAGACTAAAGTAGCCCCGACACAAAGTCCATGGTGATCCTCTCCCATTTCCATTCCGGAATCTTCAAAGGCTGCAACAAACCTGAAGGAACTTGATGTTCTGCCTTCACTCTCTGACAAACCATACACCGGCTCACATACTCGGCTACATCTTTCTTCAAACCAACCCAGAAGTAGTCATTCTTCAAGTCACAGTACATTTTGGTGCTACCCGGATGCATAGAAAAAGGACTCGAATGTGCTTCACTCAAAATCTGATGTCTCAACTCAACATCTTCTGGTACAACAATTCTATCTCTAAAGCACAACAAGTTCTCACCGCTGAAACTATACCCGGTCGGTCTTCCTTCGGCTATGTCCTGGACATGAGGAACTAGAGTCACATCTTGCAACTGCTTCTCTCTAATCAACTGAATCAAAGAAGGCTTCACTTGCAGCTCGGTGATCAAACCACCATCGTCGGATACGCTCAACCTAGCAAACATAGCTCTCAACTCTACGACAACTTTTCTACTCAAAGCATCGGCTACTACATTTGCTTTACCCGGATGGTGCTCGATGGTCAAATCATAGTCTTTCAACAACTCAAGCCATCTCCTTTGTCTCAAGTTCAACTCTTTTTGTGTCATCAAATACTTCAAGCTCTTATGATCGGTGTAAACTATACACTTCTCACCATACAAGTAGTGACGCCAAATTTTAATGTAAAAACAACCGCGGCTAACTCTATATCGTGAGTAGGATAGTTCTTCTCATGAACCTTCAACTGTCTAGAAGCATAAGCAACGACCCTTCTTTCTTGCATCAAAACACATCCTAAACCTATGTAGGAAGCATCACTGTAGATCACAAATTCTTTACCTGAAACAGGTTGCACTAACACTGGAGCATTTGTCAAAGCTTCTTTCAATTTCTCAAAGGCCTTCTATCTTGCATCTGACCATTCGAACTTAAATCCTTTTTGCAACAATTTAGTCAAGGGAGCAGCCACCCTAGAGAAACCATCAACAAATCTCCTATAGTAACCGGCTAATCCTAGGAAACTCCTAATCTCAGTCACAGACTTAGGTTGTTTCCACTCAACAATAGCCTCAATCTTCGATGGATCAACACGGATACCTTCGGCCGAAACAACATGGCCAAGAAATACTACCCCTCGAATCCAGAACTCACATTTACTAAGCTTCACATACAACTGATTGCTCAACAATCTCTGTAAAACAAATCTCAAGTGCTCATCATGCTCTTCTTCTATCTTCGAGTACACAAGAATATCATCAATGAAAACAACTACAAAACGGTCTAGATAGTCTCTAAAAATTCTGTTCATCATATCCATGAATGCTGCAGGTGCATTCGTGAGCCCAAACGGCATCACAAGGAACTCATAGTGACCATATCTAGTCCTAAAAGCTGTCTTCGGAACATCACACTCTTTCACTTTCAACTGATAGTACCTTGACCTCAAGTCTATCTTTGAGAACACTGAAGCACCTCTCAACTGATCAAACAAATCATATATGCGAGGCAACAGATACTTGTTCTTTACAGTCAACTGATTCAACTGCCTGTAGTCAATACACATACGCATACTGCCATCTTTCTTCTTTACGAACAACACATGAGCACCCCAAGGAGAACTACTAGGCCTAATGAAACCACGATCTAATAATTCTTGCAACTGACTCTTCAATTCTTTCAACTCATTCGGAGCCATACGATACGGAGCTATCGAAACTGGATTAGACCCTGAAACAGTCTCAATCACAAACTCAACATCTCTATCAGGAGGCAAACCCGACAACTCTTCAGGAAACACATCCGGAAAGTCACAAACTATTCTAATATCCTTCGGTCTAGCCTCACTCATATTCGGATTCATAACATAAGCTAAGTAAGCCCCACATCCGGAATCCATCAACCTATGAGCCTCTAAAGCTGACACAACATTAGACAAGAACTTAATGTTCTCGCCTACTACCACCACCTCGTAGTCATCAGAAAGATTCAAAGAGATCCTCTTCGTCTCAAAGTCCACACTAGCTCGGTGCTCAACTAACCAGTCCATACCCAAAATGATATCAAAACCATAAAAGGGAAGTTCTATCATATCAACAGAGAACACATGACCCTGAATCTTCAGTGGACATCTCCTATACATACGTCTAACCACAACTGTCTCACCAAAAGAGCTAGTCACATGCATACCTACATCTAAGATCTCAACAGGTATATCTAACTTCCGTGCATGCTCACTCAAAATGTAGGAATGTGTAGAACTCGAATCAACCAAAGAAAGCAAAGACATAGACTGTAACTCAAAATTACCTGCTATCACATTAGTGTCGTTCCCGGCCTCTCTCTGAGCATAAACTCTCGCTGGTCCTCTTGCCTCTGGCTGCACTGCCACAACATGAGCAAGGTTCCTCTAAGCATCTACCCTAGGTGCATTAGCCCTAGGCTGGAAGTAGCCACGACCGTGCTCGCGGCCTCTCTGAAAATCATTCGCTCTCGCAGGAGCCTAAGCAATGTTCGGTGCCTGTGCCGCCTGATGCGGACAATCCCTCCTAAAGTGGTCCCTCGAACCACAGTTCCAACAAGCATGGAAGTTACCCCAACACTCACCAGTGTGCTGTCTCCCACAGCGTGGACACTCGGGCAAACGCCCTCCTCCTCTATGGCCCTGATGGCCCCTACCATGATGGCCACCGCCACGTCTATGGTCAAACTGATGTCCGCCACCTCTATGCCTCTTGGCATCTCTACTGTCAAAGCTGTTGTGCCGCTTACTAGAACTAGAACCTCCAGAACGCTTGGCCAGCCCCAAGCTGTGCTCAATGTCCTTGGCTCTAGCAACCAAGACATCAAAGTCAGAATAATCAGAAGCTAAGGTGTACCTCTTAACTTCCTCATGAAGCCCATATCTGAAACGATCACATCGAGCCCTCTCAATAGGCACTAACTCTGGAGCATACTAACTCAAACGAACGAAACGAATCTCATAGTCTGTCACAGAAGCATCCCCCTGAACAAGAGCCATAAACTCACGCTTCTTCTCATCAAGGTACCTCGGTCCCAAGTACCTTTTTCTGAAAGCAGACTCAAAGAAATCCCAATCTCTCTCAGCCTCTGGAACTCCGGTAGTAATGGTGACCCACCAAGTGTAGGCATCACCCTGAAGCAAAGAAATCACACAGCCCAATCTACGTGCGCCCACACAACCCATCTAAGCTAAGAAGCGAACGGTCTTCTCCAGCCACAACTCAGACCTCTCCGGGGTTGATCCTCTGAACTCTTCGGCCCCTAAGCTACGGAGCCTCTCCAACGGTAGACTAGCATCGTCACCCCTAGGCTGAGGTGCAGCCTGAGCTCCCGCAACTGCGGCCTGAAACGCTCCCGCTATAGCTTGCACTAGCGGAGTCATATCAATTCCGGCCGGACCTTGGCCACCCTGAGGTCCCTCTCCTTCAGCTCCATCCTCGCCTCCAACTCCAGGCGGAGGAGGTGGTGGCGGAGGTGGTGGAGGAGCTCCAACTCCAGCAGCTGCAGGCCCTTCTATATGAGCCTCCACTCCAACCACCGGCTCAACAGGAGCCGCAACACGTGGTTCCTGACGAACCACCCTCGGCCTAGACATCGCTCACAAACAATAACTACAACCACAACAAACAAAATATACAAAATTGGGTTAGCAAGACAAGGCTTCCAAGTGCTCAAGTACGTTTCCCTCACATTAAAAATTCTTTCCCGATGTAATAGTAGCAATGGGACTCTCAAACAACATGCTTTTAAACAAAACAATCAACATACTTGTCGCACAAGCAATCATGCTTACAATGCAAGCAAACACCGTGCATATCAATTCAAAACCTAACTTGCCTCACTTACCTGCCCAAGGTCTCGGTAACCTTAGGCTCTAATACCAACAAGTGTAACCCCCTCGTCCCGGTCCGGACGCTTGACCGGTCCGAGTGGGCCACACGGGGAAAACCGAAGCGAAACCCGTTAAGGTTCCCCCTCGGTTAACGACCCAAGAAAATTTCTTTTATTTATCTTGTCTATAGGCATTACTATTGTCCTATGTGAGACATGTCAGCGGAAACACAAGCATTCATAAAACGATAATTCGAACAACACATGCAAAACAGTCCATTTTAGATTATCAGGCAGGCCGTTTCGAAACACCCTCAAGGTGTATCGAAACGCCTTGACTTGGTCAACGGCCCCATGCCCACACGAGGAGGCCGTATCGGAACGGAGGTCAACCGTTCCGAAACACCCTCAACGGTCAACTTCTCGTGGTCAACGAGATATTGGCCGTTCCGAAACACTTAGACCCGTTTCGAAACCCCATCATCTCGGAAAATTCTCAGATTTCCAGTAGCCAAAGTGTTCCGATACCCGTTTCGGAACAAGGGTTCACAGTGGCCAAACCGTATCGAAACGAGTTCCGATACGGGGTCCCTGAAGGCAAACCCGTTCCGAAATAGCCCAGCCCGTTTCGAAACACTGATTGTCTGCAAAATCTCAAAATCTGTTTTTGACAACTCCTAGAGGGTCCTAACGTCCGAAACAACTACACGAAGCATACAAAACATACAATTACATTCTAGAGGCATGCTCCCTAGCAACCATACTCAGCATACATAAGATATACAAGGAGACATCCATATCAAAGACCATTCATGTCATTTCATAAAGCATGTTTTAACAAAAGGCAACACTTAGGCAATTTTAAGGTAAACAAATACCAACATAGCTACAAGCAAGGGCATACATCTCAAAAGCCAAGTTAACAAACATATACGAGGAGTCTAACATGCTCCTAAACAACAACATCATACTTCAAGGGCATCATAACACGATTACATGTCCCATTGCTTGACCATTACATCATAATTAAAAAGTTCCTACTTGGTAGCTAAACAAGCACCACGAAGCACACTTGGAGGCCCCTTCTTGTACTTAGCAACCCACGAACTAAGGATCTGCATTGTCGAACAAAGAGAGAGCGTAAGCAATAAGCTTAGTGAGGGTAAGCTCTTTAAAAACAAAACTCGACAATGCAGGGTCCAAGCACGGTCTTAACCAAGGTAAATGCATGACCATAACTTCGATCCTCAAGAGCCACAATGTTAATGATGCATGAACAATATTCAATTTTATGTCATGCTTAACAAGCTCATTTCCACAACATATGTAAGCACATATAAACATCCAAGTAGAGATCACGTTCCACATCACATTGATACATATATCAATCAATATTGGCACCTAGTTATGGCTCGAATACGCGGATAAACACGTTGGAACTCACATCCAACAACCACTTTACCTCACGGTGGGATTACACTCATCACCGGTCTTGCGGAGGGGATTCCACTCATCCTCACGCCTCGTCGATGGGATTCCACTCATCATCGACTAGTATATAAAACAATTTCCAGGCGAACCCATACTCCTCCTTGGTGACTCAACGCCACCAAGGCCACGCGCGAATTTGACTCATGTGTGCACACTAACATCCTAATGATCGATCATTTGTACTCAAGCATACTAGTGCCAACATTTAACTCAATCCACATTATCAATTACAACCAATTCCGTGATTAACACGTACTCACCATGATTACAATCATGAACGATTCACATGAATATCATAATGCATCACAAATCATGCCTCATCTCACATGTATAGCACAATATACATAAATCATCACATCACAAATATCACGAGGCATAAACATCGAATACAAGTTCAACCAATGTCTCTAGTTTAAAGTTTAGGATTAGGCTACCACCCTAATCCTAACTCTAGGCGGGTCTACCAAGCCCGACCTAGTCCACATGCTCGGACCAAATACTTAGAAAACCACTTTGAAAACATTAACCACTCACCTATACTTCCAAGCCCAAATACCAAGCAAGCAACCACCTTCAAGCTTCCGGATTTCCTCCCGATGCTTCACCAACACAAGCTCTTGCTTCTAAACAACCTCACCACAATTCAAACAACTTCAAATTAGCCCAAGCATCAAAGTAACTAACCCAGAACACAACTCTAACATAAATCACAATATTTCAAGCCATGAACAAACCCCACATTTAACAGTTTCGTGCAGCCCAATAACCTCATCCAAAACTCATGTTTCCAACACCTTTTATACTCCCAAATGATCCCAAAGCAACCCCCAACCATAGTACTAACATTAGCCCATCAATTCCAACCTAAAACAACCCCCAAAACTCACCCAAAACCCTTCAAAAAAAACCCCCTTTAAACCCAATTTCGAGAATGTGCTCAAAACCAAGTAAAATTCATATATGTTGAACCATTTAGCTCCTAGACTTCATAACTAACAACATTAAATCGAAATATTAAATTTAACAACATAAAGTTATCATTTTTAAATCAAAATTTCCAAAAACTCAATTTCTAAAACATTGAGGAAAATGAAAACCATTTGTACTTTTGAAGAGAGGAAGTTGAGGAGAAGTCAAAAATGGTATTACCTTTCAAAAACGAGTTGAAATGGAGAAGAAATGAGATGGAATAGTTGAGAGGATGAGAGAGCTTTTCTTCCCATTAGTTGAAGATGATGAATAGTGAAAGATGATAAAAATGGGTCTTTTAACAAAAAGGGTTTTTTTAAATTGACTTTCACATTATTACGAAAATGCCATTAATGAATGGCCATTTTCCATTTTCTTTATAATCTCTTCAATTTGTATTTCATTCAATTTAGTCCAAATGTAAAAGGTTTGTTTTTGAAACCCGAGGCCCAAAAGATTATTTTAATTATTAAACCGAACCCAAAATAATATTAAAATATTATTTTCACCCGACCACTAAACCCGGGTTTTATAGTTAAAATCCAGAAGCCTTCCTGAATCTATTTGTCTCTATCCAAACGTGACACATTACGGAATGAAAAAAAAGTGGTGAGCGAGCCAAACTATCAAGCAGATTGCTCCACTACCCATGACTGATTACACCGGCAAACAACCATCAACTGAGTGGGGATCTATCTTTCTATGACCACTGACAGAATTATAATTAGAAACTAACGCCATAAAGATCTATGTACAAGCACCAAACAACCACTAAGGTATGCTAAAATCATGCCAAAACGACATATGAAACGAAACCACAAAAACAAAGAAAAAACGAGCCACAAAGGTACAAGAAAAAGCGTACCACAAAGACATAGATTCTTATTAAAAATAGGCTTAAAGGTAAAAATTGGCCCTCAACAAAAAATCAAAAAATCAATTAAGCCCTTATGAAAAATGTTCACTCAATTGAGCCCTCAAAATTCAAATTACGATAATTAGGCCCTCAAAATTCAAATTGCGATCAATTTAACCATTCTGTTAAGTTGATTGTTAACTTTAAAATAATTATTATGATGGTGACATGTGGCACACTCTAGACATGCCACGTCATCAAACCCGTAAATATCATTTAAATCTGAAAAAAAAATTAAAATTATAAAAAATTGAAAAGTATATAAAAATCATTTAAAATTCAAGAAAAATCTAAAAAATAAAATTTTTAAAAAAAATTAAAATTATGTATAAAATTATAAAAAATATTTTCTTACATAAAATAGAAAATATATAAAAAAATATTTGTAATAATTATTAAATATATATTATAATGAAATAATATTTTAAAATTGTATATTTTTTAAAATATATTTTTAATTAAAAAACCCCAAAATTCAAATCTCTAACCCTAAACTCTAACCCTATATTTAAAAATCCTCAAATCAGTTTAAATTTACCATCCTACATTCCTAAACTCAAACCCTACATTCCCAAAACCCCAAAAATTTCAAAATCCCCAATTTTTGAATCGGTTCTAATGTTTGATTTAGAGATTTATGGGCTTTTTTTTAAAGAAGTGATACTTTTGGCCTTTGGGGGTTAGGAAAAATTATTATTTTACGTTTTTTATAAAAAAAATAAAAGGAAAATAAGAAAAAAAAATTAATTTAATTAATATTTTTATATTTTTAATTTTTACAATTTTATAATTTTTTTATAATTTTGTATATTTTTTTTATTTTTTATTAAAAAATTAATTTTGATGATTTAGCACGCTCAGAGCATGCCACGTGTCCTTATATCTTTGACCGTTAGAGGACATTAACGGTCAAACTAACGAATGGACCAAATTGTGTGTAATTTGAATTATGAGGGTTAAATTGGGTGCAAAATTTTTATAAAAATTTAATTAGTTTTTTAATTTTTTGTTGAGGGTCAATTTGACTTTTAAACCTTAAAAATATAAAATTTAGTCGTCGACCACCGGCTAAATAAACAAAAGAAAAAAAGACTGCCACATTAGAAATTGCACATAGAAAAAAAAAATTAGGTTTTTAGGAGGTTGCACAAAATTAACAGTTTAGTTGATATGAGTTTTCAACAAATAAGAATTGCACTAACAGTTATATATACTATTATGATTGTCAACCATATATTTGGTCAAAAAAATGATTGTCAACCATATACAATTTTCCTATACTATTATGTTGCATATGTAAACAAAGAAAGAATATGTTTAGCTTATTTAGAGTATGCATTATTTTTTATTTATCTTTCTGATTTTAAATTTAGATTATATTAATTCTTTTTTATGCTATCACGATTTTTGTCACTCTCGAGTATTTTGGTCACTCAACTATTTTCTCACTCTTATTTTGGTCACTCAACTATCTTCTCACTCTTTTTTGGTCACTCAACTTTCAAACCTTTCAATTTAATAACTAGACTTGATACTTTGAATGTTTTTTTGTCACTGTCAAGTATTTTATTATTATTATTATTATTATTATTATTATTATTATTATTATTATTATTATTATTATTATTATTATTATTATTATTATTGATTTTTTAATATTATTAAATATAAAACTGATTTAAAATAAATACTAAAATAATATTTTATTATTATTAAATTTAAAAATATTTAAAATAATCGTCGTCGCTTGTCGTCACCGTCGACCACCGGCGGCCTTTTGACCCCAAATTTCACCGAGAGACTCGCTTAAACACGCTTAGTTCGAATCCGGTGGTTATTCCACCGGAAAATGTCATGAAACTCGTGAATCTCGACATAAATGTTTCGGTTTTCTCACTTTCGATTTCCTTTTCGTGGACTTAAGAGCACTTTTTGACAAAATGGAGGCCGAGTTCGGACTCAAGGGGCCGAGACGTAACGATCGGTGAAATCTGAGACCAAATGGCCACCATCTATGATCGTCAACGGTGGCGTCCGACGACGACGAACAGTGGCCGGCGAATAGTTTGGTTTAACTTTTTATTTTTATTTTAAATTATTTTTATATTAAATAATAAAAAGTGTCATATCATACCATAATAATAATAATAATAATAATAATAATAAAATTTAGAGTGACCAAAATATGAGCAATCTGAAAGTTCAGTTATCAAATTAAAAAATTTAAAAGTTAAATGATCAAAATAGGAGTGAGAAGATAGTTGAATGATGATCTATATATTTTACCCTTTCGTGAAATTTCATTGTCATCAAACACGTCTCATTTACGCACATTAGTGTCGGATTAATGTAATAATTTTTACGCCTTTCATAATTAAAAAAAGACATAATATAAAAAAAATACCCATAACATTTTACTAAATAGTCATTTTAGTCTATATTTTTTTAGGTCCACTTTCACCCAATAATATTTTATATCAAGTCAAAATGGCTCCACAGGATAAAAACCGTTAATTGACTAACAATGAATTCGGGATGCTGATGACACTGACGTGGCACTTTGCCATGTCATCAATTTTTTAAAATAATAAATGAAATAAATTATTATTTATTATTTTTAGAAAAATTTAAAAAAATCATTTAATTTATTTATTTTAATTTATTCAAAAAAATAATAAATAGTTTATTTAATTTATTATTTTTAAAAATTTTTTCAAAAATAATTTATTTAATTTAATTTTTAAAAAATTGAAAACAATATATTAAAATAAATGTTATATATTATTTTTTATAAAATTAAAAAAATATATTTTTTAGAATAAATCAAATAAATTACTATTATTTTCAAATTAAAATAATAAATTAAATAATAATTATTAATTATTTTTGAAAATTTTAAAAAATATTCTTAAAAAATATTTTGTTGACCAAAGTGTCACGTCAGTATCCCAAGTCAAGTCAGTATATTATATCAACGTCTCGTGTTGATCGTTAGTCAACTAGCAGTTTCCATTCACGAGGGGTCATTTTGACTAAGGGTGATAATGAGCCGAGCTGAGCCCGAGCCTGGCAGGCTCAGCTCGTCAAGCTCAAAATTTTAGGCTCAAGCGCGGCTCGAAAATAATACTATTGGGCTCGGGTCGAGCTCGAACTCGAAGCTCGTTGGGCTCGGGTCGAGCTCAAGCTCGAAGCTCGTTGGGCTCGGGTCGAGCTCGAAGCTCGTTGGGCTCGGCTCGGCTTAAAATGGACAATTTTTCTATAATTTTTATAGAAGACGGGGCCTCGTTAAAAGCCCCTTTCAGAACCAACACTGAAACGAAATTCAATGTCGGGAAAGGGAAAAAAAGTGGCCAAAAAATAAGATTAATCCAAATAACCAAGAAATATTCTTACAATACAAACACATAATCAAAGAAAATACAAAATCAAACACCAACCAACTAAGAAAAATGCACAATTTATTTTAGTTAATTTATTTTAATGTATTTTCCCTAATTTATTTTATTGCTTTTCTTTTGCTAAACATATTACTTTTAGTGCATATGTAGCATATATATAATATATAATTATTCTGAGCCTGTTCACGAGCTTTTCGAGCCGAGCTTGGGTCGGCTCGGCTCGGCTTGTTAAGGTCTTGAGTCGAACCTGAGCCCGAGTCGAGCTTTGACCAAGCTGAGCCCGAGTAGCTCACAAGCCGGTCAGGCTCATTATCACCCCTAATTTTGACCCAAATAAAACGTTAGGGTGAAGGTAAACAAAAATAAAAATAGGAACCAAAATAACTATTCAGTAAAACATTAGGGACATTTTTAGAATTATGCCATAAAAAAAACATAAATACACTCATGTTTTGAAGTTTTAGTATTATTAAAATTTGTTCATGAATTCTTATAACTATAAGAATCCGGGACTCCTTTATCACAGTGCTATACACTACATCAAAATAGGTTTTTAGCGGCGTTTTTTAGCGCCGCTAAAAACTCTCATGGCGCTAAGAAAAGCGCCGCAGAAACCAGCGCCGTAACAGTTCGCGACGTTTGTGGGCCAAAAACGACACAAGAGGTCAAGATATATAGCGGAGCGTGGAAACAAACGTCGCGAATAATCTGTTATTTTGTGGCGCTTTTATGTAAAACGGTGCTAATGACATGCTTTTTAACGGCATTTTTCTTTACAACGCCGCTAGTGACCTGTTTTTAGTGGCGCTTTTCTTTACAAATGCCGGGAATGACATGTTTTTAGTGGCGTTTTACCCTACAAATGCCACTATTTGTTGTTATTTTTTATTCACGTTTACTTATATTAACCGGAGCTGCCCTACTGTTTTCTTTAAGAAATGCTTTTCATAATTTAATCACTTTGCACATATGTTGTTCTTAACATATTCATAATTGTTATGATCATGAAATTGAATAATTAAAACCAGGGGGAAAACACTTTAGAGGAAATAAATGAAAGGGTTTTATTCACATTCTTTGTGGTTGCTCATACACTGGAGATATGATACAATAATTGGAAAGCAAAAAAGATAAGAAAAATAATTTTTTCTACAATGCTAAAATACCATATTTCAGTCCCAGGTTCTTCTCTTCAAATTTATGTCTTTTTGAAGCCGACTGTTACATAGGAATTGAGCCTCCGACAGACAAGATCTGTTGTTCAAGCTGCAGTCAATGAAATGGAAAATCAATTAGAGTTAACAAAGGATTATAACATGTTTGACATTGTAAGGATCCATAACATTTTATGAACTAATCAGTATAAATATAAAAAACTTTCATGCCCTGGTTGTTGCAAGCAGAAACATGTGTACATGATATTAACATTCCCACAATGGAAGATATAGAACATATGTGTAGGATAAAGCAGTTGTTGAAAAAGTATAGGGACTTAGTTAAAATATCAAATTGTTGTCCTTTTGAATCTCTTTGAATCTATGTCGCTTGACTCTTCATCTTGCTTTAAGTATATTTTTGTGGCATTTGTTTCCTAAACACATTCAGACATGAGCATGGTATATGACCCTTCAAGGAGCTTCACTTGCAAAATGTGTCACTGCCTTCTTTCTCTAGCTCGGTAGAAGTCGTAACACCTCTGGCCTAGCTTGGTCCAAACCAGGCTGACGCTATCACATTGATCAACCGAAACATTAACAGAAACGAAATTAGACTTAAAACATACACTGAAAAACATTTAAGAATATGATAGAAACAAGTCCAGGGATCATAATATTAATGTTTTCATGAATTAAGCAAGCAATTAAAACAATCATAAGCATTAAGGATTTAAAACTTTTATCAACCAAGAGAATGAGTACTGGTACTCAGATGTAACACCTAAACAAAACAACATTCAACCAATGCACACATTCTAAATATCAATTGTTCCTAAATTTAACACACGATAACATAAACCGGTTATGTTCATATGCTCATTCTCAACTAAATTTTTCAGCATGCAATTCAAATGTCACCCGAAAATCTGGGCAGTTTTCAAAACTTTCTAATCAAACTATTCAAAGAATTGAAAGAAAGAGAATTTTCCACTTTTAAGAAACTTGAAATAAGGTCATACAGACTTAAAATAAGGTAATATACACATTTCTGTTTGTTGTAAACTCTTAAAACCATACCAATTCTAACAAATCTCACCTCTTCACCCCCCCCCCCCCCATATTTTCAAGCAATAAACTCAGTACAATGATACAATCTCATCATCCATAAGCATCATGGCATGAAGTCAGAGCATAGTTTAGCATGAGAAAGAAGAAATATGTAAATTAGTTGGAGGACTATCTTTGATTCTTTTCTACTGTAAACCAAAAAAAAAAAGAAAAAAAAGAAAAAGATTAGGTATTTTATAACTATACTTAAATAAAATGACTACACTATGATCGAACATATAAATAATGAATTTGTACACAAATCCACTTATTATCTCCATCATCTGTACATTTTTGTGGCATTCTGCATAGATGCAAACAAGAAAATAGTCGCCAAATAAAGCAAAAATCAGAGAGGGAGGAGTATATAAAACATGTTAAATTGTCAACTACTGCTGAATGTCTGAAAAACATGTTAAGTTGTTAACTACCGCATAACCCACCTACATATAAATGTAAGTTTGGGCAATGTCTATAATTTTCAATCTTTTTTTTTCTCTTTTTGTCAAAATATTTTTGTGTGTGTAAAATTAAGTGCATGTTACTTGAAATTAGTGACAGAATGGTGCAAGAAAATGGAAGCTTCGAGCTTGGCCATGTCAAGTCCAGGGCAGAGCCTTTGTCCACCTCCAACGGGAGTGAAATTGTAGCTGTTAAGCATGTTTTTAACATGCTTGGAATATGTTCCCCAAAACCTGTCAATTAAAAACTAGAAATTAATATTGAGAAGAAAAACAAAATATAGAAATAAATTTAAGAGGGGTCTTGCACAAGTACTAAACTAATAACAACATTATGTATCATTGGTCTAGTAATGTTTTAAAAACAAAAATCATCCTGAACTTTCACCTAAATAATATTTTGAACTCAACCCATTTTGATCTACCCTCATTGTGAATCAAGTGCTATCTGGCTCCGCACAATGTTGCTCCAACTAACAAGATGACATGTAATTTTGGTTTAAAGACCAATGTTATTTGTCTATACAACCCCCCTAAAGAAAAGCCCTAACCCCATTCTTTTTCCAGCCGCTGGATCCGACGGCTTTGCATTTACAAACTACCTTGTGCTTCTCTACTTCAACAATCCAAACCAAACTAAGCCAGGTAAATTTGTGATCTTTAAGTAGAATTTGGCATCAAAATTAATCTTCTTCCATAAGCAATATGTACACTTTCTGAAAAAGTGATAGCAACTTTTCAATGGACAAAACCTGAAATGATTCCATTAAGAAAGTCCGATAAAATTTAGCTTAACTTGAAGTATAAGGAGAATATACTTGCTATTTACACTTTTTTTTACTATAAAGAGAAGGTTTTGAAAAGAGAACTAACTTTTGTCCTTGTACTTGTTGAAAAGATCAGTCAACTGAGTGTAATTCGAATCAGTAAACCCACTGTTCAAAACTCATAAAGATAAAGAATTTAGAATCAAGACAAACAAGACAGACAAAGTTATTAGAAAGAGAGAAAAGAAGCATTTAGAGCAACATTAACCACAAGGAGAACTTTTCCTTTGTATAGTTAAGGTCCATGTCCTGCCCTTTGTTGTTCTACAACACAAGCAACAGAAAATTAGCGCAAAACCCTAAACCCCAAAAGAATTGAGAAATTAGGAATTAGAAAAGGAAAAACCTTGACAATGAATCCATGCAAATTAAAGTTAATTTGAAATATAGTTTTGTGATAAGAGGAAGCTGCGCAGGTCATTATATAGTGATAAGAGGAAGCAAAAAATAGAGGCAAGTGGAGATGTACCTTAAATAAAGCAAAAATCAGAGAAGGAGGAGAGCCCGGCGACGAGCTGAAGCAAGGAAGCTGCTCGAATGGAAATGCCGAACGCTGCAACATTGGCAGTGGCGATGCGGCTGCAGAGGCGGAGAGGAGGGGGCACGAGGGATGGGAAATATTTGGAAAACTAGGGTTAAAGGAATAAAAGGGGATAAACAACTTCGGCGTTTTAAATCTGAAACGCCAGTACAGTCGGATAATTTGCAGCATTTTTAAAAAGCAAACGCCACTAAAACTCGGCATCTATTGTGGCGTGTGTGCAAAACTTCACTACATATCAATTTTATTGCGGTGTTTTTTCGACAAACGCCACTAAAATGTTCATTTTCGCGACATTTTACACAAAAACGCCACCATATACCGTTCCTTAGCGGCGTTTTTGTTACAAACGACATATCTTCTTCTTCTTCTCCAAATCTTTGTAACTTCCTTCCTTATCATGTTGAAGGAAATACAGCTGGTAACAGCATGAGCTGTTAAACCAGCCCAACAAACCAGGGACGCGGGAAAGTTTGTTGCACCAGACTTCATTACGTCAGCACCCATTTTCTGTGATCAATCCTTTCTACATCCTTCTTCACTTGTATCTATAAATAGCAACCATCTCCTTCCTTTGTAGGATTATCTTGAATGGAAATATTGATTCTGAACTTTGCTCTTTAATATTCTTGTATTTCCACCACCTTTGTAGTATATTTAACATGGTATCAGCTGTCCCAATCTGAGCCTGGGCCGTCTTTCTTCTTCCTCCTCTGTGCATCACTTCTACCTTGCGTTATGGCTAATCCTGCCGGTGGTCTTACTGATGACATAGCATCTCTCACAGTAGGTGACGAGCAGATCTTCTCCAACAAACGCATTAGCGTTCGACTTGATGACACAAACTTCCTGTTGTGGAAACAACAGGTCATGCTCATGATCCGTGGTCAAGGTCTCGAGGATTACATCGACAGCTCTCGTGCCCCACCATCGAAGACGGTTGCTGGTACTGATGGCTCCTCTGCACCCAATCCTGCATATCAGCGTTTTCTCAAGCAAGATAGCTCCTTAGCTTCCTGGCTCCTTTCTACTATCAGCCCCGATCTTCTTCCTCAACTAGTTGGTGCTGATTCTTCTTCTGCCATCTAGTCCACAATCTCCAAACTCTTCTCCCAGCTCTCCACCACTAAGGTCATGCATCTACATTGCCGACTCCGATCGTTGAAGAAGTCCTCCCTCTCGATGCGTGCCTACACCATGCAGATTAAGGAAATCTGCGATCTCCTTGCTTCCTGTGGTAATCCAGTGTCCACAGTGGAGCAGATTGCAACAATCCTCAATGGCTTGCCCCCAGAATACGATCCATTTGTTGCTGTTATCTCCACCAGCCAGACTCCGTTCACGGTGGAAGGTGTTGTGTCTATCCTCATTGATGCTGAATCTCGTATCTCTGATCCTCTTCGCATGTCTGTTGGTATACATGCTACACGCTTCTCACCTGATCCATCACCTGCTCGACCTTATGATTCTCAGCCTCGTACTTCTCCATCTCCTGGCCGCTTCAAGGGTCGACCACGACCACAGTGTCAACTTTGTGGCAAGCTGGGCCACCTTGTTGATCGGTGTTGGCACCGCTTTGATCAGTCGTTCAAAGGTGTTACATCTCAAGCTCCTCCACGTCAGGCATCTCCTACACATGCCAATGCTTGTTGTTTTTCCTCTGAGCCAGTGGAGACAATGTATGATCCCTACATTCCTGCATCCCCCACCTCTGATCAACCCTCCTCTCCACCTGAAGTTGAGTCTGCGCAAGTCAACAATCTTGTGGTTCACCCAGGGGCGTCTTCTGTTTGGCATCCTGATTCCGGAGCAACCCACCATGTGACAAACACATCTACTTGCTTCCAGGATGGCTCTCCCTACTTAGGTAAGGGTTCAGTGCACATTGGGGATGGTTCTTCCTTGCAAATTGCCCACATAGGTCACATGTCTCTCCCCACTTCTTCTAAGTCTCTTTTACTCAATGAGCTTCTGCATGTGCCATCTATAACTTGAAATTTACTTTCAGTATCCAAGTTTACAAGGGATAATCGTGTTTATTTTGAGTTTCATGCTGATTCATGCTGTGTGAAGGATGAGGTCACGGGTCAGGTGTTGCTGCAAGGATCTCAATCTGGTGGCTTATACAACCTCAGTTCACCTCCATCTGTTGATGCCTCCATTCACCACACCACAGTATCTGATTTGTTTTGGCTATGGCATCGTCGTCTTGGACATGCGTCTTCTCCAGTTGTTCGTTTAGTTACTACTACAGTTTTAAATAAGCCTGTAACCCTACAACGACACACACTTTGTCGAGCTTGTTGTATGGGCAAGAGCCATGATTTACCGTTTGCATCTTCCACTTCATCGTATTGTAATCCTTTTGATCTTGTTGAAATTGACCTCTGGGGTCCAGCTTCTATTTCATCGAATGGCTATAACTATTACATCTCCTTTGTTGATGTGTTTACACGTAATTGTTGGGTTTACTTATTGAAGAAGAAATCTGATGCTTCTCATGCTTTCACCATATTCTATGCCTTGGTCAAGAATCAATTCAATGCTTCTCTTAAAGCAGTTCAATGTGATGGTGGGGGTGAATTTCAATTTCTTCACACTACTCTAGCTCAGCTTGGTGTTTCACATCGCATCACCTGTCCCCATACTTCCCAGCAAAATGGGATTGTGGAGCGCAAGCACCGCCATATAATGGACACTGCCTTGTCCCTACTTGCTCAAGCTCAAATGCCACTGAAATTCTGGTCATTCGTTGTGCTCAGTGCTGTCTACCTGATCAATCGTCTTCCTACATCATGTCTTGGCAACATCTCTCCGTTTGAGAAGCTCACTGGTCAGAAACCTCACTACACATTTCTTAAGGTGTTTGGCTGTGAATGCTATCCTCACCTGCGATCATTCAACCAACACAAACTCGACTTCCGTTCCAAGCCATGTTTATTCCTTGGCTACTCTCCCAAGCACCATGGCTACCAATGTCTTGATGATACGGGCAGACTATACATCTCTCGGAATGTCCTGTTTAATGAAAACGTCTTCCCTTTTGCCTCCACCACTACTCAACTCCCAGCATCCAACCCTTATCAATCTGCCTCAATTCCCATTGTGCCCCCTTTACCCACACCTGAACATCCAACTACAGACCCCTCACCCACACAGGATCCTCCTCCATCTACATCCTCACCCTCACCACCCTCACCCACACCTGAACATCCCACTACAGACTACTCACCTACACAGGATACTCCCACATCTACACATCAACCTGAGCCGCCTTCCACATCCACTTATCCCACATCCCCCACAAACCTAAACACTCATCCCGCACCCACTACAACCACAAATACTCATCCCACATCCTCTACAAACACAAACACTCACCACATGCTAACCCGAGGCAAAGTCGGCATATTCAAACCTAAAATATACCACCTTCACAGTACACCTATACCCTCTTCAGTACATGAAGCTCTTGAGCACCCTGACTGGAAAACTACAGTGTTGACTGAATTTACTGCACTACAGGAGAATCACACCTGGGACTTGGTTGAACTTCCCCCTGCCAAGAAGGCAATCGGATGCAAGTGGCTCTTCCGAATTAAACACAATTCTGATGGCTCTGTACACAGGCTGAAGGCCCGACTTGTAGCCAAAGGCTTCACTCAAGTACCTGGACTCGACTTCATGGACACCTTCAGTCCAGTTGTCCGCTTCTTCACCGTAAACATCCTCATCTCCATTGCTGTCACAAACTGTTGGAACATCAGGCAAGTTGATGTCAACAATGCCTTCCTCAAGGGAGATCTCCTCGAGGATGTATACATGCAGCAGCCAAGTGGCTTTGAGCAATTCAAACCTGATGGCACACCACTCGTTTGCAAGTTAAAGAAGGCCCTGTACGGACTCCGTCAAGCACCCAGGAACTGGTTCCTCAAACTCAAAACATTTCTAGGTACTCTTGGCTTCATATCCTCAAGAGCAGATACCTCTCTGTTTGTTTATGCAGCAAACGACATCACCACATACATTGTAGTTTATGTCGATGACATACTCCTCACTGGCAACTCGG
Source organism: Hibiscus tridactylites (assembly GCA_958450335.1). Taxonomy (NCBI): domain Eukaryota; kingdom Viridiplantae; phylum Streptophyta; class Magnoliopsida; order Malvales; family Malvaceae; genus Hibiscus; species Hibiscus tridactylites. Next base: position 71,386,392 of record OY288281.1, read on the forward strand.
ACATGCATGTCAATCAGATTATCACTGAACTTCATGATAAGTTCTCCTTGAAAGACCTTGGTCTTCTACACTTCTTCCTGGGTATTGAAGTCACCTCTCATGCTAATGGTTTATTTCTAAGTCAACGCCACTATATTGAAGATCTCCTACGGCGTACCAACCTTATCGCACACAAGTCAGCTTTGACCCCGATGGTAGCATATCCCAAGCTTAGCCGTCATGCTGGAGAACCACTGTCTGATGTTCAGCAGTATCGTAGCGTTGTTGGTGCCCTACAATATATCTGTCACACACGCCCCGACCTTGCTCACTCAGTCAACAAGGTTGCACAGTTCATGCAAAATCCCTCAGATGTGCACTGGGCTGCAGTTCAACGTATCCTTCGATACCTTAAGGGCACCTTACACTTTGGGCTTTGGTTTTCCCCTCAACAGCCTGACTCCCTCCTCATTTCAGCTTTCTCCGATGCTGACTAGGGAAGTGACATTGATGATCGACGATCGACCACAGGCTTCTGCATCTTCCTTGGTTCACACCTTATCTCCTGGAGCTCCAAAAAGCAAAGAGTCGTCTCCCGCTCCACTGCAGAGGCAGAATACCGCAGTCTAGCCGATGCCACCTCCGACGTTATCTGGATACAATCCGTTCTAGCTGATATGCACATCACAGTTCTTGACTCGCCAAAGATCTGGTGTGACAACACCAGCACAGTGTCCATGGCCGCGAACCCTGTCCTTTACTCGAAGACTAAACATGTTGATCTCGATCTCCATTTCGTTCGTGAACGAGTCATCTCCGGTCAACTCCAAGTCAACTATGTTCCAGCACGCTCACAGATTGCTGACATACTCACCAAGCCGTTAAGTGTTCTACAGTTTGACACACTACGCCATCTTCTCTGCATTGGCTCTATTCAAGGCACAAAAGACGAAGAAAACGGGGAGAATGTTGAAGGAAATACAGCTGGTAACAGCATGAGCTGTTAAACCAGCCCAACAAACCAGGGACGCGGGAAAGTTTGTTGCACCAAACTTCATTCCGTCAGCACCCATTTTCTGTGATCAATCCTTTCTACATCCTTCTTCACTTGTATCTATAAATAGCAACCATCTCCTTCCTTTGTACGATTATCTTGAATGGAAATATTGATTCTGAACTTTGCTCTTTAATATTCTTGTATTTCCACCACCTTTGTAGTATATTTAACATATCACACCCAACATACTCTTCTTTTTTCCTTATCACACCCAGTAAGTGATGAATTCATTTGGCATCTAGGATGAACCAACAATCTCACTAGCACGAGCCAATCCAAGAAGCAAGAGATCCAAAACAAGTCCATAGTACTGGACAACAAAAGAAGCAAACTGAAGTCTGCATATAAAACCATATGAATTTGTGTTGTATGGCTCATATCCTTGTAAGACAACACCACATTATTCTTTGCAATAACATAATCTGCAATGTTGTGATCAAAAACCAAACATAAAAGCCTGCAAAATATAAAGAAATGTTATAAATGAAATTCAAACAAGGTCAAGTCAATCTTATCAAAGAACTTGTCAAATTTTGTCTGAAGCATCACCACACATTGTCCCTCACTTGTGTCCCATATCCATTGCTGATTGTTTATACTTTATACCCTGACACCATTTGTAAACTAAAAGCGGTGTGGCTCTGAATATGCAGGCTTAATCCAACTAGGAAAGAGACGGCGTTTGTCTCCCTCATACCATAGGTATTGGTCAAGGTAAATATCAATGATCTTCTCGACTCTCGAGAGGTTCAATTTCGTAAACTGGAATCAAATAGCTGTATAAATCCATGAACTCTATCCCAACCTACAAAAAGAAGACCATTTCGTTAAAAACCAGTTATAAATTACAAAGAAACTCAAAAAGAAAAATACAAGTTCATATTGGTTCACTGCAACTTACTTCTTTGAAGACACGTTGGGTAAGCAGGTTACACTTGATCCTTGATAAGGCCTCATGGAGAGATGAATATATTATATATAATAAGAAGAAAAAAGAGTATGTTGGATGTGATAAGTAAGGAAGTTGCAGAGTGGAGAAGAAGAAGAAGAAGAAGAGAAAATTCACGTGGTTTAATTAGTAGTGACTAACGAGTCTCACAAAGTTATTATTTTATTAAAGAAGAGAGAGTGCCACGTCAGTTTTTCTAACATAAGATAACGGGAGTGATCAAAATGAAAGCGAACAAAAAATTGAGTGACCTCAATAAAAAAATTTAAAAGTTCGGTGGTCAAAATGAATGCATCCTAAAAGTTTGGTGACCACTGGTGTATTTTACCCTAGAAATTTTAATAATGTTTTAATTTGTAGTGTTTCTATTATATTGTATTATATGAGATGAACATATTTAAATTAGGGTAATTGTTCTATACACAAGCTCTTGTGGAATTTTTTTTACACAAGCGCCTTAGTTTTAGGGGTTAGGGACTTCATTTAGGGTTTAAAATTTAGGGGTATAAGTGTAGTAGTTTTGAATTTAGGGATTGTTGATAGAATTTTGGGTTTAGGGTTAAAATTTAGGGTTTATAGGTTAAAACCTAAATCCCCACCCATATTACCCTAAAACTAAACCCTAACCCTAAACCCTAAATTCTAACTCTAATTCCTAAATTCTAAACATGAACCCTAAATTCTAAACCTTTACACTAAAATCCCTAAACTCTAAACCCTAAACACTAACCCTAAACCCTATAATTGAGGCGCTTGTGGAAATAAAAACTTTCCACCGCCAGGGTATAGGATATTAATCCTTTAAATTAAGGGTAATTGTTCTATACAAAAGCGCTTGTGGAAACTTTTTTACACAAGCGCCTTAGTTTTAGGGGTTAGGGACTTCGTTTAGGGTTTAAAATTTAGGGGTATAAGTGTAGTAGTGTTGAATTTAGGGATTGTTGATAGAATTTTAGGTTTAGGGTTAAAATTTAGGGTTTATAGGTTAAAACCTAAATCCCCACCCATATTACCCTAAAACTAAACCCTAACCCTAAACCCTAAATTCTAACCCTAATTCCTAAATTCTAAACATGAACCCTAAATTCTAAACCTTTACACTAAAACCCCTAAACTCTAAACCCTAAACACTAACCCTAAACCCTGTAATTGAGGTGCTTGTGGAAATAAAAACTTTCCACCGCCAGTGTATAGGATATTAATCCTTAAATTAATATAATAAATTTATTGAGTGATTTTAGTGATCCAGAACAATTTAACCCTTTTTGATAATTCAAGTTTAAACATCGATAACTATAAACATTACACGAAATAAATATAATTTAAAATTGTTAAAAAAATAACAAACCCTCGTTTCAAAATGCCTTCGTCCATTTCATCTCTTTATTCATAAAAATAAATTTTGCAAATCTCAAAATAATTAATAGATGATAGTTCTTTTTTTTTCTCAATTCAAAACTAAAAAAACCGTTGCATTCTTTAATGTATTTAAATTATAAAGTAACTAGCAACGGCGGCGGCTCCAACTCCGACAGTTGTTGAAACTTCTAATGTGACTCCATCGCCAGCACTGGGAGCGGAAGCAGAAGCATGAGAAGGAGGAGAACTAGCACCGCTGCCGTCTGAAGAAGCTCCAGGTGCACCTGCAGGACTAGCACCGTCAGGTGCAGCGGCGGGTGAAGAACTAGGCTTAGAGTCAGAAGCAGGGGCGGCGGCGGAAACCAAGCCGGCGAAAGCAATCAAAGCCAAAATAAGAATAACAATTTGACGCGCCATTTTTATTTGGTAAATTGGTATATAAGTTTACTAACGAAAATTTAAAAAAACAGAGATGAGAAATGCAGTTATTCTCTAAGATTTATTGGATTAATAATAGAGAATCACCACACCACACATCGAAGAAGAAAGAAGGTTTGAAAGATTTATATAGCGATTGATGAGATTAAGAGCGTAATACATGACGTTTAATTATTCAACTACTTTGCGAGTATTATGGAAAACCATGCATTTTAAAATTCATTGGCTTCCTTAAAATAACTTTGATTTTGCCATTCGAATTAATTATATCATACGTTCTCAAACTACGACTTTCACTTTAAATTGATTCACAAATTTTTGAATTTGTTAATTTCATCCATGAGCTATGACTCACATTTTAAATTGGTCCTAAACTTTTGAATGTTATAGTTTCATCCTCAAACTATAACCCTCATTTTAAATTAGTCCCCCAATCTTTTGAAAGTTGTAATTTCATTCTCAAATTATTGTTTATGTCACATTATATTATTGCATAATACACATCAATGTTCACGTGATAATTAACAATTTTTATAATTGTTTTATTAAAATGTGATAAGATTAGCGTATGTTGATAATTTGTGGATGAAATCAGAACCTTCAAAAGTTTAGGAACCAATTTAGGATGAGTCATAGTTTGAGGATGGAATTGGAAGATTCAAAAGTTTGAGGGCCAATTGAGAATGAGAGGTCATAGTTTGAGGATAAAATTGAAACATTCAAAAGTTTAAGAACCAATTTAAAATGAAGGTCATAGTCTGAGAACATGTAGTGCATTTAACTCAAACATTTGCTATGATTTGAGTTATGAGTTGTAATGTTCGAATGGGGTACAACATAGACTCATTATGGGGGCGAACCTCTCAACTCAATTGCTCCATTCACAATGTCGAGATTCTAACATATGACTTTACTTCAGGGATTTAGTGTCTTATCCCACTAGACCAACTGATTACTGGTATATAAATCCATCTTTGATTAGGATTATAACTATTATCTTCTTATTTGTTTATATAATTCAGTTCTTATAATCTATTTTTTTTTATCTTGAAACAATACTGAATTTTATTGAAACAAAAGAAGGTATAACATTAAGAATGCAACCAATCAAACAAAGAATTTTGGGGACTATGTACACTAAAAAAAACTCAAACATAAAATAAAATGAAAAAGAAAAGGCATAATGCTAAAAAATGCCCTTAACGTTTGATTGAATTGTTACTTTCCCCCTATCCTTTTTTGAAGCAATTTAGCCCTCAACGTTTCATTTTGGATCAAAATGACCCATCTGCATATGAAAACTATGAGTCAACTAACGATAAACAACTTAAAATAACTTGACAGAATGACACTACTATCTCGACGTGCACTGCCATGTAAGTTTTTCATATCATTTCAAGCCATTTACTGTTGGTTGGCTAATAGTTTTCATCCGCAGAGGGGTCATTTTGACCCAAAATGAAACATTGAGGGCTAAATTACTTAAAAAAGAATAGGGGTCAAAATGACAATTCAGTCAAACCTTAGGGGTATTTTTTGGCATTATGTCAAAAGAAAATCCAAAGATATAATAATAGTCAAAGCCTTCTTTTGAATATGACGTCCATCATCTATAGTAACTCAGTAATCGCCATCAATACTCATTTGTCTCAATTCAACTAGACACTTTAGAGATGATGAAGGGGTACCGACGAGCGAACCGAAGCAAACTTACAGGCTACTTCGCAAGACAAAACTAAATACATCGACAAACAACCACAAAAGGGAATTTAACCACCGAAAGACCATCAAAAATCACAAATCAGATACGACCAACGTGAGAATCTCTACACAACCACATATTTACCGTAGAGGTAGGCAAACAACATCCCACAAGAGCAGAGTTAAAAACGCGCCACAAAGACAGACGAACATACACAAAATATGTGGGGAAAAACCCAAACAAAAGAGATTTTTATTGAAAATTAAAATAAAAATTGAAGAAAAAATAATAAACTAAAATGAGATATGAGAAAACAATGATAAAAATGAACGCCAACGGTAAATAACTAGCACCAAAACTAATATCGTTGCCAAAAAATTCCAAATAAAACTTGCAGTGCTGTGTACTATTGATCTACTCTTAAGAAATTGTTGGTAAAAATATATAATGCAAAGAAGTAGCTTTATTAAATTATTTTTTAACCTCTTGTTCTTATAATCTATTGAGTGGTAAATGATATGATAAAAAATGTTTTTATGACCAATTATCTTATTTAAAACTTGTTGGAATAAAATACATTCAATCACTTAATTATGTGTTCAATTACGAATGAGTCGATTTTTTTCTCTAAAAGTTACAATTTAGTCACTTACTTAAAAAAATTACAAACAAGTCATTTGACCATTAAAATCGAAACAAACGTCTAATATGATATGGTATAATTACAGTTTAGTACCTCAAAACTTTTACATTCTATCAATTTGATCATAATACAATAAACTTAACCTTCATATTTAAATATACCAACATTGCAAATAATTGGATTTCTTTCTAGATTTTTTTTGAAAACTTTTGAAGAAATAAAATTTGAAATCTAAAATAATACTGTGTAAACGGTGGCGGAGGGTAATTAGGGCTAAGGGGCCCTCAAATTTTTAAAAATATATATTAAATATTATTTTTTTAATATCTTAAATTAAATACTCTAAAATTTTTAATTTGATCCTTCAATTTTTGGTCTAATGGCAATTTAAGTCCTTGTAAATTTAAATATTATATAAATTAGATATTGTCACTGAATTATGAGTTTAATACTTAATAAACTCTTACATTTTTAAGTTCAATAATTGGCCCCTCTAGACATTCGATCTTGGCTCCACCCCTGTGTGTAAACTTTACCCCATTATTTTTAAACATAAACTCAAAAGTCATTGTTCAAGAATAATAATAGACTAAGACATGAGCGATTTAAAGATTTACGGGCTCCTGTGTAGTTTATTAAAACGACACCATTTAATTTATAATCTCAAAGACATAAGGTTTTTTAAAAGATAAATTTATCTTAGTAAAAAAATATATTAGGGGCCTCTTTAAAGTCATTTTTATATTTTTTTCCTTGTAATTTATTAAATCAAAATCTTTTGTTTTCCCCTATAAACATTTAATTCAACTCACTTGGGGACCCTCTTTTCTTGGGGGCCATGTGCGGTCGCTCATCTCGCACATGTCTAAAACCCCCCACTAAACTAAGACTAGAGAAAAACAATAAAAAAAAACTTTTCACCATTCGAATGACAACATTATTCTTTCATCAATTTGAGGGTCACATTAGGTGTAAACTACAAGTTAATTGTAGTCGATAAGGTCTAAACTAAACGTGTTATCAAAACTTTGTAATCGGAAACTACAAGGGCATCAAAAATCAACAGTCTAATATAAATATTGAAAGGGTAAATATATAAAATCAAGTTAATTGTGGTTGATAAGGTCTAAACTAAACGTGTTATCAAAATTATCATAGCAAACTACGAGTTTTTTAAGAATCAAATAAAAAATTTTAAGGGGCCAATACATAAATTTACCTCATTCGCTAATAACAATGCATGGCATTTAAAGGGTAAATATCCCTTTTATTTTAAAAAAAATTGTTTATAAGAGTGGGAAAAAAACTTGAAAATTTGGAGAGAAAAAAATTTGTCCCTCTTTTGGCTATCTACCAACACTAAAAAATTAAATTTTAAGTCGTAATCTTAAATTTTAACCTTAAACTTAATTTAGAGGAAAAAAAGTCAGATTTTATTCAAAAATTTGAGGTTAGGAATGTTGTTAAGACACTTTTATACATAAAGATCAAACTAAGTTTAAGTGATATTTGTATTATTTATTTTTATATGTTTTTTATACTTAGTAATTATTTTTTTGAATGGATTTATACTTGTAATTATAAATTTCAATAATAACGTTTCTACGGAAGTAGATAGAAAGTGGGAGGAGCTTGCTCCTCCAAAACCTTTTGTTCTTATTAGTATTCTAGGTCCTATCACTTTAAATTTAAGTCAAATTAGAATTTTGTCTCGTCCAACTTTTATGATTAAATAATTTATCAATCCCTATAGCTTTAAAGTTAGATGATTTACCCATTCCAATATTTGATCATAATTCGTTGGCCTTGTAATTATTTACCATACGTGTTGTATAGATTTGCATGATCATATGAGATGAATAAATTATATAAAAAAATAAAATGAAATGAAAAATGCAAACACTCTTTTGAAAATCCATCCATCCTTCCATTCCATTTCTTTATTCATAAAATAAAATTAGCAAATCATAAAATAATTAATAAAGGCAGCCTTTTTCCTCATATGAGAATTATATTTAGAACATGAAAGAGCAAGCAACAGCAGCTGCTCCAACTCCGGCGATGGCCGAGACCTCGAGCGTAGTACCTTTTCCGGCACTAGGAGCAGGACCCTGAGAATGTGGAGAACTAGCACTGCTACCACCAGCGGCAGCTCCAGGTGCACCTGCTAGGTCGGCACCAGCACCTCCTGGTGCGGGGGCTGGTGAGCTGGTGGCCTTGGAGTCTGCAGCAGGGGCAGCGGCAGAAACCATACCGACGAGAGCAATCAAGACCAAAGCAAAAACAACGATTTGGCGAGCCATTTTTGGTTTGATGATGTGGTGCGGGTGTTGATTAGCAAGAATTGAAAAATAAAACTAGAATGGAGATGGAGAAATGCAGTTTTTTCTCTAGGGTTTATTGTATCAACAATAGAGAATCACTGCACTGCATATAAAAAAAGGATGGTGCGAACAATTTATAGGATTGTTTAAATTTTAATTTGAGGAGTTCTGACTACGTAATTTAAGGAATGTTTGTTAAATGCCAGTGTTCAAAATCATGACACTAACTTAAAATAGATTATATGAATTAAATACATTAAATTTCGGATTTTCTTGTTAGTTTTCCCCCTTTTCTCCTATAGAAAAGGTTGAATTTACTTGATTTTAACTTGTATTCAAACCAAATATTTATCTTTAATTGAGAAAAATTTTGATACACATGTTGTGTAGTGTAGACTACACAAGATTTTTTTATTTTAGAGATTAGAGATTTAGTGTAGGGTTGATAAATTAGGTTTAGATTTTCTCCTATAGAAATGGTTGAATTTACTTGATTTTAACTTGTATTCAAACCAAATATTTACCTTTAATTGAGAAAAACTTTAATACTCCCTTAATTTACATCTAAATAACTCTTTAATATAATTCAATGTTTCATTTGTAATAAAGGCTAAAATAATTACAAAACAAAGTGATAAGGATTTATTTGGTGACAACACAAATAAGCTCTTAACCTAAATCAAAATTTCATATTTGAAATAAGGCTACAGGGAAAAAAAGTTTTCACACCTCCAAATCCTAGACGCTTTCCATTACCAAAATTCCTTCAACCCTAGTTGTTCTCTACTTTGATCAATCTCTTTGATCGGTAGTCGGCAATCAATTTTAATATTGGTTGTCGACCACCGAATCTATTTGTTTTTTTCGTTTTTTTTATTTTAATAAGAATCTCTTTCTCTGTCCTTGTGACACACTTTTTCCTCTGTCCTTGTGACATGTTTTTGTTTTTGTTTTGTGGTTTGATTTATCTGTCTTTGTGGCATGTTTCAGCATACTCTAGCGATCGGTTGTTGTTCGCACAAAGATTCAATCGACGTTAGTTTCTGATTTATATTTTTTTCGGTGGTCACTTGGAAAGTTATATCCCCACTCGGTTGATGGTTGTTTGCCGATGAAATCAGTCCTGGGTAGCGGTACTTTTTGCTTGACAGCTTGGATCGCGCACCACTCCTTTTTCCTTCTTTATGCGTCTCGTTTGGACAGAGACATGGAGATTCAAGAGGTTGCTAAATTTTGTTGGTATGCTTATCTCCATAGAAATTTTCATTTTTCTTTGTTTTTGAGTTGTAAGGATTTTTTGGTTGTTTAATCCAAATATTCTTCTTCTTGGATGCATTGTAATTGTGATTTTTCTATGGATTTAATAAAAATTTAGTGGCTTTTATAAAAAAAAAAATAAGGCTACATGCGAATCTATTAAGGTACCTAGTGGCACACGTGACCCACCATTAATTTTTTTGGGTAAACTACAATAAATGTGTAGTCACTTAATTTTATCCGGTCCATTTCGTTTTTTTTCCATATTATTATTATTATTATTATTATTATTATTATTATTATTATTATTATTATTATTATTATTATTATCAATTCATTTTTTTGCAGATTATGAAAGATCCTAATTACATCAAATGTGGGAAGATTACAACTTACAAGAGATCTTGTCCGATAAGTATAAAAAGTCAAGCTACGTGCAAGGATTTTTCACTGTGGACATATATCGAATTTTCGATAGGATCCGAGCATTTTTGGATCAGGATGTCTTCTTATGAGCTGACCAACTTTCAGTTACCTTTCCAATGCGTTTTGAAACGCCTCAATCGGACGTCAGGGGCTCAAGATATACTCCCTCCGTCCCACAATTTTTGTCACTTATTGACTTTTTTTTTGGTAATTTTTTTTCAACTTTGACTCATAATTATTTAAAATGTATCATTGATAAAAATATGAAAAATATATTTTAAAAACCTCTAATCGAGTAGTTTTCAAATATATATTTTATAAAAATTAATTATTTAAAATATTCAATATAATAATAGTCAAAGTTTAAAAAGTTTAACTTTCAAAAAGTCAATAAGGGACATTTTTTATGGGACGGAGGGAGTATTTGTTTTACTGAAGACAACGCGTGTAGAAAACTGGATACGAGTCTAATACGAGAATTGTAACCCCCTCGACCCGGCCTAGCCGTCAGACCACGCCAAACGGGTTACACGAGGAAAACCGAAGCGAAACCCGTTGAGGCTCCACTTCGATTAACAACCCTAAAAGAAAATTCCTTTTTTAAGTTATCTTGTCTAGATGATAATGATATCTTATGTGAGAGGACACGCAGCGGAAAACACGTATGGATTCATAACGAGCAAAACAGGCAATTAAGACTTCCTTTTTAACCTTTACAACAGGCTGTATCGATACGCTAGAGGACCGTATCGATACGCCTGGACTTGGTCAACTCCCCAAAGTCAACCTAGGGAGACCGTATCGATACGCTGGAAGATAGTATCGATACGCCCTCAACGGTCAACTTCTCATGGTCAAACTACAAGGACCGTATCGATACTCTCGGGACCCGTACCGATACGCCAAAATCTCGTCAATTTCCCAGATTTCCAGAGAGCTTTTGGCGTATCGATACACCCCCGCGTATCGGCACGCATAGCCTAAAACAAGGTCCCAAGCATAGGATCGTATCGATACAGCCCTTGAGCGTATCGATACGCCCTGCACTGCAACACTTGTTTTAGCTGCTAAAAACACAAGGACTCGACACTAAAGGCATACGACAACCATTCAAGCAACATACAAGCACTCATACAACATAAAACATCCACGGATAATCATACGAAGCAATTTAAGCATTCAATGAAGCAACATTCATCAAGATAAGAATTCACAGAGGAACATGCATACAAGCATTCACCAACATAGCCAAAAGATAAACTAAAACATACTTCAACACGGCATAAGGCAGTACAAGTCCAAAACGACTAAACATACTTGACTAAGCAAAGTTCATGCCATCGACATCACAAAACACAAGGTCCTATCACATTGCTTAAATACTAATTATCGAAGTCTAACCATACTTGAGCAAACTAAAAATTCCCTTGGATCCTCCCTTGTTCCCCGAGCTGCTCCGAAGGTCTAAGGGCCTGCTTTGTTGGGAAAAAAAGAGCGTAAGCGTTTAAGCTTAGTGAGCGGTGCTCAAGTGTAACTACAACAATGTAGTTTTAAAACATAGCTTGCTTAAAAACCAAAACCACTTCCAAATCATTTCAACATGCTTGAAGCACGCATAGTCATGCTTTTACCTTCACGTGCATTTACCGAATGCAACTACAAGCCATAGGCTTACCATATGCTCATTCTCATAACACAAGCAAAATAACCACAATGCATAACCATAAGCATAAGGAAACAACAACATGCTTAACAAGAGAATTAGAGCAATCATGGGTATATTGACATTCAACGTTTTACTCGGATACGCGGATAACTTTCTCAAACCCACTAGACACTTCCGGTGGAATCTCACATCATCGTACTCACTCGCCTAGCAATAATACAATTTCTGGTGGAATCTCACATCACCGTACTCACTCGTCTAGCAATAATACAATTTCTGGTGGAATCTCACATCACCGTACTCCTCCTTAGTTGAATCTAACATCACTAAGGCCACGTGCGAATTTTACCTCGAATGCACTCTAATCCTATTGATTGATCAATTATATCCGGTAACAACCAAACACATGTCAATATACTCAAACACAACCAACAAGCATTACCGATGCTTGGACCACTTACCAAGTCCAATTTTCCATGCAAGCCATGTACTCACAATGCAAGCATAACACAAATCTCACATCTCAACAGACATAATAAATGCAATTCAACCCATTATAATATAGCATGTTCATCTCGCATTCAAGAAATCGTAAAGCACAATTTAAATGCATAAACCATTAAAACTTACTCTCGAGCTTGGATTGGTCTTTCAAGATCAATTCAAACTCCCAAAACACTGCCTTAACCATGTTATGGCTTTTAAAATTGATCCACTCACCAGCCAAAACACAATCGATGTCCGAGATGCCGAATCAAGCCTCCGAACTACCCAAATTTCTGTCCACAAAGCCCGAATCCGATTCCACTGTTTTGAGCAACCCAAAATCGAACATTAGAACACAAATACACTCACAAACACAGCGAAGACTTGGAACTCAACAACCTTGCATCAATACCCAACGATTCCAACCCAAACTTCACTCAAAACATAGCCAATTCGAACCCAAACTATTAGCAACCACAACCAACGAATTTACCATAAAAAGCTACCTTTTTACACTCCAAAACATCAATCCAACACTACCAAACCTCCAACTGCTAATTAGAGACAAAACCCAACCAAAAACTCAAGATTTCTAACTCTTAAAATCACCCCAAACACCCATTTTGGGTTTCCACTAAAAACTCACCATTTTTATGTTATTTTAGAGTTTAAACAAAGGTAAAAACACTCCCAACTCAGCCTTACATCAATCCAATGAAAACCCAAAGATTGCTTCACATTTCCAACCAAACTTTGAAAATCAAAATGAGTTTAATCCATGAGTTTTTACAAAAATATCAACATATAAGGCTTAACGAAGATGAGACCAAGTTAGGAAACTATTTACCTTGAAGAAATCACTTAGTTGAGAGCTTGAAATCTAATGGAATAGTGACTAGGGTTTAGGGGAGTTTTTAGAACGTGAATTCAAAAGGAAGAAGAAGAAGAAGTCTTTTTGATAAAAACCCTTTTTTTATTTCTTTGTAGGAAAAATCCCCTTTTTGCCCCTTTAGCCTTTTAAAACTCTTTTGGGTGTATTTAAAAATAGTTTATCTCCAATTTAGTTTAATTGACCCGGTTGACTAACCCGATAACTCCTGGCCCTAAACTCGGGACGTTACAAGAATTTCATTTTATTACGAATTTTTAATTATTTTATTGATTATTTGTAATTAAATACAATCTTAGACATTTCCCTATTTGTTTTGATTAATTTAGAATTATATTGAGTGTAAGGAAAGTGGTTGATGCCCAAATAAATGCATTATTCTCTTTCTAAAAATAATTAGCATTAATGTTGAAGATATCATACTTTTAGGGTTTTTAGGGTTACTTGAAGCATATAAATAAGCTTCATTCTTTTATAATTTTTACAACACAACGAAACACATAATTGTAACAACAACGACATACACGAAGCATTCTAGAGAGAAATAAAAAGCAGAAGTTTTTCTAGCATTATTTTGTTCAAGATTTCACTTTTACTTTTGCTTCGGAATAGTGAAGATCCAAGCTGTTACGGCGTGTAAAACCCCCTGCCCTAATTCATTAAAATATCTAGCCCTTTCTTTTTACATATTTAGTTATTTGGTCCCTTCGCTTTATTTTTGTTTCATTTTAATTTATGCATGTTGTTTTACTATTGTTGCAATTTAGTCACAATTTCGCCATTATTCAATGTTTTTTGTTTCAATTGTGTATATTTGTATATAATATATATTTGTTTTTTTTTCTGTAAAATATATGTATTATCTATACATCTATATATATTACATCTTTACGTATATATTTTTATCTGCATACTTATAATTATTTCATCATTATATGTGTAGTGTGTGTATATATATATTATACCTATATTTATATTACCTTATTTTTCATCTATATTTGTATATATAGTTAGGCCCTGTTTGGCAATTAGCGGATAGCTGATAGCGGATTACATTAGCTAATAGCCGATTGCATTAGTTGATTTGGCTAGCGGATTGTATAAAAGTGTTTGGTAAAATTAACTGATAGTTGATAGTTGTTAGATTATTTAAGCAAGCAAAATGACATATAAGGACATGATTTTATTCAATACTTGTTTGAATAGTTTATTAGTTATCAATATTTTGTATCTAATTAATATTAATTAGATTTATAAAAATTATTTTTAATATAACTTTTCTAAACATATTCGAATGATTTATACATTAATTTATTATTATATAATTATTTTAATATAATTTAATTAATAAATAAATTTAAATACACATATAAATATGTGATAATAAAAAGAAAAATAAATAGGATTAACTTATAAATAGGATGAGAAAATATTTAATTTAGGTTATTTGGAGATTTTTAGTAACTGCTAAGGGTAAAAGAGTCTTTACAACTCTAATATCAAACCTCTAATCTCAAAAAGTTCGTATTAGGAGCTTTTTTTAAAATTAGCGATTTCACCCCAATCCACTCTTTCAATCTGATGTTCACCAAACAACAACATTAGCGAATTTGACTAGTCAAACCTCCAATTATGCCTAAAACCTCTAATTTTTGTCCAAACCGCTCTTTACCAAACAGGGCCTTAGTGTTTTATAAATGTACATATTTTTTCCTTATTTTTCATCTATAATAATTTTATCATCTATTTTAATGCACATTTTAATTCATTATATATGAAATTTTACTATTGTATAAATTGTTTTTAGTAAATACACAAATCACATGTTTTCGCTATTTTCCCCCATAAATATGTATAATGTGTGTTTTTATGTAGTATTTATAATTGGTAATAGATATCTATTAATATGTATGGTGTTTTTATATAATAATGTGTTTTTTTAGTATGTGTGTAATTTTTTGTATGCATTATCATTTATTTTGTTCGTTATGCATCTTGCACATATAATTGCTAATGCAGTGTTCTACCAAAAAGGGGTAAATTTGGTTAGCGCCAGAAGTGTTGGCGATGATCGTCGTTTATTTTTCGAATGGTGAGGCTGTTAAAATGAATTCTCATTCATAAATGGATAATAATTTAAATCTTACACGAACATGCAAATTTCGACATTAAGACAACTTGTAATCGATTAGGTACCAATTTTTGGGCGTTGTGAGGGTGCTCATCCTTCCCCACGCATAACCGACTCCCGAACCCGTTTTTGTTTTCACAGACCAAAATTGTTGTTTTAATAAAAATAAAAGATTTTTATTAAAATAAGTCATTTTTGGGTGATCCAATCTCACCTCGTAAAAGATATTGGTGGCAACTTTGTGTTTTTTATTTACATCGAGCTTGAAATCGTTGTGACAAAAGGTCACTCAATTATGGGTAAGATTACTTTTGGGTCACCTAATTTTTAAAAGTTACATTTGAGTCACTCAAATATGGGTATTGTTACATTTAGATCACTCAATTATGAATACGGTTACATTTGGGTCACCCTTCATACTTAAAAAAATTACTGCTGCAAAAATTACATTTTGGTCAATCCTCAAATATTCGAACTTTTGATAACATTTGTCTTTGAAACACGAAAGAACTTTCACGATATCACACATATCTATTTAAATGTTCTATTTGATAAGAAAAAATGGCTAATCCCGAATTTCTCTACTCATCCCTTTATCAATTCAACTTTCTTGTCACTTTTATCAATCGGAGATTGTTATTACTTTTTTAATTCTTTTTTTCAAATAGGGAGATTTCTTTAACAAAAGGCATTCTTTGATGCTTATTTAGTCTGTTTTAGTCCAATTGATTGTCTAGAGGAATTCGAATCCTTAAATCTCTAAATAAGGTATATAAGTGAACCACCAAACTTAAATTCCTAGATTCACCCATGATAAGGACTCAGTTAAGTTGATCGAACATCTCCTTCATGCTGAGGAGACATTCTCTTTGAGCAGTTTGGATCGTAGGATTATCCGGTTGAGGTTGAACTCGTTCAGAAGGTTAGGCAGGTTCTCGAGTTTCTGTCCCTCTCGGAAGTTCAGTTTGTTTTGGGAGGTTCTGATCCAACCTTATGCTTTCACCCTCACTAGAGGATTCATGAGAACTTCCGTCGTTCTGAGCAGACATTCTATCATTGATTTAAACAAAAGGGGAGTTAGGAGAGCAAAATCACAAGTATTAAAACATATGACTCCCAGGTGGCATAGTTCGAACCTATATGATATGATGCATGCAGACTCGATTAAACTTTAGGAACTAACCTAAAGCTCTGATACCATTTTATATAACACCCCTCGCCCCGATTAGGAACGAGGAATGTTATAATTAAGCTAATCAATTACAATTGGAAGCTAATTATTTAAGTAGTGGGAAATTTCTTTATTTGTGCTTTTCTAACTAATTTATGATATAACATTTACAATCTAACAATTTTCTTTACCTATCTTACATGAGAAAATAAGGAATCTATATGGTGATACAAATACTACCATTTAAAGTCATCTATTTATTATTACATTTCCAAATAATTCACCAATTGAAATCAAACCCTTCGATTTTTAAATAAGTCATATACGTTCGGCTACAAGGTAAATGGAATCATATACAAAATATCCGATAGATTTCATTTATATTCACATTAAGTGATTAAAACAAAAGAGGCTATATGACCTATGGTCAACATTTACATATCGTTTATCTACAACAAAATAATGTAATGTCTCTATTCAAAATAATATGAGGACTTAATACTATACCCCATATTTCACCCCATTATGTACACACAAAATAAACGGGAAACCGTTTGATCAGTATCCTACATGCATCGAATATAAAACTTCAAAATCAGACATAGACAAACAAATTGAATGATGATGCATGTAACTATACCACCCATCATGAGTACAAGGGAAACAAGGCAAGGCATACTTTCAACTTCAATTGATCTAAGCAAGCTCGGGTTTGAGAGACTTTGAAACACTAAGACCTGTATTTGGGAAGAAAGGAGAAACAATAGTGTTAAGTACTAATAGTACTTAGTGAGGAAGCACCTAAACTATCAAATTAATTGCTCAAGTAACTCGAACTTAATGTTTTAATTCGATTAACATCTGTCATCTATGTTTAATCAATCAAAGAAATTTCCTCTAATATAGTTTCATTCGAATACTAGGGTCATTTTAAAATTTAATTATTTCAATTTTACCACTCAACCATGATCGGATCATATAAGCAAGAAATATCAAGCATACTTTCAATTTATAAGCAGCAGCAAACTGTAGCATGTAAACACTAAAATTCATTCTAACAAGGAACAAATACTTTTACAATGAACCAAATCACTTCATCAAAAATTAAAGTCATTGATCATCAATCATGTAAACAAATCCAATTTCATTTTATTAATTTAATTGTCTTGGTACATAGTAGGTTAGGTATTCGAGTCACGTATAACAGTAGGGTGATCAAATCACCAATCAGTAGGGTACATACGTATCAATTCAATTGAATTCTCATAGCATTTATCAGTAGGGTGTCAATCACACAAATCAGTAGCGTACACTAACGTACCAAAAGATCGAGCTCTAGACTCTAGGCATGTCGAACTACCTAAACCAACCATATAACCAAGGGTTTATTAAATTGTTCCACCAATTTAGTTCGCATTATAGACAATCAACAATTAGCATATCAATTTCAGTTCTTTTAATCTTCTAAGCATATTAGCTTAAGTCGATTCACATACACACAATTTCTCAAGTAAGCATAATTCAAACACCACATAACAGTCCTTCAATCAATCATATTAACACAAATAATCAAATCGAACTAGTACTTTAACCATTCAAGAATTGAGTTTAATCAATATACTAATTTTCCTTTAATCCTTCTTCCCTTATTATTTATTACCAAACCAGAAATTAAGTCCAATTTTCATGCATTACTAATCAGCAACAATTAAAAGAAAATTTAGTTAGGACACTAGTCCCAACTCTAAGAAGAGCTACACTCACAAACGCCTAGCTTTATCTTGAATTCGGATGCCTTTCCTCTTTTCTTTCGGTTGTCCAGCTATATTATCCTCTTCGATATTTTTATACAATTTATATTGACCCCTAAACTATTTTCAGCTCTGGGCGGACTGTATACTTGTCACTAATCTGGTCATAACTTTTAAATGATACGTCGGAATTTCAATTAACTTACCTTGTTAGAAAGCTTATTCAACTAGCTTTGTATCCATGTATGGCTCATATTTTTCCCATTTTTGGATCAATTCAGTTTTGCAATTTAAGAGAAGGCATTTTTCAGTGACTAATCTATCGGTTTACAATTTAAGTCACTTTGGTGCACTTTTAAGCCTAGATCCCGTAATAGTTCATTTTGACCCTTATAACTAGAGTTTACGCTGTTTTTCTCTAGTTTTTTCCAGTCCAGCATGGTCCCTAAATGAACCAACTTTGCCCCTTAATTGACTAAGTTCCAGACTAGTCCCAATTCACCTAATAAGCTCTTTATCCACTTTAAACATTTAATTGAAGCTACTTATCAGCCAATTAAAGTTAAAATTCATTCATATATCAAGTCCCCGGTTTTTAACATTATTTCCAATATTCCATTTTCCAATTTACTACCAGAATTTCCTAATTTTTACAAAACAGTCCCGATTTACACACTAGACATTCTAAGTGACCAGTTTTGATTCTAATAAATTTTTCCAGCGATTCTAACAGCATTTTTTTATCATCCAAGACCTCAATCTAACAGTAAACATCATTTTAAAAAATTTCTTCCTACATAATTTTTTTCCAGAATTGCCAAATTTTCAAGTTAATCAGAAATTTACACATGAACATCGAAAACATGCCAATTAGGTCACTACTTCAATTCAGCTGCCTTACCATCAATGGTTCCAATGCAATTTCATCAAGATTTTCAATTTAACAACATATCTACTAAGTTTCCAGCAACCAAAATCAAAAATTTCATCATCATAACATGCAATAATGAAAATTTAACCACAAACTCAACTCGGTTAAGGGAGAGGAGCTTACCGAGCTTCTCTAATTTGACTTCCAAGTCAAATTTCCTAACCATGCAAAGCTTCTAATCTATTAACAATGGCTTCTTTCTCTCCAAATCTCTCTCTTCTTTCTTTCTTAGTCTTGCTGGTCATATTGGTTAGGGAAGGTGACTTAGTGTCATCTTATTTGGACAAGGAAATGTCCAAATTATCCTTATAATTATCTCTAATGTATAAGTTAGTGGAGGGGCAGCCTAAAGAATCTTAGATTTAAGCATACAATTCACTATTTCTTTCTTTAATCCGATTTGGTCATTAAATTCCTAGTATCGGTTTTGAAATTTTATTCAATTAAGTCCTTAATTATCCTAATCGAATTAGGATATACCTTAAATTAAATTTAAATTCAATTTCTACTAGGCTAAATTTTAGGGTGTTACAATTCTCTCCTCCTTAAAATTAGAAGAATTCGTCGTCGAATTCTCACCTGAACCGAATAGATGAGGGTATTGTTTTCTTATTGTATCCTCAGGCTCCCATGTCACTTCTTCCACTTTGTGATTTCTCCGCAATACTTTAACTAAAGAGACATTCTTGTTTCGAAGTCTTTTGATTTCTATATCAAGAATTTGAACTGTTTCCACTTCATATGATAAATCGGGATTTAATTCCACCTCTTTCAGTTCCAAAATTTGAGATGGATCAGATCGGTACTTTCGGAGCATTGAAACATGAAATACATTATGTATTTTATCGAACCCGCTAGGGAGTGCAAGTTGATAAGCTACCAGACCAATTCTTTCAATAATATCAAAAGGTCCAATGAAACGAGGATTGAGTTTCCCTCTTTTGCCAAATCGAAATACTTTCTTCCATGGAGAGACTTTAAGAAAGGCCTTGTCACCGATTTCATACTGAATGTCTCTACGTTTTAGATCAGCGTAACATTTTTGCCTATCGAAAGCTTGCTTTAGTCGGGAATGGATAATGTGAATTTGTTTTTCGGTTTCCCGAAGCAATTGAGGTCCTAACACTTTGTTATCACCAAGTTTGGTCCAGCAAAGAGGTGTTCGGCATTTTCTTCCATATTGTGATAAGGTATTTTTTCTAAGTCCCCGCCTTTTTTGAAAACATTTAATTGAAAGAGGGAATTTTAAAATTAATTCGAGTTTTTTTTTTAAAAAAAAAACCTTTTTAAAAAAATCTTTTTCTCGGTTGGAGTCGCCACTGGCCACTGCGGTAGGCCGGACACCGTAAAAACAAAATCAGAGATTCATTTGAAAGGGTTCAGGAGTTGGTTACGTGTGGGGAAGGGTTAGCACCCCCATCATGCCCGGAAATCGGTACCAAAACAATTGTTGCTTTTAATTTGATGGAAATTACTTGAAATTTAAAATAAATTCAATTAGGGGTTCTTGATTGAAAACCGGACTTTAATCGTACGAGCTTTATCAAATTGGCGGTTTTAAATTAATTCGTCGTTTAATTAAAAAGGATGACGGTACACCGGACCAAAGACTAAACCGACATCATATAAGACTGACTGTCGTGTTAGTTTAGGGTTCGGATCCCGTACGTCACCTTTATGCATGTTGCAAGCAATTAAAGAATGATGTCATGGTCTTGTCCGTTTTAATTACGGATTTACCTTTAGACGATTCGAATTAATCCGAATATTCGAGGAGTATCCAATAAGCTAGGCTAGTCGACCCGAATACGCGAATTAATAAGTATATATGTTTTATAATTAAAATTAATTATCATGCAAATTTAAATGTTAAAGAGTCACATGAATGACATATTAGAATGCATGTCACAAAATGCAAATTCAAATGACATTAAAAAAGCATATAACAAATATATATTCGAATGGCATGAAAACTAGCTAAAACACACATAAAAAACAAGCATGCAATATATATGACAAAGCTACATTATATGCATAAAAACCATACATAAAAAAACATATGAACTAATATATATAAAAAACATACCCCATGAATTAAACATTCACACTAAACAAATATAACAATATGGCAACCAAACGTATATTAGATATAAACACATACTAAAAGAGAAATGCATGAATAACAAACTAATATATAACTAAAATAAAATGCAAATCCAAAGATTAAAATGTAAACTGACAGGGACCAAACTATAATAAATCCATAAAAGACATTAACTAAAAGTGCGAAATGGGACCAAATTAAAAAGGTGTGGAAACCTACAGGGACTAAAACGGCATTTTACCACCCGGAAATTAATCGAAATGAAAACGGTGACGAAATTGAAAAAGATCGAAAACAAAAAGGGACTGCGGCGGTGGTTTAAAAAGACGGAAGGGCCCGGGGCGGTATTATGAAAACACGAGAGGTTTTAAAACTGAATTAGACCAATTTTTAAAAGGAAAAACACTATACAAACCCGATTAAAACGAATATCAGCCCCTTTCCCCATTTTCAAACCCTAAACCAGATAAAGAGCCCATCCTTTTCTATTTTTTTTCTCCGGTGCCGTCAGGGTTCCGGCCGTGTTGCCGGCGCCGGAACCTTAAAAGGAGACCTTTTTTCGACCTTCCCAGATCCCAAAAGCCTAAAAACCTCTTTATTTTCACGAAAACTGAACCCCAAAACCCTGCTTTCTTCTTTTTTTACTTTCAATCGAACCCAAAAATACCTTTAGAAAAACTTTTATCGATGTTTACCTCTCACCGGCTCACCGTGTGCGGTTCCAGAGGGGACCGGATGGCTTGTCACCGGCGAGATGGGCAACAGACGGGAGGAAGAAGAAAAGACACGAAGGTAGCCAAAAACCCTAACTCGTCTCTGTTTTTTTTTATGATTCGAACTGAAATAGAAAAGGAAATACCTCTGAAACTCTGATCTTTGTATTGCAATGAAATTTTTTTATTACAACTGTGCTCTCGAAAATTCTCTCCGAATAAACCCCTTTACATTATGTGTTGGTTTTGGTTTTATAGCCGAATGTTACATTTTTTTTTGCTTTTTCTAATTACATGAAATTGCTGAAATATCTGCTTTTGGTTGTTGATAATTTGGCCGGATTCATCTCTGCAATTTTGCCTCTGGTATTCTGTTTTTTTTTTGTGCGTGCTTCTGACGTTTTTGTCTGTTTCGTTGCATGTGAGCGAACGGCCGGAGGGGGGACCAAGGGACAACAGATCGGCACCGTGGAGTGATCCAGACCGTCGGGGATGGATCTGGACAGCTGGGGGAATTCGAAAGGGCCTCCGGTGTACCGCACGCACGCGTCGGGGCAGTGAAGGGTCGCACGTGGATCACACACGCCTGGGGGCTTGATTTGAGCCGTTCGGTTACGATCTTGATCCAACGGTGGATGGGGGTGCGGCGCTAGGGCGAAAAGATGGGATCTATGGCTTCCTTCTGAGAGGTAATCTGGACCGTCAGATCTAGATCCAGATCTGACGGCTGAGATCGGGCTGCACAAAACAAAAGAGAGAGCATTAGGGTTTTTTCCATATTAGGGCTATTAGGTTATTCGGGCCGACGGGCCTTGTAATGTTTTTTGGATAATGGACTGTAATAAATATTGGGCTTATTATTTAATAATATATGCTGGGCTTTATTTATGTCAGTTTTTATATCTTAATAATAATAATAATAACAATAATAATAATAATAATAATAATAATAACAGCATAATATAATAACATAGTAATAATAATAATATAATATATGATAGGATAATAATACTAAATAGTAGTGAATATTATAGTAGCATAGTAATAATAATAAGAGTAATAGATAATTAATAATATAGTAATAATATATATATACTGTTTTTTATTCATTTTTCCTTCTTTTTTTTAGTTCTTATTATTAATCACCATATAATTAAAGCCCATTAATAATATAGTAATAATAGCATAATATACGGGTTTAACACCCCGGACAAAATAGGTGATTACAGTTGCCCCCCTTTGCTTATACTTGTGAAACAAGGATAAAGCAAAGGCCATAAGCACCCATTCTGTCTAACTTCCATGTTTGGATCCCGAGTCACCATGCACTTGGACTACTGGCGGTTCAAAATTCTGTACGGGAAAATGCAACGGTCGCGGAGGCCTGAAGTTGTCTTTCTCATTCCAACGTTCTTCAACCCTTCGAGGTCCGATCATATAGACAATTAGCAAAAGCTCCATTCTCAAAGTGCCCGAAAGGATAGGCGGGTTCCATTCTCCAAAAGCCAGAACGGATAGGCGGGTTCCATTCTCCAAAAGCCTGAACGGATAGGCGGGTTCCATTCTCCAAGAGCCTGAACGGATAGGCGGGTTCCATTCTCCAAGAGCCTGAACGGATTGGCGAGTTCTATTCTCCAAGAGCCTGAATAGATAGGCGGGTTATATTCTCCAAGAGTCCGAATAGATAGGCGGGTTCCATTCTCCAAGAGCCTGAACGGATAGGCGGGTTCCATTCTCCAAGATCCTGAACGGATAGGCGGGTTCCATTCTCCAAGAGCCTGAACGGATAGACGGGTTCTATTCTCCAAGAGCCTGAAGAGATAAGCAGGTTCCATTCTCCAAGAGCCTGAACGGATAGGCTGGTTCCATTCTCCAAGAGCCTGAACGGATAGGCGGGTTCCATTCTCCAAGAGCCTGAACGGATAGGCGGGTTCTATTCTTCAAGAGCCTGAATAGATAGGCGAGTTCTATTCTCCAAGAGTACGTATAGATAGGCGGGTTCCATTCTTCAAGAGCTTGAACGGATAGGCGGGTTCCATTCTCCAAGAGCCTGAACGGAGAGGCGGGTTCCATTCTCCAAGAGCCTGAACGGATAGGCGGGCTCTATTCTCCAAGAGCCTGAATAGATAGGCGGGTTCTATTCTCCAAGAGCCCGAATAGATAGGCGGGTTCTATTCTCCAAGAGCCTGAATAGATAGGCGGGTTCCATTCTCCAAGAGCCTGAACGGATAGGCGGGTTCTGAAAGATAAAAGTTCCATTCTCCAAGAGCCTGAACGGATATGCGAGTTCTGAAAGATAAAAGTTCCATTCTCCAAGAGCCTGAACGGATAGGCGAACTTCCTTTGACGAGAAAAGCTTTAAAATACCTGTCGAAAATAGGTTAAAATGATATGATGATGTGGGTTAGCATGCCCCTAATCCTAGGGATGCCTGACTACAAGTGATGCATGAATTATGACATCAAAATTGCTCAGACGCTTTCACTCTTTGGATTGGTCCATCTTGACCTTCTTCTTGTCTCTTCTTCTTCTCAATCTCTTCAGGCTTTCTCATCTTTGCCAAATCTCAATTTCTGGTCTTTTCTCGAAGACAACTGCTGACTTCCACTGGTCAGACTGGATACAACACTTCTTATAGTGCTCGCTCTCAAAACATTGCCCCCTATTCAAATCGGGTGCTCAACTATTCTCTCCGTCTTATCTCAACATAACGCCTTTTCTCTCTTCTCAACATTAGGGGAAGCACATGCTCCCAAGCCCCTGAACTTTTCTCTCAAGTTCATTAAGGTCAACTTCTCATCTTCTGAACCCATCAAGGCATTTTGAAAGAAATTCGCTTCAAGTCTCTAAACTGTAGCATGTAGGAACTTACTACAATCATCACCATAGCCACTGACAAGCTGTCATTTGTATTCATGGCATTGCTTCTAAACTTTATCCCCGAAGCAATGGGAATATTTTTGTGTTCAAAAAAAGATTTAGATTGCATCTTCTAATTTCAAAATGAGATGTATTTTCGAAAACTAGACTTTCTTTTAAAATTATGGGTACATCAAGCTGGATTAAATACCTTGAATATCAAGTGCACGAACGACACTGTTATGGCTTTCCAAGGATTGCCTCAAGCATCATGTGTCTAGGAGACCTCGAAAATTGAGCTGATGTTTGAAAATGTGACATACTCTCCAAGTTATTTCGGCTTTTTAATCAATTAGACTTACCCTCTATAGGCTTTGCCTTTATCATTATTAATTCGTCTCAATTCTTTACGGTTTTAGGGAAGTCAACTCATCACATTCCTTTGGCTCGAAATAAATGATGGAGCAAACAACAAAACCCCGAGCTACTCGGCATTGTCATGATTTGAAAATATTACCATCACTCATGTAGCTAAAGTGAATGGTGCATAGCAACCTTATTGGTCTTTTTGCTACATCGGAGTGCCCCAAAAATTCCACACTCCTATCTGAAAATGCCTATTACCAGGCTTCAAACATTGGAGTGCTTTTGTTAGGCTTTTAGTATTCTCGAATCTTTTCTCTTTTTCTTTCTCTTCTTTCTTTTTTCTTTCTTTCTTCATTTTTCTTTTATTTTTCTCTTTTTTCTTTTTCTTTTTCTCTTTCTCTTTCTCTTTTTCATTTTCTTTTTCTCTCTCTTTTTCATTTTTTTTTCTCTTTTTTCTTTTTCTTCTCTTTTTTCTTCTTTTAGCACGGAAGATTTCCGGTTATTCTCCCGAAGGCCTTAATTCTATGTGTACTCAATTAACTCGGAGTGTAAACCACATATTCATCATCTTCAAAGCTTTCGATTTCCACTAGACAAAGGCGGCTCGAAGTCAACCTTTAGGGTCAAGTTCAATGTCCCTTGTGCAATTTATATACGGGAACTCAATAGAAAAATATATACACACAAAATGAAAAGGCAATTGAAACACAAAATACAGTGCATCCTTTCATTGAATATTTAAAAAACGTGCAATCTTAGGCCCTTACAATAAGATCTTTGCTACCTTCGGGCAAAGGGTAGCAAGGTTGATTTCACACATTACATCAAGAAAAGATTAAAATGCAATGAAATGAAGGCAAACAAACTTGGATGCACTAACACTCTTGACTACTGCTAGGCTAGCCGTCCATCCCACCCCTTAAGCTCCTTCGAGGAACTCAACTTCCTTATTGTTCATCAATTTCTGAACCAACTCCTTGAATTCCAGACAACTCTGAATCTCATGCCCCACAGTCTGATGGTACTCACAGAAGGATTCATGGCCATCATATGCCCCATTCGGACCCTTCTCGATCAAGCCTGCCTTGCACAACTGTTCGTACACCCAACTCAGAGGTGACTTAATTTCCGACAATTCCATCCTAACTTTCTTCGTATCTACCTCTTCGAGGGCATTCACGCCCCGACCTTCATGGTTCAGAAGTGGATTGGTCGTCACATTGGGCTTCTCTAACTCGAGGACCCCGGTGTTAATCATGTTTTGCACGAGCTTCTTGAATGCTAAGAAATTTTCTATCGTGTGTCCTGGTACTCCGCCGTGATACTCATAGTGTGCCTTCTCATCGTACCATATAGGGTAAGGCAGTTGGAAGGGAGTAACATGATACGGGCGAACCAGATCAACCTCGTATAGGTGTTTGTATACATCCTTGTACGGTATAGGTAGAGGGGTGAAGGTCATTCTCTCTTGTTCCTTCTTGGGAGCCCTATTCTCTCTTCGGTTTGAGCCTTGCGCATTCCCGATTTCGTCTTGAGGCGGCGAGATGGTGAGGTGCTTAGAAGCCTCGTAGGTACCAACGTTGTTCACCTCGTGATCTTTCTTCTTAAATTGTTTTTGGGCATTCTCTCCTCCATTGATTCTACCACTCTTGATAGCTGCCTCAATTCGTTCACCGGTCATAACTATATTTGAGAAATTACCGATAGGGTTGCTTATCATGCGGTCATAGAGGGTCCCTTTCAAAGTGTCAACAAACATAAGGGAGATCTCATTCTCACGGAGTGGGGGTTGAACCTGTGCCGCTACATCTCGCCAACGATGGGCGTACTCACGGAGGCTCTCATTGTGCCTTTGCTCCAAACCTTGTAGCATGAGTCGGTTCGGAACCATGTCGGTTATATGCCTAAACTAATCCGTGAAAGCCTTGGCCAAATCCTTCCATGACCGAATCTGAGCACCAGCCAACTGATTGTACCACCTCACTGCGGGCCCCGCTAAGCTGTCTTGGAAGCAGTGAATTAACAACCTCTCATTGTCAATGAAACCCGTCATCTTTCTACAGAACATGGTTATATGAGCAGCAGGGCAAGTCGTCCCGTCAAACTTCTCAAACTCCGGCGTCTTGAACTTGGGCGGGATAATCAAATCCGGAACCAAACTAAGATCTCTAGCATTCATCCCATATGCCCCCTCTTCTCCTTCTTTAGTTTGGAATTTCTCCTCGAGGTCCTTCCGGGTCTCTTCTAGTTGCTTTGAGAACTCCGCCTTGACCTTGTTGAAATTCTCAATCTCATCCAAGTCTGGGACATTATCCCTGACATTTTCCATATTGAAAATCAGACCCGATGGAACATGGGTGGAGGCGTCCGTCTGATAAGATGTTGCCCCATCTCCTTGAGTAGTCGCTTCTTGCGAGGGCTTAGGGGTATCGGTGACAAATCCTAGGGAATACGAAGGGTCTCCCTTATCATGACTAGGGTTTCCAACAACACCCTTTCCTTTCAAATTAGCCTGTGGCAACTGAGATATCTCTTTCATCATATCTTGTTGGGACTTGATGATGGTGTCCCTCAATTCTTGCTGGGCTCGCTCTAACTGACCTCTCAAATCAGCTTCCAACTTAGCAAAACTCTCATCCATTTGCTTCCTTTGGTGGCGAGTAAAGTGTGGGTGCGGAATCTTCGGTAGTCACGAATACTGCCATGACCCCGAGCAATTAATCTCATGACTTAATGATGTAGTGCATGAAATGTGTATGCATAACTGAAACAAATGATTGAAAGCAACAAATTAAAAAACACAAAATCAAATACAAGGAAATGTTGATTCGACGAACATCCTCATTAAATAACTTTCCATAACGGAGATCAAGCCTTGTTACAACGAGGCAAGAAAATAAACACATAGGGTACGATTTTCAATAAATTTTGCTCGTCCCCTCTTTCTAAATTAGCGCGCTCCGGGAACTTCGTTGCTATGGACTCTTTTCTCCCGTTGTGAAAGTTTTCAACTTTAGACTGTTCTCGAATTAACACTTCGTATGAAAATGCGATGAATATGCAAAGATAAGCAAAACAAGGCAAAAAGGCAATTGGGTTAGTATCAACAATAATGAATACTTGAATGAAACAAATCATAAGGAAACACACCAAAGCAAATTAACGATGCAAGACCTAATAACATGAATTCTAATTCTACGGTTATCCGCATGGCTCTAATCAGGGTGGGCTTCTTAAATTCTCACTCATGTGGGTTCGGTTCTAGCAAGGGTACGCGAACCTATCTTATCAGCTACTATGGTGACAAAAGCCCCAATTCTGGCCCATTACAAGCTTGCGAATTGGTTTCGGTTCGGGGGAAAGCACGACCTAATGACGTGAAGGGTTGCTCACATGTCAAAGGCGTGGATTCCAGAAGTGAATTACCGACCCGTGGAGGGAGACTCACGTGGGTATGGGCGTTTCACTCCCACTTAGGGACGAAGCTCGGGTATAGAGCTTAATGCGTGATGCAACACAGTCGGTGACCCCTTTAAAATTAAATGAAAAATTAATTCAAGACCACCAATTATCGAAGCTCGTGTACTTAAAGTCTTATTTTCAAAGAAGAACCACCTCGCTAAAGTCAAATTAAATTTCAAAAATTTCCATCAATTCAAAAGCAACAAGTGTTTTTCGGCTTAACTCTCTTTTTGTTTTGAAAAACAAAAATTGTCCCCAGCGGAGTCGCCAGGCTGTGATAAGGTTTTTTCTAAGTCCCCGCCTTTTTTGAAAACATTTAATTAAAAGAGGGAATTTTAAAATTAATTCAAGTTTTAAAAAAAAATTCTCGGTTGGAGTCGCCACCGGCCACTGAGGTAGGCCGGACACCGTTAAAACAAAACCAGATATTCATTTGAAAGGGTTCGGGAGTTGGTTACGTGTGGGGAAGGGTTAGCACCCCCATCACGCCCGGAAATCGGTACCAAAAAAATTGTTGCTTTTAATTTGATGGAAATTACTTGAAATTTAAAATAAATTTAATTAGGGGTTCTTGATTGAAAATAGGACTTTAATCGTACGAGCTTTATTAAATTGGCGGTTTTAAATTAAGTTGTCGTTTAATTAAAAAGGATGACGGTACACCAGACCAAAGACTAAACCGACATCATATAAGACTGACTGTCGTGTTGGTTTAGGGTTCGGATCCCGTACGTCACCTTTATGCATGTTGCAAGCAATTAAAGAATGATGTCATGGTCTTGTCCGTTTTAATTACGGATTTACCTTTATACGAATCGAATTAATCCGAATATTCGAGGAGTATCTAATAAGCTAGGCTAGTCGACCCGAATACGCGAATTAATAAGTATCTCCGTTTTATAATTAAAATTAATTATCATGCAAATTTAAATGTTAAAGAGTCACATGAATGACATATTAGAATGCATGTCACAAAATGCAAATTCAAATGACATTAAAAAAGCATATAACAATTATATATTCGAATGGCATGAAAACTAGCTAAAACACACATAAAAAACAAGCATGCAATATATATGACAAAGCTATATTATATGCATAAAAACCATACATAAAAAAAACATATGAACTAATATATATAAAAACATACCCCACGAATTAAACATTCACACTAAACAAATATAGCAATATGGCAACCAAACATATATTCGATATAAACACATACTAAAAGAGAAATGCATGAATAACAAACTAATATGTAACTAAAATAAAATGCAAATCCAAAGATTAAAATGTAAACTGGCAGGGACCAAACTATAATAAATCCATAAAAAAAACATTAATTAAAAGTGCGAAATGGGACTAAATTAAAAAGGTGTGGAAACCTACAGGGACTAAAACGGCATTTTACCACCCCGAAAATTAATCGAAATGAAAACGGTGACGAAATTGAAAAAGATCGAAAACATAGAGGGACTACGGCATCGTTAAAAGACGGAAGGGCCCATGGCGGTTTTATGAAAACATGGGAGGTTTTAAAACTGAATTAGACCAATTTTTAAAAGGAAAACACTATATAAACCCGATTAAAACGAATATCAGCCCCTTTCCCCATTTTCAAAACCTAAACCAGATAGAGAGCCTTTTCTTCTCTATTTTTTTCTCTGGCACCGGAACCTTAAAATGAGACCTTTTTTCGACCTTCCTAGGCCCCAAAAGCCTAAAAACCTCTTTATTTTCACGAAAACTGAACCCCAAAACCCTACTTTCTTCTTTTTTTACTTTCGATCGAACCCAAAAAACCTTTTAAAAAAACTTTTATCGATGTTTACCTCTCACCGACTCACCGTGTGTGGTCCCAGAGGAGACCGGATGGCTTGTCACCGGCAAGATGGGCAACAGACGGGAGGAAGAAGAAGAGACACGAAGGTAGCCAAAAACTCTAACTCGTCTCTACTTTTTTTATTTTTATTTTTATGATTCGAACTGAAATAGAAAAGGAAATACCTCTTAAACTCTGATCTTTGTATTGCGATGAAATTTTTTTATTACAACTGTGCTCTCGAAAATTCACTCCGAAAAAACCCCTTTACATTCTGTGTTGGTTTTGGTTTTATAGCCGGATATTACATTTTTTTGCTTTTTCTAATTACACAAAATTGCTGAAATATCTGCTGTTGGTTGTTGATAATTTGGCCGGATTCATCTCTGCAATTTTGCCTCTGGTATTCTATTTTTTTGTGCGTGCTTCTGACGTTTTTGTCTGTTTCGTTGCATGTGAGCGAACAGCCGGAGGGGGGACCAGGGGACAACAGATCGGCACCGTGGAGTGATCCAAACCATCGGGGATGGATCTGGACGGCTGGGGGAATTCGAAAGGGCCTCCGGTGTACCGCACGCACGCGTCGGGGCAGTGAAGGGTCGCACGTGGATCACACGCGCCTGGGGGCTTGATCTGAGCCGTTCGGTTACGATCTTGATTCGACGGTGGATGGGGGTGCGGTGCTAGGGCGAAAAGATGGGATCTAGGGTTTCTTTCTGAGAGGTAATTTGGACCGTCAGATCTGGATCCAGATTTGACGGCTGAGATCGGGCTGCGCAAAACAAAAGAGAGAGCATTATGGTTTTTTTCAGATTAGGGCTATTAGGTTATTCGGGCCGACGGGCCTTGTAATGTTTTTCTGGATAATGGATTGTAATAAACATTGTGCTTATTATTTAATAATATATACTGGGCTTTATTTATGTCAGTTTTTATATCTTAATAATAATAATAATAGTAATAATAATAATAACAATAATAATAATAATAATAATAATAATAATAATAATAATAATAATAATAATAATAATAATAACATAATATATGATAGGATAATAATACTAAATAGTAGTGAATATTATAGTAGCATAGTAATAATAATAAGAGTAATAGATAATTAATAATATATATATATATACTATTTTTTTATTCCCTTTTTCCTTCTTTTTTTAGTTCTTATTATTAATCACCATATAATTAAAGTCCATTAATAATATAGTAATAATAGCATAATATACGGGTTTAACACCTCGGACAAAATAGGTGATTGCACATATAACGCTTCGAATGGAGCCATTTGAATTGAGGACTGATAACAGTTGTTGTAAGCAAATTCTACAAGAGGTAGAGACTTTTCCCAATTCTTTCTGAATTCGATAATACAAGCTCTAAGCATATCTACAAGAATTTGAATTACTCGTTCGGATTGACCATCGCTTTGCGAATGGAAAGCCGTGCTCAGATTGAGTTTAGTTTTCAAGGGCTCATTGCAAAGTTCTCTAGAATCGAGCTATGAATCGGGGATCTCGATCGGAGACAATTGAAGTAGGAACTCCGTGTAAACGAATAATTTCCCGAATATACATATCATCCAAGGTTTCTAAACTGTAGTTCATACGAACCGGGATGAAATGGATACGAAATCCATTATAATTCGATCTCATTTCCATTTAGGCAATTCAAGAGGTTGGAGCAATCCGGTAAGGACTCGGTGTTCGGCTTTTACCCTTTGACAGTTCAGACACTTCGACACAAAATCGTTGATAGCCGCTTTCATTCCGGGCCACCAATACAAGGGTTTGAGATCCTTGTACATCTTAACCGATCCGGGGTGGATCGAGAAAGAACTCTGATGTGCTTCTTGTAGTATCTCTTCTTGTAATTCTCTATTGTTAGGAATACACACTCTATCTTTGAAATAGAGGAGACCGTTCGACTTAACGAAGAAGTCGGGATTAGACTCATGCTTGGAAACAATCTTTTGAAGTTCTGGGTCAACTTTTTGAAGCTCTTTAATCATTGTGATTAGGCTAGACTGAATTTGTAGTTCAGACTAGAAATTCTGAGCCATAGATAATCGGAAATGAGCGTTGATGGTCAAGGAAGCTACAAGAAAACAATTCAATAGATTACTTAAATTGCAAGGTAAAATCTGAATGGATTACTTATCCCACATATAAGAGTTCGAACCATTGCTTATCAAGCAAGAGTTCAAATGGTTACTTCTTTACCAATAAGTGGTTCGAACAATTTCTTAGGGAACAAGGAAGAGAAATTTTGAATGCTTTAAGACTTAGAATAGCTTACCGAGGTTCGATTTTTGATTGAGAGCATCCGTAACCATATTGGCTTTCCCGGGATGATAGTCGATAACTAGATCATAATCTTTCAACAATTCCATCCACCTCCTTTGTCTCAAATTAAGGTCTCTTTGAGTAAGAAGATACTTCAAACTTTTGTGATCAGTAAACAGATGACACCTTTCACCGTACAGATGTCTCCAGATTTTGAGCGCAAATACTATGGCAGCCAACTCAAGATCATGTGTCAGGTAATTGAGCTCATGGGGCTTCAATTGCTGGGATGCATATGCTACCACATTATCACCTTGCATCAAGACACATCTCAATCCCGAATGGGAAGCGTCACTATAGACTGTGAATTCTTTGCCTGATTCAGGTTGAATAAGAACTGGGGCATGAGTTAAAGCTTGCTTCAGTTGATCAAAGCTTCATTGTTGATTTTCAGTCCACTCAAATGGTTGATCCTTTAGGAGAAGTTTGGTTAGGGGTAATGTCGTAGTAGAAAAGCCTCTTACAAACCTTCGATAATAGCCCGCTAAATCGAGAAAACTTCGAATCTCGCTGACATTTTTCGGAGGTCACCAATCAAGAATAGCTTGAATCTTTTTTCGGATCTGCTTTGATTCCTTCGGCTGAGATTACGTGACCAAGGACTGAAACTTTTGATAGCTAAAACTCGCATTTGGTGGATTTGGCAAACAATTGATGTTCCTAGAGATTTTGCAAAAAAAATTGGAGATGTTCAGGATGTTCTTCCTTGTTACGAGAATAAATAAGAATGTCATCAATAAAGACAACTACAAACTTGTCAAGATAAGGCTTGAATACATGATTCATCAGATTCATTAAATGCGGCAGGAGTGTTTGTTAGCTCAAACGACATAATAAGGAATTCAAAATGACCGTAACGAGTACAGAAGGCTATTTTTGGAACATCTTCATCTTTCACCCTCATCTGGTAATAACCCGATCGAAGATCAATCTTTGAAAAGACAGAAGCATCTCGAAGTTAATCGAAGAGATCTTCTATCCTCGGTAATGGATATCTATTCTTGATAGTGATTTGATTCAATTGGCGATAGTCGATGCAAAGCCGCATTGAACCATCCTTTTTCTTCACAAATAAAACAGGTGCACCCCAGAGAGATGTGCTAGGACGAATGAAGCCTTTGTCTTGTAATTCTAGGAGTTGCTTCTTAAGTTCCTTCAATTCCACCTATGTCATTCGGTATGGTGTAATGGATACCGAATTGGTTCCAAGTTGAACGTCAATTCTGAACTCCACTTCACGGGTCTGAGGGAGACTAGGGAGTTTGTTGAGTTGATCAAACAATTGCAAATGGCCAAGATGGGGGTGAATTGGCAATAAAAATTTTGGTGGGAAGAATGAGTGAAAAATAAAAATTGACACAAGTGGTTAGAGTGGTTCAAGTTCTCCAAATGAACTCTACATCCACTACCTTAGTTCCCACTAAGGATTTTCAACCAATTCACTACTTGAATTATTCCCCTTTTCTTGGATGAGGAGGTAACCTTACAAATTCGATTAAGCTTTCTACCCAAAGCTTAATCCACTCAATTTACAAAGAGAAGTTTTGGTAAACTCAAATGATTCCTCTCAAAGGATAAATGTCTACCCAATTACAATTTCAATCACCCCAAACTCCCAATACAAAATGACAATTGAAAACACTAGAGTTGGGTACAAGAGTTTGACTTTGAATAGCACAAGGGTTTGGATTTTTTTGCTTTGATGATGCTTGTGGGTTGAATAGTTGTTGCTGACCTTCAAAGGACTTCAATTTATACCTCCTCTATTAATTCTAGTCGTTTGGGTGGTTGGGAACTTGAATAGAGCCGTTGGAACCCTCTCTTACCACCATAAATGCACT
The DNA here is from genome assembly GCA_958450335.1 of Hibiscus tridactylites. NCBI lineage: Eukaryota > Viridiplantae > Streptophyta > Magnoliopsida > Malvales > Malvaceae > Hibiscus > Hibiscus tridactylites. The sequence goes on from OY288281.1 coordinate 71,421,072, forward strand.
TCTGCAGCTATCTGTATCGGTACTCGAGGAGCCGTATCGATACCTATCTTAGAAAAGAAAGAGCCGTTGTGCACAATAAATAGGGGTATCGAAACGCACGTAGGCGTATCGATACGGGGTATCGAAACGGCTAAGACCGTATCGATACCTTTTTCTCGATTTAGCTCACTGTCAATTTCCGTTTCGATACGAGGGTTTACCGTATCGATACGGGTCAACTACCAATTTAAAATTTGGTTACCTAACAACTGACACCAACGGTTAAAATATTTAAAATGACTTGAATTAAAAATTCGTTAAAACCGTATCGATACGGGTGAAGTCATATCGGTACGCCATTCAAACTCTTTTAGACTTTTACAAAGGAGTGTATCGGTACAGATTGATTCTGTTTCGATACGGTGTTTTGATACGGTTAAGTGTGTATCAAAACGTGTTCCGGTAGTGGCCATCTTTGTAAAAAAGGTATCGATACGGCTGGAAGCATATCGATACACTTGGACGGTTTTCAATAGTTTGGCCTTGGAACACTTAGAAAATACTTTGAGTTTGAGTTTTTCAAATCAGTTTTAAAGTGTTGGTGATTTAAAACTTATTAAGGGACTTATAAAAACAATTTTAAGTTTTTCAAATTGGTCCTTAAGGATTTAATTATATCAAAATCAAACATAGGTTTCACAGAGTTCCTTGGGAAAGACATCAATGAACTCAGAAACAATAGGAACAGAAGGTAAGCCGAAATCATATTCATCTCATAAAACCATTGCAGCAAAGATTGAAGTAAGATTTTGATCTATAATAAGTATGGATTCTTTTCCTAATCCCCGGAGATACAATCTCTTTTTTTGACAATCGATCCCGGCTTGATGTTTACTCAACCAATCTAAGCCTAATACTAAGTCAAATTCACAATTGGGAAAGACATAAAGATCAATAGGAAAGGGTGCGTTTCGAATATTTATAGGACTAGGTTTACAAATCAAATTAATTGGCAGATTTCCTCCTATAGGATTCGATACTATAAGGTCCGTTTTAACAATTTCGGGTTTCATATTTAACTTATCAAGCACGTGAGAACATATGAATAAATGGGTTGATCCTAAATCTATCAAAGCATAAACATGTTTAAGGTTTAGTTCAACAGTACCGGCAATGACGTTAGGAGATTCTTCGTCCTCTCTACCACGAATATGGTAAACATGAGTAGAGGCTCGGGACTCTTAATGAGTTATAGTCTTCGAATAGAAGCTTTTTCCCTTCTCTTGGTTTCCAGATTGAGCTTGCCTTGTATTCTTATTTCAGTCAGAAGATGCCGGACTCAGATTGGGAACATTACCAGTTGGGGCCTTATCCGATTTTCTCAGACAATCCCTAATGTAGTTATCATTACCACCACACGCAAACATAGATTGGACTAAACTTGGCATTGACCATGATGTGGTTTCTGACAATATCTACATGTAAGAGCTTTTCTGAATTTCCTGTGTTGTTAACAGAAACAACCGGGACTGCTAACTTGTTAACTGATTGGGGTCTTTGTCTGTAGTTGCTTCTAGGAGCAGGGGAGTAAGTTGAGGATCCTTCCTTCTGAGATTTATTCTTTTTAGACTGCCAACTAGATTTGTCATCCTGTTTCTGTTTCTTATCACTTCGAAATCCACTCTTTCTCTTTTTTGTTGCTTTCATTTTTGCTTCAATAGCAATAGCTCGGTTTACAAGAGTCTGGAAGTCCGTGATACCCAGGGCGATAAACATCGGACTTAACTCGTCGTTTAGGCCGTCAGTGAACATTCGGCATTTATCTTTCTCGGTCTTAATGTATTTCAAACCATACTTACAATACTTGCAAATATCAGCAACATATTGTTCAATAGGTCGGTTAGCTTGCTTTAGATACAAAAACAGCCTTCTTCGATCAACTAGATACTTCTCACTGACGTACTTCTTGTTGAACTCCTAAACAAAGAATTTCCAAGTTACCGATTCAGTCGAGGCCGTTAAAGTCGCGGTTTCCCACCAACTTAACGCTTCATCCGCTAACAGAGCGACAACACATTCAAGTTTATGCTCATCCGAGCATTGTAGTTGTTTGGTCAGAATTTGCGTAGTGCGTTCTAGCCAGTACTCAGTTTCCTCGGGTTTCTCCTCATTCGCACCAGTGAAGGTATAAGCTCGATGTTGAGCGAGTTTATCTATCGGTGCTCTGCTCGGTGCAGAAGTAGCAGTAACAGGATGGTCTTGTTTAAGGTTTGAAAGGAGCCGATTGAACATCTCCTTCATGCTGAGAAGACATTCTCTTTGAGTAGTTTGGATCGTAGGATTATCCGGTTGAGGTTGAACTTGTTCGGAAGGTTGGGCAGGTTCTCGGGTTTCTGTCCCTCTCGGAAGTTTAGTTTGTTTTAGGAGGTTATGATCCAACCTTATGCTTTCACCCTCACTAGAGGATTCATGAGAACTTCCGTCATTCTGAGCAGACATTCTATCATTGATTTAAACAAAATGGGAGTTAGGAGAGCAAAATCACAAGTATTAAAACATACGACTCCCAGGTGGCATAGTTCGAACCTGAATGATATGATGCATGCAGACTCGATTAAACTTTAGAAACTAACTTAAAGCTCTGATACTATTTTATATAACACCCCTCGCTCCAATTAGGAATGAGGAATGTTATAATTAAGCTAATCAATTACAATTGAAAGCTAATTTAATTAAGTAGTGGGACATTTCTTTATTTGTGCTTTCCTAACTAATTTATGATATAACATTTACAATCTAACATTTTTTTACCTATCTTACATGAGGAAATATGGAATCTATTTGGTGATACAAATGCTATCATTTAAAGTCATCTATTTATTCTTACATTTCCAAATAATTCACCAATTGAAATCCAACCATTCGATTTTTAAATAAGTCATATACATTCGGCTACAAGGTAAATGGAATCATATACAAAATATCCGATAGATTTCATTTATATTCACATTAAGTGGTTAAAACAAAAGAGGCTATATGACCTATGGTCAACATTTACATATCGTTTATCTACAACAAAATAATGTAATGCTTCTATTCAAAATAATATGAGGACTTAATACTATACTCCATATTTCACCCCATTATGTACACACAAAATAAACGGGGAACCGTTTGATCAGTATCCTACATGCACCACATATAAAATATCAAAATCAGACATAGAAAAGCAAATTGAATGATGATGTATGTAATTATACCACCCAGCAGGAGTACAAGGGAAACAAGGGAAGGCATACTTTCAACTTCAATCGATCTAAGCAAGCTCGAGTTTGAGAGACTTTGAAACACTAAGACCTGTATTTGGGAAGAAAGGAGAAATAAGAGTGTTAAGTACTAATAGTACTTAGTGAGGAAGCACATAAACTATCAAATTAATTGTTCAAGCAACTCGAACTTAATGTTTTAATTCGATTAACATACGTCCTCTATGTTTAATCAATCAAAGAATTTTTCTCTAATATAGTTTCATTCAAATACTAGGGTCGTTCCAAAATTTAATTATTTCAATTTTACCACTCAACCATGATCGGATCATGTAAGCAATAAATATCAAGCATATATATCAAGCATACTTTCAATTTACAAGCAACAGCAAACTGTAGCATGTAAACACTAAAATTCATTTTAGCAAGGAACATATACTTTTACAATGAACCAAATCACTTCATCAAAAATCAAAGTCACTGATCATCAATCATGTAAACAAATCCAATTTCAATTTATTAGTTTAATTGCCTTGGTACATAGTAGGTTAGGTATTCGAGTCACGTATAACAGTAGGGTGATCAAATCACCAATCAGTAGGGTACATACGTATCAATTCAATTGAATTCTCATAACATTTATCAGTAGGGTGTCAATCACACCAATCAGTAGGGTACACTAACATACCAAAAGATCAAGCTCTAGACTCTAGGCATGTCGAACTACCTAAACCAACAATATAACCAAGGGCTTATTAAATTGTTCCACCAATTTAGTTCGCATAATAGACAATCAACAATTAGCATACCAATTTTAGTTCTTTTAATCTTCTAAGCATATTAGCTTAAGTCGATTCACATACACACAATTTCTCAAGTAAGCATAATTCAAACACCACATAACAGTCCTTCAATCAATCATATTAACACAAATAATCAATCGAACTAGCACTTTAACCATTCAAGAATTGACTTTAATCAATATACCATTTAATCCTTCTTCCCTTATTATTTAATACCAAACCAGAAATTAAGTCCAATTTTCATGCATTACTAATCAGCAACTGTAACACCCGAGTTTAGGGGTTAGGAGAAATAATATTTTAATATTATTTGGGCTCGGGTTTATAATTAAAAATAATCTTTTAAGTTTCGGGTTTCAAAAACAAATATTTGAAACGGGACCAAATTGATTAAATTGCAAATTGAAGAGCTTTTAAAGAATAAAGGGGATAGCCATTCATTAATGGCCTTTTGGTAATTTACCCACCTTTTTTATTTAAATCCCCCTTTTTACAAAATAAACACTATTCACTATCTTCCTCATCCATTTCTAACGTGACCAAAGAGCTCTCTCCTCTTCATCACTATTCCATCAAAAAGCTCATCCATTTCCACTCATTTTCGAAAGGTAACATCATTCTTGACCTCTCCTCAACTCCCTCTCTTTAAAAGTACCATTTGTTTTCATTTTCATTGAAGTTTTGAAATTGGAGTTTTCAAAAGATTTGATTAAAAATGGTGTCTTTGTGTAGCTAAGCTTAATATTTTGATTTAATATGGTTAGTTATGGAATATAGGAGCCAAATGGTACAACATATGTGAATTTTGAATGATTTTGAGTAATTCCCGAAATTGGGTAAAAATGGGGTTTTTGGAGGGTTTTGGATGAGTTTTGGGGGTTGTTTTAGGTGGAATTTGATAGGCTATTGATAGTACTATGGATAGGGGTTGAATTGGGATCATTTGTGGGTGCAATGGATGTTGGAAACATGGATTTTGGATGTGGTTTTGGGGCTGCCCGAGTTTGCTAAAAATGGGATTTGTTCATGGCTTGCAACATTGTAAATTGTGATTGAATTGTGTTCCGGGTTGGTCTTTTGATGTTGGGCTGATTTGGGATTGTTTGAATTGTGTTTGAGGTTGTTTAGAAGCGGGAACTTGTGTTGGAGAAACTTCGGGAAGAAATCCGGGAACGTGAGAGTGGTTGCTTGCTTGGCTTGGAGCTTGTGAGCTTAGGTGAGTGGTTAAATGTTTTAAGTGGTTTTTAAATAGTTGGTTCGAGTATGTGGACTATGTTGGGCTTGGTAGACCCACCTAGAGTTAGGATTAGGGTGGTAGCCTAATCCTAAACTTGATCTAGAGCCTTTGGATGAACTTATATATATGGATGTTTATGCCTCGTATGACTTGTGATATGAATGCTTATGTATATTGTGTTATACATGTGAGTTGAGGCATGATTTGTAATGCTTAAGGCATGCATGGTAATGGTTCATGATTGTGATCATGGTGAGTACGTGCTAAGCACAGAATTGATTGAAATGAATAATGTGGAATGAGTTAAATGTTGGCACTAGTATGCTTGAGTACAAATGATCGATCATTAGGATGTTAGTGTGCACACAAGAGTCTAAAGTCGCACGTGGCCTTGGTGGCGTTGAGTCACCAAGGAGGAGTACGGGTTCACCCGGAAATTGTATTTATATATAGTTGATGATGAGTGGAATCCCATCGACGGGGCGTGAGGAAGAGTGGAATCCCCTCCGCGAGACCAGTGATGAGTGTAATCCCACCGTGAGGTAAAGTGATTGTTGGATGTGAGTTCCAACGTGTTTATCCGCGTATTCGGGTCATAGCTAGGTGCCAATGTTGATTGATATGTGTATCAATGTGTTGTAGAATGTGATTTCTACTTGGATGCTTATATGTGATTACATGTGTTGTGAAATAGAGCTTGTTAAGCATGGCATATAATTGTACATTGTTCATGCATCTTTAACTTGTGGCTCTTGAGGATTCTTGGTAATCATGTATTTTGCCTTGGCTAAGTTCGTGCTCGGACCCTGCATTGTCGAGGTTTGTTTTTAAAAAGCTTACCCTCACTAAGCTTTATTGCTTACGCTCTCTCTTTGTTCGACAATGCAGATCCTTAGTTCGTGGGGTTGCTAGGAGCAAGAAGGGGGCCTCCAAGTGTGCTTGTGGTGCTTGTTTGGCTACCAAGTATGAACTTTTAAATTAAAATGTAATGGTCAAGCAATGGGGCATGTAATCTTATTATGATGTTTTTGGATCATGTTGTGGTTGATGTTGCTTAGGAGCATGATAGACTCCTCATTTGTACTTGTTATTTTGCTTGAGATGTATGCCTTGCTTGAAACCCTGTTAGTATTTTGCTATCTAGTGTTAGCCTAAGTGTTGTCTATGTGGATGCTTAACTCCTTTATTGATATGTATGAATGCATGGTTTGAGATGTTATGCCTTGGTGTTTAGTCTCGTTTTAATGATGTTAAAGCATGCTTATAAGTTGGTTTGCTCTAGAATTAATTGTTAGTGTGTTGTTTGGGGTTTTGATGGTGTTTTGGGGCACCCTTGTGCCTTAAAACAGCCAAAACGAGTCTGCAGACAGGGGGCGTTTCGAAACGGGCTACCCTGTTTCGATACGGTCCCTTTGTTTTTGGCCGAGCAATTCGAAACGGATAGGGGCTGTTTCGGTACTTTTTAGCTACTGGAATTTTGAGAAATTGACGAGATAAAGGCGTTTCGAAACGGGTCTTTGATGTTTCGAAACGGTCAAATCTCGTTGACCACGAGAAGTTGACCGTTGTGATCGTTTCGATACGGGTCACCCCTGTTTCGAACGGTCTCCTCAGGTTGACCCTGACCTGTTGACTAAGTCAAGGCGTATCGAAACCCCCTAAGGGCGTTCCGATACGGCCTGCTGTAAAGGGTTAAAATGAGCTGTTTAAAGTGTTGTCTTGGTTGGTCGATGTTAGATTGTTTGTATTTCCGCTGTTGTGCTTCACATAGGATTTAAACATGCCTATAGACAAGATAAAGTTAAAAGAAATTTTCTGGGTCGTTAACCGAGGAGGAACCTTAACGGGTTTTACTTCGGTTTTCCCTGTGTGGCCCACTCGGACTGGTCATCCGACCAGACCGAAACGAGGGGATTACACTTGTTGGTATCAGAGCCTAAGGTTACCGAGACCTTGGGCAGGTAAGTGAGGTAAGTTTAAGTTTTGAATTGATATGCACGGTGTTTGCTTGCTTTGTAAGTATGATTGCTTGTGTGACAAGTATGTTGATTGTTTTATTTCAAAGCATGTTGTTTGGGAGTCACATTGCTACTATTACATCGGAAAAGAATTTTTAAGTGAGGGAAACGTACTTGAGCACTTGGAAGCCTTGCCTTGCTAACCCGATCTTGTATTTTTTGTTTGTTGTGGTTGTAGTTATCGTTGAGAGTGATGTCTAGGCCGAGAGTGGTTCGTCAGGAACCACGTGTTGCGGCTCATGTTGAGCCAGCGATTGGTGTAGAGGCTCACATAGAAGGGCCGGTGGCTGCGGGAGTTGGCGCTCCTCTACCACCTCCTCCGCCTGGAGTTGGGGGCGAGGATGGAGCCGGAGGAGAGGGACCTCAAGGTGGCCAAGGTCCAGCTGGAATTGATATGACTCCGCTAGTGCAAGCTATAGCGGGAGCATTTCAGGCCGTAGTTGCGGGAGCTCAGGCTGTAGCTCAGCCTAGGTGTGACGACGCTAGTCTACCTTTGGAGAGGCTCCGTAGCTTGGGGGCCGAAGAGTTCAGGGGAACTACTCTAGAGAGGTCAGAGTAATGGTTGGAGAAGACAGTTTGTATCTTGGATCAGATGGGTTGTGCGAGCGCACGTAGATTGGGCTGTGTGATTTCCTTGCTTCAGGGTGATGCCTACACCTGGTCGGTCACCATTACTACTGGGGTTCCAGAGGCAGAGATTGATTGGGATTTCTTTGAGTCTGCTTTCCGAAAGAGGTACTTGGGACCGAGGTACTTAGATGAGAAGATGCGAGAGTTTATGGCCCTTACTCAGGGAGATGCTTCTGTGACAAACTATGAGATCCGTTTTGTTTGCTTGAGTCAGTACGCTCCAGAGTTGGTTCCTACGGAAGTGGAACGTTGTAACCATTTCCGCTATGGGTTGAGTGAGGAGGTTAAAAGGTACACGCTAGCTTCTGACTACTCAGACTTTGATGTATTGGTCGCGAGGGCCAAGGACTTAGAGCACAGTTTGGGTTCGGCCAAACAATCTGGTGGTTCTAGTTCTGGTAAGAGGCATAACCACTTTGATGGTAGAGATGCCAAGAGGCATAGAGGTGGCGGACATCAGTTTGACCATAGACGTGGCGGTGGCCATCATGGTAGGGGCCATCAGGGCCATAGAGGATGAGGGCGTTTGCCCGAGTGCACCCGTTGTGGGAGACAGCACGCTGGTGAGTGTTGGGGTAACTTCCATGCTTGTTGGAACTGTGGTTCGAGGGACCACTTTATGAGGGATTGTCCGCATCAGGCGGCACAGGCACCGAACATTACTCAGGCTCCTACGAGAGCGAATGATTTTTAGAGAGGCCGTGGGCGCGGTCGTGGCTACTTCCAGCCTAAGGCTGATGCACCTAGGGTAGATGCTCAGAGGAACCTTGCTCATGTTGTGGCAGTGCAGCCAGAGGCGGGAGGACCAGCGAGAGTTTATGCTCAGAGGGAGGCCGGGAACGACACTGATGTGATAGCAGGTAATTTTGAGTTACAGTCTATGTCTTTGCTTTCTTTGGTTGATTCGGGTTCTACACATTCCTACATTTTGAGTGAACATGCACAGAAGTTAGATATCCCTGTTGAGATCTTAGATGTAGGTATGCATGTTACTAGTTCTTTTGGTGAGACAGTTGTGGTTAGACGTATGTATAGGAGATGTCCATTGAAGATCCAGGGTCATGTGTTCTCTGTTGATGTGATGGAACTTCCCTTCTATGGCTTTGATATTATTTTGGGTATGGATCGGTTAGTTGAGCACCGAGCTAGTGTGGATTTTGAGACGAAGAGGATTTCCTTAAAGCTTTTTGATGACTAGAGGTAGTGGTAGTAGGCGAGAACATTAAGTTCTTGTCTAATGTGGTGTCAGCTTTAGAGGCTCATAGGTTGATGGACTCCGGATGTGGGGCTTACTTAGCTTATGTTATGAATCCGAATATGAGTGAAGCTAGACCGAAAGATATCAGAACAATTTGTGACTTTCTGGATGTGTTTCCTGAAGAGTTGCCGGGTTTACCTCCTGACAGAGATGTTGAGTTTGTGATTGAGACTGTTTCAGGGTCTACTCCAGTTTCGATAGCTCCGTATCGTATGGCTCCGAAAGAGTTGAAAGAATTGAAGAGTCAGTTGCAACAATTATTAGACCGTGGTTTCATTAGGCCTAGTAGTTCTCCTTGGGGTGCTCCCGTGTTGTTTGTGAAAAAGAAAGATGGTAGTATGCGTATGTGTATTGACTACAGGCAGTTGAATCAGTTGACTGTGAAGAACAAGTATCCGTTGCCTCGCATAGATGATTTGTTTGATCAGTTGAGGGGTGCTTCAGTGTTATCGAAGATAGATTTGAGATCCGGGTACTACCAATTGAAGGTGAAAGAGTGTGATGTTCCGAAGACAGCTTTTAGGACTAGATATGGTCACTATGAGTTTCTTGTGATGTCATTTGGGCTCACGAATGCACCTGCAACATTCATGGACATGATGGACATCCGTGTTGATCCATCGAAGATTGAGGCTATCATTGAGTGGAAACAACCTAAGTCTGTGACCAAGATTAGGAGTTTCCTAGGATTAGCCGGTTATTATAGGAGATTTGTTGATGGTTTCTCTAGAGTAACTGCTCCTTTGACTAAATTGTTGCAAAAAGGAGTTAAGTTTGAATGGTCAGATGCAAGACAGAAGGCCTTTGAGAAGTTGAAAGAAGCTTTGACAAATGCCCCAGTGTTAGTGCAACCTGTTTCAGGTAAGGAGTTTGTGATTTACAGTGATGCTTCCTACGTAGGCTTAGGATGTGTTTTGATGCAAGAAAGAAGAGTTGTTGCTTATGCTTCTAGACAGTTGAAGATTCATGAGAAGAACTATCCTACTCATGATATAGAGCTAGCCGCAGTTGTGTTTGCATTGAAGATTTGGCGTCATTATTTGTATGGTGAGAAGTGTATAGTTTACACCGATCACAAGAGCTTGAAGTATTTGATGACACAGAAAGAGTTGAACTTGAGACAGAGAAGATGGCTAGAGTTGTTAAAAGATTATGACTTGACCATTGAGTACCATCCGGGTAAAGCAAATGTAGTAGCTGATGCTTTGAGTAGAAAAGTGGTCGTTGAGTTGAGAGCTATGTTTGCTAGATTGAGTGTGTCCGATGATGGTGGGTTGATCACCGAGTTGCAAGTGAAACCTTCTTTGATTCAGTTGATTAGAGAGAAGCAGTTGCAAGATGTGACTTTAGTTCCTCATGTTCAGGACATAGCCGAAGGAAGACCGACCGAATATAGTTTTAGTGGTGAGAGTTTGTTGTGCTTTGAGTTTGCTTACAACAACAGTTATCAGTCTAGTATTCAGATGGCTCCTTATGAGGCTTTGTATGGTAGACGATGTAGGACTCCGATTTGTTGGGCTGAAACATGTCAGAGATTGTTACCTATGCCAGATTTGCTTAAGGGGACTACCGACAAAGTGAAGCTGATTTGTGACCGTTTGAAAGCCGCTTCCGATCGTCAGAAGTCTTATGCAGATTTGAAGAGGAAAGAGATTGAGTACTCCGTGGGTGAGAAAGTATTTCTGAAGGTATCTCCGTGGAAGAAGGTAGTGAGATTTGGCCGGAAGGGCAAGTTGAGTCCGAGGTTCATTGGTCCGTATGAGATAGTTGAGCAGATTGGGCATGTAGCTTACCGTTTGAGGTTACCTTCTGAGTTAGAGAAGATCCATGATGTCTTTCATGTGTCTATGCTTAGGAGATATAGATCAGATCCTTCTCATGTTATGCCCGTTGAGGAGATAGAGTTGAATCCGGATTTATCTTATAATGAAGAGCCTGTTGAGATACTTGCTTCTGATAGCAAGGTGTTGCGTGGCAAGACCATAGAGTTGGTCAAGGTGTTGTGGAGACATAGAGGTGTGGAAGAGGCCACGTGGGAGAGGAAAGCTGATATGGTTGAGCAGTTTCCGTATTTGTTTCCATTAGGTAATTTCGGGGACGAAATTCCTTAAGTGGGGGAGAGTTGTAACACCCGGGTTTAGGGGTTAGGAGAAATAACATTTTAATATTATTTGGGCTTGGGTTTATAATTAAAAATAATCTTTTAAGTTTCGGGTTTCAAAAACAAATATTTGAAACGGGACCAAATTGATTAAATTGCAAATTGAAGAGCTTTTAAAGAATAAAGGGGATAGCCATTCATTAATGGCCTTTTGGTAATTTACCCACCTTTTTTATTTAAATCCCCCTTTTTACAAAATAAACACTATTCACTCTCTTCCTCATCCATTTCTAACGTGACCAAAGAGCTATCTCCTCTTCATCACTATTCCATCAAAAAGCTCATCCATTTCCACTCATTTTCGAAAGGTAACATCATTTTTGACCTCTCCTCAACTCCCTCTCTTTAAAATTACCATTTGTTTTCATTTTCATTGAAGTTTTGAAATTGGGGTTTTCAAAAGATTTGATTAAAAATGGTGTCTTTGTGTAGCTAAACTTAATATTTTGATTTAATATGGTTAGTTATGGATTATAGGAGCCAAATGGTACAACATATGTGAATTTTGAATAATTTTGAGTAATTCCCGAAATTGGGTAAAAATGGGGTTTTTGGAGGGTTTTGGGGGTTGTTTTAGGTGGAATTTGATAGGCTATTGATAGTACTATGGATAGGGGTTGAATTGGGATCATTTGTGGGTGCAATGGATGTTGGAAACATGGATTTTGGATGTGGTTTTGGGGCTGCCCGAGTTTGCTAAAAATGGGATTTGTTCATGGCTTGCAACATTGTAAATTGTGATTGAATTGTGTTCCGGGTTGGTCTTTTGATGTTGGGCTGATTTGGGATTGTTTGAATTGTGTTTGAGGTTGTTTAGAAGCGGGAACTTGTGTTGGAAAAGCTTCGGGAAGAAATCCGGGAACGTGAGAGTGGTTGCTTGCTTGGCTTGGAGCTTGGGAGCTTAGGTGAGTGGTTAAATGTTTTAAGTGGTTTTTAAATAGTTGGTTCGAGTATGTGGACTAGGTTGGGCTTGGTAGACCCACCTAGAGTTAGGATTAGGGTGGTAGCCTAATCCTAAACTTGATCTAGAGCCTTTGGATGAACTTATATATATGGATGTTTATGCCTCGTATGACTTGTGATATGAATGCTTATGTATATTGTGTTATACATGTGAGTTGAGGCATGATTTGTGATGCTTAAGGCATGCATGGTAATGGTCCATGATTGTGATCATGGTGAGTACGTGCTAAGCACGGAATTGATTGAAATGAATAATGTGGAATGAGTTAAATGTTGGCACTAGTATGCTTGAGTACAAATGATCGATCATTAGGATGTTAGTGTGCACACAAGAGTCTAAAGTCGCGCGTGGCCTAGGTGGCGTTGAGTCACCAAGGAGAAGTATGGGTTCGCCCGGAAATTGTATTTATATATAGTCGATGATGAGTGGAATCCCATCGACGGGGCATGAGGATGAGTGGAATCCCCTCCGCGAGACCGGTGATGAGTGTAATCCCACCGTGAGGTAAAGTGGTTGTTGGATGTGAGTTCCAACATGTTTATCCGCGTATTCGGGTCATAGCTAGGTGCCAATGTTGATTGATATGTGTATCAATATGTTGTAGAATGTGATTTCTACTTGAATGCTTATATGTGATTACATGTGTTGTGAAATGGAGCTTGTTAAGCATGGCATATAATTGTACATTGTTCATGCATCTTTAACTTGTGGCTCTTGAGGATTCTTGGTAATCATGTATTTTGCCTTGGCTAAGTTCGTGCTCGGACCCTGCATTGTCGAGGTTTGTTTTTAAAGAGCTTACCCTCACTAAGCTTTATTGCTTACGTTCTCTCTTTGTTCGACAATGCAGATCCTTAGTTCGTGGGGTTGCTAGGAGCAAGAAGGGGGCCTCCAAGTGTGCTTGTGGTGCTTGTTTGGCTACCAAGTATGAACTTTTAAATTAAGATGTACTGGTCAAGCAATGGGGCATGTAATCTTATTATGATGTTTTTGGATCATGTTGTGGTTGATGTTGCTTAGGAGCATGTTAGACTCCTCTTTTGCACTTGTTATTTGGCTTGAGATGTATGCCTTGCTTGAAACCCTGTTAGTATTTTGCTATCTAGAGTTAGCCTAAGTGTTGGCTATGTGGATGCTTAACTCCTTTATTGATATGTATGAATGCATGGTTTGAGATGTTATGCCTTGGTGTTTAGTCTCGTTTTAATGATGTTAAAGCATGCTTATAAGTTGGTTTGCTCTAGAATTAATTGTTAGTGTGTTGTTTGGGGTTTTGGTGGTGTTTTAGGGCACCCTTGTGCCTTAAAACAGCCAAAACGAGTCTGCAGACAGGGGGCGTTTCGAAACGGGCTACCCTGTTTCGATACGGTCCCTTTGTTTTTGGCCGAGCGTTTCGAAACGGATAGGGGCTATTTCGGTACTTTTTAGCTACTGGAATTTTGAGAAATTGACGAGATAAAGGCATTCCGAAACGGGTCTTTGATGTTTCGAAACGGTCAAATCTCGTTGACCACGAGAAATTGACCGTTGGGGTCATTTCGATACGGGTCACCCCTGTTTCGAAACGGTCTCCTCAGGTTGACCCTAGCCTGTTGACTAAGTCAAGGCGTATCGAAACACCCTAAGGGCGTTTCGATACGGCCTGCTGTAAAGGGTTAAAATGAGCTGTTTAAAGTGTTGCCTTGGTTAGTCGATGTTAGATTGTTTGTATTTTCGTTGTTGTGCTTCACATAGGATTTAAACATGCCTATAGACAAGATAAAGTTAAAAGAAATTTTCTGGGTTGTTAACCGAGGAGGAACCTTAACGGGTTTCGCTTCGATTTTCCCCGTGTGGCCCACTCGGACCGGTCATCCGACCAGACCGGGACGAGGGGGTTATAGCAACAATTAAAAGAAAATTTAGTTAGGACACTAATCCCAACTCTAAGAAGAGCTACACTCACAAACGCCTAGCTTAGTCTTGAATTCGAATGACTTTTCTCTTGTCTTTCAGTTGTCCAGTTATATTATCCTCTTCGATATCTCCCACTCTATGATCTATTCAATCATTTACAAACACATAAGATATAGATTAGTGTTCATTTCATCATCAACCATTCAATATTTTTATACAATTTATATTGTTCCTTAAACTATTTTCAGCTCTGGGCAGACTGTATACTTGTAGCTAATCTGGTCATAACTTTTAAATTATACGTCGGAATTTCGATTAATTTACCTTATTAGAAAGCTTATTCAACTAGTTTTTTTTCCATGTATGGCTCATATTTTTCCCATTTCTGGATCAATACAGTTTTGCAATTTAAGACGGGACATTTTTCAGTGACTAATCTGGCAGTTTACAATTTAAGTCACTTTGGTGCACTTTTAAGCCTAGGTCCTTTACTAGGTCATTTTAACCCTTATAACTAGAGTTTACCTTGTTTTTCTCTAGTCCTTTCCAGTCTAGCATGGTCCCTAAATGAACCAATTCTGCCCTTTAATTAACTAAGTTTCTAGACTAGTCCCAATTCACCTAATAAGCTCTTTAACCACTTTTAACATTTAATTGAAGCTACTTATCAGCCAATTAAAGTTACAATTCATTCATATATCAAGTCCCCTGTTTTTAACATTATTTCTACTACTTCATTTTTTCAATTTACTACCAAATTTTTTTAATTTTCACAAAACAGTCCCGATTTACACACTAGACATTCTAAGTGACCAGTTTTGATCTAATAAATTTTTTCAGCGATTCTAACAACATTTTTATCATCCAAAACCACAATCCAACAGTAAACATCATTTTAAACAATTTCTTCCTACATAAATTTTTTCAGAATTGCCAAATTTTTAAGTTAATCAAAAATTTACACATGAACATCGAAAACATGCCAATTAGGTCACTACTTCAATTCGATTGCCTTACAATCAACGGTTCCAATGCAATTTCATCAAGATTTTCAATTTAACAACATATCTACTAAGTTTTCAGTAACCAAAATTAAACATATCATCATCATAACATGCAATAATGAAAATTTAACCACATACTTAACTCAGTTAAAGGAGAGGAGCTTACCGAGCTTCTCTAATTTGACTTTCAAGTTAAATTTCCTGACCATGCAAATATTTTAAGCTATTAACAATGACTTCTTTCTCTCCAAATCTCTCTCTTCTTTCTTTCTTAGTCTTGTTGGTCATTGTGGTTAGGGAAGGTGACTTAGTGTCGTCTTATTTAGACAAGGAAATGTCCAAATTATCCTTATAATTATTTCTAATGTATACGTTAGTGGAGGGGCAGCCTAAAGAATCTTAGATTTAAGCATGAAATTATCTATTTCTTTCTTTCATCTGATTTGGTCATTAAATTTCTAGTATCGGTTTTGAAATTTTATTCAATTAAATCCTTAATTATCCTAATCGAATTAGGATATAGTTTAATTTAAATTGAAATTGAATTTAATAATTTAATTTCTACTTGGGTCAATTTTAGGGTGTTACGTTGCCTGCAAGGATGTTTGATAAATAGCGGTTTCAGTCAAAATTAGAGGTTGGACTAGTTAAATATGCTAATTTGAATGTTTAGAGAATAGTAGATTGTGGTGAACTTTTTAAAATTAGATGTTTTGACATAAGAGTTATAAAAACTCTTTTAACCTTAACAATTATCAAAAATCTTCAAATAACCTTAACCTAAATTTAACCATTTCTATTTTAATTTTCACCTTAACATATTTATATTGTGACATTTGTAAACTAATATTTTTTTTCTTTTTATTCTCACACATTTATATTTGCATTTAAATTTAATAATAAATTAAATTGTGTATTAAAAACAATTAGACAAATAATAAATTAATATATAGATCCTTCAAATATGCTTAGTTATATTAAAAAGTATTTTTCATAATCTAATTAATATAAAAAATATTAATAACTAATAAACTATTAAACAAGTATGAACACACATATAATCTCCTCATTTACTATAATTAATCACAATCATCTATTTACCCTCACTCAATTGTTCTAAAAGGTAAAAATTCTACATGGTGTGAGAGTATATACCTCTGTATATAAATATACAATTTCATTTCATTTTCATTGAAAATTTAATTATAGATATCATACATTTTTAATATTCAAAGAATACAATCAAATTCAATTCAAGACATGTGATATTGATAATAATGTCGTTTTATTTTAGCGGTTTCAGTTTAGAGTTTGATTCTAAAAAATGATATACTTAAAAGAAAATGATTCGATATACATAATAATTTTTTTAAAAGATTATGTATTAGTTTAATATTTAGGGTTTGAACATTTAGTTTATAGACTTAGAGTAATTTTTTTAACGACTAAACTTTGTTTTCAATATGCACCAATCCATTTCATTTATTCATTAATAAGTAATTCATACAATAATTTATATGAAAACCACAGAACCGTGGCATTCTTAAACGTATTTAAAACATAAAATAGCCAGCAACAGCGGCAGCTCCAACTCCGGCAATTGCCGAGACCTCAAGAGCGGTACCACTGCCAGGACTAGGAGCCGAAGCATGAGGAGAAGCAGCACCGCTAAGAGCTGATCCGGGTGAACCTGCAGGGCTGCTAGAGGAACTAGCACCGCCGGGTGCGGGGGCAGGTGAGCTAGAGGCCTTGGAGTCGGCGGCGGCAGAAGCCAAGCCGACGAGGGCGATCAAGACCAAAGCAAAAATAACGATTTGGCGGGCCATTTCTTTATCCGGTGATCTGCTCTTAATGTTTTTAGCAATAATTAAAAGGAGAAAAGATTGGTGATGGAGAAATGCAGTTTTTCTCTAAGGTTTTTGAAGTAACAATAGAGAATTACTGCGTAATGCACAAAATGTTTATTGATTTGAGTATTCTGAGATTTACCATTTATAAGGTAAATTGTGTGATTAACTAGATTTAATTTCGGTTTATAATTCGATTTTCCTTTTTGCATGAATGGACTGAATTAAATTTCGGATTGTCGTTTAAACTAACTGGATTAAATGTCGGGTTATCGTTTTTGTACGGGAATGGTTGGATTTTTATTTTCTATAGCTTTTGTTATTTTTCAAAATGAAACCACCGAGATAATATACCAATGGATAAACTACATTATTGACCGTTAAACTATTACTTTTTTTTTACTTTTGTAATTAAACTATTTTTTTTTTTTACAAATTTGATCGGTGCATTTTTTCTATTTTGATCATACGCCGTTAAAAAATTAACAGAAATGATGACATGACATGGTATATTAACAATTTTAATCTTTAAATATTATATATTCTATCAATTTGGTTATAATAATAGTAATAATAATAATAAATTTAACCCTCCAATAAAGCCCAAATTTATAGTATTTTTTTTTATGAAAGCTAGAGTGATTACAAGTAGTATCTGTTCTAAATATACACTCAACCATTTGACAATAAACGCTCAATCACCCTGCTGCAGCTGCGGGTGCTCGAACCCGTGACCTCTAGGAACAACAACCGTTCCCTTAACCACTGAGGCAATTTGGTTTGTGCGATAGTATTTTAAATACTCCGTATTAAGTTAAATTTATTGCTTCTTTTCGAATTAAGATTAAAGTGATAAAATGTATAAGTTTTATGGTTGTTATTATACAAGAGCGCACCATTATTATCTCCTTTAATTTTTTTTAATGTACGACGATTAAATTAGAAAAAAAAAAACTGTAATTTAACATATATGTAGGAAAAAATTGGTGACTGAAGTAAAAATGGGTAATAGTTTGGTAACCAATAATGTAATTTAACATATATTAGTTTATGAGACAAATTATATTCTATTGTAAATCAATTGCATGGTGCTGAACAAAACTTAACTTGAAGAAAATTAAAAAATTAATTCTACTATAATTTTACAAATTCAATTCGAATTAACTTGACTCAAACTTTATAATATCGAATCAATTTTCTAAAATAAAATTTAAGTAATAAAACATTACTCGTTAACTCGATTAATTTAAAATATTTTTGACTCGACTTTGTTCGATTGAATACTCATGACTAACGGTTTTAAATTATGGGTTAACTACTGGTATAGTCACTTATGTTTCCTCCCAGTACAGAGTTGGTCACCGATTTTGAAAAACGACCAGTAAGGTCACTTACGTTTTCGGGGGCGTAAACTTTTGGTCACTCAGTTGTTTGTTGTCGTTAAACATTAACGACTTGCTGACCTGGCAGCGAAAAAATAAGGGTAAACTACTGCAATGGCCACTAAAGTTTATCCCATGTACATTTTTGCTCCCTAATTTTAAAAAATAAACATTATAGTCACTACTGAAAATGTTTCTTTATAATTTCACCCTTGAATTTTTAAAAAATTCATTTTTCAACCTAAAAACTTTACAATCAATTAGTACAATAATATTATAAAGACTTAAATGAAAAATAGGTGCCCAAAGTATACCTTTTTAAGTTTTAGGTGCCCAAATTGCTCCTACTTAATAACTAAACTTTCAAATTGCTCCTATTTTTTCACACTGGATTATTTTATTATTATTATAACATAACATGCCATTTTTTATTATTGTTAAATTAAAAATAATTTAAAAATAAAATCATTTTTATTATTATTAAATTAAAAATATTTTTTTAAAAATTATTACTTCTTAGAATAATTTAGGTGTATAAAGTATTTTTGTAGAAATAGGTGCCCAAAATTTCCATAGTTACAATTTTAGGTGCACGACTATTAAATGGGTATTAAAAAATTGTTAATCAATCGGTGCTTGACACGTGACATTAATTTTATTTTTCTTTTAAAAAATTTTAATGGAAAATACTCAGATTTTTCAATTTTTTATAAAATCTCAAAATTTTACAAGCTTCACAAAATAGTCCCTAAATTCTTAAAAATTCCCTAACTTCCGCCGTTGATTATTGCCGCTTCAGCCGTCGGGCGCTGACCACACCCACTTGGTCGCCTTGGTCGCCTTTCCCCTAACATGGTGTCGCCGAAAACGCCCAACAGCGTGCAACCGAACGTCAAACACGAACGTCGATTTCGTGTTCGATGTTCGGTTGCACGTCGTTGGGTGATTCCGGCGACGCCATATTAGGGGAAATGGTCGCCTTGGTCCGGCGACCAAGTGGGTGTGGTTAGCGACGGCGACCGGCGGCGGAAGTGGCGGCAATCGACGACGGAAGTTTGAGAACTTTTAGGGATTGTTTTGTGAAGCTTGTAAAATTTTGAGATTTTATAAAAAAAAATGAGTATTTTCCATTAAAAATTTTAAAAATAAAATTAATGACACGTGTCAAGCACCGATTGGTTGACAATTTTTTAACACCCATTTAATAGTCGGGCACCTAAAATTGTAACTATCGAACTTTGGGCACCTATTTTTACAAAAAAAAATACATAAACACCAAAATTATTTTAAAAAGTAATATATGTTTTTAATATTTTAAATTTAATAATAATAATAATAATGATTTTATTTTATTTTTAAATTATTTTTGATTTAACAATAATAAAAAATTACATGTCATGCTATTATTATAATAATAATAATAATAAAATTCAGAGTGAAAAAAATAGGAGCAATTTGAAAGTTTAGTTATTAAATAGGAGCAATTTGGGCACCTAAAATTTAAAAAATGTATACTTTGGGCATCTATTTTTCATTTAAGCCTTTATAATATTATTGTAGTAAATGATTGTAAAGTTTTAGGATTGAAAAACGAATTTTTAAAAATTTAAGGGTGAAATTATAAAGAAACATTTTCAGTAGTGATCATAATGTTTATTTTTTTAAAATTAGGGAGCAAAAATGTACATGAGATAAACTTTAGTGGCAATTGCAGTAGTTTACCTTTATTTTTTCACTGCCGGGTCAGCAAGCAGTCAATGTTTAACGACAACAAATGGGTGAGTAACCAAAAGTTAACGCGCTAAAAACGTAAGTAAAGTTACTTGTCGTTTTTCAAAATCGGTAACCAAGTCTGTATTGAAGGGAAACATAAGTGACTATTCCAGTAGTTAACACATAAATTATCATAAGACTTCCCAACAAACGGGCTTAAGCCTAACCAAATACAGACAGCCGAACAAAGCCCAAAGATATAATAGAGAAGTGAAATTGCTGGTTCTTTTAGGGCATTCAAAATACAGAGCAGAACCAACATTTTGCTCCAAGTCCTTTCAAAGCGACTGAAACACTGAAGAAGAAGAAGAAGAATCAGAAGCAGTAAAGAAAGCTTTTGAGGAAATGGCATTGGCTTTCGATGAGTACGGGCGGCCCTTCATTATACTCAAAGAGCAAGACCAGAAAACCAGGCTGAGAGGGCTCGAAGCTCAGAAGGCCAACATTTCCGCCGGTAAAGCCGTCGCTCGGATCCTCCGCACCTCTCTCGGACCTAAAGGCATGGATAAGATTCTCCAAAGCCCCGACGGCGATGTTACCATCAGTTAACTCCTTTCCATCTCTTTCCTTTTTGTTTTTTCTTAAATCTTTGCTTGATTATTAAGCTTCTGATCACTCGATTAGGGTTTGAAAATGATTTTCGGTTACGGATCTGCTTGAGTTTGAGCTTCGAAATGAGAAGTTAGTTAAAGTAAGCTATTTGAAAAGGAGTCTAGTTTATTTTTGGTGATTTTCATTTTAGCAGTTCGTAGTTACTTCATTGAACTTACTAGTTTTTGAATTTTGCTAACATAAAGTTATAAGCTTAATGTTTATGTAGAAAGCTTTGTGGAGTTTATATTTCTTGAAGTTGTATGATATATCATGTTCAAAGTCCCCTGATATGTTTTTCCTTTTTATTTAATGTATGTTTTTTCAGCAAATGATGGTGCGACAATATTGGAACAGATGGATGTTGACAACCAAATTGCTAAGTTGATGGTTGAACTGTCTCGGAGTCAGGATTACGAAATTGGTGATGGAACTACTGGTGTTGTTGTCATGGCTGGAGCACTTCTAGAGCAGGCAGAGCGGTTACTAGAACGTGGGATTCATCCCATACGGATTGCAGAGGGGTATGAAATGGCTTCGAGAATTGCTGTTGAACATTTGGAGCACATATCTAAGAAGTTTGATTTTGGAGCAACAAATATAGAGCCTCTGGTTCAAACTTGCATGACCACTTTGTCCTCTAAAATGTAAGTTTCCTAGCTCTTTTTCTTGGTCTATTGCCGTAATTTATATTTTCCGTTTCCCTTAGCAATGCTCAGATCACCCAATGCTTGACTAGAAACATTCAGAACACAACTTAATATGCGTTATACTAACTTATTTTTGCTTGAATGTCTTCTATAAGGAGTTATCATGTCTAATTTGTTTCAAGATTGTGCTTTCTGTCTTAAGGGTAATTAATATGCATATGCCATATTTCCTACATTTTTGCTATTTGTCTCCACCAATAGGATTTGTCACATCAGATTACATAATCATGGTTGTGTTGTATTATATTTTTTTCGTGTATTCTAGTTTGCAATTGATAAGGATTTCCCTTAAGACGATACTTTGATCAGTACAAGGTGCCATTAATATTCCCTTTAGCACATTATGTCCTGGTCTCCTGGATGCTGTTAAACACAATGCAGGTGGTAGTATCATTTTTCATGGAAAGAACACTGCGTCTAAGTGTTTGTTCGATGCCTTACCGTGCTAGTATATTGGTTAATTGTGTCAGTAGTCCTTTGGGCATACTGGTCCTCAAATAAGATCTGTGTTGATTTTTTTGTGATGTTTGCAAATCAGAAATCACCAGGGTTGTTTTGGCTGTGTCTAGGCTGCTTATGCAGGATCATTGAACCATCTGAATTATGCTGGCTTCAATTGAAATAGCTCTTTCTGTCAGCTAGCAGTTCACAAACTTGTTAGTATTGAGAAGCCGATTTTTAATCATTTTCGTTGTTTTGCAGTGTGAATCGGTGTAAGCGCCATTTGGCTGAGATTTCTGTTAAAGCAGTTCTTTCTGTTGCTGATCTGGAGAGGAAAGATGTCAATTTAGATATGATCAAGGTTGAGGGGAAAGTTGGGGGAAAATTGGAGGATACGGAGCTAATATATGGAATTACTGTTGATAAGGACATGAGTCATCCACAGATGCCAAAGCAAATTGAAGATGCAAAAATTGCCATTTTGACTTGCCCATTTGAGCCACCTAAGCCAAAGACCAAACATAAGGTAGATATTGATACAGTGGAAAAGTTTCAAACTTTGCGCCTGCAAGAGCAGAAGTATTTCGATGACATGGTTCAGAAGTGCAAGGTATGGCTGCAGATCTGTGTTTAAAGTCTCTTTTACAATTTAGGTTGATCTTTCACATTTTGTTTCTTTAGATTATTCTCCTTGGGGAGACAGGGGGAAACAGGAGGATAATTGTTACAATAATCTTTGCAATTTTGGGGTAGACAACTTTTCTGATAGTAATGTTGTTGCAGGATGTTGGTGCAACCTTAGTTATCTGTCAATGGGGCTTTGATGATGAGGCAAATCATTTATTAATGCACCGGAATTTGCCTGCTGTCAGATGGGTTGGTGGTGTGGAGTTGGAGCTAATTGCAATAGCTACAGGTTTGTTTCAATTATCTTATTTTCATTTGAAGACATGGTAACGAAATTCATGATAGGTAAATTTCTAGCTGCTGATATGGTGTGCAACCTTATGAGCAAACTAATTATATTTATCTTCATAGGTGGAAGGATTGTGCCAAGGTTCCAGGAGTTGACCACAGAAAAACTGGGAAGGGTATGTTGTCTCCATTATTTCCTTGTCTGTATTACATTGCTTAGAAATATGTGTTGGATAAATTCCTCCCTAAGAAAATGTTTTTAGAAATATGTGTTGGATAAGTTCCTCCCTAAGAAAATGTTTTTATGCAATTGATAGAGGGCAACTGGTGAAGCTAAAGTGAGATGACTAAACACTTGATCACTTTTCGTTTAAGCACGAAAGCATTGATCATTTGGACTAGCAATTTAGGTTTGATGAAGTATTTACATTGTAAAATATCAGGTTAATCCCCAGGCACTGCATCTGTCTCTTATCACAAACACTTATTTGTTATTTAAATCTATTTTTTAGGCTGGTCTGGTCAGAGAGAAGTCTTTTGGCACCACAAAGGATAAAATGTTGTACATTGAACACTGTGCAAATTCAAGGGCTGTGACCATATTTATTCGTGGAGGTAGATTCTACTCTCTTCTGCTTGGTTTATATTCGATTTGTTAATAACGAGTCATTCTTTATTCAGTCATCGAAATTTGATTTTGTATCTTGATTGATGATTCATTAGGAAACAAGATGATGATAGAGGAGACAAAGCGCAGTATCCATGATGCATTGTGTGTAGCCAGGAATCTCATTCGCAACAATTCTATTGTCTATGGTGGTGGGTCGGCTGAGATTTCTTGCTCAATTGCTGTAGAGGCAGCTGCTGATAAATATCCAGGAGTTGAACAGGTAAGAAGCGCTTGTAAATCCTCTAAGTCGTTAACATTCTTTTCTGCTGGAGTAATTATATAACATTCTTTTTTGTTTTTACCTGCAGTACGCAATCCGGGCCTTTGCAGATGCTCTAGACTCGGTCCCCATGGCCCTAGCTGAGAATAGTGGTCTCCAACCCATTGAGACACTCTCAGCAGTGAAATCTCAGCAAATTAAGGTAACTACTATAATTTGTATGATAATAACTTTGATCTTATATAATCTCACCACATGTACTACATTGATAATTTTGTTTTCTTTTATCTGTATGCAGGAAAACAATCCACACTATGGAATAGACTGCAATGATGTTGGGACTAATGATATGCGGCAGCAAGACGTCTTTGAAACGCTGATCGGGAAGCAGCAACAGATCTTACTGGCAACACAAGTTGTAAAGATGATTTTAAAAATCGACGATGTCATTTCTCCATCGGACTACTGAGGTATAATCAAAACTGTTTCCCCCAGAAGGTTTACCTTGCTTTTGATTGTTTAATATGGTTCGCTCCGGAACTGTTTTTGTTCGATTGAGAGAAACATGTTTTACTTAATTTGGAACTGCCAAGCCCTTTGTTGGTTGAAGTAGAATGATGAACTCATCTTATTGACAATGGTTTATTTCGTTTTCTTTAGTTACTACTTTCAATCATTAATGTATCGGTTTTCATTTCCGAATCGCCATTTACCTATTATTGAAAACATAAGCCAAATCGATTTTTCAAAACTGATTCCAAATGAAATCCATTAATATTCCTTACTATTTCAGTTAAACAATCCATGGATTTATATTGTGTTTTAGTTATTTCGAATACAATTTTGATTTAATAGTAATAGTAGTGAATTTCATTGATTGAATTGAAAATTCAATTTATCAAACACTTTTGTATGCTCTTGTTTCTGTTAGCTGATAGGCTTTTACAGAAACAGGCTGACTAAAGCTTGCAGTTCGTATACATAATCAAAAGAAAATAAAGAAAAATACAAAACTTACAAATTAATATACACAAGAAACATGAATCTATTCTTGAACTGTATCGTTATTACTGTTGATTCCCCATCCATGCCTAGCAACTCCGCCCCTTCTTGCAAACCAGTGCACCGGCTCCGGATGTGAGCGAGCCAACGAGTGAAGATGGTCTAGCACTCAGGCTCGACGCCCTTGCATAACTCGATGATGCTACGGTGCCGGACTGTGTGAAGAACGCGCCGTTCAACATCAAATCCCCTCTTGACCTCCAATTCCATTTCTTCCATCTTTTGCTTGGTGCAGCCTCACGTTTAGTCACCTCTTTGCTATTCGCATTATCTGGTGCAAGAAATCTGTTTCCCTGGCTATTTATGGTAGGGTTAGCACTCCCTCCGATCGCATACATTTTCCAATGCGTGTAATCATTGTTCACCACATGAAAATATCCATGTCTGCATCTGTTTACGAGTAAAAAATCAAACACAGTCGTTACTTTCAGTTCTTCGTTAATGTTTATAATCACGATAAATACGATGAGACCGAAAACTTAGTGATAATGCCTTTTCTTTTTACCTAGGCATTCTTTGCACTAGCCCTTCTCCAAAGTGGTTGAAGGCAATGGTGATTTGCATGTTCTTGTCCTGCGTGTAAGTGTCACTGTGGCCTAACAACATGACTTTATTATGATGGGTCATGTAATTGTTTGAAATGGTGATGGCAGTCGACCCGTGGATGGCGTCGATAAGTCCGTCGTTACAGTTAGACAACGAGCAATGGTCCACCCAAATGTGGCTGCCGCCGAATATCGACACCCCGTCTCCGTCGGACATAGTCCTCCAACCATAATGCCTAGGAGAGTCCCTCACATAAAGATTCCCTCCGCTCTTACAATCATGTATGTTGATCCCATGGATTATAATATTGGTCACGTACTGTATAGTAATGCACGGCCCACCGGCGATGTGAACGCTGAAGCCTCGGCCATCGATAGTCTTAAACGAGTTCATCAACAACTCAGCCTTTAACTTAATCACCATATCACGAGCAAAAATGATCCACAACGGTCTGTCTTGGATAACAGCATGCCTAAGGGTGCCGGGTCTTGGGTTGACCGGATCACGGTCACTAGGATCCGTCACCACGTAATATCTCCCGTTTCGGCCACCGATGGCACGCTTACCGAACCCAATGGCGCAGTCGGCTAGCCTCTTCCGGTTCTTCGCCCAGTTAGGATCGCACCGCCAGCAGTCGTCGATCGGATTACCGGTTTTGCACGAGAAAAATCCCAGGTTTCTCCTACCTATAGTAGCATTCCTTATGCTCCTGTATAAAATAAACACAGAGAATACATTTAGAAGTTTACAAAAATATGCAACACAATTACTGTTCGGTTTTCGAACCGCCATTGATGAAAGATGGATGGGATACGAAAGAAATACGTACTCGTTGACTTGTTGAACAACTTGCTCAGGGTCTTGAACTGGAGAGCTGGTCGAGAAAATGGAGGAGGGAGCCAAGAAAGGCAAGATGAGCAGAAAGAGCGAAAATGGGATTGCCATTTTAAACAATAAGCAAACCTTTTTAGCCTTTTTTTCTCCTTTAATAAAGTAAGTAAATTAAGAGAGAAACCGAAAGGAAAGGAAAGGAAAATTCTGGGAAACTGAGAAAGAGAAGAGAGGTTTTTATAAGGGTGATAAGCGTAGGCTCAGAGTTTTTTTTTTAAATAATAATAAGGGTGATAAGTGATCACTTATTCAAACATGATAGGTATACAGAGATAATAATATTTTTAAAATACCTTTAAAATAAATGACGGGCAGATGGACTAGTGGGGTTCCGACCCTCCAAAATTTTAAAAAATTTAAATTTTACTACTTAAACTTTTTAGAATTTTAATTTATTATTTTAAAAAATTCATATTAAGTTTTAAAATTCTGAATATTTTTTAGGACTAATATCTTATACACTGGCGGTGGAAACTAAAAGTTTCCACAAGCGTCTTAGTTTTAGGGTATAAGGAGTTAGTTTAGGGTATAGGGTTTAGGGGTTTAGGTGTAAGTGTGTAGAATTTAGGAATAGTTGTTTCAATTTAAGGTTTAGGGTTATAATTTAGGGTTTATATGTTAGGGTTTAGTTTTTAGGGTAATATGGTGAAGATTTAGGTTTTAACCTATAAACCCTAAATTATAACCCTAAACCTTAAATTGAAACAATTATCCCTAAAAAACCATATACCTTAAACTAACTCTTTATATCCTAAAACTAAGGCCCTTGTGAAAACTTTCAGTTTTCTACCGCATGTGTATAAATATATTTATCCTATTTTTAAATAGATTTCCTCTCAAATTTTTAATCTTTTTGTTAAATCTCTCAAAATTATTAAAATTTTTAATTAAACCTTTAAATTTTTTAATTTTTTTTATTTAAGTCACCTCACTATTGAAAAAGTCGTGATTTGACTACATTACTTTTTAAGCAATTAAATCACTGTAATATTAAATTGGATGCAACTTGACCACCAACCGTTAGATGTTAAAGACATGATGATGTGACGGTTAAAAAATAACGGTATAATTACACGTTTGGTCCTTGTTACTTATTTATTCTATCAACTTGGTCCTAATTTTAATTTAACAAAATAAATTAATTATTTTAATAAGGTGGTGACATATCACTACCTTAATGGAGGATGAAAATAAAAGGAAGCAAGCAAACGGGCTCCAAGGAGATTCAAACCTAGGAGTGCTAAGTGATATTGGTGTTGCTTTGCGGCTGGGCTAAAGCCAATTTTGGGATATAAAATACAAAATATTTATTATATGTCTTAGTTTTTTATGCCATGAAAAAGTAAAATAAATATGGATGAACGAGATTCAAACATGACACACTTATAATGCATAAAAACATCTAAGACAATAAAATAAATCTAATAATTAAATTAAAGTTAACAACATTTTATATATTTTTTAAATTATAATTTAAAATTATATCAATCCATTTGAATTATGTTCGTAAGTTTGTATTCACTAAATGAATTTAATATATTCTTAATTTTTTAATATAATTCCATATATATATAGTAATTTAATTAAATTTTTAATAAATATTAAAATTATTAATTGAGTTAAAAGTCAATTCAACGATTATATATGTGAAATTATAAAAATAAATGCGGAAAAGAAAAATACATTAAATTTAGTTTAAAATATAAAACTCTTAAAACTATTTTTATTTTAAATCGTGCACTAACTATATTTTAAAATATATACAAAATGTTGTTAATTTTAATTTAATTATTAGATTTATTTTATTGGCTTAGATATTTTTATGCATTGTAAGTATGTCATGTCCAGTTAATTCACATTTATTTTACTTTTCTCTGGCATAAAAAAACCCAAGACATATAATAAATATTTTGTATTTTATATCCCAGAATTAGCTTTGGCTTAGCGGCAAAGCAACACTAATATCACCTTACATACCCAGGTTTGAATCCCCTTAGAGCTAGTTTGCTTGCTTCTTTTTATTTTTATCCTTCAATCACGTGGTGGCACATTAAATAATTAATTTATTTTATTAAATTAAAATCAACACCAAATTAAAAGGATGTGTAAATAGTAAGGACCAAATGTGTAATTATACTCCTATTTTTCTAATTGCCATGTCACCATGTCGTTAACCTCTAACGACTAGTGTTCACATCGCATCCAATTTATAGTATAGTGGTTTAATTGCTTAGAAAAAAGTAAGGTGGTCAAATCGCGACTTTTTCAATAGTATGATGATCACTTATGTAGTTTACCCTTAAAATAAATGAGGGGCCGATCTTTTAAGGGACTAGTGGGGGTTACGACCCTCCAAAATTTTAGAAATTTTAAATTTTGCTATTGAATTTTTTGAAAATTTTGATTTGTCCCCTCAAAATTTTAAAAATTCATATTATGTTTTAAAATTTTAAATATTTTTAATTAAATTCTCTCTTAAATTTTTATTTTTTTTGTTAAATCTCAAAAAAAAATTAAAAAAATTAAATTAAACTCTCAAATTTGTTAAAAAAATTATTTAAGTATCTAAACTTTTTAAAAATTTAAGTTAGACCCTTAAAATTTTTACTCTAAATTCTGCGCTGAAATAAATATGGTATATAAATACAAAGTCAAATCAAACAGTGTGTACTCAGCATTCCAATGTCGGCGCTTTAGTTTTCTTGGCAGTTGTTGGTTTAACAGATTACGACGATGAGGACAACATATGAAACGTATGCATCATGTACATGCAATTATTAGCACACAACGTGCATGGTTAACTTATCATTCAATTTAATAATATAAAAACTTAAATTTTAGTTTATACATACTTGTTAAAATAATAAATTAAAATTTTATAATTTAAGATTTAAGATTTAAAATTTAATATTAAAATTTAGGATTTAAAATTTAGAGATTAAAATTTTAAATTTTAAATATTAAAAAATAATTGTACAAAAAAATTGCATGACAGTGTATCAAAATATAACTCTTTAATAATGGCGGAAAATCAATCATATTTGAAAAGTAACGAAGTGTTTTACCAGCAAATGATAGGTGAGGTGAAGTATCAAGGCATTTTGCACTTTTAAAATTTGAATGCATGTTATATATTTTGAATATGACATAAAAAATATTAAAAATGATTAATTTGTTTTATATTTACAAGTAAGTAGGAGAAATTATAAATATTATATACACACATTTTTTTTTATTATCAAATTGATTTTAGCTTAGCTTAGAGTTGTTAGTTTGGACATGGAGTGGGCACATGGACATGTCCGTACGGACCGTGAAATAAGTAACATAAACATGGTGCCCATTTCTATCGGGCCAACCCACACTCTCCCCATGTGACCTTTCTTTCTTTCTTCTTTTTTAATTGGAAAAACTATACAAATGGTCACCAATTTTTTTTATTTTTTTTGGTCACCAAACTAAAATTTTCATAAAAACATTCTTAATGTTACGTTTCTTTCCTGTTTTGATCACCAACTGTTAATAAATTAACGGTGATGCTTACATGATTTTTTTAACATTTTATTTTTTATGTCATTTTTTCTCTCCTTGTCAGCATCCATATATCACTTTCTTAATTATTTTATTTGACTAATACATTGGTGACACATGACACCACCTTTTGGTCAAATAAAATAATTAAAAAAATTACATGTGGATACTAATAAGGAGAGAAAAGTGACGTGAAATATAAAAAAAAACTTCTAAAAATCTATATCAGCATCACTGCTAATTTTTAACGGTTGGTGGTCAAAATAGAAAACGAAACGTAAAGCTATGAACGTTTTTACGAAAAATTTTAATTTGATGACCAAAATAAAAAACCGAACATAGTTTGATGACCATTTGAATAGTTTTCCCTTTTTAATTCCGAGTTAAAAAAGAGAGAGTCTCAATTCCCATGTGATCTTTGTTCCCTCAACATTCCTTCCCCCAAGTGGACCCTTTTTATATTCCACCGCTAAACCTAATCCCTTCATTTTCTGTTCTCAGATTTGTCCATGGCCGTTGATGGCGGCTGCCGGACCTGATCTGGCCCCACTTGATTTCTCTAAGCTTATTCTAAACAATGCGTAGGCGTCACCTATGACGACTTGGTGAGTACAAAATCCCAACTTAATTCCTTCTATTTGCTAACATTTTTGTAACATTTAATGTGATCTCGTTATAGCATCCGTTTATTTTCGTAGTTTTTTATATTATGTACACTTTTTATATATAAAATGCTCGAATTTATTTTTTTTTAAAAATAACAACGATTTCATTTTTCATTGAAATCATTAAAAAAACCATATTTACTATAATTTTAATCCACTCAATTGGTCTTTCACTAATGGAGAGTTCATGTTTCGAAATTCGTTGGTTAAAACGTAATCAACATAAGATTAATATGACATTTACAGAAAATAACATTATATGTTTTTTTAACAATAACTTATACATTTAAGTTGAGAAAGCCACAACTCCTCGTTACAAAAACTCAGGGCTAACTATTGTTTATTCACCAAAAATATTTATTAACCAAGATTTTTTTACTTATTAAGATTTTTGGGTAACTTACACTCTATAATCTAGATCATTTAATTATGAGTTTCAGCGCCGGTTATAACGTCGCTCAGGGCTCTCTACCAGTTTGGGACCCTCAATTAGTTTAGTATCCTTAAAATTTAATTATTTATATTTTTGGATTCATATTTTTTTAGTTTATCAAATAAACAAATTAATTTAATGGTAAAAAATAATTCTCTTTCCTAAATTAATTAACTAATCTAACAATGAAAATAATGTGTTTAAAATATTAAATTAATTGTTCAAAGTAATGAAATGAATAAAAACTCTTCGTCCATTTTCGGTACTCATTTTTATGCCAAACACTAAAAAAATTCTAATCCATAACCCTAACTTTTAAATACTAAATCCTAAACTTTACACTCAATACCTTAAACCCTAATCTTAAATCACAACCTTAACTATAACCCTAAACTTTAAACATAACTTTTGATGTTGGGGCATAAATAACGACCGAGAATTTTTATTCGTAATGAGATATGCTTTCGTTATATAAGAGTCAATTTTTAATATTCACTTAGGGCCCCGAAAATTTCAAAGACGACCCTGATGAGTTTAATAATGAAACTCATCACATTTCTCTTAAAAATACAAACGTATCACTCGATCAAAATATTTTTATAAACATATCAATCAAAGTTTGTTCACTTCACCAAGAAAAGAATAATCATATATGAACATGATGTTGGGATCAACTTACGCTGTGTAAAAATCATAAAACTTTTTAATGATTGAAATTAAATTATTTTCTCCTAAACTTTAAACTCTAAACTAAACCTATAACACCTATATATATTAAATGGAGTACAAATAAGGTACAAATGATTAAAGTATGATTGGAATTCACATGGGATCATGATGAAGAATGGAAAATCTACGAGGGAGAGAAAGTCAACTCAATCCTATCATGTGGTAGTTTAGAATCTAGATATCATGCAAATTGGGAATTTAGAATTTATATTGACACATATTAGTGGGTTTTTTTTTTTAATTTTAAAAGCAAATAATTGGTTACACATTTTACTTATCAACATACATTAAAACTTACGTGTCATCTTATTAAACAAATATTTTGAAATTGATAATAAATCTTATTACACTTTTTCTATTGTAGAGAGTGCAACACAATTACCTTTTTTTTTTCTTTTGCTTGTGAGCTTATGACATTGAGTTATCATAAACGTCTTATAAATTTGAATTTAAAATAAATCAAATTTTGTTTTAAAAATAAATTTTTTTGACTTTAATTTTTTTTAATCTACAAGATTCAAACTCAAAACTTTATTTTAGAAACATCAAACTCCATCTCTATGTGACATATGCTAATCTTTATGATTTTGGTTTCCTAAAATGTTAAGATATCAACTTATTACTACAAGAGGACAGTTGAAACTTTATGTTTGGATAATTGATTTTGGATTGAGTTGAAACATCAAACTTTATGGTGGGAAAATTGATTTTGGATCATGGTGATTTTAAAAATTAATTTTTGTGTAAAGTTGATTTTAAAGTAATGTGATTTATGTTTGAGAGTTTTTTTTCTTCTTAAAAATCAAGATTGTATAAAAATATAGCATAAAAATCACGACGAAACACAAAAGCTACTATCTTGTAGCTTTTCCCAAAATCACTTGGTGCTCAGAATTAATTTTAAATTTTTACATTCAAACATATAAGCACGGCGTTCGAGACACAAAATCTCGATTGAACGAGATTTTGGCCCTCCCATCACGAAAACAAACACGCACACAGAGAAGCCCAAAGATATGCTTGGTACTTAATCCTTTTCAAATTGGCCCAGGCAGCTTTGCCTTTCTATTGGGCTCCTCAATCCCCTCCGAGGCTTTTCATCGAACAGTAGGCCTGCAAAGTGCGACATTATGTGAAATGAAAGAGCTATCAATGTTCTATAAATCAACCATGAGAAGGAATATGAAATTGAGGGTGTAAACGAGTCAAGTCGAGTTCGAGTAT
The DNA here is from genome assembly GCA_958450335.1 of Hibiscus tridactylites. NCBI lineage: Eukaryota > Viridiplantae > Streptophyta > Magnoliopsida > Malvales > Malvaceae > Hibiscus > Hibiscus tridactylites. The sequence continues at coordinate 71,453,918 of OY288281.1, forward strand.
CGTTAAAATTAATTTGAATTTAAATGTTCAAGTTAAAGTTTAACTCGAATTAAAAATTCACGAGTTTAAAATTATTAAGCTCGAACTTGAACTCGGTTGAAGATCACGAGCTTAAAATTATCAAGCTTATACTAAATTCGAAAATAAAAAATTGAAGCTCGAGCTTTTGTTAACCCATATTCCCCACAACCTATCATTATTATTACTAAACCTTATTATTATATTTTTGAGCTCATTATTATTAGTATTTAGTATATATTATATTTTTTAGTAGCTCACGAGCTTTTTAAATTATGTATTTCGTCTTAACTCGTTAAAAAGTTAAATTAAATTCAAATTTAAATCAAATTTAGTTAATATCAAATTTAAGGCGTATATGACACGGTGGAGGCGATAAGAAACTTGTGGTGGGGCATTGGACATGAGGTCCTCATGTCATCAGGATAAGAGAAGAATCCAGAAATCTTCATTTCATTGGACACCATTTGATTTGCTACACATTAAATGTATAATCCCCCAAACCATTATCGTCAGCCCGAGCTAATCGAACCCCCCATTTTCTCTGCCACAAAACCCCTGTTGGATCAGTAGCACACGAAAAAACACCAGAGTTAAAAGAAGAAAAAATGGCAGCAAGTGTAGCAACAATGGCGATGCTCAATGCAAAGTGCTTAAGCATCAGCTCAACCAAGATGAGCAACCCAACAACAAAACCAACCCCAAAACCCATCTCTCTCCTCTCCATCCAAAACCTCCCCAAGGGTCTCACCATCTCAAAACCAAACCTCCCTTCTTCTTCACTTGCCATCGCCGGAGCTATCTTCTCGACCCTCAGCTCATGTGATCCCGCCTTTGCCGCGCAACAGATTGCCGAAATAGCCGAAGGAGACAACCGTGGTTTAGCCCTGTTGCTTCCCATCATCCCGGCCATCGCTTGGGTTCTCTTCAACATCCTTCAACCGGCACTTAACCAGCTGAACCGGATGAGGAGCACCAAGGGAATGATCATTGGCTTGGGGCTTGGAGGGTTGGCTGCGTCGGGGTTCATGTCGACGCCGGAAGCGTCGGCCGGTGAAATCGCCATGGTTGCCGACGCTGCTGCTTCGAGTGACAACAGGGGTACCCTTCTGTTATTCGTTGTGGCTCCGGCGCTGCTTTGGGTGGCCTACAATATTCTGCAACCGGCGTTGAACCAGCTCAACAGGATGAGATCTGAGTGAGCCGGTGTGGATCTTTGTATTGGGGTGTAATAGCATGTAAATTGCCTTGAATTCCACCATGATAATGGAACTTTCTCTTTAATTACTTGAGAAAAAGAAACAGATTTCCCTTGGTTATGATTACATTAATTCACAATATGCCTTATTTTTAATATTTTCTATTAATTTTGCAGGTAATTGCTGCAATATTACAATTAGAAGAAAAAAATCCCCAAGTATTACACCTACGTTTTTATTTTTAGATTTGTGACATTTGTTACGGTAAAAGTAAAAATCAGTTTGAGTGTATGCTGATTTTACCGTTCATAATTCTTTTATTAAAATAATAGTGAAATCCGTAGAGCACTTGTTGACTTCATTATTCACGTCAGTCTTCAACTGAATAAAAGAGGTGAAGTTGGTATAAACACAAGCCAAATGATGTAATTTTTTAATAAAAATACAATAAACAGTGAAGTCGATAGTAACACATGCGGACTTCACTTTTCACTGTTCAAGGTGACATAGACCAAAAAAATAAAATAAAAAAATAATGCAATAGATTCATTTTTTTCAAGGGCGATATCTAAAAAAACTAGCTATTAATTTTGATACAATATTGAATTTAGATAAATTACGTAAATCATCACTGAACTTTACTTTCAAACTTATTTTGGTCAATTAAGTTTTAAAACGTTCAATTTATTTACTAAAGTTTAGACATTAATTTTTTTTTGTCATTCTTTTGTTAATTTTTTGACGGGTCCATTTATCAGCGAACGAAGAAACTTCTCCAAGATCTGAATGGTAGAAAGCTTCATCGACATGAGAGAAGCAATATACTGAGAAATGGGTTCGATCCGACGGCGAAGGACGAAGATCGACAAGAAAATTATAACTTTATTACCCAATTCGTGGACTTTAGGGCACTTTCTGACGAAATGGTGATCGAATTCGGACTTAGAGGAACGAGAGGAAGCGATTGGTGAATTTGGAACCGAACAACCACCACTTACAGTGCGCGTTCGACGACAATGAACGGTGGAGTGACAAAACACATTAGATGTCTAAACTTTAATGACTAAAAACATTTAAAATTTAAACTTCAATGAGTAAATTGAACATTTTAAAACTTCAATGACCAAAATAAGTTTAAGAGTAAAATTAAATGATAGTTTACCCTTATATTTATTATTTTTTTTGAACATAGGTGAGGACTCGTTCCCTTCCCACCAAAAGTCGAAATTCCATTGTAAGAAAGTAAAAAGGGAAAAAGAGTGCCCAATTCTATTTAATCATATAAAATAGTTCATAAAAAAGGATAAAGAAAAATACACGAGGCCCTCAATCGAACGTAACCCTGGGGGACCCAAACTAACATACGAATCTAATGCCACCCCTCAAGGAATACCATTCTTAGCCTCTAGATTTCATTTATTATCTTTAATTTTAATTTGATTTGTTTTAAAACATCAAATGTCAATTTGGTATCGATACATTAATTCAGCATCAATACGTTGCTATGTAATAGTAAAATTTGCTATTTGATATGAATTGCCTGATTCGTTTAAATGCCCATAACATTTTAAATTGTATGCATAATGGTCCCTATATCTTTGTTGAACTTTGTTATTATTCTAAAAATGTATGTTTTTAGTTTGATTTTTGATTAGTCTCGATTATGCTCTGTTATTTGAATATGATATTTTGATATTTTCTATGAGTAAGTTATCGAGTCGTATAAAGGGTGTTACACTTCTAAAAAAACTGGTCATGGACAAGAAAAATGCTTCTAGAGTACAACATAATTTTGCTTTCTCATGTGTTTTTATCCCTAGCAAGTATTTTTTTATCCCTAGCAAGTATTTAGCTCTTTTTGGGGTCCCCTTTATTAAAGACTATGTGTGGTCGCTCTTATTGCATATGTCAAGAACTATCGTTGAGATTACAGGTGAGCGTTCAATCGAGTCGAGAAAAAAGTTTTGAGTTAGTCAAGTTGACTAGTCCTATTTTATGACTTAGACTTTATTTTTTTTTTGTTTCGAATCGAGTTTATGAAATTAGAGTAGAGTCGATTCAAGTTGAGTTTATGTACAAATTTAATTGTAATGATTTTTAATTGTATAATATAAATTGATGTCTTTCTCTAATCATAATATATATATATATATTCCGTTTTACATATGTAAGTAAGATTTGTAATGTTATTTAATAAAAACAAGTATCATCTCAAATCATAAAAATGTTTGTAATGTTATTTTTAAAGAAGGAATTTTTGAGGAAAATATGCTTGTTAGTATAAAGGAGTAAATGAATTGATGAGAATAAAAATTTACAAAAAAAATACAGTTGAATAACCAAATATCCTTCAACATCCTTTATATTCTAAATATTAAACGCCATTCTCTCGTTTGTAACGAAATAATTATTATTTTTGAGCATGTAACGAAATAATTATTAAACATTTACTTGAGGTATTAATAAAAAAATCTAATCTTAAACAAATAATATATATTTATTTGAATTGATTGCGAATAATAATTTCATTTAAAAAGTTGTTCACCCTTTGTTGTCTTAGTGGTAAAAAATGATGTAATTCATACAGGTAAGCACGATGTGTGCGCCTTAATAAAAAGACTAAGAAAGTTGAACAAATACTTGTAAGTAATTACATTTTCATACAATTTTGTTGTACTGTCCAGACACTCTATTAGAGTTAATTACACTAAACATTCTAAATTATGTCTAAATTCTAATTTTGTCCTGAGCTTTAAAGCATTATGAGTCTTTCAACTATGAATATCATTTCAATCGAATACTTTATCAAAAGAGTCACAATGCCATTGCAAATGCTTGAAAACAAAATTATCAAAAGAGTTCATAACTAAATTTTAAAAATAAACATGATGGGGGAAAATAACTAAAAATACATCTCAAAAGGTTGAAAGAAGCCAAAAGCTCATTGATCCTAGTAAACTTTGAACAACATCAACAGAAAAACAGAACAGACTCCACAGGGTGTTTTCATTCCTTCTTCCTAGAATCTTTGAGTTGTCCCCTCTTTCGAACGCCGAGACAGAAGCGCAAACGCCATGCATCAACCACACTCTCCGGAAGTGAATAAGCCAAGCCCCAGAGGACGGAATGAGGCCAGTAGGGCGTGCAACGAGGTTCATAGCCTATCCACCGCATGGCGGCACGAGCATAACCGTCTGTCGATGGCACAAAGAAAGAAGATCTTCTGATTGATGCCATTTTTGTTGCCACGTATAACGGAACCTGCATTAAGAAATCCCTTGATCAATTAGAGAATGTCAATGCATAGAATCCAGCAGATCTCTGTATTTGCGACAGCATTAAAGTACAACATCTTTGTAAAGCTATAGCATTTGTCAACCGACCTAAACACATCAGATTCATAGAAGTTCAACTTTTATCTTATGATCATACACATTGATATACTCTTCCTAACCCAATTTAGAGGTAACCCTCCCTTTTATTTTATCAATAGAACAGATTGCAATCTTAGATGTCGATACTGAAAATAATTTCATTAATGTTTACGAAGCTGATTCACACGAGTCATCAGAAATACATACAGTTTTGGTGCCATGTGTGACTCGTACAACTCATTTAAAAGGTATAAACAGTAGAAGAGAGGGTAAAACAAATGTGAAAATTGATGACCTATCAACGACAATATTGTATGTCATCGAGTAGCATGAATGAACGATGGTGTCGTATTCCTGGAATTAAACTACTATCAGCTTTCTTGTTCATCGTCTAGTACTGTAAGCAGACTTGCTTAATATACTCATAATACTGACACCCTATACTAAGAGAGTAAAAGTGATTGAAAAGATTGTAGGGTCCAAATCACTAAATCTTTACTTCTCCCTAAAAAAATTAGCTGCTATAAACAATTCAACATTCCAGGTTTCTTAAATAACATCATATATTACTGACCATAGCAAGTTCAACAAGCAAATCAAATTTTGTCAACATTTATGGTCAAGTAGATAAAATAACATGCCTTTTGAGACAAGAAAACAACACAATGATATGTACCTATTTTTAATAACTTAACATGTATAAATCTATGTTCTAGAACAAGAATCCATTTTCAATATATGTAAGCAAATCAGGTTGTTTATTGGTAGAATATCTAGCAGCTATTTAGACATTGTGGAAAGTTTGTTGTTAAAGAGAAACCGGATTCGTCATCGAATGCACTTCTGGTAATCAAAATTTGAAATAGTAAAAATGCATAGCCAAGAGATATAGTAGACCTACAAATACATGGGAAAACTCAGAAAAGACTAACCATACTTTTATCCGAAACTCTCACTCGAGTCCAAATAACATAGATTTAGACTAATGGGTTCAAGTTTCAACTTTTCCATGAAAATGCCTTACTCTAGCTTTTATAATTCCTAGACTCAAGCAGTAAATTAGGCATGAGTTAGCAAACATTACCTGACACTGAACATCAATCCCACTGTTCTTGTATTCAACATAAAGGCACCTAGAGAACTGATCAATATACCTGAAAACAATCCCAAAAAGAAAACCATCAACTTTAGTTGCTAAAAACAATAAAACCCCAATTCAACTTTGCAAAATGTAAGAACACTCACGCCTTAGTAGCAGCATAAACAGCATAAAGTGGATCAGAAGGTATAACAATGGCAGCACCAGAGCCAATATTAACAATAGCACCTTTCTTCCTCTTTACCATCCCAGGCAAAACAGCTTGAGTAACCTTTGTGGTACCTTCAACATTAACCTTAATCAAATTCCTCAACAGCTCCTCATCAACCTCATGGAAGAACCTGGCATAAGGATACGAAACCCCAACGTTGTTAATCAAAACCCCAACATCCAACCCTTCAATGGCTTCTTTTATCTTCTTCACACCCTCATCGAGATCGCCGGTGAAGTCCACGACAACGGTCTTGATCTGAATCTCGCCATGCTTGGCCAAGATCGAATCAGAAACATCTTTGAGTTTATCAGGATTACGCCCCACCAAGACGAGATTAAGCCCTTTCTTAGCCAGCTGAAAGGCGAAACCTTTGCCTATACCATCGGTTGGACCAGTGACAAGACCCCATGAGCCATATTTCTTTAGATTTTTTCCAGGTCTGAGGAAATTGACCCAGACCCATTTGAGGAAAACAAATGAGAATTTGAGGACTGATAAAGAACCCAAAGTGAAAAGGAAAATGACCCAGAAAGGTTGAGCCTTGAGAGTATCGAAGAAACAGGTTTCCATGGATAATGCTAAGGAAAAGCTTGAAAACTGTGTGAAAATAACAAGGGAGATCTAATGGGGAATATCAAAAAAGGTGGAATCTTTAGCAATCCTGTTAGGCAGAAACAGTTGGGCGAGAAGTGGGCGAAGTAGATGAGCTGAAAACCACCTTAATTACCTACTTAAGACGACACAGTTAACTGAAACCTGGGAGAGCTTATCATGTCCTGTTTTCACTGTTCAACTATTATTATGGCAAAAGGGTACTCAAAGTTTTCCAAAAAGTTCAATTAAATCCCTCCAAATCTCTTGCATCCAATCAAACTCTCTAATCAACAAAATTTAGCAAATAAAGTCTTTGATCGATGTTGATTGTTCGATACTAATAGTTTTGTCGATGTGGACGTTACATCCAATGATCCAATATATTGCTTTAACTTTAAGTAGTGGTAGTAAGAATTATGAGTTTCATAAATCAAATAAAAAATTGATTTTTCATTAGGAGTTGTATTTACATTTTCAATAATAATAATAATAATAAAAGAATTTCATATTCTCTTATTATTATTAAAATCACTACACACACCTACATACCTTCTCATTAAAGAAAGTTTATTCGATAGTTTATTAAAGGTTAATCACGTTGTTCCCAACATTAAAAATGTTATTCAAAGAGGGGAAAAACAAAGAACAAAGATCGCTAAACCACAAACTCCTGTAAGAACTTGAGAAGTCTACGTTCTCCTAAAACAAATGAGACTCCATGCATTACTCCTTCAACATTTACTATCTTAAGATGGGGAGATGCGTATAAAAGACTCCTATTACACACAAACTTATCATTGTCATTTGAATAAATAAATATCTCCATTTGAAACATATAAAAACAAGACGATGATTATAAAGCACTTCTTTCATGTTTTATCTGTTGCTTTCTACTTATCATTGTCATTCCCCTTTGCACATTTTCAGGATGTAAACCCGATTCCAGCATTCCCCGAGCCACTTCTTCCCGGAAAGTTGGAATCTGGTTCCTTTTCGCATTCTGGTTCTTTTTCACATTCAGGTTCCTCCTCGGCTTCCAACTCTTTTTCGGGTTCACATTCTTTTTCTGCAAAACAAGGTGATGGTCAGGGCTCTTCCTCTATATCACATTCAAGTTCAGCTTCTGGCTCAGCCTCACATTCTAGTTCAACTTCACAGTCAGGCTCTTTTCATCATTCTGGTTCTTTTAAAGGTTCTGGCTCTTCTGCAGATTCTAATGATCCTAAAGGCTCTGGTTCTGCTGCGACTTCTCAGTCTTCATCAGGTTCTGGCTCTTCTGCAGATTCTAATGAACCTAATAGCTCTGGTTCTGCTGCGACTTCTCAGTCTTCATCAGGTTCTGGCTCTTCTGCAGATTCTAATAAACCTAATAGCTCTGGTTCTGTTGCGACTTCTCAGTCTTCATCAGGTTCCGGGGCCTCTGGTTCCTCTTCAAATTCTGATTCTTCATCAGGTTCCGGTAATATTAAGGGGTTCGGTGAATCTTCACAATCCAGTTCTGCAAATCAAGGTGGTGCTACGGGTCATGGCTCTGCATCTTTATCACATTCAAGTTCAGCTTCTAGCTCATCCTCACATTCTAGTTCAGCTTCACATACCAGTTCAGCTTCACATTCTGCTTCTTATGCACATTCTGGTTTGTCCAAAGGTTCTGACTCTTCAACGGATTCTAACAATTCTAAGGATTCTGGTTCTGCTATGACTTCTAAAGGTTCTGGCTCTTCCACAGATTCCAACAATTCTAAGGATTTTGGTTCTGGTGCGACTTCCAAAAGCTCTGGCTCTTCCGCAGATTCTAACAATTCTAAGGGTTCTGGTTCTGCTACGACTTCTCAGTCTTCATCAGGTTCTGGTGAATCTAAAGGTTCCGGCGAATCCTCACAATCCAGTTCTGCAAATCAAGGTGGTGCAACGGGTTATGGGTCTGCATCTTTCTCACATTCAAGTTCAGCTTCTGGCTCATCCTCACATTCCAGTTCAGCTTCACATTCTGCTTCTTATGCACATTCTGGTTTGTCCAAAGGTTCTGACTCTTCTGCGGATTCTAACAATTCTAAGGATTCTGGTTCTGCTGTGACTTCTAAAGGTTCTGGCTCTTCCACGGATTCCAACAATTCTAAGGATTTTGGTTCTGGTGTGACTTCCAAAAGCTCCGGCTCTTCCGTAGATTCTAACAATTCTAAGGGTTCTGGTTCTGCTACGACTTCTCAGTCTTCATCGGGTTCTGGTGATTCTAAGGGTTCTGACGAATCCTCACAATCCAGTTCTGCAAATCAAGGTGGTGCTACAGGTTATGGCTCCGCATCTTTCTCACATTCAAGTTCAGCATCTGGCTCATCCTCACATTCTAGTTCAGCTTCACATTCTGCTTCTTATAAGCATTCTGGTTTGTCTAAAGGTTCTGACTCTTCAACGGATTCTAACAAATCTAAGGAATCTGGTTCTGCTGTAACTTCTAAAGGTTCTGGCTCATCCACTGATTCCAACAATTCTAAGGATTCTGGCTCTACTGCCACTTCTGAAGGCTCTAGTTCTTCCACAGGTTCTGGTTCTGCTACCGGTTCCCAGTCTTCATCAAGTTCTGGCGATTATAAGGGTTCCGACGGATCCTCACAATCCAATTCTACAAATCAAGGTGGTGATACGAGTCATGGCTCTACATCTTCCACCAATACTGACAATTCTGGTTCTGCAGTGACTTCTAAAGGTTCTAGCTCTTCCACGAATTCTAACAATTCTAAGGATTCTGATTCTAGTGCGACTTCTAAAGGCTCTAGTTCTTCCACAGATTCAAACAATTCTAAAGATTCCGGTAATGCTACGACTTCTAAATCTTCATCAGGTTTAGGCGATTCTAAGGGTTCCGACGAATCCTCACTATCCAATTCTACAAATCAAGGTGTTGCTACAAATCAAGGCGATTCTGGTTCTTCTCTGGATTCTAAAAAGTCCAATGATTCCGGTTTTGCTACGACATCTAAAGGTTCTGGCTCTACCACAAATTCTAATTCTACTGAGACTTCATTAGGTAATGGGGATTTGAATTCAACTACAAGTTCTGGTTCGTCATCAGGTTCTGGGGCATCGGGTTCTACAACTCATCATGGTGCTACAGGTCATAGCTCTTCATCTTTCTCCCATTCAAGCTCAGCTTCTGGATCATCCTCACATTCCGGTTCATTTTCACACTCTGCTTCTTCTAAAGGTTCTAGCTCTTCCGCGGTTTCTAACAAGTCTAAGGATTCTGGTTCTGCTATGACATCTCACTCTTCATCAGGTTCTGGTGCTTCAAGTTCTGGTTCGTTATCGGGTACTACAGATTCTAAGGGTTCTGGCTCAATCTCACAATCGAGTTCTGCAAATCATGGTGCTGCTACGGGTCACAGCTCATCATCTTCCTCACATTCAAGTTCAGCTTCTGGCTCATCCTCACATTCTAGTTCATTTTCGCATTCCGCTTCTTCTAAAGGTTCTGCCTCTTCGGGTTCTTCATCAGGTTCTAGCATTTCTAAGGGTACTGGATCATCCTCAGATTCTAGTTCCGCAAATCGTGGCGTTGCTACCGGTCAAGGCTCTTCATCTTTCTCACATTCAAGTGCAGCTTCTGGATCATCCTCACATTCCGGTTCATCTTCACATTCGGCTACTTCTAAAGGTTCTAGCTCTTCTGCTGTTTCTAACAAGTCTAAGGAATCTGGTTCTGCTATGACAGCTCACTCTTCATCCGGTTCTGGGGCTTCAAGTTCCACTACAAGCGCTGGTTCTTCATCAAGTTCTAACGATTCTAAGGGTTCTGGCTCAACCTCACATTCGAGTTCTGCAAATCATGGTGCTGCTACGGGTCATAGCTCTTCATCTTCCTCACATTCAAGTTCAGCTTCTGGCTCATCCTCACATTCTAGTTCATTTTCGCATTCCGCTTCTTCTAAAGGTTCTGCCTCTTCGGGTTCTTCATCAGGTTCTAGCATTTCTAAGGGTACTGGATCATCCTCAGATTCTAGTTCCGCAAATCGTGGCGTTGCTACCGGTCAAGGCTCTTCATCTTTCTCACATTCAAGTTCAGCTTCTGGATCATCCTCACATTCCGGTTCATCTTCACATTCTGCTACTTCTAAAGGTTCTAGCTTTTCTGCGGTTTCTAACAAGTCTAAGGAATCTGGTTCTGCTACGACAGCTCACTCTTCATCCGGTTCTGGGGCTTCAAGTTCCACTACAAGCGCTGGTTCTTCATCAGGTTCTAACGATTCTAAGGGTTCTGGCTCAACCTCACATTCGAGTTCTGCAAATCATGGTGCTGCTACGGGTCACAGCTCTTCATCTTCCTCACATTCAAGTTCAGCTTCTGGCTCATCCTCACGTTCTAGTTCATTTTCGCATTCCGCTTCTTCTAAAGGTTCTGCCTCTTCGGGTTCTTCATCAGGTTCTAGCATTTCTAAGGGTACTGGATCATCCACAGATTCTAGTTCCGCAAATCGTGGCGTTGCTACCGGTCAAGGGTCTTCATCTTTCTCACATTCAAGTTCAGCTTCTGGATCATCCTCACATTCCGGTTCATCTTCACATTCTGCAACTTCTAAAGGTTCTAGCTCTTCTGCGGTTTCTAACAAGTCTAAGGAATCTGGTTCTGCTACGACAGCTCACTCTTCATCCGGTTCTGGGGCTTCAAGTTCCACTACAAGCTCTGGTTCTTCATCAGGTTCTAAAGATTCTAAGGGTTCTGGCTCAACCTCACATTCGAGTTCTGCAAATCATGGTGCTGCTACGGGTCACAGCTCTTCATCTTCCTCACATTCAAGTTCAGCTTCTGGCTCATCCTCACATTCTAGTTCATTTTCGCATTCCGCTTCTTCTAGAGGTTCTGCCTCTTCGGGTTCTTCATCAGGTTCTAGCATTTCTAAGGGTTCTGGATCATCCTCAGATTCTAGTTCTGCAAATCGTGGCGTTGCTACCGGTCAAGGCTCTTCATCTTTCTCACATGCAAGTTCAGCTTCTGGATCATCCTCACATTCCGGTTCATCTTCACATGCGGCTACTTCTAAAGGTTCTAGCTCTTCTGTGGTTTCTAACAAGTCTAAGGAATCTGGTTCTGGGGCTTCAAGTTCCACTACAAGCGCCGGTTCTTCATCCGGTTCTGGGGCTTCAAGTTCCACTACAAGCGCTGGTTCTTCATCAGGTTCTAACGATTCTAAGGGTTCTGGCTTAACCTCACATTCAAGTTCTGCAAATCATGGTGCTGCTACGGGTCACAGCTCTTCATCTTCCTCACATTCAAGTTCAGCTTCTGGCTCATCCTCACATTCTAGTTCATTTTCGCATTCCGCTTCTTCTAGAGGTTCTACCTCTTCGGGTTCTTCATCAGGTTCTAGCATTTCTAAGGGTACTGGATCATCCTCAGATTCTAGTTCCGCAAATCGTGGCATTGCTACCGGTCAAGGCTCTTCATCTTTCTCACATTCAAGTTCAGCTTCTGGATCATCCTCACATTCCGGTTCATCTTCACATTCTGCTACTTCTAAAGGTTCTAGCTCTTCTGCGGTTTCTAACAAGTCTAAGGAATCTGGTTCTGCTAAGACAGCTCACTCTTCATCCGGTTCTGGGGCTTCAAGTTCCACTACAAGCTCTGGTTCTTCATCAGGTTCTAAAGATTCTAAGGGTTCTGGCTCAACCTCACATTCGAGTTCTGCAAATCATGGTGCTGCTACGGGTCACAGCTCTTCATCTTCCTCACATTCAAGTTCAGCTTCTGGCTCATCCTCACATTCTAGTTCATTTTCGCATTCTGCTTCTTCTAAAGGTTCTGCCTCTTCGGGTTCTTCATCAGGTTCTAGCATTTCTAAGGGTACTGGATCATCCTCAGGTTCTAGTTCCGCAAATCGTGGCGTTGCTACCGGTCAAGGCTCTTCATCTTTCTCACATTCAAGTTCAGCTTCTGGATCATCCTCACATTCCGGTTCATCTGCACATTCTGCTACTTCTAAAGGTTCTAGCTCTTCTGCGGTTTCTAACAAGTCTAAGGAATCTGTTTCTGCTACGACAGCTCACTCTTCATCCGGTTCTGGGGCTTCAAGTTCCACTACAAGCGCTGGTTCTTCATCAGGTTCTAACGATTCTAAGGGTTCTGGCTCAACCTCACATTCGAGTTCTGCAAATCATGGTGCTGCTACGGGTCACAGCTCTTCATCTTCCTCACATTCAAGTTCAGCTTCTGGCTCATCCTCACATTCTAGTTCATTTTCGCATTCCGCTTCTTCTAGAGGTTCTGCCTCTTCGGGTTCTTCATCAGGTTCTAGCATTTCTAAGGATACTGGATCATCCACAGATTCTAGTTCCGCAAATCGTGGCGTTGCTACCGGTCAAGGCTCTTCATCTTTCTCACATTCAAGTTCAGCTTCTGGATCATCCTCACATTCCGGTTCATCTTCACATTCTGCTACTTCTAAAGGTTCTAGCTCTTCTGCGGTTTCTAACAAGTCTAAGGAATCTGGTTCTGCTACGACAGCTCACTCTTCATCCGGTTCTGGGGCTTCAAGTTCCACTACAAGCTCTGGTTCTTCATCAGGTTCTAAAGATTCTAAGGGTTCTGGCTCAACCTCACATTCGAGTTCTGCAAATCATGGTGCTGCTACGGGTCACAGCTCTTCATCTTCCTCACATTCAAGTTCAGCTTCTGGCTCATCCTCACATTCTAGTTCATTTTCGCATTCCGCTTCTTCTAGAGGTTCTGCCTCTTCGGGTTCTTCATCAGGTTCTAGCATTTCTAAGGGTTCTGGATCATCCTCAGATTCTAGTTCTGCAAATCGTGGCGTTGCTACCGGTCAAGGCTCTTCATCTTTCTCACATGCAAGTTCAGCTTCTGGATCATCCTCACATTCCGGTTCATCTTCACATGCGGCTACTTCTAAAGGTTCTAGCTCTTCTGTGGTTTCTAACAAGTCTAAGGAATCTGGTTCTGGGGCTTCAAGTTCCACTACAAGCGCTGGTTCTTCATCCGGTTCTGGGGCTTCAAGTTCCACTACAAGCGCTGGTTCTTCATCAGGTTCTAACGATTCTAAGGGTTCTGGCTCAACCTCACATTCAAGTTCTGCAAATCATGGTGCTGCTACGGGTCACAGCTCTTCATCTTCCTCACATTCAAGTTCAGCTTCTGGCTCATCCTCACATTCTAGTTCATTTTCGCATTCCGCTTCTTCTAGAGGTTCTGCCTCTTCGGGTTCTTCATCAGGTTCTAGCATTTCTAAGGGTACTGGATCATCCTCAGATTCTAGTTCCGCTAATCGTGGCGTTGCTACCGGTCAAGGCTCATCTTTCTCACATTCAAGTTCAGCTTCTGGATCATCCTCACATTCTGGTTCATCTTCACATTCTTCTACTTCTAAAGGTTCTAGTTCTTCTGCAGTTTCTAACAAGTCTAAGGGTTCTGGTTCTGATATTGGTTCTCAGTCTTCATCAGGCTCCGGGGATTCAAATTCCTCTACAAGTTCTGATTCATCATCAGGTTCTAGAGATTCTAAGGGTTCTGACTCTTCTAAGTTGAAATCAGGTTCTGATTCTTTTAAGTCATCTACAAACTCTGGTTCTTCATCAGATTCTGGTAATTCGAAGGGAGAAAGCTCTTCTAATACTCTGAGGTCTACATCAGGTTCTGGTTCCACATCGGGTTCTTCTGCAAGTTCTGATTCTTCATCAGGTTCTAGCACTTCTAAGGGTTCTGGCTCATCCTCACAGTCCAGTTCTGCAAGTCATGGCTCTGGCTCATTCTCACATTCCAGTTCATCTTCTGGCTCATCTTTGCACTCCAGTTCTACTAACCATTTTGGTTCCTTTAGTGGTTCCGGTGCTTCCAACTCTGCCACAAACTCTGGTACGATCACAAATTCAAATTCATTATCATGCTGTAAACATTCCAAGTATTCTAATAATTTGAAATGTACATCAGGTTCTGGTGATTCAAGCTCTTCCACAGGGTCGACGGGATCTAGCAACTCTGAAGGTTCTGATTCTTCTAAGGACTCTAGCGCTTCATCTGGTTCTAATGCTTCTGGTTCTTTTAGAGGGTCGGCTTCTGTAACAGGTTCTCACAATTCCAAGAGTTCCGACACTTCTAAGACTTCAAAATCTTCATCAGATTCTGGTTCTTCCAAAGAGTCGAGTTCTTTATCAGGTTCTAGCGATTCTAAGGGTGTTGGATCGTCTGACAGTTCAAAATCCTCATCAAATTCTGATGCTGGTAAAACTTCACACTCCTCATCAGGTTCTATTATTTCCAGCTCTATTCATGCCGTTAGGTTCTTTATAATGTTCTAGTAATTCCAAAGGTTCTAACTTTGATATGATCTGTCACTTTTCATTAGGTTCAGATGGATCTAAGGCGTCTACAGATGACTCTTCAGGTTGGGGCTTTCTATATTCTTCTATTAATTCATCTTTTTGAGATGTTTGTTGCATATTTAATTAATCAAGTTCTAAAAATTTTGTAGCTCCTACAACTTCTGCTCCTACTCCGAGCCTTTCCGAAGATACTGGTTCTACTTCTGGTCCTACAGAGTCAGGCCCTTCCCCTGACACTGGTTCTTCCACAAGCAATGATGTTGGTTCCGAAACTTCAGGCTCTTCCACAGGAACAGGTGTTGGTTCTACTGAGGGTGATAGTCCTACGACTTCTGACACTGGATCTACGACTTCAGGCTCTTCCACAGGAACAGGTGTTGGTTCTACTGAGGGTGATAATCCTGCTACTTCTGGTGATGCAAGTTCAGGCTCTTTTGCGCACTCCAGTTCTTCTGCGTCATCTAGCCACTCTGCCGCACACTCCAGTTCTTCTGCTTCATCTAGCCACTCTGCCGCACACACTGGTTCTTCTGCGGCCACCGGTTCTCACGACTCTCATAGTCATATGTCTTCGAGTCACTCGCACTCTAGTTCTTTCTCGGCTTCTCATCATTCTTCCGCAAGTCATAGTTTTGGTTCCACATCTTCGGGCTCTTCCACAGGGGCTGGTTCTTCTATGATTGATGGTCTTGCCACTGCTGGTTCAGACTCGAGCAATAATCTTGGTTCTAAAACTTCGGGATCTTTAAGAGGCGCCAATTCTTATGAAGCTCTTGGTTCTACAAGCTCTGGCTCTTCCGGCAGTTCTGAAAATTCTACAAGTTCTGAAAAAGGCCAATTTGGCCATAGTTTCTCCAAGGTTTTTGCTTTCGGAGACTCGTACACCGACACAGGAAATGCTCAATCATTAGGCATTATGAAAAGCTTTGTGACTGAATTTTTATCAAAGTTTGATCAAACCATGCACTTAAACCTCAAGTTTGACGGTAGATCAAGTAATGGACGCTTGGTTGTCGATTTCCTTTGTGATTCTCTCGACATACCCACATTGCCACCATTCGAAGTTGCTTCCAAAAACCCTGATATCAAAGAAAACTGTGGAGTGAATTTCGCAGTCGGAGGGGCAACATCTCTTTCGGATGACTTTTTTAGTAGTAACAAAGTCTCCAATAACTTCGTGTGGCAAGGCACTCCATTAGGTTTCCAAACACAAATAGAATGGTTCAACCAGTTTTTCACAGAAAAAGCCTGCAATGGGAAAATCACTGAACAATGCAAGGCAGAAATGGGAAACAACCTCATTTGGATTGGGCAGATGGGTGCAGATGACTTTGCTCGTGTTATCGGGTCTTCTATTTCCTTGCGGTGGCTTACCGATATAACTCTCGATCAAATCTCCAAAATCCTCACTGTACGTATACATGTACCTTGTCGAATATTATCAAGTTCAGCATCACAAGTCTTATACAAATAGAAAAAATGCTTGAAATATGAACTTAGAAACCTTGTTTTTGTTGCAGACGGTGTTGGATAGTGGTGCAAAGTTCATTGTGGTTCAAGGACTACCACCAGTAGGGTGCTGGCCATTAGCCAAGTTATTAGCTCCCCAATTCGCTCAGGACGAAATGGGTTGTTCTGCAGTTATCAATAAAGCTGTAATGGCTCACAATGATCTCTTACAGAAGACATTGGAAGAATTCCAGAAAAAGCATCCCGACTCTACAATCGCGTATGCCGATTATTTCAACGCATTCAAGACAATTAAGGGAAACCTCTCCAGGTTTGGTTTTTCAGATGGAGTCGACACATGTTGTGGCGTTGGAGGTGGACTCAACTTTAACTTGGACATTCTATGCGGCATGCCTGGCACAGACCCTTGCAGCAACCCGAATAGTTACATCCATTGGGATGGACTTCATCTTACAGAAGCAATGCATAAACAAATTACTCGTCTCTTCCTCCAGGATGGCTTCTGCAAACCGCCTTTTGCTGACCTCGTCAACAAGCATCGCAGCTTACTTCAATCACCTAATCCGTAGGCTCCGTACAGCGATCAAGCCACCCCTATTGCATATACAATTTTGTCAATAAATTAGCCCTACAGACATCCCTTCTCCACACCGGTGAAGCAAGAGTGATGTATCTTAGAATTCAGATCTAATAAGTATGTATCATACAACACTTTAATAAATGATGCAGTGGTGGCTTCTGTCGCCCTTTCTTCTATTTTTTATCTTCATAGAGTTCAATCTACGCTGCTCGGACATTTTATTTGTCATCAAGTAATCATTTATGACACAGATCCAAGTGTCCAACACATTAATAGGAGTATGAATTCTCTAAATATCTTAAAATAATTGAAACTAAAACAAAACGAAGTAGACTCAAGTTTCAGAAATTACAACTTTCATTATTAATTAATGATCCTTACACTGATGTTTCATTGATTCCTGAAAAGTGTAAAATGAGACTGAATATTTTCCATAAGAAGTTGATAGATTTCACTTACCAGACCCTATTTACATTGAATGGTCGGCATTTTCTATCTGTACACCCTTTTCTCAACTACTTCAAATCAAATTAAGTGCTTATAATTGTAGATAATTGGCATTTAAAATAAAGATTAGATTGCATAAAGTTAGGAAATTATATTCCCAAATATTTAGCTGCTAACATTTAGGAATTTAGCAATAATTTAGTTGCTGATTTTATGTAATTTTCCTAGATTAGTCTCCTTTTGTAACCTATAAATAGGTACTACTTTATCAATAATAGATATCAAGAAATACAAAGAAATTATCTTTCTTCTCTGCACATACCACTTTTCTACATGGTATCAGATTAGGTTTTAGATCCTAAAACTTGCGAGATGTATACATCTTCCGCAATCAGTTCAGAAAATATTTCAGATGATGTATTTCAACCTTTAAAAAAATTCCAGCAGCCCACTGCTGTTGGCAATTTCCAGCCTTACAACAGATTTCAGCAGCTCAATGTTGTTGATAACTTCCAGCCATCTTCAACCTTCCAGCAGCCCATTGATACTGATAATCTACAACCACATTCATCCTTTCAGCAAACCAATGTGACTTCTAAGACTCATGGAGGTAGTACAATTTTTACAAATTTGGCTGATAATAATTGTACATCATGGATCGTGGATTCAGGAGCATCAGATCACATGACAGGAGATGTGACGTTGTTTCAGAAGTTTCAGAAATTAAATTTTCCCTCTCACATAAAGACTGCGGATGGCTCTTTATCACCCACTGAAGGGAGTGGTTCAATTCGAGTTTCTGAAAACATTGAATTATTGAATGTGTTATATGTGCCTAATTTAGCTTGCAATCTTCTCTCTGTCAGTAAACTCTCTACTGATTTCCGCTGCACTATTAAATTTTCTCCACGTGTTTGTGAATTTCAGGCTATGGACTCGGGGAAGGTGATTGGAAGTGCTAGGTTGTGTGGTGGCCTCTACATTCTTCAAGGCCAACCATCTCTACATAGACAAGCCAACTCAAGTTGTTCTCAACCAAACTTTTTTCTTAATCATGGTTCTAATTCTTCTCCAAATGTTTTATTATGGCATTACAGACTAGGACATCCTAATTTTCAGTACCTTGCCAAAATGTTTCCTCATTTATTTCAAAATACAAGTCTAAATTTTTTTACTTGTGAAATCTGTCCACTTGCTAAACACACAAAAAATTCATACCCTCCATCCAAATACAAATCCTCTCATCCCTTTTCCATTGTTCACAGTGACATTTGGGGCCCTTCAAGAGTGAAAAACATAGATGGTTCTAGGTGGTTCATTACTTTTATAGATGATCACTCTAGACTCACTTGGACTTTCTTAATGAAAGAAAAATCTGAAACTGAGAGTGTGTTTAGAAGATTTCAGAACCTGATTGAGACTCAGTTTAAAACAAAAATTCAGATTTTTCACACTGATAATGGCAGTGAGTATTTCACTAGAACTCTAGGATCCTATTTTCAGGAAAAAGGAATTCTTCATATTAGCTCTTGTGTTGATTCTCCTCAACAGAATGGGGTTGCCGAGAGAAAAAATAGGCACCTTTTAGAGGTAGCAAGGTCATTATTATTTTCCACAAATGTTCCTAAATTCTTTTGGGGGGAAGCCATTCTTACAGCCACATACCTTATAAATAGGTTGCCTAGTAAACCCTTGCAATTTAAGGCACCTCGAGATGTTTTTCTTCATCATTTTTCTAATTTTCAGCCACTTTCTTCCAATCTGCCATTAAAAGTCTTCGGGTGTACCGTTTTTGTCCATATTTATCCTCATTCTCGGTCAAAACTTGATCCTCGAGCTCTTAAGTGCATTTTCTTAGGATATTCTTCCACTAAGAAGGGCTACAAGTGTTACTCACCTGTCACTAAAAGAACCTATACCACCATGGATGTTACTTTCTTGGAAAACAATCCTTTTTACTCCAAGGCTGAAATTCAGGGGGAGAGTGTAAGAAAACCTCAGCTTTTTGATGATTTTCAGTTTATTGATGATTTTCAGCCTTTTATAGCTCAACCTATCATACCTATACCTTCTCCTTCAAAACCCATACTTC
Source organism: Hibiscus tridactylites (assembly GCA_958450335.1). Lineage (NCBI taxonomy): Eukaryota > Viridiplantae > Streptophyta > Magnoliopsida > Malvales > Malvaceae > Hibiscus > Hibiscus tridactylites. The sequence continues at coordinate 71,473,333 of OY288281.1, forward strand.
CTTCAGAACCTACAGTTCAACCCTTCATAACTATAACTTCTCCTTCAGAACCTATACCATCTTCAGCACCCACGCAATCTCCAGTTCCTAGCTCACCACAAACTCCTCAAAAGACCCAACCTGAGCAATTTGAGAAGAGGGAACTTAGTGTCTATAAAAGGAGACAAAAGCCTATTAAAGAGACCAACATACAACCTGGAGACTGCCGAGAACTGGAACTCAGCCCTACAGCCTCAGAACACTTGGAAGGTATGAGAATTTCTCAAAATACAGCTCCTATTCCTATTATTGATATTGTTGATTTGCCCATTGCTCAAAGGAAAGGTGTGAGAAAGTGCACTAACCATCCAATTCAAAGGTTTGTAGCATATGGAAAACTAAATCCTTCATTCAAGGCTTTTACTGCAAATGTAGACAGAATCTTTGTCCCTAAAACAATAGAGGAAGCTTTAGAAGATCCTCAATGGAAGAGGGCAGTTGATGAAGAGATTAGTGCACTTGAAGGTAATAAAACATGGACTCTTGTCGATTTACCACTAGGTAAAAAACCAGTAGGTTGTAAATGGATTTTTACAGTGAAGTACAATTCTGATGGTAGTGTGGAGAGATTTAAGGCTAGACTTGTGGCCAAAGGATTTACACAATCCTATGGAATAGATTATGAAGAAACTTTTGCTCCTGTTGCAAAACTAAATTCAGTTAGAGTGTTGTTATCTTTGGCAGCAAATAAAGATTGGGAACTTCATCAACTGGACATTAAGAATGCATTCTTGAATGGGACTCTGGAAGAAGAGGTCTACATGAAAATTCCTCCAGGTATGAAACTACATCGTAATGATCAAAAGGTTTGTAAATTGGAAAAATCTTTATATGGATTAAAACAATCTCCAAGGGCCTGGTTTGATAAATTTACTAGAGTCATTCTTAAAAATGGCTACAAGCAATGTCAAACTGATCACACTTTGTTTGTAAAAACAGCTCCATGTGGAAAAAAGGCAATTCTAATTGTTTATGTAGACGATATTATCATTACAGGAGATGATGTTTATGAGATAGAACAACTAAAGAAGATACTGGCCTTTGAATTCGAAACCAAGGATCTTGGAAATCTCAAATACTTCTTGGGAATGGAGGTAGCAAGATCCAAGATGGGCATTGTTATTAATCAGAGAAAATATGTTTTAGATTTACTTGAAGAAACTGGAATGATGGGTTGTAAGCCAGCAGAAACTCCTATGGAGATCAACTTGAAGTTAAGGAAAGATGAGTTGGGAATTCCTGTTAACAAGGAACAGTACCAAAGACTTGTGGGGAAATTAATTTATCTGTCACTTACACGACCAGATATAGCATTTTCTGTCAGCATTGTAAGCCAATACATGTGTGACCCGAGAGAGGAGCACCTTGATGCAGTCTACAGAATTCTAAGGTATCTAAAAATGACTCCTGGCCATGGTTTGATTTTCAGAAAGAATGAAGACAAAACAATAAAAATCTTTACTGATTCAAGTTGGGCTGGAGAGTTAACAGACCGAAGGTCAACTAGTGGATATTGCTCCTTTGTTTGGGGAAATTTGGTGACATGGAGAAGTAAAAAACAGTCAGTTGTGTCAAGAAGCAGTGCTGAGGCAGAATATAGAGCTCTTGCTTTGGGAATTTGCGAGGGAATATGGCTTAAGAGACTTTTGGCAGAACTGGGACTTGATAGTTGCAGTCAATTTGAATTGCAAACTGATAGCCAATCAGCTATTAGTATTGCTAAAAATCCAGTCCAACATGACAGGACAAAGCATGTGGAGATCGATAGACACTTCATTTCAGAAAAGGTCAACAATGGAGTGGTTAAACTTAACTTTGTCTCTACAAAGAAGAAGCTAGCTGATGTACTCACCAAGGCACTACCAAGAGTTACCTTTGACGAATTCATATCCAAGCTGGGACTCTACAATATATACTCACCAGCTTGAGGGGGAGTGTAGATAATTGGCATTTAAAATAAAGATTAGATTGCATAAAGTTAGGAAATTATATTCCCAAATATTTAGCTGCTAACATTTAGGAATTTAGCAATAATTTAGTTGCTGATTTTATGTAATTTTCCTAGATTAGTCTCCTTTTGTAACCTATAAATAGGTACTACTTTATCAATAATAGATATCAAGAAATAAAGAGAAATTATCTTTCTTCTCTGCACATACCACTTTTCTACAATAATATACCAAGAAAAGTGCACCCGAGCAATCCTTTGGAAGGCTGTTGACATAGAGGTAGAATCGCAACAAGTCCTCCTTGGAAACAGTTTCATTGTCGACCACATCATCGTCGCAGGTAAGCACCCATAAATCTTCAGAGTCGACTCTTTTCAAGCTACCACGACAAAAAGGGCAGGACTCTGATTTCGTGTTCCTGTAATTTGGAATGAAAACCATCAAGGACCGAAACTAGAAAGCATGGAAACACAAGAGGAATAGTGAGTGGTTTCCAGTTACCAATTCCGGTAGCATTTGATGCACATTGCACGAGAACAATTTGGTAAGACCATTTTGGTACAAGGCTCCAAGCAAATCCCACATTCATCTTCCCTCTCCCAGTCAATATGCCCAAGTCTTTTCTTGCCGGAACTCTCTATTGTAAATTGCATTTCCTTATCATCATCCAACTCCCCCATGCAACCTGCAGCCTTTGAAGAGATGGCAATATAACACCTACAACTCGATTAATTAGAGAACATGACGATGATAAGGCAAATGAATCATAAAAGTAACAAACTTTAAGCTCATAAAACTATGATAACACACACACTCATTATATGCTTACCATAAAACTCCCTAATTGTTGCCTTCCTCCCATGAGTAGATATCTTTGATCTCCCATCTGCATATACCTATAGCATATAAGACAGAAACTAAGAAACGGCACATGTAAATATGTACAAATAACAGAACCGTCCTTTAAGATTCGAAATAAGCTTGGGGAAGATGGATGAACCTTGTATACAAGTACGTGGAAGAGGTCTAGATATCTAGGGAGTAGACATATACATGAACTATACATCCATTATAGCAAAAACAGAAAGAGAGGGGCCAACTGGTTGTACACCAATTTCATTTGATGATGAGCACCACTCTTGGCCGTTGGAATCGCAGCAGCCTAAAATCCCAATAACACAACCGCTTAGAAGAACGAAAATTGAGACATCTAACCAACCAAGCAGCACAAATAGCCTAAAGTTAGACCAAAGATTAAAAAAGCCAAATTCCTCAACTTTTATCTGTTTTTGAAGTAAAACCTTATCATAAACATGCAACAGTAACATACCATTAAAAAGAAAAAATTTATTTAAGTTCCTATCAGCTAAATACACATCAAAATGCGGACAAGTCCTGCAAATACTCAGAGAGAGAATTTAGCTGGTATAGGAATCGTTAGGCTGAAATTTTACAATACCAAAGATTATAAAAAATAATTTTATCATGATTATGATAATCAAAAGCAGCTAAAGCAACTAATAAACATAAACAAGAACAAGTCAAAACCCCATTACAGGGATTGTGAAGATAAAGAAAATAAAATACTAAATTCGCCAGAAAACTGAAATCCCAGATAAGAAAACTCACATAGAATTTGCATATTGTATATCAGCCTCTAGTATTTTCAAAGAGTCCTGATAAGAAAACCTGGACAACTGATAATACATCATCTCCATCTCTCTGTCAGAAAATGAAAACAAAAACAGAGAAATCTTGACAAGGTACAAGAATCTGCAAAGATAAAGCAAGTGGCTCTTCTTTTTCTGAGAACTTAATCCCCTAAGAACAACACAAACTAAGAATCTCTTCTTTTTTTTTCTGAAAGAAAAAGGGATTTTCTGTTCATTGGTCACTTTTCTTTTGTGGAAAGAAGGCAGATGCTAGAAATGAAGCGTAAATATTATATTATTAACAACACAAAAAATATGCTTTAACACCTTCGGACAACTAGTTTAAAATATTTATTTTATAATTAATTAAGACATAGGAAGTACAATTTATCAATGGATAATTATTCTATACATAAACGCTTGTAGAAATTTTTTTATACAAGCGCCTTAGTTTTAAGGTTAGGGATTCCGTTTAGGTTTTAAAGTTAAGGAGTTTAAGTGTAGTAGTTTAAAATTTAGGGGTTGTTGATAGAATTTTTGGTTTAGGGTTCAAATTTAGGGTTTATAGTTTAAAACCTAAATCCCTACCCATACTACCCTAAAATCTAAACCCTAACCCTAAAATCTAACATTAAACACTAGATTTTAACCATGAACCCTAAATTCTAAACTCATACACTATAACTCCTATACTCTAAACCCTAAACCTTATAATTGAAGCGCTTGTGAAAACAAAAAAAATTTCATCACCAGTATATAAGATAATAATCCTTTATGAATTATGTACTTTTTTAATTTATTTGATACAATAATTAATATTAACCACCCTCTCAGATTATATTGTTAATTACTATTTAAAATAACAATTATAGTTATCTCTTAAATTAAAATAATACATAAAGTTTATTTAAACAACGTAAACAAGGTGAAGCGTTATGTCCTTTAAGTAAGATTAAATGTTTGAATCTTGGTCTTTGGAAAAAACTAAGTTAGAAAGGTCAAATAAAATTGTAAATGCAGAGTCAACAAGGACCGTTGAGTAGCCAACACCAAATATTCGATAGTTGATTTCTGTTCTTGTTACAACAAACTTTTCTTTTCTTCTGTCATGGTATTTAAGAGTTAATTTTTTCTTGCCATGAACAACTCTACACCCACTGTCCACAATACCAACAAGCCTTACAATACCTTAATTACTATCAATGTTGCAGTTTAAACTCAATTAAAACTCACATCCACCAATTATGTTTCATGGAAACTGTAATTTCAAACCTTGTTTATCGAATATGATCTTTTGAGATATATCGATGGATCAAAACCTTGCCCACCAACCACTATCACTCAAAACTAAATTATTACGCCAAATCCTGCTTATACTATACGGATCCGACAAGATCAAGTAATTTTGAACAATTGCAAGAGAAGCTTATACAATCTTAGCTACCACTTTTGCAAATTCATCCTAAGGACGAATCAAGCAAGTGAAAACGAACATAAGAAAAAAAAAGTCTGCTGTAATTTTATTTTTTACTTCAATGAGATATTTATACATGTAGAAATGTAACAAGAATAGAAACCAACTTTTTTAAATATGGAGTAAATCAAAACAATAAATTAAATAGACAATTTAAAATACAAAGTGATAGAATTTTAAAATTCAAACTATTGTAACAACTTCCCAGATTTTATGAAGTCTTCTGTTAGGTCCCTCAAGATGCATCTCGACAAGAAAGTCCAATCTTGTCTTGAAGAAAGACAAAGCGAGTATGAGAAATCGGTTTTGTTAAAATATCAGCAAGTTGATCCAAATTTATCAACCGGTGCCACATGTGCAACTCGCAAAACGCCATTTTACACTTGATCACAAATGAAATGGAAGTCAATAGCCACATGTTTCATCCGTGAATGAAAGATTAGGTTAGAGCTCAGCTGGGTTACCCCAATGTTATCACAATATATCACTGGACAAGTGGAAGATTGAAAACAAAGATCATTTAATAAAGAGCAAATCCAATTTACTTCCGCAATAGTGTTTGCAACATATCTATATTCAGCTTCGGTGGAGGAGCGCGCAACGGTTCACTGCTTTTTGGAGCTCTAATTAGATTATGACCCAAATAGACGATGTAGGGTCTAGTTGATGGAAAATCTGTTAGAAATGTTTGTGGAGAAAATTCGGAAAGTTTTTCACCCATTTATTGCAGATTTAAGATGACAGTTACATGAATTAAACCACTCATGTACTGCATATTTAATATGGTGGTTACATGGTTTAATCACCCATTTAATGCATTAATATGACAGTTATGTGATTTAAAGCATACTTAATATGAAAGTTACAAACAAATTAATTTGTTTGTCATTATTGTTGTGAGTGATTTGTCGATTTACCCCCACTTTCAATCTATAAATAAAATGTTTCATATTCACTTTTAGTGTGTCTCAAAAACATTCTAATGTGTTTCATGCTATCGAGAAGAGAGGGGCAATATCACCTTGTTTAATTTCAAAATTCGAGTGTACAAATTTTGAAGGCGTTGTGTTAACTTCGGGGGCATCGTCCATTGCATCGATTACACCAATCGGGACGATTTTGCTTCTAAGGCAGTGGTCATACCACGACACAACAAATGGTTTGATCTCTTTCAATTTACTTTATCTCATGCAATCAGTGCTAACGATTTCATTTCGCAGTTATATTTCCAACAACTTAGAAGCAAATTCTACTGCTATTGAAACATGGTTGAAATTTAAAGTAAATTCAGCTTTTGAGAAAGCTCTTCTTAGTGATATGCACACCATAAATCGTCAGTGTGAATGTGACGTGGTTGCATGAATTGTGTTTTGAGGTGGTTGAGATGGTTAAATTTTTGGATGCTGTAGAAATATATGTTTTGATATAATAATTGAAAAATGTTTTAGACTTAATTGAAAAGAACTTAAAATATTTCGTAAGTCAAAAAACAACTTGAAAATAAGTTTGAGGATGTTTCAAAAGGTTTAGGCAAGGTTTGAAATGTTTTTAAGTAGCCAAACCAATGTTTTTAAGGTACTCGTTTCGATACAAGGACAATCTGTACCGATACGTTTTGAAACTACCAGAATCCGTTTTGATACATGGCTTATCTGTTTCGATACGGATAGGTGTGGTTTCGAATCATCCTTTGGTTTTTCGATACGCCCACGTGGCATACACCCCAACGGCTACAACCCCAACGACTATTTGAATTGTAGGTTGTTTCGATAGACACTAGGCGTTTCGATACGGGAGTTCCGATACAACCCAAGATGTTTCGATACGACCTCTTCAATGCGCATAACGGCTCTTTCTATTTTAGTCGTGTTTCGAAATAGGCAAGAACCGTTTCGATACGGGTAGCTGCAGAACTGCATTTATGGTGAGAAATAAAGTCTCCAACGGCTCCGATTCAACCCCAACGGTCCTAAACGGCTACAAACTTAATTGGAAGTATAAAAGGGACCTCCAAGCATCAATGGAAAAAATGCTTCAATTGTCAACAACTATATGATGTCAAATTGTCTTTAGGGCTTAAATTGTTCATTCATTGTATAGACAACACTTGTGAGCCGAAATTGTCAAATTTTCTCAGGTGTTTAGGTTTGGGTGAATGCTTTAGTGTGCAAACATCAACCTTGTAAGAGGGATTTTAGTTTGCTTATCTTTATCTCTTGTAGAGAGGGTTTGATCAAGCTTTGGGCTAAAAAGCTTTGATCGTTGTAAGAGTTTCCTCCTAATTCTAGAAAAGGGGACGAATCAATTAGTGGATTGATTGTAAAATCCTTAGTGGGAAGCTAAGGTAGTGGATGTAGGTGTTTGTTAGAAGATCAAACCACTCTAAATTATTGTGTCTTTTTATCTTTTAGCTTCCACACCTCAATCACCCAAAAATCCAACTTCTCCGCCACTTGGCTATCCATAACGGTTGAAGGAAATCAAGCTTATCAAGCCTAACAGATGCCTTACAAAAAAAATAGATTTCCTTATCGAATAAATTTTGGGTTGCCTTATCGAATAAATTTTTGGTTGTCTTTATCGAATAAAATCACCTTTATTGGTGCTAATAATCTCTTTTAATGAGATTAATGGAATTTATAATTCCTTGTAGCGGTTACTATTTTTCAACATCTAGCAAAAATTCGATAGAGGAAAAAAAGCTTACGAATAAATATCATTTTTATTCAAATATCGAGATTTTGACAATCGATAAGAGAATGGTTGAATAATCAATTGGAAATTACAACGTTTAATTAAAGTCAAACAATTATTTCATGGCTTTGAGAATCATGATGAGTTTCTTTTATGATGGTTTTTAAATCTCGATATTGCGAATGAAAAAAATTGGATTGAGAAGGATGTCCTCATATTGGACTTTGGCAGTACCCTATCCAGATTAGTCGAAAAATATGTCAGGATAATAAATGCAAATGTAACCTATGAAAATAAGTTACATATTTTTTGCGGATGAGTAGTTTTTAATACCCGATAAGTGAGATTTTAATAGCTCCTAAATGTTAATAAAGTGGGATGGTAAGAAGCTGATTGACTCATGTGTTTGTTGGCATAAATTCTATTATGGGTAACCAACAATGATAAGGTAAGCTCTACGAATGAGTATTAGCAAATATCGTTGGATTAAAAGTTCTCCAATTAAATATCCTTATCAAGGAGTTGATTTCAGTTCCCACGATCTGCGGAAAAAATTCCAAATGGGTTATTGGAAAGTATTGTGATAGTACAAAATGTGCATGTCTAGGATTAGTTATGTGATAGACTTGGTATTTAAGCGTGTCTAGTGCACCACCTTTCTTTCCTAGATACTTATATAGTGCATTATTCATTACTATGCTCACTATTCCAATTTATAAAATACTATGACTAAATGATGTTCTTTAACTTAATGCAGACGTTAAGAGTAATATTTGACAAATCTCATTAAGATAAATTCATTTGATCATAGTAGATGGAAATATTTTGCAGTCTCTTTAAGTCAATTTTTTTACTAAGACACTTTGAAAATGTAAGGTGTCGTAAAATGACGTATCATAAGAATGCATGAATTCATAAAGATGAGTAACTCATTTTGATTTCGAGATGACTTTTGAGACCTAGCTAAACCACTAACGAAGAGGTTAAGTAGGAGATTGGTTCTTGACTCATCGAGAGGATGAATCTCAAGCCCATTGATTGAGGAATTCATGGTGAATGCGCAACTTAGTATTCGAAGTTCAATGTGGCCACAACAAAACCATAGAAATATGGTGGATACCCAACTTAGCATTCTAAGTTCAATGTGGACTAAACCTTGAAGAGACTCATAGTGTACATACTAATCTATCTCTATGGTGAACATTCTACATATAAAGGCTCAACCTTTTGCTCTTAATAAATTCATAGCCCCTTTGGTGGTCTTAGTGAGAAAGAATTGACGAATTTACCAATATGGATGAACATCTACTTTTAATGAGTTCATAACCTAGTTTTTGGGTGGTCCTATTGAGAATGACTATATAAACTCAGCGTTAAAAATGATGAGTTCTATACTCTTAATGAATTCAATCCCAAGAGTTTGGGTGATCCTATTTGAGAAAGACATATTGAATTCACTGATAAAAGAAGTTGAGTTTTTATTCTTAATGAATCTTATCCTAAAGTTTGGGTGGTTCATTTAAAATGAACTTGAAGAATTCACCTATTTTATTGTGAGGTTGAGTTTATAGAAAAAACTCTTAATGATTTTATAGCCATAATTGGGGTGACTTATGTGATGTAGACCTTATGAAATTACCTACGTAAATGAGAAGGATTTGTTACTTTCTATGAAAGACATTGGGTCGTCTTTCTAGTACACTTATTAGAATCCTGAGGTGTGGCTATATATATATATTTGTTGATTTATCGCAGACATGGTGGATGAATGAGGTTAGTCGTGTGTCATGCATGAGTTTACCCCTATCTTTACTAGTTCAAGATTCGTTCACTTGTCAAAGAGAATGATATTTCACCGTCACTACGTATTAGTTCTAGATACGTTCACTAGTACTTAAGCGGCTAATTTCGCTATTACTCTTATCATTGTTTTCTCCTCAAAATTCATTTTATCTGCGCATTTGTGGGGGAATGTTAGAAATGATGGTGGAGAAAATTTGGAAGGTTTTTCACTCATTTACTGCAGATTTAAGATGATAGTTACATGGTTTAAGTCACTCATATGTTGCATATTTAATATGGCAGTTACATGGTTTAATCACACATCTAATTCATTAATATGACAATTACAAACAAATTAATTTGTTTGTCATTATTGTATTGAGTGATTTGTCGATTTTACCCCTAACTTTTAGTTTAAAATAAAATATTTCAGATTCACTTTTAGTGTATCTCAAAAACATTCTCATGTGTTTCATGCAATCGAGAAAAGTTGGGAAATACTACTTTGTCCAACTTCAAAATTCAGGTGTAAGAATTTTGAAGGCGCTATGTTAACCTTGGGGCATCATCTAGTGCATCGATTACACCAATCGGGACAAATTTGCTTCTAAGGCAGTGACCATACCATGACACAACAAATGGTTCAATCTTTTTCAATTTGCTTTATTTCATCCAATTAGTGCTAACAACTTCATTTCACAGTTATATTTCCAATAAAATCATTGACATTTTCAGCCCAGTCTGCATAAGAGAATGCATGCAAGATAGTAGGAGAGTTACGATAAAGCTAGAGGCTATGATTAAGAGTGCCACAGAGATATCGCAACAATCGTTCAATAAGACCTAGTGTTCGATGGTGGGCTTGTGCATGAACTAAGACAATTTGTTCACAGCGAACGCAATGTCAAGACGTGTAAGGAAAAAAATATAGTAAACTGCCTACTATTGCCCGAAATTTAGAATGAGAAGATAGGGTAGTCCCAGAGTGTACTGAAAAAGATGAGCTTGTTAGTAGTGGTGTTTGAACAAGTTTAATATCCAACATATGTGCACGAGCAAGAATATTCCGCAAGTAATGACGCTGAGAAAGCAAAAGGTCATGCTTGTTTGGAAGAACTTCAACGCTAAGAAAATAAGACATCGAACCAGGGTCCTTGAGTGAAAATCGTGTTGCTAATAAATGAACAAACCGATTTACTATTGCATCATTGTCGCCACTGATAATCAAGTCATCAACATAGACAAGTAGATATAATAAATGACCGTCAGATTTGAATATAAATATAGATGTATCAACATGTGAGTTTTTGAAGCGAGAGTGATGTAGAAAAGTACATAGTTCTTGATACCATGCACAAGGTGCTTGTTTTAGGCCATAGATAGCCTTTTGAAATTTACATACATGTGACAAAAAAATCTTGATCAATGAAGCCTAGTAATTGACTCATATACACATTGTCATTGAGATGGCCTTGTAGGAAGGCGTTGTTGACATCTAATTGACGAAGGGACCAACTGCGACTTACTGCAAGACTAAGAACAAGACGAATGGTGGTTGGTTTGATTACCGGACTAAAGGTATCATGATAATCAACTCATGGTCATTGATGGAACCCTTTGCAACCAATCATGTCTTATACCTATCAATAGACCCATCAAAATTGTGTTTAATTCGAAAAATCCACTTACAACCCACTACATTTTGGCTAGGATCACATAGAACAAGCTTCCAAGTTCCATGTCGAACTAGAGTATCATATTCTTTTGACATTGCACAACGCCATTTTGGTTATTTTAAGGCTTGAGTTATTATTGTGGGTTCAAAGTCAGGTAATTTGGATAATTTAAAATACAAAGTGATAGAACTTTAAAATTCAAACTATTATAACAACATCCCAGATTTGATGAAGTCTTATGTTACTCTCCTCCCTTAAAAACCAGCCCACTCCTCTCTTCTTCTCTGTTTCCTCTCACAACGAAGCCTTTCTCACAAGAAGAAAACGTATATAGTATATACAGAATCATGGTGGTCAAAACCGGCTTCTTTTCTCCACGAACCGATGCCTTTCCTACCGGCCTCCATGTTCTCACCATCGATCACGATCCTACCTGGTCCAAGATCCTTGAAAAGATGTTCAAAAAGTGTTTTTTAAGGTCATGAAAGAATTTTAACCTGTTTTAATTGAGAGATTACGGCTATGGATATGCTACAAAATTGTATTATGTTATAGAAATGCTATTTTTGGTTCATTTCTAATATTGGGTCATGAAATTAGAGTGAATAGTTGAAAATCTGCCTTTCATATGTCTCTCTCTGTGTATATATATGTATGTAGTTTTGTTATTGTTGTTTGGTTTTTTAAGATTATTCACCCACCTTGATCTTGTTAGGATTCTCCCTTTTCTTTGGTAACTTTATCAGCTTCATTATCCATTACTTAAACTTCAAATATATTATTGGTAAATAGTTTGTTACTCCTTTATGTATATATAGGTTGGTATTGTTTACCAAGGATGATGTGAATAAAAACCTTTTTCTCTAAAACAGTTTCTATTCCTCTTTTTATATGGTATCAGTTGCCTATCTCATACGAGGTTAGGTTTCGATTCCAATGGCTATTGACAACTCCATTTCCAACCCTCTTGACCCCAACAATCCCCTCACCATAATAACAATACATTATTCTATCAAACTCAACTCCACCAATTATCTTTCCTGGAAAACCCAAATTGAATCCATCATCATAGGCTATGACTTCTTCAAATTCATCGGTGGCACACACCCTTGTTCACCAAAAACTATCACTACCAATAACACAACCTCCACCAATCCGGCTTAACAAACATGGCTACAACAAGACAAACTTTTGTTTGGTGCATTAGTTGGCACCATCTCCCAAAACCTTGTACCTCTAGTCTTACAGTGCACAACCTCAGCTGAAACTTGGAAGGTTCTCGCCAACACTTATGCTCGTCCGTCTCGTGGCATTATCAGACAAATCAAAGATACTCTCAAAAACATTTCCAAAGGCTCCCAAACTATTACCTGTAGCGACCTTTTTTTTTAAAAAAAAAAGACAAATATGTGTATGTACAGTTGTATATAGTGGAAAGGGTATTTTGGAAAATTTGAATTTTGAAATAGGATAAAAAAAATATTTAAGTTAGAAAAAAATGATGGGTTTTGAAAATTGTTTTAAAATAGGGGGTAAAAATGGGAATTTAGAAAAAAATATTTGAAAATAGAGGGATTTGAAAAAGATTTTAAAAAATAGATGGAGTCGCCACCGGCCACTTTAAAATGGTAGACCGGACACCGGAAATAGAAACCAGAGATTCGAAAGGGTTCGGGAGTCAGTTACATGTGAGGAAGGGTTAGCACCCTCGACGTGCCCAAAATTGGTACCAAAACTTTACCGCTTAATTAAAATCAAATTTTGCGAATCGAAGTGACAATTTTAACCGAGACTTGGTTATATACGCGAGTAAATTTCGAAAACCCTATTATTCGAGAGCGAACACCTAAACCACCACCACTACGACTGCTACTGGCCTCGTTCGTTTCCGAATAAAAGGACATCGCACCTTTGAAAATAATTCTAAAAAACGAAATGCATGAATACAAAATTAAATCTAATCTAAAGTCCTACGTCGCCAAAGGAGTCGATATTCGAGTATTCGAAATACCGTTCCCACGCGGACACCGGGACCGTGAGCTAATAACGACTAAATAAGAAAGCAAAAATCCGAAAGAGACGAGATCAAATGAAAATGAGAATTTAAGGAACGAAAATTAAATAAATCATAAACACTTGCATATACATATATAGATATAGTTATATAAAAACCTTATGATATTCATAACTGCATAAGAATATATGATATTCATAACTGCATAAAAAATAATGCTCAATGTAACCACATTCCAAGCATACTGATATCAAGACACAAAAAATAAATTATGAGGACTGAAATTTAAACATGCATTAATTAATAGGCTGATTAAATAGTTAAACCACTAATTAGTGGGTGAAATTGCAAGACTTCATGGGGTTTCGAGGATTGAAATGAGAATTGAACCATTTAAAAACATATAGGGCTCGAGTAGGGGCAAAATTAAAAACAATTTTAAAATAACGGGGACCATGGGTGGAATTTTAAAGGGTGGAAATCCTTTTCTCGCGTAAATAGGGAGGCACGGAGGGACCATATTGGTTGTTAAACAATTTTTAAAACAATAAAGCAATATAAATACCCCCTTATTTGTTCAAAAATCCCTTTTGGCTCATTTTTACCCAGAATCCTTATACCCAGATGCATAAATAGGCAGACACATCAGGGTGACGTACATGCATGAGGAGCTGAGCCGTCCAAGCTGAAAAGCCTGCCTTTAACAAGACCACGCCAGGAGGAGGTGGTGAGGTCCAAAGAACGTCGACTGTAGGTGGCGAGGTTCACCTGCCACTATAGAAATTGGCCTAATTCCCCAATTTTCAGCCAACCCACCCCCATTTCCTAAATAATAAACCAACGATGGCCTATATGCCCAATTTTGCCTATACATATATGTTTCTCTTTTTTCTTTTTCTTTTTTTCTTTTTTTTTCTTTTTCCTTGTTGATTTTTATTTTTTATTTTACTTATTATTATGTTAGCCCAATACAAGCCCAAAACATAAACAAAAACGAGTTTATGTTTCGGGACAAAATTAGTGATTACATAAGCGACTCGAGGAAAAGTTGGAAGCCATGGAGGTGGTCGATGCTTTCACCGGTTTTGACACCGTCGAACTCAGTCTTGTCTCAGATCTAGTGATACCCCTTAAATTCAAGGTCTCGGAGTTTGAGAAGTATGATGGAACAAGTTGCCCCTGTGCTTATCTCACCATGTTTTGCCGAATGATGACCAGATATGGTGGGGATGACAAGCTGTTAGTCCATTGTTTCCAAGGCAGTCTCTCAGGATCCGCCATCCGGTGGTACAATCAGTTAAGCCGTCATCAGATCAAGACGTGAAAGGATTTAGCCAAGGCTTTCCTAGCATAATACCAGCATGTCAGTGACATGGTACCGGACCGTTGGAACCTACAACACATGAAACAGAAATCAAATGAGAGTTTTAGGCAATATGCACAGTGGTGGAGAGATGTGGCAGCTCAGATGCAACCCCCACTCGGTGAGAAAGAAACGGTGGTCATATTTATTTAGACTTTGGAGGGGCCAATATTGGATCGTCTCATAGGAAACGCAACCACCAACTTTGCCGACCTGGTACTGTCCGGTGAGCTTATTGAAATGCCATCAAGAGTAGCAAGATTGAGGTAGGAGGAAGCTCGTCCCACAAGAGGCCACCTCACGGAAGGAAGGAAAACGAAGTGAACGTTTCAGACGTCTACAATGTTAAGCCATTGGCGGTTGTACAACCTAAAGCGGCCTCAAATGCCAAGGGTGCCTCAAGCCAAAGCTTCAATTAGCAGAAAAATAATGAAAGAATTGAGTTCACTCAGTTACCAATCTCGTACGGAGATTTATACAAGCAACTTTCCGATATCCACGTAGTGGCACCTTTCTACCAGCCTCCAGTGCAGCCCCCATTCCCGAAATGGCATGACGCTAACGCAAAATGCGCATACCACGGTGTGCAAGTGGGGAATTCGATCGAGAACTATTTCAGTTTCAAGAAGAGTGTATAGAGGCTCATCTAGCTTGGGGTCATAAGCTTTGAGAAATCAGGTGGACCAGCTACAACCACAAACCCTCTACCGAGTTATGCAAAAGGGGTGAATGCCATTTCCGAGGAGGATAATCGAAAAACCAAGACTAGTATATCTTAAGTCAAGTCACCGTGCACGGCCTGGTGACGGCACGATGGCTTATTGGGGACGAGTAACTGAAACGACGCGCACAGGGGAAAAAACCGAAGGGTAAACTCTCATCTTCGTCTCCTTTTTTACTTATTTTTTTCGGTTGATCTTGCATGCAATGGGAGTTTCGAAAGGGAAAATACCTCGGAAAATTTTCTTGCTTTTTTATTGATTTTTTTTGTGATTTTCCCAAATCGGGCCTACAAGTTTTTTTGGGTTTCGGTTTTTATAACCGAAATTACAAAGAGTTGATAAAAAACAAATGTGGTTGAATTGTTCTCTGTTTTTTGTCTCCATTAGCCTCTGTTGCACTGTTCCATTTGCATGTGACTTCTGATTTTTTTTTCCATTTTTAGTTGTCTAACATTTTGCCCTCTTCTGTTGCATATCGGGTTTGCCCGAGACGGGGAATGAGACGACGTGCTGGTGGCAGAGCGGGAGGTCAAAGGTTGGAGCGTGCCGGTGACGCACGCATGGGAAGCTGGAGCGTTGCGTGTTGGGCTCTAGGCGGTCGCGCGTGTGCGCTTGCTGATTCTGGAACCCTCTTCACGTCAATCAGGGACCGTTAGATCGACTTGATCTAACGGCTGAGGTGGTGCAGCGCTTCGGTTTGGTGATAACCCTTGTTAGGGTTTTCGTTTCAGGCTTGATCTGGGCCATTGGATGCGGCTTGAATCCGACGGTCGCGATAGCTTCGAAGAGGGCGGCTAGGGTTTCCACAGGTCTTGGGTGATCTGAGCCGTTAGATCGCGAGCCAGATCTAACGGTTCCCAATCGTGGCGGCTGCGCATAAAAAAGCTGTGTTAGGGTTTTGTTTGGTTAATGGTTTAAGCTGTCTGGGCCTATCGGGCCACATGTAATGTTGTTATTATTTTTTTGATCTTATGCATACGTGGGCGTTAAGATATATGTATGGATCAGTTTATTGGATGTTGGGTTTTATTTATCTAATATTTTTTTTCCTTTTTGTTATAAACTTGGTTAATCCAACAACAACAACAACAACAACAACAACAACAATAACAACAATAATAGTAATAATAATAATAATAATAATAATAAATAACTAAATAAATAATAGTAGTAATAATAATGATTAAACATCAGGTAATGATAAAAACAAACCAAAATAATAATGATAATAATTCTAATAATAATAATAATAATAATAATAATAATAATAATAATAATAATAATAATAATAACAATATAAATAATAACAAAGATATTATAATAATAATGATAGTAGTAATAGTAACAAATAATAATACTAATAATAATATGATATAATAAAATGTGATAAATATATATACATGCATATTTTTCTTAGACCTTAAAAATTTCCTTTTCTTTCCTTTTTTGAGATTTTTCTTTTTCCTTTTCTTTTTTTAGCCCAAACTTAAACCCGATAACACAAATTAAGGTAGGTTTTAAATCTGGATAAAATTAGTGATTACATTACCGTCTATATGCAAGCTATTAAAATCAAAGCCGATGAGCTTGCTACTCTTGGTAATCCGTTAGATGCAAAAAATCTCAATGAAAAAATCCTATAAAGGCTTGATGACACCTTCCAACCAGTTATCGATGTTGTCAATAGTCGAGATACTACCATCATCTTTGATGAGTTGCATGAGAAACTGATCAACATAGAGCTCACTCTATACAACTCCTCCTTAAACGTACCAGTCACTGCTTACTCAACTCACACTCACCGCTCCAACCAACGGTTTCACCTATCTCCTATGCCATCTGCATCTCAACAGTACAATCAAACTATGCGCCCTTTCTTGGGCAAATGTTAGTGGTGCCGAACTTAGGGGTATGTTGTCACTCAATGCTCCTTCTTTCACCAGCAATTCTCGAATGCATCTACACCTTCAAGCCATATCAATTCATCGACATCTCGTACGCCTTCACCATGGCAACCTCAAGATCATGTAGCCACCTCCAATTCCTCATCCTCTGATCCCTAGCTATTAGACAGTGGTGCAACACACCACATCACAATCAATCTCCAAAACCTCTCTGTTCACAATCCCTACACTGGCTCAGATGGAATAATAATTGGTGATGGCTCTGGTGTTCCAATTGCTCACTCTAGTTCTACCACTCTTCCCACTCCCTCTCACTCATTTACTTTATCTAATGTCCTTTGTGCTCCTAATACGAAACATAATTTAATTTATGTGTCTCAATTTTGTAAATTGAACAATGCTTCTATTGAATTCTTACCTTCTTTTTTTTTTCTTGGCAAAGATCTACAGACTGGGACAATTCTTTTCCAATGTCAACCTAAATATGGTGTCTATGAGTGGCCCTTAAACTCTACATTGTTACTTGTTTTCTCTACAATAAAGACAAAACCTCATGTCTGGCATCACCGCCTTAGTCACCTATCTCTCCCGACACTCAAGTACACGATTTCCTCTTTTCATTTAGATGTTAACAAATCTTCTCTATCAGATACATATTGTAATGCCTGTCACTCTAATAAAAGTCACAAACTTCATTTCTCTGCCTCCACCTCATCATCTTCATCCCCTCTTGAAATAATTTTTACCGATGTATGGACCTCTTCAATACACTCTATCAACAACTTTAAATATTATATAATTTTTGTCGATCACTTCACCAAATACATATGGTTGTATCCTTTAAAGCGTAAGTCTGATGCTTGTGATACTTTCTTTCATTTCAAAGCCGTTTTCGAAAAGTTCTTCACCATTGACATTAAAACAATTTATTCAGATAATGACGGTGAATACCAAGCCTTATTGCCATTTTTCACCATCAATGGCATTTCCCATCTTACACCCCCTCACACCCCTGAGCACAATGGCTTTGCTGAACGTCGACACTGACATATAGTAGAAAATGGTCTCTCCCTTATTTCCCATGCCTCTATGCCTCTATCTTATTGGTCATATGTCGTTTCTACAGCCGTTTATCTTATAAACCGTATGCCTATGCCTACCCTTCACAATGACTCTCCATACTTCAATCTTTTTTGCACTATTCCTAACTATAACTAACTTCGAAGCTTTGGTTGCCTTTATTATCCCTGGCTACGTCCCTATGCCTCTCACAAACTTGAACCCATATCGACCCCTTGTCTTTTTGTTGGTTACTCATCTACTCAGAGTGCCTATCTCTGCCTTGATATGTCTTCTCGTCGCCTATATACTTCTCATCATGTTCGTTTTATTGAAATTGTATTTCCTTTTACACAAACTGCTCCCACTCTCCTGAGAGCTACTCTCGTTATTATTTTTGAATAGTGCTCCTTGTTTATACCAATCATTACTTCATCTGCCTCAACGCTTACCACTACACCCGCCTCCAATGCTCCATCTCCTTCCACCACTTCATCTGATCCAAACCTTCAATCGTCTTCCCCAACTACATTTGACCAAACCGTCTCACCAAACACTACACCTAATCAACCTGAATTACCAACCCTCCCCACCTCCCCACACCTTGAATTACCAACCAACACCACTATACAACCACCCTTACCCACACCCGACATTCTTACTCGTTCCAAACACAATATACGCAAACCCATTCAAAAACATAACCTTCATGCAAAACTCTACCCTACCCATGAACCAACCATAATTACTCAATCCTTGAAATACCCTCAGTGGAGGCATGCCATGTCTGATGAATTTGATGCTCTTCTTCACAACAGAACATGGGAGCTTGTTCTGCCATGCCCCACTCAGAATTTGGTAGGCTGTAAATGGATATTTCGCACTAAATATCATCTTGGCGGCTCTCTTGACAAGTACAAAGCTCATCTAGTCGCAAAAGGCTTCCATCAACGCCCGAGCATTGATTTCACTGAAACTTTTAGTCCGATTGTTAAACCAACCATGGTGCGCCTGGTACTTAGCCTTGCTGTCAGTCATGGTTGGGCACTTCATCAGCTTGATGTCAATAATGCCTTCCTTAAATGCAACCTTTGCAAGGATGTGTTTATGCCTTAGCCTCTGGGTTTCATCGACCGCGATAATCATAATCAAGTGTGTAACACCCCCTTCTTGGCCTGGTCGAGAACCAGGTCGGAGCGTATTACCGGTGAACGATGCGGTGATCGGTGCGATAAAATTTCAACTTATTAATAACATTTAATAAATATTACACAAAAAAACATTACCAATATACATATTAATCCATTTCATTCATAAAAGGACCACATTTAACCATTTAGGACTATTTTATAACTTTTACAAGTTTTAGGGACTAATCTATAAATCTTACAAACTGGAGGTCTTTCGATGCATTAAACAATTCCACAATAAAATTCAGTACAACATTGATTAGCCTGCAAGATTTCATGCATAATGGTGATCATTTACCCATTCAATTTACTCATGCAAAACTCAGTGACCAAAATGTAAATAGTGTAGATTTTCAGATTATGCTTTAACCACTTTAACTAACCCTGTATCGAAATGTTTAGAGCCATTTCGATACAGGTGGATGATGGTCAACCTTGTTAACTTTTCCCTTTTGATCGTATTGATACAAGCAAGCCCTGTATCGGTACATGTTGACTTCCTTTGACTTCGACTTTAACCCGTTTCGATACGCTATGAACCCGTATCGAAACGAAGGTTTCTAGAGACAAAATGTTTCGGAACAAACCTAAACTATTTCGATACGCCCTAACCCCTGGGCTCAATTATGCTTACCCGTATCGAAACGCCATCACCCATTTTGATACAGCCTGATCTGTAATGACAGATTCTTGTTGATTTTTATTCATTTTACCTTATCGAACACTGTCCAAATGCAATGAAACTTTATACACATTATCACAATGATATAAACTACTGTCATGCCAATTTTCATCATCATTCGAATACGTTTACCATATTTTCACCTTTTTAGGCCAAGCATGCATTTAAAGCCATTTCCAAGCAAACATATCAAGTCATTTAGAGCACTTTAGCCACACAAAACATATAGCCTTTATACATATAAACAAAACACCATCATCGACTACTTTAACTACTTTGCCACCATTCTAGGAGTTCAAAGGGACAAAAGTACTTTACATTAATCCCGGGGTGACTTGCTAAACTTCCAACTAATCCCGATCTAGATCCGATGCTTCTTTATCCTAAAATGTATGGACAATGAATGCACTAGTGATAAGTATTTATTTCGGTTATGTTTTTAGTCCTTATTTTGATTAAATATAAGTTTGAAGGACTTAAATGAGTTGTTTTTATGTTGTTTTCATGCAGGTTACGTGATGCTGGAAATAAGCTAGAATGCTGCAGAAAATACTAGAGTCGTAGGCAGATTCATGGGCATGAACCAGGGCATGAATGCTAACTGGGCGCCACGACATCACCTTCTAGAAGCTGACGTCAGCAACACAGATAGCTTATCAAGCCACTTATCAGATAGCTTATCATCCGGATTTTAATTTTAAAATTCAAACTTGGGATAATTATCTTATGTAATTTAATTTAAATTTGGGATTTATCATTTTAGTTTTTTAGGGTTTTCAGCTACTATAAATATCCCACTTTGGGGGTGAATTAGATCATCAGTTGTTCATTGTTCTCTTCTTCCTTGAGTTTAATAAAAGCTCTCTATTTTCTCCATTTCCATTTTCTCTATTTCTTTCTTTTTTTATTAAGTATGGTTTCTTCACCAACCATGCTTAACTAAATCCCTTTTAGCCAAAAGCAACGCCTAACCCGACTAAACTCGTGAGATTAGAAAAGTACTTCAATCCTTCAACAACTATTTTTTAGATTCTCTGTAAAGTTGATTAGGCAATCGGCCTAATCTTTAGGCATCTCAATTGTTTCATTCCGAGAGCGTGCATCGGGTTGAAGTGGTTTAGATCCATCGTTGGGGACGAGGAAAAGCTTGTAGCCAATTCAACTCCCTAAGAACAAACTTAGTGGCGGTCCACTAAGGGGAATCAAAATCGGAAACAATTCTTATCGAGACGATTATCCGAGCACGGGCTTCTCCAGCACTAACTCAGATTTGAGTTAGCATCGATTGCCGTAGCTAACTCACTAAAGCTTGACTTCAAGGATTGCCCTGGGAGTCGAATTTACCCAAGAGAAGTAAGTTGCAAGGGTTGGGCCTTATAGACTGTAACCGGCAAGAAAGTTGAAGAAAAATCAATTTCAGTGATCGAAGATGTCGTGGCAAAGCGTGGCTTGAGGTTAATTCAATCCATAATCCATTTTCAATATTTATTTTCCGCTCTTATTATTTTTCTTTATCACTCAAATCACTTCTCTAAAATCCCCTTTTTATTTTTACAGGTTTCTTGGTCTAAGTCAGAACGAAAGGTGTTAGAATTCCTATTCCCTGCGGATCGACCCTTACTCTCGCTATACTATTTTAATTCTTATTTATTTGAGTTTAAGGATTTATTTTTGACATTATACGACGCGTGTCAAAATTGGCGTCGTTGCCGGGGAATACGACAAAGTACTAATATTGTTTCATTTGATTTATGACCAAGAGCAATCCGGGAGAACAATTTGAACTCATCCCGGAAATCGAAACACTAGCCCGAAAGTTGAACGCACAAACACTTCGGGAAAAGAAAAACAAAAGACGCCAACAAAGATTCGAACGCAATCTAGAAATCACATCCGAAGCAGAGTCGAACTACGAACCAAATCCAATGAGAGACGAAAATCAAATCATTCGCCAACTAAATGCGGCGCCCGATGGCCAACAACCAATGTGTATAACCTTCCCAAATGGCGAAACACCGTTTGTGCTAAAAACGGGTTTGATCCACCTTCTACCTACTTTTCACGGCTTGCCAACAAAAAATCCTCACAAACATTTGAAGGAATTTTACATGGTTTGTCTAAGCACAAAGCCACAGGGAGTATCCGATGACCAAATCAAACTTAGAGCTTTTCCATTTTCTTTAGCAGATATAGCAAAAGATTGGTTATTTGATTTACCCCCTAATTCTGTTACAACATGGACTGACATGGCTAAACTTTTTCTTGACAGGTTTTTCCCTGCAGCGAAAGCAAGCGAAATTAGGCGCAGCATCCTGAGCATTCAACAAAAAGAAGCTGAATCTTTATATGAATAATGGGAGAGGTTTAAAAAGTTGTGTGCAAATTGTCCACAACATGGATTGTCGGAACAAACCCTCCTCCATTATTTTTATGAAGGATTGACGCCTATGGATATGAAAGTAATAGATGCAGCAAGCGGCGGAGCTCTAGTCAATATGACCCCAACAGCGGCTAAAACACTGATATCAACCATGGCCGCCAACTCTCAAAGATTCAACCAATCTAGCGAACCATCTCGAAGGGTTCGCGAGGTAAGTACAGTTTCTTTGGAAAATAAGATTGATAAATTAGCTGAAATAGTGCAAACTCTTGTTGCAGATAAAAGGAAAACGGCTAGACTTTGTGGAATCTGTACTAGTCGAGAACATCCGACAGACTATTGTCCGATGATTCAGGAAGATGATATCGCTCAAGCCAATACCATAGGAAATGCATATAATCAGGGATGGAGAAACCAGTCAAACTTCGGTTACGCGCAAAACCAGAGGCCAAATCAAGCTTATCAATCAATTGCACCACAACAATATCAACCGCAGAAGCCATCGTTGGAGTCAATTGTTGAAAAGTTAGCGCTAGCCCAAGAAAAATTTCAACTAAGAACCGAAGCTCACTTTGAAGCAATTGACAAACATATAAGTCAATTGACCTTAGCGGTAAGTCGCTTAGAATCCAAGGGAAAATTACCTTCTCAAACGGAGCCCAATCCAAGAGAGAATGTGAATGCCATCACTCTACGAAGCGGTACCATCATCGAACCAAAAGCCACGGAGGAAGGCGTTCAAAAGAAAGGTAAAGAAAAGACACCATCTCCCGTTGAAAAAAATACACCGAACCTAACCCCTAAACCGCCCCCTATGACGTGCCACCTCCCTTCCCATCGAGATTAGTAAAGAAAGATAAACAAGCCGGAGAAAAGGAGATCCTAGATATGTTTCAAAAAGTGGAAATCAATATCCCACTCCTTGACATAATCCGAAAAATCCCAAGGTATGCTAAATTTTTGAAAGATTTATGTACTAACAAACGTCGTCTTATAGGAGTTGGAAAAGTTAATCTAGGAGAACACGTATCGGCAGTTTTTCAGCGAAGGTTACCGCCGAAATTGAAGGACCAAGGTATGTTCGCCATTCCCTACAAAATCGGTAAAGTGGGTATTAAACGAGCAATGTGTGACTTAGGGGCCTCTATTAATGTTATGTCACTTTCATTTTATAACTCACTTTCTGTTGAGCCTTTGAAGGATACGAAAATAACCATACAGCTGGCGGACAGATCCATAATTTACCCGGAAGGATTGCTAGAGAATGTTATGGTAAAGGTAAAAGATTAAATCTTTCCGGCAGATTTCTATGTCACAGACATGGAAAACGATCGGACTAATAATTCTTCCGAAATCCTCTTTGGTCATCCATTTTAAGTACTGCAAATACGAAAATCGATGTGAGAAGCGGGATCCTTACAATGGAGTTCGAAGGCGAGGTGGTAAAATTTGATGTTTACAAAGCGATGCGACATCCTGATAATGTTGCTAGTATAAATTTTATAGATGTTATTGAGCCCGCCGTTGAAGAATTTATAGAATCTAAATCTGTTAATGATTCGTGCAGGGACTTGAATGATCACGGCAAAGGAATTAAGGAGTTGAAAAATGTTTCTTCTGTTCATTCTGATTTACGCCCAACTCCATTGAAATCTAAAATGTTTTCTTTCATTTTGCAGGGATTGAATTTGGAATTAAAATTACCTCCAGATAAATTGAAGAGTGAAAGAAAATTTTTTCCAGTAAAAAAAACCCCATAATCACAAAATTTCTCGTAGGGAAATACTCAGTTGGATAAAGCGCAAGATCTGGAATAAGTATTTGTCGCAATGCTTGTAGTCTGAACCAGGTCGTCGAGC
Organism: Hibiscus tridactylites; assembly: GCA_958450335.1. Taxonomy (NCBI): domain Eukaryota; kingdom Viridiplantae; phylum Streptophyta; class Magnoliopsida; order Malvales; family Malvaceae; genus Hibiscus; species Hibiscus tridactylites. Next base: position 71,497,772 of record OY288281.1, read on the forward strand.
TAATGATGATAAACAAGCGCTGAATGGGAGGCAACCCATTTCATTTATTTCTTGATTTTGATTTTCTTTATTATTTTTAAAACCCACGTCTACTTTTCCTTTATCTTTTCTTTTTAGCATTTTTTTATTTACTTCATCCTAATAATATAGTTATTATTGCTAATTTAAATTTATTATACATTATTTATAATATATTATTTATAATATATTATTTATTATATATTATCTTTTTTATATTTACGTAAGTTAAATATATATATATATATCTCTCTTTATCTATCTATCTATTATCTTATTTATTTTTAAATTTAACCCTTATCTTTATTATCCTAAATTATTATTGATTTTAAATCATAATATATATATCTTTTGAATTATTAATCTATATTTATATATCTTTTTAATCTATATATATATATCTTTATCAACTATATCTAAAATTTAAAATAAAATTATCCTTTTACAATTTTTTTACCCTTTTATTTCAAAAAAAAAACTAACATAATTTTTCTCTTACTTTTTCTTTATTCTGCAGCCGTCATTATCACTTCATCTTCAACCTTCATCACCCGATCGTCCACCATTACCACCACCATGATCCGAACTCGAGAGCAACCTCGCCTCCGCCCCTACACCAAACTCGGAGCCCACTACCGAAACATGCTCTTCTGCAATCGGGGAGTATTTTCACCCTCTCTCTTTTGTATTTTATTTTATGTTCATTTTGAGGCAAAATGATTTAAGTGAGGGGGAGGGAGATATGCTAATCAAATTTTTATTTTGCTTATCCGTTTTGGTTGTTCTCTTGATTTCTTGATTTTATTAATTTAAGATTCTTCGTTTAATCCTTAGTTTTACCTTGTCTCACTGTTTTCATATGGTTTCGTATCTATCTTGTTAGAAAATTCTAGGTTGCATGGTAGATTTGGCATGATTAATTTTTTTTGATTAAAATCTTTTATATGACATTTCTTTCTCTACTTCACATGATGCTTACCTAAGTACACAAAACAAATTTGTGAGTTTTTTAGCCTAATGAGCATGCATTATATTTGCTCTTTGTTTCTTTGAGTGTGCCTAGCTAAATTAGTTGCATTCTAGAACTTGTGTTTAAATTCTTTTTGAGATTACATTGATTGAATATGATGCTTATATATGATAGAGGCACTAGGTTTTAACCATTTCTCTTCCCAAACAAATTGCCTACACTTTAATTAATTTCCCCTAGTGAAACAATTTTTGAGCCTTGGCCTTTTTCTTGAAAATCACCACATTTTAGCCTAATCCACTTTTTCTTAATTCCATTATTTTTTGTCCCCTTTTCAAGAAAAAATCGTCTTCAAAAATATATATATAAAAAAACAGATTCGAATAAATACAGTCCAGCAGCAGAAAAAAAAATATTGTGCAGAACTGTTCGAATATGCAGTGCAGAGAAAAAAAGAAAAAAAGTGCAGGAAATTGTTCGAGTCTGCAGAAAAAAAACAGAAAAAAACAGTGCAGTTCAAAAAAAAATATACACTGCAAAACAATTTTAGTTCGAATGAAAAAAAAGTTTTGAATATATTTTTGGGATGATTTTTTGTCTTGAATTTTAACCCTTATTTTTCAGCCTTTATCCTACCCTTACCTTAGCCCCATTACAACCCTTCTTTAAGACCTCTTGATTTTTGCATCACATTCATGTTAGTAGTGGAGATTAGATTTAACCACAAGCCTATGGTAATGGTCTAATTAGTTTTGGCTCGAGTGATTTTTCTCTACCCTTAAACACTTTGAGTGACATGAGCGATTCCTTGTGAGGGTACTTGGTTTGCATCATTGATGTTAGTAGGGTATTAGAATGTCGTTTTTGCTTTAATTTTTTAATCTTGCCATTTATCTATTTTGCTCCTTATTTTTCTTTCATGTTTAGATGCTTAATCATATCGAAACCTTTGAGACTTCGTGAAATTAAGGATGAAAACTTGAACTTAGGTTTGTTTAATTTTGAGATACTTGAGGACAAGCATCAGATAAGTGAGGGGGAATTTGATAAGTATTTATTTCGATTATGTTTTTAGTCCTTATTTTGATTGAATATAAGTTTGAAGGACTTAAATGAGTTGTTTTTATGTTGTTTTCATGCAGGTTACATGATGCTGGAAATAAGCTGGAATGCTGCAGAAAATACTGGAGTCGTGGGCAGATTCATGGGCGTGAACCAGGGCATGAATGCTGACTGGGCGCCACGTCATCACCTTCTAGAAGTTGACGTCAGCAACACATATAGCTTATCAAGCCACTTATTAGATAGCTTATCATCCAGATTTTAATTTTAAAATTCAAACTTGGGATAATTATCTTATGTAATTTAATTTAAATTTGGGGTTTATCATTTTAGTTTTTTAGGGTTTTCAGCTACTATAAATACCCCACTTTGGGGGTGAATTAGATCATCAGTTATTCATTGTTCTCTTCTTCCTTAGTTTAATAAAAGCTCTCTATTTTCTCCATTTCCATTTTCTCCATTTCTTTCTTTATTTTATTAAGTATGGTTTCTTCACCAACCATGCTTAACTAAATCCCCTTTAGCCAAAACCAACGCCAAACCCGACTAAACTCGTGAGATTAGAAAAGTACTTCAATCCTTCAACAACTCTTTTTTGATTCTCTGTAAAGTTGATTAGGCAATCAACCTAATATTTAGGCATCTCAATTGTTTCATTCCGAGAGCGTGCATCGGGTTGAAGTGGTATAGATCCATCGTTGGGGACGAAGAAAAGCTTGTAGCCAATTCAACTCCCTAAGAACAAACTTAGTGGCGGTCCACTAAGGGGAATCAAAATCGGAAACAATTCTCATCGAGACGATTATCCGAGCACGGGCTTCTCCAGCACTAACTCAGATTTGAGTTAGCATCGATTGCCGTAGCTAACTCACTAAAGCTTGACTTCAAGGATTGCCCTGGGAGTCGAATTTACACAAGAGAAGTAAGTTGCAAGGGTTGGGCCTTATAGACTGTAACCGACAAGAAAGTTGAATAAAAATCAATTTCGGTGATCGAAGATGTCGTGGCAAAGCGTGGCTTGAGGCTAATTCAATCCATAATCCATTTTCAATATTTATTTTTTGTTCTTATTATTTTTCTTTATCACTCAAATCACTTCTCTAAAATCCCCCTTTTATTTTTACAGGTTTCTTGGTCTAAGTCAGAACGAAAGGTGTTAGAATTCATATTCCCTGCGGATCGACCCTTACTCTCGCTATACTATTTTAATTCTTATTTATTTAAGTTTAAGGATTTATTTTTGACACTATACGACGCGTGTTAATTAGACTTACATAGTCTAAGTGAGGTAGTCAATAACAATAAATGCACTTAGTATATTTCCATACTTTAATGATATTCATGACATTAACTAAACAATGATCATGACAACAATTATCAATTCATTAATATTAACAACTCAATATCATGACAATGCAATATCAATAATTATTTCATCCATGGCAACATCAATAATCAATATTCTCCTTTGGATCGATTTCAACCCTATTTGGATACACAAATTCCACCACTACACCAACCATGAACAATATGGTCCAATATCCTCAACTACACCGATTTTGACCAACACAAATCACATCCCTCCACTACACTATATAATCTCCGTTCCACTGAGCTCATGAATTCTATGGCATGCCAATTGTATCTAATACTTCGATCCCAAGGTCCGATTACAATAGCTCAATATCAATGATTAAATGACAATGCTTCAATATCAATGATTCAATGACAATAGTTCGATATCAATATCATTGACAATAATTTGATGGCAATAGCATCATGTCAATAATCACAATTTCCATGGTAATTATCAATAACTTGTGTCAATGATTCTACATGTCAATGCTTCAATAGTTTCTATGACAACAATAACAATGCTATGAACAATGAATTAATGCAATACTTACCAAACTTACCAATATAGTTTTTAATGATGCTTTATACAAAGCCCCGTTAATTCAATAGCTAGCAAATCATATAAAATCAATAACGATAAATTCGGAAAGGCTCATTGCCTAATTCCGAGACTCCGACTACACTCACCTCGATAATCCAAAACTCCTAAGGCTCTCGGATGGTGATTCCCTTATTTTTAGCTTTCGAATGAGACGATGAATTAGTATTTTCGCCTTCTTAAACTAGGAAGAACGGTAAAGGATTTATTAGAATCAATATAACAATATCAATACTTAAATAGCCATTAACCATTAGGCAAAGCTTAACTTAAAGCTTGAAATTGGGCATTCAATAGTCGAGAGAATCAATGATTAACTTAGGGCTTTCACTTACCCGATCGATGGCTATGAATCGATGTTCTTAGATCAAGGAAAACCTAAGCTTATGACTCACAATAGAGAGGTGTATGCATGAGCTTGGTGGAGAAGACAACAATAGAGATGTGTGCTTGTTCTTTCAAAGGTAAGAGATAAGGATGAGTTTCGGTGATGCAAAACAAATAGGAGAGCTTTCTCTTTATTCATTCTAAGGAAATTACAACATCAATCATTACCCACCTTACCAAGTATAATATTTCTATCCTTTCTTTATCTTATCAATATTAGGCTTATAGATGACTATTTGTCATCTCTTTTTAATGATATTCACGTGAGGAGGGCAGCAATAAACATGTGAATCATCACCTTATCATTTCCTCTCAATTTTTCCTTTAACTATATTCAAAACAGGGGACCCGTTTCAAAACGAGTGAAACCGTATCGAAACGGTCAAGTAAAAGTCCAAAAATTAGTTAAAACCATTGGAACCATATCAGAACACCTACAATTTTTTCGAAACGCCTTACCTAGACCGTTTCGGTACAAGTCTGACTGTATCAAAACGCCTAGTTCAAAAACATGATTTTAAGCACTTTCAATGAGGTTCCTAACTACAAATGAGTTCACTTCAGATCTCTAACAATATAATCTATAGCAAGGATTCAATATTTCAATCAATACTCTAGTCATTAGAATCAAATTCCGACTAGACCGATTTTCGGAGTGTTACAGTGTGTGTCGACTTCGGAAAGCTATCTATGGGCTTAAACAGGCTCCGCGTGCTTGGTATTATGAATTGCAATCATTCTTGTTGTCTTTTGGATTTATCAACTTTATTGTCGTCGCCTCATTGTTTGTCTTTCGTGGCCAAGGTACTGTAATTTATCTACTTGTCTATGTTGATGATCTCATCGGTATCGGAAATACCTCTTCAGCTATATTTAGTTTCTTCAGCACCTATCCGCTCGGTTCTCATTGAAGGATCTTGGTCACTTGCATTATTTTCTTGGTGTCGAGGTCATTCCCCGTGCTGATGGTTTATTTCTTAGTTAGCGCAAATACATTGCTGACCTTCTTCACAGAGCTCAGATGACTGAAGCTAAACCGGTTTCAACACTTATGTCATCATCGGTGTCTCTTACATTACATTATGGTTCTCCATTAGCAGATGCAACTGCCTATCGTACCATTGTCAGCAGTCTTCAGTATCTCTCGTTAACATGGCCCGATATCTCATATATTGTTAACAAGTTGTCGCAGTTCATGCATCAACCCACGACCGAACATTAGACTGTCGTTAAATGACTATTGTGTTATCTTTGTGGTACCTTGGATCATGGCCTTTCCATCCATCGCCATTCGCCTCTTGCCCTACATGCTTTCTCTGATGTTGATTGGGCTGGTGACAAATATGACTTAATCTCTACAAGTGCTTGTATTATCTATCTTGGTTGCAATCCCGTGTCTTGGAGCTCAAAGAAATAGAAAACGGTTGCTCAGTCTTCTACCGAAGTTGAGTATCGCTCTGTGGCTGATACAGATTCTAAGTTATGCTGGTTGTGCTCCCTTCTGTCTGAACTCGGTGTCACCATACCACAACAACCGGTGATATATTGCGACAATGTTGGAGCCACACATCTTTGTGCTAATCCAGTATTTCATTCGCGTATGAAGCATGTTGCGCTCGACTACAACTTCATTCTTGAACAAGTACAAAGTGGTTGTCTTCGTGTATCTCATATTTCCACTACCGACCAGCTTGCTGATGCTCTCACAAAACCGTTACCTCGCCAACAGTTTGTTAACGTCGTCAACAAAATTGGCCTCACTTCAACGTCGTCCATCTTGCGGGAAAATGATAAGATTATTCACCCACCTTGATCTTATTGTTGGGATTCTCCCTTTTCTTTATTAACTTTATCAGCTTCATTATCCATTACTTAAACTTCAAATATATTATTGGTAAATAGTTTGTTACTCCTCTATGTATATATAGGTTGGCATTGTTTACCAAGGATGATATGAATAAAAACCTTCTTCTCTAAAACACTTTATGTTCCTCTTTCTATAGGTTTCGTATCTTGCTAACATGGAGGATATTGATGGGATTCTATGTAGTTAACTAATCTTAGTTAAACTTGGAACATACGTCAATGGCCGAGATTATGATTCGATTGATTGACCGGGAAGTTTGAGCAACTCATTTCACCCCTTGCTCTGAATTTTCAACTTAAATGAATTTTAGTGAGAGTTGGGACTTGGGAATGCCTTTGATTATCAGCTTTACTGGTGTTGGTATTTGAACAAGATTAGGTGGATGTATTAAATTATTAATGAGCTTGACTTTAGCCAGATGTGCTTAAATGTACTTTAACCATATTAATGAGCTTGACTTTAGCCAAATCTACTGAAATCTGCTTTAAACTTGAAGGGGAAAACGGATTTACCTGTCATTAGTCAGTTGACTCAGTTTTATATCGTAAATGTTGTTTGCTCCGTTTTTGCCTTCGAATTCAATAGAAACATCTACTCGCAGTGATGTCTGTCGATGGGGAAACAAGAAGAGTGATGAAAGGTGTGCAGCACAGCGCTTGCTTGCGATTACCTTCTATTCAAAACAACATGAAAAACAAAAACTCAATTCAGAATCTATTACATTCAGCTATTTTTGATCCAGAATGAACGAGAATTATGTTTTCTTACTTGGTCTAACTTGAACATAGCCCCATTCTTCTTCTGATCCACCTTGGGATTTACATTTAATAGCTCTGGATAATCCTTCATGGAACAAAGAGAAACTGAAGAAAACCAAGAGAAGAATAAGAACATGGAATTTTCCTAGAATCTGCAGGTCACGGATTTATTATTGCAGAAGTGCCGCGGAATCTGCGAGAGACCAAGCAACGGAAAATGCAAATATTCATATTAGCTTCTATGTGTGTTTTGCATTATTCCGGATCCATTCAAGAATCATGCACACTGCTACCTGTGTAATAATCAATATGAATATTTGATTTAATATATTAGCTTCTATGTACCACTCAATAAAATTGAATAGCATCCCTTTGTTTCATATATTTTCATTTGCTGCTGTTAGATTTTAGCACCATTTCAACGAATCTACCTGAAAAGATCAGCCTACCCTTTGGCAATACACATGGTGAGCTAAGTTTCCTAACATGAAACTTGTGCTTGCAGGCCTTCTTCTTTGGAACCAAACAAGGCAACAATGGCTTGGAAATAAGGAGCCTGAGAAACGGGTGCAACCTCGAGAACCTACGATAAAGTTAGTAATCTCCTACAATGTCCCCAACTGACTAAATTTTCTTACATGATCTTGGCCTTACCTTTCACCCCATATATACCTTTTGAACATAAGAGTTAGTCCAACAGGGAAGAGGGAACTTAAAGTTTGGGCCATGTTCATTGTTCATTCTTTGTTTTCTTGAGGATATATATATATATATAATCTGCTGGTTTGTTATTTGTTATTTCTTATACATTGCAGGTTTGTTTTTGTTTTGATTTTGAAAGAAGCAAGACATACATTCTAAATGCATTCCCTTGTTATCTGCATTTCCCTGACTATATTATCGAGCTGTGAACTTATATTCCGTTCGGGATTGAAAGTTTCGGATTCAGGGGTCATGTGGTTCATTCTTACACTAAAGAAGAAGATGTACAAGTATCAACTTGGGCAGTTTGCATGTACACACATGATTCTCATTGTTGTCTACACTTGGTTTGCATTTACCGTGGCCAACATTTTTGAAGGCAACTTCTGGTAACTTGCAAACCAATTTAGGTTTTTTAGTAGCTTCGCTAATTTTATTTGCTCTGCCATAAATAATGTGTCATATTCGATTCTCTTCCGCTCCAAATATTAAGTAGCCTTACTTTGTTCTGGTTCATATTCTCAACGGAATGCATATTCTATTCTACATTTGCATTTTCCGTTGCTTGGTCTCTCGTAGATTCCGCGACACTTCTACAATAACAAATCCGTGACCTGCAGATTCTAGGAAAATTCCATGTTCTTATTCTTCTTGTTTTCTTCAGTTTCTCTTTGTTCCATGGAGGATTATCCAGAGCTATTAAATGTAAATCCCAAGGTGGATCAGAAGAAGAATGGGTTATGTTCAAGTTAGACCAAGTAAGAAAACATAATTCACGTTCATTCTGGATCAAAAATAGCTGAATGTAATAGATTCTGAATTGGGTTTTTGTTTTTTTATGTTGTTTTGAATAGAAGCACACATGTTTTTGCTACATATATGATAATTGGTATTCCATATACAAGAAACATGCTTAGCCCAGTGGCAAAGGCATTGTTTTCTTTCCCTGATGACCTAGGTTCGAATCCCCTTGGGGTCACCTTTTATTTTATTAGATTAAAATTAAGACTAAATTGAATGATTGTATAAATAAAGGGGACTAAATGTGTAATTATACCAATTATTTTAACAGTCTCGTTAACTTTTTCGTTTTTTTTAACGGCAGGTGGCTACATTGGAACCAATTAAATAGTTATGTGGCATATTTAACACAATTGAAAATATAGTGGTCAAATCGACACCAACCCTATAATTCGGTGGTCATTAGTATAGTTTACCCTAAAAATAACACAGCTAGCATGATTAACAGACAAGGCACAAATTAACAAGAACAAGAATCCCAACTTTAATCATTTTGAATTTGATTCATGTAATCACCTTTAAGAGATGAGTCTATAATTCGAATCACCACATTTACAATCACTTCCTCCATTCTTGCATTGAATCGAACCGGAAAACATCGAATTAATCTTAGATTCAAATAGGAAATTTTCAACTAAATTCAACTCAAAGAGAACAATACTTTCCAACAGAAATGAATCGAATTGATCGAAAAGTGAAGAAGTAAATCCATACCTAGAGGGATCACCGTGAGCAGCTAACCAAGGTTCAGCCATGGAAGCACCGAAACCATCAAAAACATGAGCACGAGCATCCATTCTCTTTCTCCCATTCCCATTCCCAATCCACTTCCCGCACCGCCAAATTCGCCTCCTTCGCCAACCAATTCAACACCTTCAAACCGTAGTCGAATGCCGCCGGATACCGGCTCTCCGGCGCCAGCCTATAGCCGATTGCGACAACAATCACATCGCAGAGCTTTGCAATCCTCCCACAAAACCGTCTTTGCTTCTGTCTTCGTTTACAGTCGGGCCGGAGCTAACCACCGTATCCGGAAGGAAAATCCGGATGCAAAGGGACGAAAAGGGATCGATGTGGATATCCTTGGTGGCAATACCGTTGTTGAACGAAGGGTTGCTGGCGGCCGTCGATTCTTCACCCCGTGAAGTTACGCAGGGATCAACAGCGTCAATCGGAGCTTACGTTAGATTATGAATAGCATATATTTGCTGCTAATTGAAGAATATGCTGTAGAGTTTCACGGCTAAGATTGGCATCTTCGATGAAACCAACAAAAGAGAAATGGTGAACAAAGGAGATAAGTTTGAAGAATAAAGGAGTTCAAAATTTGTGGGATATCGTTGACGCCATTGATGACGCTTCAAAACAGAAGGTATAGTTTTGGTTGATTAATAATTTTTTTAAACGACCGTTAATAGTCTTGTAGTTAACGGTCAAAAAGTTAGTCACCTATTTCGATCAAAATGAATTTTAGACACCTATTATATAAAAAAAATATATAGTTTAAACTTTTATTTTGTAATTAAGTCTTATTTTTTTTAAAGGCGAGCCTTATTATATTAATCAGGTGTTTAAACCAATTTAACCATCAATTTAGCCTTAACTATAAGTTTGGATATTACTTGAATTATATTTAAAATTATATGAATCAAAACTTATCGAGTAGTTTCAGTTAAAAAAGAAGTGTTATTATTTTAAGAGATCCAAGCTTAAATAGCTTGTTTGTATGATGTGTATACATTTTCAAATAGCTAAAAGTAAATAATAGATACTACCCTTGTGTTCACATCTAGTAATTAAGTTAAGAATTTTTTTACTTACGAAAGTAATATGAGATTAGTAGTTAAAAATAAAATTATTTATTCTAATCGAATATGTTATCAATATGTTTACCTTTTATTCAGGTGTTTGCTTTTAGGGAGTATGTCTGCAAGAAAAAAGTTTGAGCGAAATGATTACTCTCGGACAATATGGACACCATAGATTTTTTATGTGTTAAAAGAAACCTAAGACATCAAAAACTTTAAGAGGACTATTTTTGACGTCAGTTCCAAATTATTCATATAGAAGATACCCCCATATATTTACAGTTTAATCCATATATTTTTTAAATATGTCCCTGTCATGTTCGAACTGACATTTAGCGTTCAAATTAATGATCAGACCAACGGACGAAAGGAATTACTTAATACGACACTAGTACTTTGAAGACTCAATTGGAATTAAAACGTTTTAGAATTTAGGACCAATTTATAATGTGAACATAGTTTAAGGACATCAAAAATAAATTAACCCAAGAAAGAAGATGATTGCCGATTGGTGTATAACACAAAGTTGGATCGTTGTTGGCAAGTAGGACCCCAATCAAACAAACACCGACACTGGTGAATTATTGTTCATCGATAGTGAAGCATTTTGTTCCTTTTTTAGAATTCTTTATGAAACCGAAACAAAATAGGATTCGTTTACAAAGTTTTACATGATGACTGAGATTAACAATAGGTTTAATAAAGATTATCACTTAAAAAAAAAGTTAATCTCAGCCATCTATTTCCCCTATCCAACGATCCAAAAAAACGAATTTTTACGTGTAATATATATATATATATATATATATATATATATATCATGGCTGCCATGTATTTTCTGAGTTCAAGCAACATGGAAGCAAAGACTAATGAGTAATGAGCGTGTTTAACAACCGAGGGAAAATCACAGTAACAGTAACAATGGTGATATATAATGCAAAACCAACAGCAAGAAGCATATAAATAGGACAAGTTCAAGAATAAATACATTAATTAAACAAAAATGTTTATTAAACTTCACTAACAGGCAAGGAACTTATCGTACAGCAAATTCGGCCTAGTACTTTGACCCCAATATAAAACCTAACCTGGCGAGGAATTGGCGTTTGCTTTGAGGGGAACGAGCATTGCTTCGCTGCGTTAAGCTTTCTTTTCAGCAAGTTCTTCCAAGCGCTTCCATGTAGTTTCACGTCTCGCTTCAATCTCATCTTCCTTTGATTCGTCTTCCTGAAACTTAACCATGCATTCCTTGCACAGCTCCGGGTCAAGATCGTAGAAGATCTTGCGGACATTTAAAGTCAAGCTATGTACAGCTTGATTCCAGTGGTTTCTAGCATTTTTCTCCAAGGCAGGGAAAATAATTGGCAGTATAACCTTGCGGTTTTGAATGATTAAGTTCTGAATGTGATCGTTGTTCCACAGGAACAGAGCTCGCTCGGCTACCTGAGACACAAAAGAAGAGAAAAACCAACAGTTGCATAGGACATTCAGAAGAGGAAAAAACCCGGAAAAGATAATATAAGTTACATGAAAGACCACAATGATAGAAACGATAATCCGGCAAGGCAATATCACCCGTAAAGCAAAACTCAGAAATGAAGGCAAAACCATACTATGTCATAAGTATCGTATTTCAATTCACACAAAATATTTCCAGCTGAAAGTGTCCTTAACATCGGCTACCATTTAACGAAATAATGACACTACGTCTAATAGTCATTCTCAGAACGTTTTATTGTACCTAAGTCTCAAAGTGACTTTTCCAGTAGAAAGTATGTCAAAATAAACAATATCACTTAACAGAAACAAGAATCCCAATTTTTCTGGCATAATCGCCAAGGACTTATATCATCGTATCTTACATCCATTCCCGCATGAGGAAATAAATGGTTCAAAGCCTCGACTCCGATCATATAGAGGAACATAGCAGGTGATATAATATGGATACAACAAGTACATTCCAGATTGCAAAAATCACCATCAGTGGAATTGCATATTTAAGAAAACTCAGCTTGAGGGATGAAAACACAACAATGTTCAAAACTTGAGATTAAGTAAATATGTGAGTTTAAAAAAAAGGAAGAAAATTTGGCACGTAATAACCATATCAAGATATTAGTAGAGCTAATGCTACACCCTCCCTTTATTGCAGTAATAAGCATTAAAATAAAAGTAGGGCCAACAATTATGACTAAGTACAAAATAATTTTCAATCAACCAAAGAAAATGGGGTTCTAGTTATAGATATTTGACTTTCCGAAGCTATTCCAACTTTGCCAATATGACCATCAAACACCGAAGCACTCAAAAACATGAATAGCAGATATGAAAATGATTCAAAGAAACTAAAAGATTTTCCTTTTGAAAACAATTTTGAAGTCCATAAAGCTCGTAATAGTGTTGAGCAAACTATTTAGAAGCCACAGCTACGCTATCATTCCTTTCCATACCGTTATTTGTTCATTTTATCGGTGGAATCTCATGAAATACAATTGAAAGTAACATTTCATAGGGCCTTGGCATTTGCTAATTCTAAATTTCAGGCAATTATTCAACCATTTTTGAGTCTGCAATCGTTTACTCTATCTAAACAGTGGGAATATGCAAATTTGACACGCACAAGAATGACAATAAACGTGCAAAATGGGATGATTACTAAATAAAGCCCAACTTTGTGACTTATAACTCTATATAAATAGTTTTTTTTTTTTATCTTTTCTAACATCATTAGACAACCACTATTGAACCGGTCACAATAAGTAACTGCAACCTATCCTTTAACATTTACTTTACTGATCCTTGAATTATCCATTTTTGAAGGGGAAAAAAACGAGAGCATTTCAAGCAAATAGCAACGAAAACAAAGTTGATAGATATTAAAATTTTACTAGGGAGTAGACTTGAATTTGAAACGTCAACAGCCTGCCACGGTACAAATTGATGTGTACAAAAAGGATCCTATAAATGTTAGCAATATGGGAAGACAGAAAAGAGAGGCGTTGAAGACAGTGGCAGTAAGGGGTAAAGCAATCAGAAAAATGGTCTGATCAATGCTACAAGCAATACATACAGAATGAATCCACATTACGGCATATATGATGCATTTAGGGGTGGGCAAAACTCCACTCGACTCGAAAAAAACGAATTATTCGACTCGATTCGAGGCGAAAAAACCGACTCGTTTTGACTCGACTCATAATTTCATAAGCTCAACTCGACTCGAATTTTTTTTAAATAAAGTTTGAGTTATGAAATGAAAATTCGAATAACTCGAAATTTTTAATAATTAGTTAATCAGTTTTCATATTCGAGTCGAGTTTGTCAATTCTGCATGATATATTATGTACATTACATGTGAAAATATGAAAAAATATATATGTATATTATATATGCGTATAAAAAGTCGTTAAAATTGGAATCAATATGTGCGTCGCCCAGCCCTAAGTATATACATATAGAAATATATATGTGCGCCGCTACGTATATGCATATAGAAATACATATGAAGAAATATATATGTACAATTAAATTTGTACAGAAACTCGAAACTTGACTCGAATTTCATAAATTCGACTCGATTCGAAAAAATTTCAAACAAAGTTTGAATGTAAAATAGGAATTGCAAACTAGAATAACTCAAAAAATTTTGACTCGACTCGATCCAATGCCCAGCCCTAGATGCATTCAATAGTAAGTAAAACAGCAAGGTCTCCAAGTCCGACATATGAAATAAGCAAATCTAGAATATCATCCATGTCAAACTGAAAATTGTTTAAAAAATGTCTTCCACATCTAAACAGAAATGCAAGCAAAACACAAAATTTTAAGAAACTTCTGACCTGAAAGTGCAGAGAGTTCAAACAACGAGCAATTTGGCGAAATAATGGCACCATGCAGCGCTGGAATTCTGGTGGCTGAGTTGCTTCTAAAACTTCCTCCAATTCATTTAGGAACATGACTGCCTTTGCACTGTTGGTGATGGGCCAATACTTTAATAACCCTCTAATGACAGTATCAGCAAGCTTGCAGTCTTTCTCCACAAACTGAGTAATGCAATAAGATAACTGTTGATGATACATTGCTAAGCACTTTGGCTTATGCAAGGGAATTAGCGCCCGGACAAGGAACATTTTATGTTCTTCTTTCAGTGGCAGCGCAAACCCATTAATAATACTCCCCAGTATTTCTAGAAGTTCAGCAATTCCATTATGTCTTTCGGTCTCGAAAATAAAATGGAAAAAGATGTTGTTTATAGCTTTCCTAATGAACGGTCGGTGCACCATGAATTTGCCATAGATGCGATGGAGAATTGTTTTCAAATATTCCCTTTCTCTAGGATCTTCAGAATCAAATAAGTCAAGCAACCGGATAATGAAAGACTGATCAACATATCTTTTGGCCAATTTTGTATCAGTCTCAGGTGAGGCCACAAACCTCAAAAGAAGCTCGTATACAATTTGCAAGTGTGGCCAAGCGGGATCCATTGAGGGCTCCTCCTCGTCCAGATCAAGGCCTTCTATAACTTTATTCTCGCGTGGTTGAGGATTAAGGCTCCTAAATAAGTTTGTTGATATCATTTTTACAATTTCTTGCAAAACAGCCTCTGAAAATTTCCCATTCGCAGAGGTCACATACTCAACAAGCTCTAACAGCGTCTGTCGCTTGATCTCCTTCTCTTTGAGGTTCTTGGTGGGATCATTGAAATCAAATACAACACAACACAAGTGGATCTTTTTTATGAATAAGTTCTGCTTCTCTGAAGCCGGAACATCTTTGAAAGCAGGCAATGCTTCATAACCAGAGAACAAATTATTCTCACTGGGCTTCATATTGGAACTTTTCCATCCACCATCAGCAGAAGAATTAGGTGTCGGAGAATATGAAACACTCAAATTTCCTGACTTGTCAGTTCCTAAATCACTGCTCCTCGAGCCACCATAAACGCTAGAATAAGTAGCATGGTTTCCACCATGTTCACGACTCTCCGAAGTCTTGGATGACTTCCGGGGAAGCTTACTTAAAATCTGTTTGAACATGATTCACCCCCTTAATGCCGCAATGCTGATTCCCACAAATTACTCGATAGTTGGTACCAGTCAAGCTAATCAATAACTAAAATCCATGAAATACCAAAACCCAAAATCATAAGTAAGACCTAAAAATAACTTGTTAATAAAACCAAAAGCCCCTACCATAAGAAAAACCAAACCCAAGCTGCTAAAACAACAGCAACAGACACAAGTTCCAGATTTTTTCTAATCCAACCATATAACAGAGACCTTTTCTTCACCTTCAAGCCCCATGTCTGAAATTCAGCCCAAACATTGCAAAGATTCAAACTTTCAAGCTTAAAGAGCAAAACCCAGTAAGTAAAAACTCACCCAAAACAAAAAAGGATCAGCACAACCTTCTCTGTTCTTCCACCAAGTAAAGCAAAAAAGGAAAAGAAAAAGAATAAATTAAGTGAATTCCAGGATATTCCATATTCCAATTTATCTAAAAGATGAATTTGAAACAATCAAAGCACTCTATCCAATTAAGAAAGTTTATTTTTCTTCTTTTTTTCATTAATTAAAGAAAAAAAAAACACATACAGTAAAATCCGCAGTCAACTAATTGAGAAGTAGAAAAAAGGAGGGCTGCTGTGTAACAACTTACAGAGAAAATAACTTGAGAAAGTTTCCATCTTGGCTTGCTTGCTGTGCTTTGTTGACTAAAGTTTTTCTATTTATTTAATTTTGCTTATTCTTCCTTGATTCACTTCTCTATCTCTGCATTTCTTTTTTTCTTCTTTTTTTCAATTTTTCTACTCATTTCGTGGACTTCGTCTATCGTAGTCAAAGGTCAAATCCGAAATAGGAACCAGAAAATCCAAAACCACCGCCTTCTACGACGTCGTCCTTTGCAATTTTTTTATGATTTTCCCTTTTTCTTTTAATATTATTTCCTTTTTTACTCCTTGTCAAGTAAAGTTATCTACTATTTGTCAAACTTTTATGGGCTAATGTTCTATGTATTAGAGTATGCGATGATAGCTTGGTGGTCAAAGCACACTCACTTTGCTTTACTTATTTTTTTTTACGTCTCAGATTTATGACTCTTTAAGAGTGTTACCCTCATCTAATTTTTTCTTCTCCCCTTTAGTAGTAGTAGAATAAGTTTTTAAAAAAAAATCGATGCAGTGTCAAAATTTTTGTTTCTTTTTATAAGTAGGCTTCAAATAATGTCACATGTCAATTCAAGGCACTAAATCCTACACTAAAAATTAAAGTCTAAATTTTAATTTTAAACTTTAAAAATTAACCATAAAATCATTAGGGGTAAGCGTTCGATCGAGTCGAGTCAAAAAATTTCGAGTTATTTGAGTTGACGCGGCATATTTTACAACTCAAACTTTATTTGAATTTTTTTCGATTTGATTCAAGTTTATGAAATTCGTGTCGAGTTTGATTCGAGTCGAGTTTTCGAGTTCCTATATAAATTTAATTGTAATTATTTATCATGTTATAGTGTAGTTTGATTCCAATTTTAATGACTTGCTATAATCATATAAGATATGCATGTATATTTCATCATATTTTTTCATATGTGACATATATATATATATATATATATATCAGGAAGATTTGAGGGACTCGACTCGAACTTAAAATTCAACCCACTATTTACTAAAAAATTTGAGTTATTCGAATTTCCATTTTACAACTCAAACTTTATTTGAAAGTTGGAACGAGTCGAGTTTTTCGCCTCGAGTCGAATCAAAAATTTCGATTTTTTCGAGTCGAGTCGAATTTCTCTCACCCCTAAAAATCATAACCTTAAACCCTAAAAAACCTAACATTAAATTCTAAAATTACAACGCTTGTGGAAAACAAAGCTTTCTACAACCAGTGCATCAAATCATTTCCCTTATTATAAAGGGTAATTATTTGATACACTAGCGGTTTAAATTAAAAGTTTTCACAACCGTCTTAGATTTAGGGTTTATGGGCTTAGTTTAGGGTGTAGGGTTTAGGTATTTAGGTGTATGAGTTTTGAATTTAGGGATAATGGTTGAAATTTATAATTTAGGGTTTATAGATTAAAATCTAAATCCTCACCATATTACCATAAAAACTAAGGCTTAACCTCTAAACCCTAAATTCTAACAACTATCCTTAAATTCAAAATCCCTACCCCTAAACCCTACACCCTAAACTAAGCCCCTAAACCTTAAATCTAAGGAGCTTGTGGAAATTTTAGTTTCCACCGCTAGTGTATAGGATAATAATCTTATTTTAAATAGTTAAAATTTATAAATCATATATCTAAAAATTAGGGATGGCAGACATGTACAATTTCGTGAATTCTGCACCGCACCCGTCCCAGGTGTGGATGTAAAAAGTCACACCCGCAGCAGGTAGTGGGTAGGTGGTGGATTTAAGACCTTACACGCCCCGTATCCGCCCGTCCCGCATCCGATCCGCCTTATAGATTTGGATCATTATGAATTTAGATGTAATTTCACAAACTATTCTATAAATCCTAAAATTTTATAGGATATTGCTTGTAATTTATGTTTTGTTGCTGCTAGGCGGATTAATAGGCGGGTACGAAATGGGTAATGGGTATCCAATTGGGTGGTGGGTGTGGGGATGGATTTGAGAATATATCCGAATGGGCGGGTGTGGATTTAAAAATTGTACCCGCCGTTTATTTGATACACTAGCGGTTTAAACTAAAAGTTTTCACAATCGCCTTAGATTTAGAGTTTATGGGCTTAGTTTAGGGTGTAGGGTTTAGGTATTTAGGTGTATGAGTTTTGAATTTAGGGATAATGGTTGAAATTTATAATTTAGGGTTTATAGATTAAAATCTAAATCCTCACCATGTTACCATAAAAACTAAAGCTTAACCTCTAAACCTTAAATTATAACAACTATCCCTAAATTCAAAATCCCTACCCCTAAACCCTACACCCTAAAATAAGCCCCTAAACCTTAAATCTAAGGAGCTTGTGGAAATTTTAGTTTTCACCGCTAGTGTATAGGATAATAATCTTATTTTAAATAGTTAAAATTTATAAATCATATATCTAAAAATTAGGGATGGCAGACAAGTACAATTTCGTGAATTCTGCACCGCACCCGTCCCAGGTGTGGATGTAAAAAGTCACACCCGCAGCAGGTAGTGGGTAGGTGGTGGATTTAAGACCTTACACGCCCCGCATCCGCCCACCCCGCATCCGATCCGCCATAGAAATTTGGATCATTATGAATTTAGATGTAATTTCACAAACTATTCTATAAATCCTAAAATTTTATAGGATATTACTTGTAATTTATGTTTTGTTGCTGCTAGGCGGATTAATAGGCGGGTACGAAATGGGTGAGTATCCAATTGGGTGGTGGGTGTGGGGATGGATTTGAGAATATACCCGAATGGGCGGGTGTGGATTTAAAATTTGTACCCGCCGTGGGTGGTGGGTATGAAAATTTTAGGTGGGTATGGGGATGGGGAGGGGGTATCCGCACCCGCCCCGCCCGTTTGCCATCCCTACTAAAAATTACTTGATTGAATGTTTTCTAAAATGTGTTATTTTATATTTTTTATAATAAAATTTAGGATAAAGTATACAAATGGTCACTAAATTATCTCTAAAAATATAAAATGGTCACCAAACTTTTAAAAGTTATATAATAGTCATTAAACTTTAATTTTTATTACAAAATGGTCACTGGGCCGTTAACTGTAGTTAACTGGGAGACATGGCAATTGCGAAAAAATTGTATAATAACATACTTAATCCTCAATATGGAGGATTAAATGTTATATTATTCAAATTTCTGTAATTGTCACTAGGGGTGTTCAAATTCGGGTACCCGTAAAATCGGGTAGCGGGTATCCGATTCACTTTTTTATACATATTTTTTAATCTATTTTTTGAAAAAAAAATACATAGAGAACACATAAAATTTCATGATATATATTTCAAACACAAAGATTATTGATTTTGGGTTAGTTTTAAGAGAGAAATATTTGGAAATATATATATATATATATGAAAGTTTATCGACGAAAGAAGATATTAAAAATATTAATCCCGAACATGATTATTCTTTCGAATCTCATATTGAAAAATTAATATAATTGTTTTGAAATTTTTAAAACTTAAAAGTATATAATACAAGTATAAAAAGAAATTAGAGAATTAAAAATAATTTTAGGGAAAATAATAAGAAACATAAAATAAAAATAAAATTTAAAATATATAAATTTTAAAATTACCGGGTGGGTTCGGGTACCCGGTTATAAAAAAAAATTCAACCCTGACCCAGCCCGACTACCCGGCCCAAAAAATTCGGGTATTTTCAAATAAATACTCGGTAATTTTTAATCGGGTAGGCGGGTTAGCGGGTCGGGTAGTTTGAGCATGGTATTTTTGAACACCCCTAACTGTCACGACACCCAATTAACGGCTCAGTGACCATTTTGTAACAAAAATTAAACTTTAATATCTATTATGTAACATTTGAAAGTTTGATGATAATTTTATATTTTTAAAGATAGTTTAGTGACCATTTGTGTACTTTACCCTAAATTCTAAATAACATTTCTTCTTCTAAGTAAACTTGTCACATTTGTGTTCTAAAATTGTCTCTCCCAACCAGTTCACGAGCCTCAGGTGCTTTCTTCGATCTTCCTCTTCGTCTTGTTGTTTGACTGTCGACACGGGTGACTTGATCCCAGGGAGAAGTCAACGGTTGCCGGAGCACTAGAAGACGGTGGTGTCTGGTGGTTTGCTCGGTGGAGTTGCGATGGTTGCGGTTTTTGTGGGTTTTCAGCGTCGTGTTTTCCTGATCTTTTACTGCAGCTTGTTTGGGTCCTTTACACCGCGGGAATCCTCTTTCCCCGGTTCTGCTCGCTGGGTATTCGGCGCTTGCTAGGAGAGAAGATTCTAAGGGCCTGGTTGACTGCTGGCATCCAAAGGAGTTTCAAATTTCGGTAATTTTCTTTTTCCTTCCCCCTGTTGGCGATCCCCGCTTCTGGTTTGCTTTCCCTTCCCCCGCCTTCCCCGACTCCTGGTGGCCGAATCCCATTCTTGTTGGATTTGAATGCTGTCCTGGTTGTTTCATACTGTGTATTGCATTTATCTGTTTGTCTCGCGAGATTGGTTTTGATTTGCCTTTGCGGTGTTCTCTGGTTGTGGTCTTATGATTGCCTGATTTTACATCGGTTTATGAGCTCGGTTTGTGTAGTCTTTCTGATCAAGAGAATTCCTTCTGGTCGGTTTATACATCTTTGCGGTCTCTCGTAAGCTATGGGAGGGTAGTCTCTGGGAGCATTTTTTCTTTATTGATTTGATTATCGGGGCTGCCGGAGGAGGTGTTTTTGGTGGGGTGCTCTGTTTTTCCTCCTTGCCATACTGACAACGACATCTGTTGCTCGAAGAGTTCAGAGCTCTGGTGGACTGAGCTGCCGTCAATCCTCCGTCTATTTGGGGGGTCCTGGCCTCTTTGCCTAATTATGTCAATCCTTGCGTGGAATGTGCGAGGCTTGGGGAACCAAGGCACGGTTAGAGCTCTTCGGAACTCGGTTGCGAAACACAAGCCGGACATTGTTTTCCTCAATGAAACTAAGCAAAAACTACGTTACCTGGAAAAGATTAAAATGAAGATGAAATTTAGCTCGTCCTTCTATGTTGATCCCAAAGGCACAGCGGGCGGACTAGCGATATGGTGGAATGATGAAGTATCCATCTCTGTGCTCGAATACACCATGAATCTCATTGATATGCGGGTGGTGTTCCAAAACGGAGATAATTGGTTTGGTACCTTCATTTATGGACCCCCTTATAGAGACGAAAAACAACCTTTCTGGGAGAAGATTGCTAATCTCAGAGAATCCAGCAATAGCAAATGGCTCATAATAGGGGACTCCAATGTGGTACTAAGACAAGAAGAAAAGACTGGTGGCAAACCGGTTAACCTTGTGGAGGCAAAGCACGTGTACGAATTGATGAATTCCCAGGGGCTAATTGAACTGCCCATTAAAGGAGGAAACTTCACTTGGTTCAACCAGAGAGGTGGGGTAAATTCCATCCTTGAGAAACTTGATCGTATAATATGCTCTGCTGAATGGAGTCTCAGCTTTCCTAAAGTTGTGGGAATAATGGAGATTGCGGTTGCCTCAGACCACGCCCCACTTATACTCCTCACTAAAGGGATCACCAGGAAGTATAAGAAAGATTTCAAATTCGAGTCGAAATGGCTTCTTGAAGAGACTTGTTCCCAAACTGTGAAAGACGGTTGGAGGACCTCACCTGGGGAGAAGGCTACCTCTAGATTTGGCAGGAAAATCCGCAACACCAGATCTTCTCTTATCAAGTGGAGCAAAGATAACCAGAGAAAGAGAAATGAGAAGAAACAGAGATTAGAAGGGGCCATCAAGAAATTGCAGGGAAGAAAACTCTCAGATGCTGAACTGGAACAGTTTAAGACCCTTAGGAAGGAGTTGGATGCTGAATGGGAAGGCGGGGAGAGATATTGGCACCAGCGTTCCAGAATTAACTGGTTGAAATGGGGAGACAAGAATACCAAATTTTTCCACGCTACGACAATCCAGCGCCGCAGAACTAATGCAATAATCAAGCTGAAAGGTGAAGATGGTTCATGGATTGAGGAACCGGACCACATTGCTCTTCACCTTCAAAAACATTTTCAGAAGGTCTTCAAAAAAGATCATTCTGTTGATTTTCAAAGCCTTCATGAGTACATCCCGAAAATGATAACAGAGGAGATGAACCTAGAGCTCACAAAGGAGATCACACCAGAAGAGGTGGAAAAAGCTGTGTTCGCTATGGGCGCAACAAAAGCCCCTGGCCCTGATGGATTTCCCGGTTGTTTCTATCAATCCTTCTGGGAAACGGTGAAGGACGATCTTACTGATATGGTGCTAGCTTTCTTCAGGGGAGGAGAACTTGGAGCTGGGCTAAACAAAATAAACATCGTCCTCATTCCCAAGATATCTAATCCTACGGAAGTCTCGCATTTTAGGCCAATAAGCCTCTGCAATTTCTCCTTTAAAGTCATCACAAAGATCCTCTCAACAAGGTTGAAGGCCATTCTTCCCGACATTATCCCCCCCTCCCAGTCAGCCTTTGTGCATGGCCGCTTAATCCATGATAATGTTATCCTTGCCAATGAAGCTTTCCATGCCATAAAACGAGCAAAGAAAGGTGACAGGAGGATTATGGCTCTAAAGATCGATCTTGAGAAAGCCTATGACAAAGTTGACTGGGACTTGCTACGCTTTGTAATGAACAGGATGGGGTTCGATGAGTGGTGGACCACTAGAGTTATGCAATGCATCACAACAGTTTCTTTTTCTCTGATTGCAAATGGGGAACGGTTTGGGGATGTCCCTGCGGGCAGGGGGCTTAGGCAAGGAGACCCACTTTCACCTTTTCTCTTCATCTTCATATCCAGTATCCTCACTTGGATCATTGAAAAAGAGTCTGGGGGAAATAAGTTTACAGGACTAAAAATCAAGAGAAGATGCCCAGAACTAAGTCATTTGCTCTTCGCCGATGACTGCCTCCTGTTTTCCCAGGCGAATAAAGTTAGCTGCGAGGCTGTGTTACGAATCCTTCATCTCTTTCAATCTTCCACAGTTCAATCCGTGAATTTTCAAAAGTCTTCAGTTCTATTCTCCCCAAATACAAGTGCTACTATGAAAGCTCAGCTTCACAGCATTCTGGGCTTCAAACCAATGGAAGAAGATTCTAAATACCTGGACTTACCGTCTATTTGGGGAAGAAGCAAGAAAGAAGCCTTGGGTTTCATTAGAGAGCGTGTGCAAAACAAATTGAAAGGTTGGAAAGCAAAATTATTGAATCTTGCTGGTAAAGAGGTCCTCATCAAAGCAGTAACACAGGCTATTCCTTCCTATATCATGCAATGCTTCCTCCTTCCTGCAACTTTTTGTGATGAGCTGAGCTCAATGGTTGCTAAATTTTGGTGGCATAACTGCTCTGAAAAAGAAAAAAGCATTCACTGGATGTGCTGGAAAAACCTTTGCAAACCGAAAGACCAGGGGGCATGGGGTTCAAGAATCTGAGGACCTTCAACAGAGCTCTTATCACAAAAGTTGCTTGGAAAGTGATAAAAAACCCGGAATCCCTTCTAGCCCAGACCCTTAGGGGTATCTACTTCCCAAGCGGGAATATTTTTGATGCACCTAGAGGCGCAAATCCCTCGTGGGCGTGGGCTGGAATTAGGGAAGGTGTCAAAATCGTTAAGGAAGAGGCTTTATGGAGAGTTGGAAATGGTAGATATATCGCCACGTGGAAGGACAACTGGATCCCAGATCTCCCCACCTTTAGACTCTCGACTCCTACCCCGCAAAACAACACTTCCCCAACAGTCAGCAGCCTAATGGAATCAGATGGCCGATCATGGAATGAGCCTAAGATTAGGAGGCTGTTCAATCCAAGAGAAGCTAAGGCAATTCTTTCCATTCCGATTGGAGGGCCACAGATTCAGGATTCACTCATCTGGTCTGGGACAAAAAACGGTGATTATTCAACCAGATCGGGTTACAGATTCATTGAGGCTTCCTTTGGATTTCAAATCACACCCTCCCCAAGTGAGAACCTAGGCAACAATAAAAGATTTTGGAATTCCATCTGGAGGCTGGGAGTCCCTGCAAAGATACGATCCTTCTTATGGAAGTTATGCCATAACATCATTCCAACAAAAGGTAACCTAGCAGCTCGGTTCCATGGAAACTTCAAAGACTCTGACTGCTGTCCACGATGCGGCGAACAAGGAGAATCGGTCGAACACCTTCTGTTCTTCTGCCCTTTTGCACAGGGAGTATGGAAGGCTTCAGGGTTCAGTTATTCCCCATCTTTAATTGGCTTTCCGGGGTTCCCGAAATGGTGGTACAGGATCAATGAGATGCAAAAGCTGGGTATGACCAACGATGGATGCGCGCTGATTGCCTTCATATTGTGGACTCTTTGGAAGTCTAGGAACATGTTGATCCATGAAAATCTTAGAGATCAACCTTGGGAGGTATGGCTAAGAGCGGAAAGAGCCTTTACTGAGTTTAATAGCATGCCACCTCTGTGCCGAGTAAGGACATCTAGGCCGGTTCTGGAACATAAGGTTTGGACACCACCACCTGTGGGATCAGTCAAGATTAATTGCGATGCTGCGTTCGACCAAACCCTCGGGGTTGTATCTGCGGCGGCTATTGCTCGAGACAGTTCAAGATCCTTTCTTCACGGATTCTCTCACCCCTTTGTTGCTTCCAATGCTGTCACAGCGGAAGCGCTGGCCATTAGGCTTGGTATGTCTATGGCTACCAACTGCGGTTTCGATAACATCATTGTGGAATCTGACTGCAAAGCTCTAATTGAAAGGATCAATAAGGAGGCCCCGGCTGATTGGACTACAGCTGCTGTGGAGGAGGACATAAGAATGACTTCTGCCTTTTTCAGTTCCTGTATCTTTTCTTTTGTTCCTCGATCTTGTAATCAGGCAGCCGATCGGCTTGCCAAGCTTGCAAAGGACTTTAGGGGATTCAAGGAGTGGGACCTTGAATCCACTCTGTCTTGTTCTTTCCCTGATGTTTTCTCCTTTTGATTATGAATGGAAGTCAACCTTTGAACAAAAAAAAATTGTCACTTTAAAAAATTTAAAAAAAATTATAAGGCACATTTAAAAAAATTAAAAAAAAACAAAAGGTAAACTTTCATCCTTAGGCTTGCTTTGAGCTCTTATATTTATATGATTTTTGGGAAGAAAAGAACCATAGATGGTAGAGGCGTTAATAGAGATGCTAATTCACTTGAGATTATAGTCGATGTAATTAAAATTATAGCTTCTATACATAATAGATGTGTAGACATGAATGACAGGGTTAACACATAACTTTGTATAGCTCATTGATCTCCCTTATTGGTGAATCGATGTTGTTCAGGTTTTTTTCCTTGCTGCCTTGATAATAATACAATTAAGTTATCTAAACAAAATGTCAAATCTTTTTAAGAGTAATTTTGTTATTTAAATTATTATACATAAAAAAGCTTATATTATATTTTTTTCTTTTCAAAACCATGTGGAAAAGTCAACAAGTGATAAAATTATTAAAACTGAAGAAATAAGAAGTCAAAAAGTCATAACCGTCAAAAAAAATATTCAAATTATATTATTTTTTCAGTTAGATGCCTAAAGTATTTTTGGGCTCAAATAAGTGTCTAACATTTCATTCCGTAGCTCAAATAAGATTTTTTTCGTCAATGACCGGTATTCATTCAATTTATAACATGACACATGGCCTTTTATTTATTTAATTTATGAATTTCTTTAAAATCTCAAAGTCTTAATTTCTTTCAATCAAGTCATCAAATCACATTTTTCTCATCGTCCAATATCCCACACGTCAGTGGTTTATTGTTCATAACCCAAGCGTTGTATACCTCACCGTTCGACATCCTCACTCTTTAGCCGTCGTTCAGAAATTTAATCGACCTCTTTTTTCTTCATTGTTGGATGTTCGTTGATGGTACAATCAATGGTTCATTTGTTAATTTTTGATGACGGGATGATGGAATTTTCGATCGTGGGGGTCTAAGGAAGGCAATGTTGGCCAGTTGTGGTTGAATTAGTGGTTGGAGGGGGGGAATATAAGGATTTAAGGTTCAAGTTTGGGTTTTTTTAGAGAAATTAAAAGTTTTTGAGTTTTTTAATAATTTTTTTTAATTTTTTAAAAATAAAAATTAAAAAACAAAAATATGCCACATGTTTTTGTTGAATAAAAAATAAATATTAGACACTTAATTGAATAAAAAACAATTTAGATATCTAACTAAAAAACATAATTTTAACACTTATTTAATAATTAAACTGAATTAAAATTAGAAGATATTAACAAAAAGTCAATAACATACATTTAATAACATGAGATAAATATTTTACACTCATTCAGTGTGTGTCATTAACTTATTACTTATTTTTTCCTTCAAAATTGATTTTTACTACGAAAATAAAAGTTTGCCGATAAAGTCAAGGGACGGAACTAACGAAGGTGCGGGAGAGGTTGTGCTTATAGGTGAGCACTCTATGGAATCGAATAAAAAAAATTATGAGTTAGTCAAATTAAAAATTTTATTTAAATTTTTTAATTCAATTCGAGTTATTAAATTTTTGTACAAATTTAATTATATTTATTTACAATGTTATATGAAATTGATTAAATTAGTTGGGTAGAGTGGAGGAGGTAAGAAAGAAAATAAGGCAAAGTGGAAGTATAACAAAGAAACCATAATGACGCTACCCTCCGAGAAAAGCGGGCAGGGCTGTGGCTTGGCGCCGGCTGGACGGCCCCCTGATCAGCAAGATCGGGTCCTGGATACGGCTGCCGGAGGAGTTGGGGCCGATGACATTATCCCTGCTAGTGATCCCAACGTGGAGGATCACCGAATGGACGTGGAGCCATCGCCCCCTGTGAATGGTGGCGTGGATGGAATCGATAGTGGTTTGGCGGTTGGAACATCGGAAGTAGGTGGGTCGATCGGGAATGCGAAGGGAAAATTATCTTTCCGTGATACGGTTGTTGGGCAGCGATCGGAGGGACAAAAGGATAACTTTATATGTGATTTGGACGTTGACCTTGAAGCCGAGGATGTGAGCATTGGAAACGTGGGTGAGATTCCGGAGATCAAATTTTCCGAGCGAGTTCATCGCATCATTGATGAGAAATTAGCGAAATCCTTGGTTGTGAGACTTTTGGGAAGACCAATTGGGTATCGGGCGCTTCACAATAGAGTGCATGCGATGTGGAAACCGGTAGGTGAAATTAACATTGTTGATCTTGATAATGAATATTTCTTAGTGAGGTTTGCGATGGATGCGGATTATGAACGTGTTTTATCCGGAGGACCATGGATGATTTATGGTAGTTATCTCACGGTCCAACCGTGGTCTCGGGAGTTTTCTACGACAATTGATTACCCTAGGAAGTTGTTGGTATGGTTACGGCTTCCGGGATTACCCTATAGATATTACTCACGTAGTATGTTTGAGGCCATTGCCGGGGTCCTTGGGGAGGTGATTCGTGTCGACTTTAATACAACGGAAGGCTCTCGGGGGAAGTTTGCCCGCCTTGCCGTGGTTGTGGATTTAGAGAAGCCGTTGATCCCGGCTATTATCATCGATGGACGGCATCAATTAATTGAGTATGAAGGGTTATCGCATATTTGTTTCGATTGTGGCAAGTATGGCCACTTGAAGGAAGCTTGTCCGACTTCAACGGCAAATAAGGGGAAGGCTAAGATTGTAGAGGATGTTGCTCCGGCAAACACTGACCGCTTTGGTCCGTGGATGCAGGCACCTAGCCGCCGGCGTCGGCAACCTGTGGCGAAGGACAAAGCACCTATGCGAACATCGCCTAGGCAACAACAGGGATCGCAGTTCAGTCCGCTTGTCGTGGATGATGGGGACAAGATTCCGATGGCTGTGATGGGGGATAGGGAATTGGATCACAATGGATCGAGTAGCAAGGATCGTAGGGAGAAGGTGGGTGCTGCGAACGGAACCTCGGGTATAAATGCGTCAGACGATGGGATGGGGAAGCGGACATCTAAAGAGGCGAATTTGAATGTCGTAGATGAGGTTGATACAGTGCTACCGCACGCGGAGATTGCTGGGGGGAGTGAGCACGTCGATATGGGTGATGTTGATGTTGATGGGATGGGAGACGGGTTGGTAGCTTCGGCCGATGTGGTTATTGTTGAGGATTCATCACTTCCTTCCGCGAACCATACGACGGTAAGAGTGGTAGAGGATGGTGGACGGCAAACGTTGAAAGATTTGAATGGCCGACATAATAATGGGGGCAACCGTGGGAGTGGAAGTAAAAGTGTTAGTCGAAATAAATTAGCCCCTAAGGGAATGGCGTTAAAAGGGATCAAAGCGAAGAAGTCTGATAGCGCTGGTTTATCTCAAGTAGCGGTCAAGGATTGGGCAAAGGAATTGTCCAAGTCCTTAACAGTGGCGAAAAAAGGTGCTCCACATCCTACGAAGGACAGTTGGGTTAATAGAGGTGAGAGTAGAGATTCAGTCCAGTGGATTAGGAATGAAACGTTTGAGAGGCCGTCGTCGGGTACGCCTCAATGACCTTCTCTTTTTCCTATATCCTTTTATGGTTAAGTTTATTGTTTGGAATGCTCAAGGCGCTCTTGGCCTTGATTTTAACCGTTATTTTAGAGTGGTGGATAGATTGTACTGTCCGGATATGTTTGCTATTGTTGAGCCACGTATCAGTGGTGCTGCGGCGGATGCTTTTATTCGTCGCGCTGGATATGACTTTTCTTACAGGGTTGAAGCTAATGGTTTATCTGGTGGTATTTGGGTGCTGTGGAGAAATAAAATTCACTTTGATGTGCTGGTTGTATCGAATCAGTTTGTTCATGGATGGTGTAGGGATTTGGATTCCAATGTTAGTTTTTTCCTTACTTTTGTTTATGCTAGCCCTAATCAGAGGGGAAGGCGGTTACTTTGGGACCAACTTCGTGCGCTAGAGATGGACGGTGATGTCCCATGGGTGCTAGGTGGGGATTTCAACGCCATCTATTCTGCAGATGATAGACAAGGAGGGTCTCAACGACGGACGGGTGTCTGCCCTCATTTTGGTGATTTTATGTTCAGGTCTGGGTTGCACGATATGGGTTTTAATGGACCTCGTTTTACTTGGAAACGGGGGG
The DNA here is from genome assembly GCA_958450335.1 of Hibiscus tridactylites. NCBI lineage: Eukaryota > Viridiplantae > Streptophyta > Magnoliopsida > Malvales > Malvaceae > Hibiscus > Hibiscus tridactylites. The sequence goes on from OY288281.1 coordinate 71,526,850, forward strand.
ATCTTAATCAACGACTGGATAGATGGATTTGTTCTGGTGCTTGGTATTGCGTTTTTCCCCTTTCGGAAGTGTTCCATCTTCAATGCCTGGGCTCGGATCATAGACCAATCTTGTTGTCTACTGATCGCTTGCAAGGGAACCAAGGGTCTCGACCGTTTCGATTCATCGCAGCATGGAATGAGCATCCGGAATTTGCATCGCTATTGAGTGAGAGCTGGAATACGGAGAGGGAGGTGTTTGAGAACTTAGCTGAATTCCAGATCAGTAGCAGGCGATGGAACAGAGAGTTTTTTGGGCATATCGGGCAAAGGAAAAAGCAGCTGTTAGCCCGTATCCGTGGGGTAGAGATAGCTATGGAACAGCATCAAACGCCGTTTCTTTTGGAGTTAGAGAGGAGTTTAAAAGAGGATTTGTCTGAGGTGCTTAAGCAGGAAGAGAGTCTCTGGTTTCAGAAATCTCATAGTCAGTGGATCGAACAGGGGGATCGGAACACGAAATATTTTCATGCAAAGACTTTGAGCCGTCGCCGAAAAAATTCGATTAAAATGCTTCGGTTGGATAATGGTGCTTGGTGTGATGATCCGATGGTGTTGCAGAATCATGCCGTCGAGTACTTCTCTTCCCTTTTCACGTCGGAGCCGTGCCGGGAACCGCCCGGGCTGGTTTCGAATGGTTTTCCGCGGGGTTCATAGGGATGACATGCAGGGTTTGATACGGAAGGTGACTTTTGAAGAGGTTACTGAGGTTGTTTTTAGTATGAACCCTCTCAAGGCTCCGGGTGCGGATGGCTTTCACGCTACTTTCTTCCAAAAGAATTGGAGTACGGTGGGTGAATCGGTGTTTCGGTTTGTAACTGATTTTTTTGAGCATGGATATCTCCCTGACGATGCAAACCAAACGCTTTTGGTGCTTATCCCGAAAGTTCAGAATCCGACTAAGATAAGTCAATACCGCCCTATTAGTCTTTGTATTGTCCTTTATAAAGTTGTTACAAAGATTCTGGTTAATAGACTTAAACCGTTGTTATCTGATTTGGTGAGTCAAAACCAGGTGAGCTTTGTCCCTAGTTGTCAAATTACTGATAATATCATTTTGGCCCAGGAAATTATTCATTCAATGGCGAAGAAGACTGGGGCAAAAGCTTGGATGGCGGTTAAGGTGGATCTGGAGAAAGCGTATGATCGCTTAGAATGAAGGTTTATTGAGTCCACTCTGATCGAAATTGGCCTGCCAGCGAGGTTTGTCAATTGGGTTATGCTCTGTGTTAGCTCGGTGCAGACTCGGATTATTATGAATGGAGACCTTACTCATAGTTTTCGGCCATCGCGTGGTATCCGGCAAGGGGACCCCCTTTCCCCGTACCTGTTCGTGCTTTGTATGGAACGATTGTCTCATGTGATTAGTAGGATGGTTGATGAGGGGAGGTGGAAGAGTATTGCCCTGTCTAAGCGTGGGCCTGACATATCTCACATTTTCTTTGTAGATGACTTGATTCTGTTTGCGGAAGCGAACATTGATCAGATGCGGTTGGTGAATGAGATTCTATCCATGTTTTGTGCATGTTCGGGGCACCGAGTGAGTACAGCTAAGACCACTGTGTGCTTTTCTAGGAATTTAAGTAAGGAAAGGGGTATCGCTTTGGCAGGAATTGGGGGTTTTCAGCTAGTTGAGGACTTGGGTATGTATCTCGGGGTTCCTTTATTGCATAAGCGCGTCACATCTGCTACGTATAGGTTCCTCATAGATAAAATTGAGAGTAGATTAACTGGTTGGGTGGCGCGCACGCTATCCTTAGCTGGGCGTATCACATTGGCAAATGCGGTTCTTCAGGCTATTCCCACATATGTTATGCAAACGGCTTGGCTTCCGAAAGGTATCTGTACGGCTATGGAACGCATTATTCGTCGTTTTATCTGGGGCTCTTCTAGTGGCTCTAAGGGGATTCCACTGGTGCGATGGGATACTATTTCATCAGAGGTTCGAGAGGGCGGTCTTGGATTGCGTCATCTTGACCGTCATAATCAAGCGCTTCTTATGAAGGTTGGGTACCGGTTAGTTACTGATTAGAATAAGCTCTGGGTGCAAGTGCTTCGCCATAAATATAAGTGGGATGTTCCTATTCCCCAGTGTATTTATCGGGTTGGTTGTTCTCGTCTGTGGAGAGGATTGAGCCAAATATGGGATACTGTTCGTAACGGATTTTGTTGGTAGATCCGCGATGGGTGGAGCACCAATTTCTAGAATGACCAGTGGTTAGACGGTGCGGGCGTTTTGGCTGAGCAGTGCACTGTTGATCATACGCCCCAGAGTTCACCGGTAGCGGCTTGGATTGACGCGAAAGGAGAGTGGGATTGGGGGAAGCTATCGAGTGTTTTGCCGGATACAGTGATCCAGCAGATTCATGCAGTCACTCCTCCGCACGCTGTCTTGGGTTTGGATAGGGTGGCTTGGAAATGGGAGCCGTCGCGTAATTTTTCTACGACATCGGCGTATAGGGCGCTGGGTAGTGGGGAAGTGCCGGCCATTCCGAAAAGATGGTTGAGCATTTGGAAGCTCAAAGTTCCCCAACGCATTAATACTTTTCTGTGGTTGGTGGCGCATGGGAAAATATTGACGAACGTGGAGCGGGGGAGACGGCACTTGACAGCGTCGTTGGATTGCAGTGTGTGTGCAGGTGTCGCGGAGGACCTTGATCATGTTCTACGCTCGTGTCCACGGGCGTGGGACCAGTGGTCGAAGATCGTCGCCCCATCTCGGCTGCAGGAGTTTCGGGAGCTGCCGTTTGAGACTTGGTTCTGGAATAATGTTGCAGGGAAGGTGCAGGGGTGGTCGTCGGATGTTGATTGGTCCATTCTGTTTGCTACTTTCATTTGGCTGGTATGGAAGGATCGTTGTACTAGAGTGTTGGGCGACACCGCTGCTGGTTCACGTGACCTGGTGGCTGCTGCCGTTCGATTGGGGACGGAATACGCCACAGCTGCTGTGGCTTCGATTGGTCGGGGAGGTGGAGGTCCCAGACGTGGTGATGGTTCGTCACAGTGGCTATGCCCGGCTAGGGGGAGGGTTAAAGTTAATGCGGATGGCTCGGTTAGGGGGTCGTTACAGATGGCGACTATTGGTGGCGCTATTCGGGATGAGACTGGGAGTTGGTTATTCGGTTTTGGGAGATGTGTTGGACGTTGTTCGATCCTCATGTGCGAGCTTTGGGCGGCTTATGAGGCACTAAAGCATGCATGGGATCTTGGTTACCGCTCTGTAGATTTTGAGACGGACAATTCTACGGTGGCGGATATGTTGAACGGTAAGAAAGACATTATGTGTGGGCATGGTTTAACTAGTCAGATAACAGAGATTAGGAAGCGCGATTGGGACTTGTCTATTCGGCATGTACCTCGGGGTTCTAATATGGTTGCTGATAAAATGGCTTCGCTGGCTTTTGATTGGTCGTTTGGTGGAAGAACATGGCTCTGTCCCCCCGAAAGTGGTGGATTTGATTTTAGACGATAGAAATTTGTTGGTTTAGTCTGTTTTGCTCGTTGTGTTTTCTTATGATGATATGTACATAACAATATATGTACTCTTTTCTCATCTAGGTTTAGGAGGTTTTTAACGAGACATGTGTTGTTACCCCTCTTATTAATAAAAAAAAAAAAAAAAAAAAAGGCAAAAACAACCCCCGAGCTTCTTTACTGGACGCTCAGTCGCTCACTGCTGCTTCCGCTTCAATCTTTATGGACTAAACCCTGAAAAAAGGGAAGAAAAGGAGTAACCCAAAATCAAATGATTTCACTTCTCCTTCTCCTTTTCAAAACCCTCACTCTTTTCAATTCCTAAAAGCCTTAAACAAAAACCCATTTCCCTATTCAGATTCAAAGCCGGCCATGTACTTATCGGAGAAGCCTCGTCCAATAGATTTGTACAAGGAGGAAGGTCCTGACATGATCATCGAGGTCACCGCCGATGGGGATTTGCAGCATCAGCTCCACCACCAACCTCGCCCTCTCCAACAACATCAGCATCAGCATCAGCAAATGATGTTGGGTGAAAGCAGTGGCGATGACCCAGAAATCAAAGCCCCCAAGAAACGAGCTGAGACCTGGGTCCACGACGAAACCCGAAGCCTTATCTGTTTCCGGAGGGAAATGGACGGCCGTTTCAATACTTCCAAATCCAACAAGCACCTTTGGGAGCAGATATCGGGTAAGATGAGGGACAAAGGGTTCGATCGATCCCCGACTATGTGTACGGACAAGTGGAGGAACTTGTTGAAGGAGTTTAAGAAAGCTAAGCATCAAGATAGAGGGAGTGGGTCAGCTAAGATGTCTTATTATAAGGAAATTGAAGAGATTTTAAGGGAGAGGACGAAGAATGCTTATAAGACTCCAACTCCTCCTCCTCCTCCTCCCAAGCTTGATTCCTTTATGCATTTCTCCGATAAGGGTTCGTTTTTTGCCCTTTTTTTATTTTGCTTTTTTGGAAAACCGAGCTTTCATTGAACTGTTGTTTGGTTGATGCATGTGGGGCTTTCTATTTAAAGCCTTCATTTTGATTTAAGAATCTGTTTTTGTGTGCTATGTCTTTAGACTTTAATGAATTTCCAATGTAAACATTTATGTTTAGCTTTAGACTTTCTATTTAAAGCCTTCATTTTGATTCAAAATATGGAACGAGGTTCAAGGTGTTTGAAGCATGAACCAAGCTGCGCCGAAGATGATGAGTTCTATGCGAAGCAAACTCGAAGATGAATGTGTTTCCTTAAATATAGAATACCCCCGTTTTTATAAGAGTAGGGAGGTGGTATGTTGATATACTCAAATATTCTATCGGAAGAGATTATTATCTACATGCGGTCTATTAAGTCCTCTGTTTCTTTTGTGGTTTGACTTTGATCCATTCTCCAATACCTTCGTTCTACTTTTACAAGGTTTACCTTGCTGTTGCATCACTTCACGAATGCGGTGTATAAGTTTTTTTCTCCTGATTTTGGAGATTTAAATGTCTATTATCCCCTATCTCTTCCTTTTGAGCAGAGTGTTCATGTGGACTACCTGATGGATTATTTCTCTGCATATACTTAGTATTTCTTTCTATTATCACACTTTAATAATTGCCGCTGTTATGATTGGACTCTTGCAGGTTTTGAGGATACTGGCATAACATTTGGTCCTCTTGAAGGTGTGTTGTTGCTGGCTTGCTGCTGTTATTTGAATTTGCTGTCTTCTGGTTTAACACAATTTCTGTTTCACTCCTTTATAAGCTTGTTGTAATATTTTCCCTCAAACTAATTTTGGTAAATCATAGAATTTATCGGATGCTATGTTATTAATATTATCAACCCTATACCCCTCATCTTCTTCTTTCTGGATTCAACTTGAGGCATAATTAGAAAAGGTTATTCCTATCTTGAAACTCTTATCTTGAGAGCATCGGGATCTGCTCATATTTTCCATAAGATCAACAATGTTACCTGTCATGTTACCCTCTATTTATTCATCAGTTAAATTGGATTTACTTTTTGGAACTTAGAATTGCATATTAACTTTTCCCTTTTACTGTAACCTCTCTTTTCAGCATTCTTAGGCAAGATCCATGGACAGACTTGCTTGTTTCTTTACCCTCATTCTCAACTTGCCGTTAATTCTGACCTTTTAATTGCGGTAACAGTGCCATCAGCCTTGTGACTTGTGAGCCCAACATAACACCTGCTCCCACCCAGGATAAGTCCATACTAGGGTGAAACAGCATGCACTGATAGAAACTTGCTTATAACCACTTTCTTAATATAATAAAATCCTTATTTCTTGAAACAGCATGTACTGATTGAAACCTTTTGATTGAGCATTCAAATGATATCAGATTGAATGTCCCTAACAAGGTCTTTTCCTATAGCGCCATTACTCTGTTAGAGAATCAATAGTATATTTCATCACATCTGACTTAACTTTACATTTGAACAAGTAGATGCAATTTAACTTGATCGACATGTGCATCAATTATTGTAGTTCATAAGCATGCAATCTTATGCCTTCTATTAATTTTCAATCTCAATGAATTATTATTTATTTGGAATATTTAGAATGGAGAATTAAATAATGAAGTGAAAATCGACTGTGCTTGTTCATGTGCTTCCACACCGAATCATCATTTAGTTAAAGAATTTCTGCCTGATCTGAAGTGAACGACCTTTTACTGATGCATGCCTTTCATTTATTCAGGGTATATACTTGCTTCATTTCCATGCTGCCTTTTTCTCAACTTCAAAAAAGTTATGCATCTCCTTTTTATGCTTTCTGGTATACAGCTAATGGTAGGCCGACACTTAATCTTGAAAGAGGTTTAGATCATGAAGGACATCCTCTTGCCATCACCGCAGCTGATGCAGTTGCAGCCAGTGGAGTTCCTCCTTGGAATTGGAGAGAGACCCCTGGAAATGGTAAGTTCTGTTACAGTTTTTTCCGAACCAATTTCACCAAAAAAATTTATTGTTTTGCATGTAGAACAATGTTCAAGTGTTCTAGTGCTTGATTATGAGAATTGACTCTCACATCTTGTCCGAGGTGAAAATTTTAATTTTGATTGAAATACTTATGTTGACTTATTCTGTTTTGTGTCTTTGTTAGGTGGGGATTGTCAACCATATGGAGGCAGGGTTATAACTGTCAAGTATGGGGACTACACCCGAAGGATTGGTATTGATGGTACTGCTGAAGCCATCAGAGAGGCAATTAAATCTGCTTTTAGATTGAGAACGAAGCGTGCATTTTGGTTGGAGGATGAAGACCATATAGTGCGTAGTCTCGACAGGGAAATGCCTCTAGGGAATTATACACTCCATCTTGATGAAGGTAAGTTTGGTTGTCTACTGATATGATAGAGCCATTGCCTTGCACTTAATAATGCATAAACTTTAAGCCAACACCTTCATATCGCTATTAAAAATACCTGGAGACATTTTTTTCACTGGTAGAAGAGAATAACAAAGTGACAATTCTTTTTTCAAATACCTTCAATCAGGTTTGGCTGTAAAAGTGTGCCACTACGATGAGTCAGATCATATACCAGTCCACACAGAGGAAAAGATTTTTTACACAGAAGATGATTACCGTGAATATCTAGTACGTCGGGGCTACACAAGTCTCAGGGAGATCGATGGATTCAGAAACATTGACAACATGGATGACCTTCAAACTAATGCTATATATCGAGGTGTGAACTGAAAGCTGGTGCATTACGTCGGGGCTACACAAGTCTCAGGGGGATCGATGGATTCAGAAACATTGACAACATGGATGACCTTCAAACTAATGCTATATATCGAGGTGTGAACTGAAAGCATCTTGCTTGCAGAAGTGCAGTGCTCTTGGGGGTCTAAAACGAAGTCGCCTTGCCTTGACATAGGTGTGCATGTGAGATTCTAGGATTTGATCTGGTTCTTTCTTGGGAGTGAATTGTGTTGTTTGCATTATCAATTGCTAAACATGAACCCTATAGCACTTTTTGTGAATAGCATGTTGTGTATTGTTTTCTTAGGCAACTTGTTTGTACATATGCTTTTGGGTTGAAAACAATGTATTTTATAGTAAGGTTTTCAAATGGGGTAAATCTTTTGAGAATTTATCTAACTTTTGGTTCAGGCAAGTAAGTGATATTCGAAGCAATCTGTCAGATGATAGCCGGGATTTCTCTCATAATTTCCCTTGGCACACTGCATTAAAAGACAAAAAAATGAACAACCATTGAAATTCCATCTCTCAGATTCCACACCAAAACAAGACAATAAGTTATCTGAGTAAAAGAAGAGAATCAAACATTACCCCTTCTAAACAACTTAACTATCAGTCTCGATACCGAAATTCCACCACTCGCCCTGGCTCATGATAACCATTAAAATTGTAGTTACCCTGCTCATTGGTTGGTAATTATAAACCAACTTCGTTATAAATTTATTCATGTTATGAATATTTATATATGTGGATGTCTATCATGATTTGTACTAGAAATATTATCTCTATTAATTAGAGTTCAATGTAATATATACTCTTATGCCTATACATAGATTACTTGACGAAGGCATTGTACACAATTCTATATTTTGAGAATAATACAAATCTCTCTCTTTCTCTCATCTCTTTGTTCTTCCATTCTTGTTCTTTGTTCTTATTATTGTTCTTTGTTATTTTATTCACAACACGTTATCAGCATGAGTTCGCTAGAAAGATTTTGGTGCTCTTCATTTTAATCCCAAAAGAGTTACCGAAACAAATTCGATTCTACGTTGTACCGAACATAAGTTTTTTTCCGTATTTTTTTAACTATTGTTTGCCTTTATCTTGATATTTTAACTTGTTTTTTAATTTTTGAAAAATATGATGGCATGTTTTGAAGGTTTGAACGAACTATGAATTTTGAAGGGACTCAAAGTTCTCGCGAAAGTAGAGCCATTCACTATGGTCTAAACCGAAATTAAAGGTTATGATATTTATCGTATTCCAATTTTTTTAACATATTATTTTCTCAATAATTTGTTATATTGATTTTACAGTGTTATTATACTAACCAATTTAACCATTAATTTATTGTGTTACTACTTATGATGCTTTACGAAGCTCCCAAATTTAAAGCAAGGATTTGCAAAATAAATCATGCTTGTAGTTGTAAAGCCACGTGTAAAATCAAGCTTCCATTGTGGTTGTTCATTTTCTACTTTAACCTATAGTTCGTTTCATTTTCGTTGGTGACAGAGATGCTCTAATGATTATCGGCAATGACATCATTCAACACGTTATCATTCGATAATGGCAAAATCAAATTTACTTTTATCTCACTTTAAATAGTCTTTATTTTTATGTTATTTTAATGATGAAAATTAATATTTTTAACCATATTTTTGAGTTTTACATGTGTTTAAATGAATTGGAAAAAGACATGATATAAAGGGATTATGAGAATTTATATTGAGGTTTAGGGTTTATGGGGTTTAGGTTGTAGGGTGTAAAATTTAAGATTTATGGTTAGAATTTAGAGTTTATGGTTGAGTTTAGGTTTTAGGGTGTTAGAGCTAGAGATTTAAGTTTTAGATTTTCATAGCTTAAATATGAAAGGTTGTGTAATTTTTTTACACAGCTTGTGTATCGAAATATAACTCATAATTTATTATAGTAAAAGTTTTTAAACTTTTCAAATAATGAATAAATTCGAAAACAAAATATTATAATTTATATTGATAAAAGATAGTATTACTTTACTTAGTATATGTTATATTTCATCGGCCGATATTATATCTAATATTATTACGATTAATGATATGTACATTAATTTCATAATAAAGATGATATGGTATTATTACGATTATTAATTTTATAATAATTCAAAAATCCAATATTTATTATATTCTGAAATTTAATAAAGTTGGTTACTATTTACTAACGGTGAGAAAAATGTTTTAACTGATCGAATTGAATTTATTCATTTAAATATTTAATTAAGTTAATTTTGATTCTTGCTCAACCAAAAAAAATTAAAGTACATTAGTCTATTGAATTTATGTATATATTTGTTTAAAGAAATACATCATTAAAAGCTCAAATCTACTTTTTAAAACCCAAATCTTAATAAACATTATAATCTAATATTCACATCAAGAAATATAACCAAAATCCATCAATGATTGAGTACATTCAACGGTCATAACTGCCTCTCACCGCGTTTCTCAGGGCTGAAATACAATGAAGCGGGGATATCACTAACGGTCATTTTTTATGGTTTGAAATTTAAAGACGGAATTGCCCTTCTACCGCCTTTCTCAGGCCTACCCGCTGAAACAAGAACTCCCACTGAAACTCCATCAATTCAAAAAAAAAAAAAACCTTACTTTTTCCTCAAGTATGCAATTTTCTTTATATACACTCACGCATTCACTACACAAACAAAATCTTAGTTTGTTCTTTGAGTTGTAGAAATCAAGAGAAATATCAGAAGCTTTGTTTCTAAAAACAAAAGTCTTGTTCTTTCTGTGTTGCAATCACAGAGCAAAAGATGATGGGGCAATTGAGCAGCGATGATTTCGATCATATCCATATCGATCCCAGGCCCGGTTGGGATCGTTTTGGTTATTTGCTTCAAATAGCCGAGTTTGAGGAAGAGAAATGGCAGAAAACTCATGGCGATTTGAAGTGTTTTCAATACAATGCACGACGACCTCGGTCACTTCGCAAGCAAGAAAATGTGGGGTTCAAATCCAACAAGAAGTCGGGGATGAAACTGAAACGTAAGTTAAAAGAAGAAGATGAGGATGGAGAATGGGAATATGGACTGAAACCAAAGCCGAAGAAAAGCAAGAAGAAGCAACCCCTCCGTCCAATGGCAATACCTGAGTTGCCCCACAATTTCAAACGCCACATATTTCAAAACATGGGCGGTTCAGGTTTAGTTTTGGTGATTCAAAAGGCTCTTTTTTTCTCTGATGTTAACCCCACAGCCAGTAGATTCTCTGTTCCGTTTTCCCAAGTCAAAACACACGATTTCCTCACCGGAACAGAAGCTCAATCATTAGCCGGCAAGAATCCAATGGAGGTGCGGGTTTTAGACCCTTCCATGAAGGAAACGACTCTGACATTCAATATATGGGAGATGTCGAAAACCAAACTCTATGTGATGACCAAAGCGTGGAACTCGGTCGTGCAAAGTAACAGACTCGAGGAAGGCAATACCGTGCAGCTCTGGTCATTTCGGGTGAACTCGGAGCTGTGCTTTGCACTTGTCAAAGTTGATGTTTCCATAGGAAATTAGTTTGGAAGATTCCTGCAGTATTCTTTTTCATTACAGAGATTGATTGTTTGATTCTTATCAGTTAACACCAAGCTTGTTTGGTGTTTATAGTTTTTAGATGAACTACAGTAATTGATGCACATGTGGATCAAGTTCAAATGTAAAGTTAAGTCAGATGTGATGAAATATACTATTGATTCTCTAACAGAGTAATGGCGCTATAGGAAAAGACCTTGTTAGGGACATTCAATCTGATATCATTTGAATGCTCAATCAGTACATGATGTTTCAAGAAATAAGGATTTTATTAGATTAAGAAAGTGGTTATAAGCAAGTTTCTATCAGTGCATGCTGTTTCACCCTAGTATGGACTTATCCTGGGCGGGAGCAGCTGTTATGTTGGGCTCACAAGTCACTAGGCTGATGCCACTGTTACCGCAATTAAAAGGTCAGAATTAACGGCAAGTTGAGAATGAGGGTAAAGAAACAAGCAAGTCTGTCCATGGATCTTAGTACTTAGTATAATCTGTCATATATGATAAATATGTATTATCTATGCATAACTATATACATAACAAATATTCTAAAGCTCACTGCTAAGGCTGAGAAAAATGTTTAAAAACATTTAAATAACAATTAAATTGTGTCAAATTCATTTAAATATTTAATTAAGTCTATTCAAAAAATATTTAATTAAATCGATTTTTATTCTTGATCAAATAAAAAATAAATTAAAGTACATTAGTCTATTAAATTTATGTAATGTTTTAAAATAAGTAGATCATTAAAAGATCAAATCCACTTTTAAAAACCAAATCTTAATAACTATTAGGATGAGTCTACCACGTGCGACGAACATTGATGAACACCACTACCGATGAACACCATTAATTTTTTTTTAAAATCTTAAAAATCTAAAGGACTAAAATTATAATTAAAATTATCTCTTAAAAAATAAAAATCAAATTTAATAATTACTTTATAATATTTTTTTATAATATTTAATAAGTAGATCATCAAGGCATGTCAAGTAAGTGATATTCGAAACAATCTGTCAGATGATAGCCTGGATTTCTCTCATAATTTCCCTTGGTACACTGCATTAAAAGACACAAAAAAAATGAAGAACCATTGAAATTCCATCTCTATTTCACACCAAAACAAGACAATAAGTTATCTGAGTAAAAGAAGAGAATCAAACATTACCCCTTCTAAACAACTTAACTATCAGTCTCGATACCGAAATTCCACCACTCCATAACCAATACACTCCAAAACCTCATTCACTGTAGTTACCCTGATCATTGGTTGGTAATTATAAACCAACTTCGTTATAAATTTATTCATGTTATGAATATTTATGTATGTGGATGTCTATTAATTAGAGTTCAATGTAATATATACTTCTTATGCCTATAAATAGATGACTTGATGAAGGCATTGTACACAATTCTATATTTTGAGAATAATACAAATCTCCCTCTTTCTTTCATCTCTTTGTTCTTCCATTCTTGTTCTTTGTTATTTTATTCACAACACGTTATCAACATGAGTTCGCTAGAAAGATTTTGGTGCTCTTCATTTTAATCCCAAAAGAGTTATCGAAACAAATTCGATTCTACGTTGTACCGAATATAAGTTTTTTCCGTATTTTTTTAATTATTGTTTGACTTTATCTTGATATTTTAACTTGTTTTTTAATTTTTGAAAAATATGATGACATGTTTTGAAGGTTTGAACGAACTATGAATTTTGAAGGGACTCAAAGTTCTCGCGAAAGTAGAGCCATTCACTATGGTCTAAACCGAAATTAAAAGTTATGATATTTATCGTATTCTAATTCTTTGTAACATGTTATTTTCCGAATAATTTATTATATTGATTTTACAGTGTTATTATACTAACCAATTTAACCATTGATTTATTGTGTTACTACTCATGATGCTTCACGAAGCACCAAAATTTAAAGCAAGGATTTGTAAAACAAATCATGCTTGTAAAGCCACGTGTAAAATCAAGCTTTCATTGTGGTTGTTCATCTTGCACTTTAACCTATAGTTCGATGGTTTCATTTTCGTTGGTGGCAGAGATGCTCTAATGATTATCAGCAATGACATCATTTAACACGTTATCATTCGACAATGGCAAAATCAAGTTTGTTTTTATCTGACTTTAAATAGTCTTTATTTTTATGTTATTTTAATGATGAAAATTAATATTTTTAACCATGTTTTTGAGTTTTACATGCGTTTAAATGATTTGGAAAGAGACATAATATAAATGGATTATGAGAAGCTGCCTCAGTCATTCACTATGTCTCCATCGTCCTCGAGAGAAAAAAACATTATCGGTAAACTCTATTTTATTTTCCTTTAAACTATAATTTTAAAGTGCGATATATTATGGTGATTTTGAATCTGCAAGAGACTGTTATAAAGTCTATATTAGCTCGAAAGCAATATTTCTTCTTCGTCGAAAAACTCGACCATGGACTTCTCCCAATTTCAAGTTACGAAAATTTTTCTTGATCCAAAAGTTTTATGGGAGGCATTCCCTGAAGTGAATGCAATGCATGATGTTTATTCCATGCGATTATCAATGATGGGGCATTCCCTGAAGTGAATGCAAGCATGATGTTTATTCCATGCAATTATTGGAACTGTTTCATTCCGTGAAGTGAATGAAAACATGGTAAATCATTATTCAATTAGAGATATAATTTCGATATAATCTAAGTATATTGGCTGGACATCCCGTTCTGCGAAGCTACTGGTCTCAAAGGAGGTTTTTAAAGGACCTTGTGGATAGGTTTAACAATGCCGCGTACGAGGATTAAATCTTTGTTCTCTGTGATAAGGATATGTGAAAAAGGTTTTAAAGGCCCACTGGCTCTACTCCATTCCCTGAAGTGAATGTGAGATTATATTATGGAAGGAATAAAAATCACATTAGAAGTTGTGGTCGTGGTCGAGGCTATGAATATGGACACGAAAAATATGGCCATTTTAAGAATATTTCTACCAACCGGTAGTGGGGTTATAAGGATGACAAGAGTGATGAAGATCATTCTATTGAAGTAAAACTCTTCTTATTACCAATGCCATGTTATAAACCATTGGTCTCATACGTGTTGTACGTTGAAAAGTTAAGAATCATTGAATGATAAAGGAAAGAAAATAGAAGCAAATTTTGTTTGCGAAACATGATGAAGATGATACTGGTCTAACTTTATTTGGACATTGTTGGTCCAACTCTTTTGGACGTTGTTGATTTTCTTATAACCATCGAAAGAAATAAATCATCTTCTAATTATTCTCATAACTTTGAAGAGAATTGTTTATTTATTTTACTTTACGTTTATTTATTTTACACACATTAATTATTTACGTTTTATATTTATATTTATATATTATGATATTTATTTATTTATTTTGTTTAACATGATTACTTGTCAAATACAATCTATGGTAACGATTTATGCTCAACATAAGCATAAGATATATTTTCCTATTTTAATGCAAGGAAATAATGTGAGTATTATATCTCAAAGTACTGAAAATATTGATGCTCTAGAAGAGCAATAAATTCTTGAGAGAAAGCACATTATGAAAAGTGCAGAATTGTGAATATTGCAATAATTACCGCTAATGGTAATAATATCGTCACTACTATAAGTGGAAATTTTAAGAGAGCAATATGAGTTCGCAAAATATCCCTTTGAGAATTATAGATAACATATGTTATCAATTGACATTTGAAATAAGCCAATATGGATATAAGTTCTGGTAGCCAAAAAGGCAGTTGAAAGCTCTAGAAGAGCTATATATTGCTACCAAAAGGTAATTTCAATTGAAAGCTCCGAAAGAGCTATATTCCTATTTAAAGGAATAATTTTGATGGCCGTACTAGACATGTACGAGTGAGATTAAATTACATGTTATGGTAAACAAGAAGTTTACAAATTCATAGATATACACATACATATATAGTTGGCATGATCGGTTAGACCATCCTAATCAATAATGGTGCAGAAATTATTAAAATTTATAAGCACATGTATTAAAAGAACCTGTAGTTCTTGTGGTGCTTATTCTCAAAGGAATGAATTAAATTCTACTTATTAAAGAACGTGAAGTTCTTGTGTTACTTAAAGGAATTGATTAAATTCCACTTACTAAAAGAACCTGAAGTTCTTGTGTTGTTTGTTCTCAAAGGATATAGATGATCCCACTTACCAAAAGAATTAGAACTTAAAGTTCTTGTACTGAAGTTGAGACAATATGTCTTGCATATCTGAATGAAATATGGGCCCATATATCCACAAATGTGGAAATTTTTATATGATTTTAGTAGATGCATCTACATTGTTTTATCGACTTACAACCAGAAGTTTGTGAGATTGATTCTAAAAAGATTCAGATTATGCAGTTAGACTATTCGTCTTGAAAAGCTAGTGGGTTTATATTTTAGACTATATCGGTTGTTACAAAGCCTATTGATTATGAAAAATACGGTTTAACAAATATTTAATTGGATGTCTCCTATTTAATAGCTAAATTGTGAGAACAAAACATTTATTATTTATATGGTATTTTCATATAGCAACACTTATATGCATCAAGCTAACGAGTTATAATAAACTCCTCATTATGATTTTACTTTTGGTCAAAAGTCATATATTCCATTTTGAAGTTTTGAATGTGCGATATGTAACCCCCTCGTCCCGGTCTGGCCGGATGACCGATCCGAGTGGGCCACACGGGGAAAACCGAGTGAAACCCGTTAAGGTTCCCTTCGGTTAGCAACCCTATTTTTTTCTTTTTAATTTAATCTTGTCTAGAGGAACATTAAATCCTAAGTGATTCACAACAGCGGAAAGCATCCAAAGAAAGATCACATTCGAACCCCGACCATACATACTAGTCCATTTTTAAGCTTACAGGGCAAACCGTATCGGTACCCTAACCAGGGGTATTGATACGCCCTGACCAGGTCAACCCAAAGAGTCAACTCGAAGAAGACCGTATCGATACAGCCCTTGAGCGTATCGATACGCCTTCTTCAGTCAACATCTCGTGGTCAACGAGATAAACTCGTACCGATACGCCCCAGCACCATATCGATACGCCAAAAACTCTCACATTTCTCAGAATTCCAGTGACCAAAAACCGTATCGATACGCCCCTGTGTATCAATACGCCCAGCCAAAACCGAGCTCTACAGGCAAGACCGTATCGATACGGCCCTTAGGCGTATCGATACGCCTTGCTCTGCAATGCTCCAAAATCAGCAAGAACTCTCAAGACTCCAACTCTAGATGCATAAAAGGACTCCCTAAGCCACACACAAACTTTTAAGCAACATTCTACAACCAAGGGAAGCATCCAATCCACAAGCAAGGCATCCATTCATGGCATTCCAACAAAAGAGCAAATTAAGCATTTAAGGGCATACATATAGGCTCAAAAGGCCAAAATGGCACAAGTCAACATATAAGAGGTTTACATCACTAACAAGGCAACATAAACGTCTAGAGGCATGCCACCATACACAAACATTCATCATAGCATTCATGCATTACAACCCGTAATCAATCCAAAACATCAACATAAGGCATTAACAACATAAAGCCAACACAAAAGAGTCTAGATACAAGCTCCTAAAACACGTAGCATTTCCCATTGCTAGACTACTACATTATTTAATAAATCATACTTGAGCAATTACCACACGCTTGGACGCCCTTTTCTTGCTCCTTGCTAACTCCAAGCTAAAGATCTGGATTGTCGGAAAAAGGAGAGCGTAAGCATAAAACTTAGTGAGCGGAGCTCTAAAACATAGCTATGACAATGCAGGGTTCAAAGCTTTCATTAAAAGTAAAGACCAACACATACAAGTCATCCAACGACCTAATCCTTCTACTAACATACAAGTTCAACCAAAGGTCAACAATATAGGCATTTATCATGGCATCACACTTCATGGTATGCATAAAGGCATGATCCTAAATTAAATTAAAACCATAAAAAGGAATGATATAGTGAGATACAACATGAACAATACATGACATGCACAAGTATAACCAAAACAAACACGGTGGGACTACACATCACCGTTTCGACTAGTAGTTTTCCAATGAGACTACACATCAAAGTACTCTTCTACTAGTCACTACCGGTGGGACTACACATCACCGGAGTCTTATACCACTCGCTACCGGCGGGACTACACATCACCGGAGCAACGACAACCATCACGTGAGGTTCGACACCAACCATGCAACACGATTTACAATCACTATCATGCGACATGTACTCACTATATCACGCACAACCAAACAAGTTGTAACAATTTCCACAATTAGGCATCACTTACTACTTACAATCTTACCAATCACAAATGGTCTTACTCACCATTTTCGTGCACAACCTGCACCAACTTACACATATCTTGTAAGGCATATCAACAACACCATTATTATCATCATACATAATCAACGATTTAATAAATAGCAACATGCTTCCTCCCAAAGTATTAGAATTTTATGTATAACAAAAATATCATTTCAAGCAATGAAAAACAATGATAAAAGGGGAAATTTAAAGAGGCATTTCACATCAACTTACTCTTTGAGTTTAAACACTACAAGAAAATGCATTTTTAGTGACATTGTAAATGGTTACTAAAAGTATTAAATTTAGTCACTGTAATTTATAGTGACAATTTTTTTAGTCGTCACCACTCGTCACTAATAACTCCGCCACTATTATACTTGTGACAACTTCATGCATTTCGTCACAATTAGTAATATTTTTTGTGACTACATTTTTGACACAAAAGATTAACAACAGTGACTAAAATTTAGACACTAATGTTATTTTTATTAGTGACAAATATTTTATCACAAATACATATTGATTAGTGTCTAAAACATGTTGTCACTTTTCAATAATAAAAATGTTAATATTGTATAATAATTATATTTTTAGTTGTAACCATCTTATTTATGTCCCTGAAATTTAATGGGTTTTTTGTATTGTAGTTAACAAATACTTTTAACCTTTCATTAGGTCATTGAACTTTCATTATAGATGATGTGGCACCTTTAGATGTCAATTTTTATTAAATAAATACAATACATGGCTTCAAGAAGGATCAAACCTGAAACCTTTAGGGCGAGAATGCAATGTTTATCCATTAAGCTAGGCAAGAAATTTAATGTTATTTTAAAGGTATTTAGGTTAAATTGTGATTGAAATTAATTTTATTTATTTTTAAAATATGTATTAATAATAACACTAATTATCATAATGATAATTTAATTCATTTTCCTATGGGTTTTTATACGAAATGTGTTTGTTGAAGAAAATATATAAAAATAATTGAGTTGGTTTTAAAATATAAAATGTAAATATTAAGATTTACGCCTAAAATAATGAATATTATATTTTAATTAAATAATTTAATTAATTTAATTTAATTCAAATTATTGATAGAATTATCTTTTTTTATGTGATAATTATTGTGCATATTGATAATGCAAATTTTAACTCCACAAGCAAAGTTAAAACAAATATTAAGTGTAAAATTTTTCATAAGGTAAAATTTTGCTATCATATATTATGCTAAGATTACATATTAGTCTTTGTACTTTAATTTGGTCACTTTAAGTTTCTGTACTTTTTAAATTTTGAAATTTAGATCTTGACATGAATGGTAGTCTTTAAATATATTAAGTAATTTTTTAGCCTATTTGTTATATATAAGTTGCATATTTGATTTTTTTTCTTTTATTTGATCATTTTAATCATTTTAATTTAGTCATGTCGTCTTTGTCACGTTTGGATTAGGATAAAAAATTTAAAAAACAATAGGGACTACAATTGATCAAAATAGAATGACTAAAACAAGAATTTACACATAGTATAGAGAATAATAGAATTATTTTACCTTTTGACAAACTAATTTATGGTAACTTCAATTTTTATAATTGTTATTATTACTAGTATTATAAAAATAAATAAATTTATTATTGTGACAATATCTAATTTGTCACTAATTTTATTTTTGCAATGGTGACAAAATTTATCACAACAAAAAGTAAAATTTAAAGTGACAAACTATTTTATTGTCACAACAAAAATCAAATAATAGTAACCACCTTATATATCGTCACTATTACGTGTCAAAGTTTTAGTGTCAAATTTTTTTTGTCACAGTTATAGACTAATAGTGAAAATTTAATTGTGAAAGATGTAATTGTCACAATTACTACTATAACAGTGACAAAATAAAAATACATCACAATTACTCATACTAATAGTGTCGCACAAAAAATTGTAACAAAAATTTTAATATCTGTAACAACATTACTTCTAGTCACTGACATTTTGTCACTAAAAACATATATTGTTGTAGTGAAATTACTTTCAAGCCCAAATCTAAACCACTTTCAAAATCACCTTTGAACCAAAACGATTCTTGAAAACATTTCCACATTCACATGCTTGAACCAACCTTTGAAAATCAAATTAAAACATTAACCACTCACCTTACTTCCTTAAGCAAGCCAAACAAAGCCGACTCAAGCCTCCTCACTTCCGCATTCGATCCCAAAGCTTTACCAATGCAAATCCTTGCTTCTAATCGCCCCAACACAAGCAAATTAACCTCAAATCAGTCCACAAAACAATGTAGAAAACCCAGAATACAACTCAAGCACAAAACACATGTTTTTCGAGCCAAGAACAACCCCCAAAAAGTCATTCCCGAGCAGCCCTTTAGCACCGTCCAAAACCGACGATTCCAACTCTTTTAACACACCTAATAGCTTCCAAAACAACCCTTATACATAGCCTAACCACCAGCCCACAATTTCTCACACAAAACACCCTCAAAATTCAACATTTCAACACTCTAAAACCTCCATAAAACCCAATTTTGGGAAACACCATAAAACCATGTAAAAATCGGATATGTTGAACCTTATAGATAGTAAACAACTCATATAACATTAATAAATCAAAAGCTTTAGTTTAAGACAACAAAGATGACATTTTTAGTCTAAACTTTCAAAACATCAAAATGCAAAATCATGAGTTTTAATGAAATCTAAGAGTACAAGCATGTAGAGGAAAGAGAGGACAAGTCGAATATATGTTTACCTTTCGAAAATCACCAAGGATGAGGAAGAATGGTGATGGAATAGTGGTTCCAATGGAGGGGGAGGTTTTGTCGTTGGAAAATTTGAAGAAGAAGATGATGATGGGATTTTTGGGTTTATTTAAATTATAAGGTAATAAAAATGGGTTTTATTTGATATTTACACAAATGCCATTAATGAATGGCTATTGGGCTTGGTTTAAAAATTGGGTCCAACACCTTTGTTTTATTTGCAAACAAAACCCGAATCATTATTTAATTTATTTAAATTATAAAACCAAACCCGAATAATATTAAAACATTATTTTCACCCGACCCCAAAACCCGGGTGTTACAACTCTCCCCTACTTAAGGAAATTTCGTCTCCGAAATTTATCAGACAGGAAGAGTCACTGACACATGCTCCTCCACACTTTCTCTCACCACAACATACTAACCAACTCAGTAGGCTTATCACACAACAACAAATATCTGGTGCTAAGACCCCAACTGGTTCTCCACCGCATGTCAATTTTAAACTCAACTCAATTTCTTCTACAAACATAGCACGAGACAGATCAACTTCAAATTTCTGAATCATAGATACACAGAACACATCTCAAACCTCTTTCTGACTCTGGTGGTAACCGCGACAGATAAACGACAGGACTAGCCCGATTCACAATCTCATACAACACTATGCATACGTCTTCAAAAATCTAGCAGAAATCTTGAACCTCTATTGACCACTATCGAATACAAGACACTGTACAACTCACACTCTTGCTAAGGCACAACCCCGCCATCTTACACAAGGTACAAGTAATGCGAACGTGTATAAAGGACCACATACAGTGCAACTAACATTGATTACTCAACTAAGCTCTCATTGAGGAAATCGAAGGCGAATCAGACACAAGATCTCTCGAATCTATTACTCACTTCCAATACGAATCTCCCACGGATGTAACAAACTAGAAGAAAACTGATGCTCGGTCTTAACACGCTGGAAATTTACACACTTACTCTCATACTGAACCACATTATTCATCAACTCAGTTCAGAAGTACTCATCTTCAACCCACAATACGTCTTCATACAACTCAAATGCAATACAAATGAACTGCTGTATGCTTCGGCCAACACAATACGTCTCAAAACACTATGTCTATAGGTACAACTATTCTGTCTCTAAAATACAAACTCTATCATCTCTGAAACTGTATTCTGACGGTCTTCCTTCCACTATGTCTTACACGTGAGGTGCCAAGAACCTGTCTTGCAACTGTTTCTCTTCAAGCATTCTGACTCAATGTAGGTTTAACATGTAACTCGGCCACAAGATTACTATCATTTGGTAAACTGAATCCGGAAATTACATCCCCCAACTCAACTATTAATCTAACAACAAATACAACTTGAAGCATTGGTTACTACGTTGATCATCTTCGGATGGTACTCAATCTCAAGATTACGGTCTTCAAGCAATTCTAACAACTCATGATGTTCAAGTTTCAACCCTTCCTAAGTCGTCTAATATTTCAAGTTCTGATGATATGTACATATACACTGTGCATTTCTTACTATACAGCTTTGCCTCTAAGTCTTCGAAGCAAATACAGCTGTAACTAACTCTATGTCTCATATCAGATAACTCTCTTCTCGGTCTTTCAACTATCTCGATGAATAAGCTACAATCTTTTGTCTTGCATAAGCACACAACCTAACTCTACATGTAACGCATCATCATGGTTCACAAACTCTTTCTCTGATATAGGCTGAATCAAGGTCGAAACTTCTCTTCGAAGTTTCTTTCAGTTTCTCAAGGGCTCATTGTCTCGCATCTGACCACACAACTGAACATTCTTCGGTAGCAATCTGTCAAATGAGCTGCTATCTTCAAACGACTATTTACAATTCTCTGAAAGTAACAATGCTAGACCTAGGAACTATAGATATCTGTCACAGTCTTCAATTTCTTCCAACTCACATTTTCTTCTGCCTACTTGGGATTTACTCTAATACGCTCGGCTAATCTACATGTCTTAGAGGACATCTTCACTAACTTGGAGTTCACACTTGCTCAACTTGGCATACAACTGATTCTCTAAAGGGATCTACCACACTAACTTCAAAGCTTGTCATGACCTTCTTCGGTACGTGAATATACCCATGTGTCATCTATGAGAACTACTACAACTGATCAAGGAACTCGGGAATTATTCTGCTCAACATCTCTATGAAGGTAATTAATACACTAGTCAAACAAAGCGACATAACTCAGAACTCAAAGTGATCACATCTTGCCCGAAGGCTGTCTTCGGTACTTCAACTTTCTTCACTTTCAACTGGTAGTAAACGGATCTCAAACTAATCTTCGAAAAGACTGAAACACTCCTCAACTTATCAACAAACCATTGATGCTCGGAAAAAAAGGACACTAATTGTTCACCGTCAACTGTTTCAACTTCCTGAAATCTAAACACATTCTCGTATTGTCATCACTCTTCTTCACAAATTGCACTGTCATACTCTAAGATGATGTACTAGGCATAATGATTCTAAGGTCTAACAAATCTCGAAGTTGATTCTTCAACACTCTCAATTCTGTCGGGAATCATAAGATACAAAGCAAACAAAACATGAGCAAACTCGGAGACGGTATCAATAATAAACTCTTCTTCCCTAACAAGGGACAAACCAGGTAATTCTTGCCAACAATTTTAGGAAAATAAAACATATTCTAACAGTCTGCGGTCTAATCCTCATTCAAAAAAAATCAAATCAATCACATTTGCTAGGCAAGCCTGTCAACTAACTCAATCAATCTTTGACCTCTAAAGCCGGATCAACATTCGATACAAAATCCACATTCCCACCTACCACCACAATCTCATAGTCATCCGTAAGCTTTAAGAAAACTCTCATCATCTCAAAGTCTACCCTAACTCTATGTTCTACAAGCTAATCCATGCATGGTTTCACATCAAAACCGCAAAAAGCAATTTCATCGCATCAACTGAAAATACGTGCCACTGAACCATCAACGGACACCCCTTGTATGTCTTTCTGACCACGACTGTATCCCCGAAGGAGCTAGCAACACCAACACCTACCTCTAGTACCTCAAAAGGTAGATTCAACAACTTCGCATGCTCACTCCAAATACACGGACGCGTAGATCTAGAATTAATCAGAAAAACAAGCCCAATGACTGCATCGAGGAATTACTTGCTACAACATTGACATCATTCCGAAGCCAACTCTTAGTTCATCACTTCTCTTACCATCTCATGTCAAGATCGGTCACATTGTTCTCCCTCAACAGAAACCAATTCATGTGCCTGTTGACCCAAACAAACAAACTGCACTCCAACTCTGGTACGGTCATACTGCCCTGAACTAAAGCGATGAACTATCTCATCATTCACACCCTCTAAAACCTCAGATTCACGATTACCAGCTCTAGGCCCACGTCTCGGCCTCAACTTACCAAAGACAACAATACAACAATAAACAAAACATACAAGCAAGAATATTTAGGGTTAGCAAGAGCAAGGGTCCAAGGTGCTCAAGTATATTCCTTTACAAAAAAATCATTTCAAATAAGTAATAGTAGCAATGGGAACTCGACACTACGCTTTAACACAAACATCATGCTAGCACATGCTTTCAACACCGTACTAACAAGCAAACATCAAGCATACATGGCAAAACATTCACTAAGA
The DNA here is from genome assembly GCA_958450335.1 of Hibiscus tridactylites. Classification (NCBI taxonomy): domain Eukaryota; kingdom Viridiplantae; phylum Streptophyta; class Magnoliopsida; order Malvales; family Malvaceae; genus Hibiscus; species Hibiscus tridactylites. The sequence continues at coordinate 71,550,486 of OY288281.1, forward strand.
CATAACAACAACATAACACATCAAACTTACCTCACTTACCTACCCGAGGTCTCGGAAACCTCAGGCTCTGATACCACTAAATGTAATTCCCTCGTCCCGGTCTGGCCGGATGACCGATCCGAGTGGGCCACACGAGGAAAACCGAGTGAAACCCATTAAGGTTCCCTTCGGTTAGCAACCCTATTTTTTTAATTTAATCTTGTCTAGAGGATATTAAGTCCTAAGTGATTCACAACAGCGGAAAGCATCCAAAGAAAGATCATATTCGAACCCCGACCATACATACTAGTCCATTTTTAAGCTTACAGGGCAAACCGTATCGGTACCCTAACCAGGGGTATCGATACGCCCTGACCAGGTCAACCCAAAGAGTCAACTCGAAGAAGACCGTATTGATACAGCCCTTGAGCGTATCGATACGCCTTCTTCAGTCAACATCTCGTGGTCAACGAGATAAACCCGTACCGATACGCCCCAGCACCGTATCGATACGCCAAAAACTCCCCAATTTCTCAGAATTCCAGTGACCAAAAACCGTATCGATACGCCCCCGTGTATCGATACGCCCAGCCAAAACTGAGCTCTACAGGTAAGACTGTATCGATACGGCCCTTAGGCGTATCGATACGCCTTGCTCTGCAATGCTCCAAAATCAGCAAGAACTCTCAAGACTCTAACTCTAGATGCATAAAGGGACTCCTTAAGCCACACACAAACTTTTAAGCAACATTCTACAACCAAGGGAAGCATCCAATCCACAAGCAAGGCATCCATTCATAGCATTCCAACAAAAGAGCAAATTAAGCATTTAAGGGCATACATATAGGCTCAAAAGGCCAAAATGGCACAAGTCAACATATAGGAGGTTTACATCACTAACAAGGCAACCTAAACGTCTAGAGGCATGCCACCATACACAAACATTCATCATAGCATTCATGCATTACAACTCGTAATCAATCCAAAACATCAACATAAGGCATTAACAACATAAAGCCAACACAAAAGAGTCTAGATACAAGCTCTTAAAACACGTAGCATTTCCCATTGCTAGACTACTACATTATTTAATAAATCATACTTGAGCAATTACCACACGCTTGGACGCCCTTTTCTTGCTCCTTGCTAACTCCAAGCTAAAGATCTGCATTGTCGGAAAAAGGAGAGCGTAAGCATAAAGCTTAGTGGGCGGAGCTCTAAAACATAACCACGACAATGCAGGGTTCAAAGCTTTCATTAAAAGTAAAGACCAACACATACAAGTCATCCAACGACCTAATCCTTCTACTAACATACAAGTTCAACCAAAGGTCAACAATATAGGCATTTATCATGGCATCACACTTCATGGTATGCATAAAGGCATGATCCTAAATTAAAGTAAAACCATAAAAAGGAATGATATAGTAAGATACAACATGAACAATACATGGCATGCACAAGCATAACCAAAACAAACACGGTGGGACTACACATCACCGTTTCGACTAGTAGTTTTCCAATGGGATTACACATCAAAATACTCTTCTACTAGTCACTACCGGTGAGACTACACATCACCTGAGTCTTATATCACTCGCTACCAGCGGGACTACACATCACCGGAGCAACGACAACCATCACGTGAGGTTCGACACCAACCATGCAACACGATTTACAATCATTATCATGCGACATGTACTCACTATATCATGCACAACCAAACAAGTTGTAACAATTTCCACAATTAGGCATCACTTACTACTTACAATCTTACCAATCACAAATGGTCTTACTCACCATTTTCGTGCACAACCTGCACCAACTTACACATATCTTGCAAGGCATATCAACAACACCATTATTATCATCATACATAATCAACGATTTAAAAAATAGCAACATGCTTCCTCCCAAAGTATTGGAATTTCATGTATAACAAAAATATCATTTCAAGCAATGAAAAACAATGATAAAATGGGAAATTTAAAGAGGCATTTCACATCAATTTACTCCTTGAGTTTAAATTACTTTCAAGCCCAAATCTAAACCACTTTCAAAATCACCTTTGAATCAAAACAATTCTTGAAAACATTTCCACATCCACATGCTTGAACCAACCTTTGAAAATCAAATTAAAACATTAACCACTCACCTTACTTCCTTAAGCAAGCCAAACAAAGCCGACTCAAGCCTCCTCACTTTCGCATTCGATCCCAAAGCTTTACCAATGCAAATCCTTGCTTCTAATCCCCCCAACACAAGCAAATTAACTTCAAATCAGTCCACAAAACAATGTAGCAAACCCGGAATACAACCCAAGCACAAAACACATGTTTTTCGAGCCAAGAACAACCCCCAAAAAGCCTTTCCCGAGCAGCCCTTTAGCACCGTCCAAAACCGATGATTCCAACTCTTTTAACACACCTAATAGCTTCCAAAACAACCCTTATACATAGCCTAACCACCAGCCCACAATTTCTCACACAAAACACCCCCAAAATTCAACATTTCAACACTCTAAAACCTCCCTAAAACCCAATTTCGGGAAACACCATAAAACAATGTAAAAATCGGATATGTTGAACCTTATAGATAGTAAACAACTCATATAACATTAATAAATCAAAAGCTTTAGTTTAAGACAACAAAGATGACATTTTTAGTCTAAACTTTCAAAACACCAAAATGCAAAATCATGGGTTTTAATGAAATCTAAGAGTACAAGCATGTAGAGGAAAGAGAGGACAAGTCGAATATATGTTTACCTTTCGAAAATCACCAAGGATGAGGAAAAATGGTGATGGAATAGTGGTTCCAATGGAGGGGGAGGTTTTGTCGTTTGAAAATTTGAAGAAGAAGAAGATGATGGGGTTTTTGGGTTTATTTGAATTATAAGGTAATAAAAATGGGTTTTATTTGATATTTACACAAATGCCATTAATGAATGGCTATTGGGCTTGGTTTAAAAATTGGGTCCAACATCTTTGTTTTATTTGCAAACAAAACCCGAACCATTATTTAATTTATTTAAATTATAAAATCGAATCCGAATAATATTAAAACATTATTTTCACCCGACCTTAAAACCCGGGTGTTACACGATATATAGTTTATAACCCCCTCGTCTTGGTCTGGCCAGATGACCGGTCCGAGTAGACTACACAGGGAAAACCGAAGCGAAACCCTTTAAGGTTCCCCATCGGTTAGCAACCCTAGAAAATTCCTTTTATTTTAATCTTGTCTAAAGGCATATTAATTCCTAAGTGATCACGTCAGCGGAAAACATCAAGAAAGAAGCACATTCGAACCTCAACCCACACCTCAAACAGTACATTTTACACTTACATGGCAGGCTGTATCGATACACCAAGCAAGGGTATCGATACGCCTGGACTAAGTCAACCCTTGCAGTCAACTCAGGGAAGACCGTATCGATACAGCCTTGGAGCGTATCGATACGCCCCTCTCGGTCAACATCTCGTGGTCAACGAGATACGACCGTACCGATACGCCTCAACCCCGTACCGATACGCCAATCACTCACCAAATTCTCAAAATTCCAGTGAGCAAAGAGCGTATCGATACACCTCCGTGTATCGGTAGGGCAAGCCAAAACTGAGTCATGCAGGCAAGACCGTATCGATACGACCCTTAGGCGTATCAATACGGCTCTTAGGTGTATCGATACGCCCTGCGCTGCAAGTCTTCAAATTCAACAAAAATCATACAATACTCAACTCTAAATGCATTTTGGGACTTCCCTAAGCTCATTCAAGCATTCATGCAACATACAACAACCAAGAATTAGCATATAGAGCAATCCAGATGATTAACAAGGCATCCATACATGACATTCACACAAAGGGGTAAATATTGCATAAATGGGCACGCTTAAGAACTCAAAAGGGCCAAATGGCACAAGTCATCACATAAAGGTTTACATGCCAACCAAAAGCAACTTAAAACATCCAAAGGCATAACCGTCCCATACAAGCATTCAACAAGACAAAGCATGGTTTACAAATCCAAGCCAAAACATAAACACCAATAACATCTATGAGTCATACAACGCTCATACAAAAACATAGTAGCCCCATTGCTAAACTACTACTTTAATTACTAAGTCATACTTGAGCAACTACAAAGCTTGAAATGCCCCTTCGCCTTGCTCCTTGCTAACACCACGCTAATGATTTGCATTGTTGAAAATGAGAGCGTAAGCTAGAAGCTTAGTGATGATGCTCTATAATCAAAAATAACAACAATGCAGGGACCAAGCATGCAATCTTTAACATCACACACAACATACATGGGCATCAACATAGCATCCTAGCTAGTATTTCAAGAGTCATAAATATGACATCTTACATCATATTAAGCTCAACAATATAAACTAAATATCACAACATTATAATCATAAGAGCAAGTACATTGGTCACTATTAGTTTACTCGGATGTGCGGATTTACTCTCAACAACAACATTACCTCGGTGGGATTACACTCATCACCGGACCTTGCATGGGTGAGATTCCACTCATCACCACATGCCCTACGGATGGGATTCCACTCATCATCACGTATAATATAAATAATTTTCGGTGAAATATTACATCACCGTACTCCTCATTGATGACCCAACGCCATCAAGGCCACGCACGAATTTGACTCAAACGTGTGCACACTAATCCTAATGATCGATCATTTACACCCGGTAAGTTAATTAGTGTCAATTACCTTTAAACCACTTCACACATCCATCAATTATTACACATATTCATCATCACACATATCAATGTATACACATACAAAGTTAAATCATATCTCACAAGATCAAAATAGACAATGACATCTAAAGCATCATTAACAATCAAAATCCCCTTGAACCCAAAGCTCCCCGGGTTTCAAAGGAGGCAAAGCGGCACCGGTTTCAGGATCCACGATTTTGGCTTCACAATTTGCCATCAGCTTCCCCGTCGCTCCTTCTGTTCGGGTTTCATCGGGACCCAGCGTGCCAAAGATCCGACCCGTTGTTTCAGTCAACCCGTATGACTTCAAAGGGAAAAAGGAAAATGATTAATGGATTAGCAATTTAGCATAGCAGTTTAATCAAGTAATTAAGAGTTTTTTACCTGTGCCAGCTGGACTTTGGGCAACCGTTTTTTCAACCTATCGATCGTACTTTTACTCAAATGAGCTCCACCGGAGATGAGAACTTGAAGCGAGCTCAAATCATAGCCGTCCATTATCTCGGCATCCCTCCCCATCGATACAATCAAAGGTGGAGCCACCGCCAAGTGGCTAACCCTGTACTCTTCGATGACACTGTACATTCTTCTCATATCAAACGTCCGATTTCCTCCCGTTATCACCAAACAGTCCCCCGACGCCACGATCCTCAGGCTCAATAATAGCCCGTAAGCGTGAAATAATGGAACCGTACAGTAAGTAACCAAGGGGATCGTCCTCACCGGACGCATTCCTCCGGTGATATTGGCCATCAGGTTACGGTGTGTTAATGCGACTCCTTTAACCGGACCGGTCGTGCCGGACGAGTAGAGAATCGTGGCGACATCTGACTGGTTAACTTTGATTCATTCTTGTTCATTTCTTTCGCTTTGAGTTTCCATTAACGATTCGAATTCAACGGAGTCTATACTAACGATCCCGTGTTTAAGCGAAGGTAGCTTGTGAGATGAATCCGATGAGGCGAAAGCGATCACCGGCTTTGAAAGCCGGATATGGTGATGGATCTCGGGAACTGTGGAGGCTGGATTGACGGGAGAGACGACGACGCCGAGAGAAGAGAGATAAGTAAAGGATCGGAGTGTAGACATTGTTAGGGGAGAAAACGAGAGCACAATCGCCCTTGGAGAGGCTAAACCGGGTGCGGAGAGAGGAGACTAGATTTTCGAAGCGGGAAATGAGTTCTTGGTAGAGGATACGGCGGGTCGTGATGGCGTCGACGATGGCGGCGGCGGAGGGAGAGGGAGGGGATGCGTTGAGGATGGAGAAGATGAAGTCGGTGAGTGAAATGGGGGAGGAAACCGGCGGGAGTGGAAGGGGAGGTCGGAGGGTGCGGAACGTCATCGTTTTGGAGCAGAATCCAGAGTTTGGATCGACGGAGTTGGCCATTTGAAATTGGAACAGAGATGGAGTTTATTTCTTCTGCTGCTGAATTATGGAAAGATGGAGAAATGGAGTTTAGACGATCTTTAGCTTTCACAGATGATCCAATATTTGATTATTTCTTAGGCCCCAATATTTGATTATTCCAAGGATAGACGAGGTATTCATTGGTGCACTTGGTCTGAGCTGAGCAAGTTAAAGGAGTGGGGAGGCCTTGGTTTTAGGGATCTATCAAAGTTCAACGTGGCTCTTCTCGCAAAGCAAGGTTGGCGTCTGTTACTTAATCCATCTTCTTTAGCGGGAAGGTTGCTGCGGGCCAAGTATTATCCTTCAACATCTTTTTTAAAAGCCCGTCTTGGTCACAACCCATCACTCACGTGGAGGAGCATATGGAGTGCCCGTGGTCTTCTGGAGTTGGGCCTTCGATGGAAAGTGGGTAACGGGGGCTCTATTTCCGTGTGGAATGATTTTTGGTTACCTGGTAACCCTCTTCATCGTGTTACAACCCAGGCTGTGGAGGGCATCGAATTCGTCTCGGATCTAATTGACCCGTTCTCGAACACATGGAGGTATGATCTTATTTCTTCGATATTTTCTCCTAGTGAAGCTGAAAAGATTTTATGCATTCCCCTACCTAATGTGAGTCAGCCAGATAACTTAGTTTGGCAAGGGTAACATACGGGTGTATACTCTGCCCGTAGTGGCTACAGATATTTACTAAGTCCGTCAGAGGGTCTTTCAGAATGGGGGGGCCTTTTTAGAAGGGTTTGGAACGCCTCATGCCCAGAGAAGATGAAAATAGTTTGCTGGAAGTTCATCAGAAACTTCGTTCCAACAAAAGTCAATTTATGCATTAAGAAGGTGGCAGGTGATCCTATATGCAATAGATGCTATTTATTTCCAGAAGACGTGGTTCATGTTTTATGTGAGTGTTCTTATGCCAGTCAGATTTGGTTAGCGCTACAGATTCGTGAGCCATCAAACGCAACAAGCTTAAGTTTCCAAGAATGGTTATATCAGTTGTTTAATCTCAATGGTCTTCAGCACATCCAGACTATAATTATTGCAGTTTACGCTATTTGGTATGCACGGAATAAGCTTGTTTTCGAAGGAATAACTATCCGAATTGAGGAATCTATTGCTTTTATCAGAAGCTACTGTTTAGATCTAAATCTTACCCAATCTCGCTTGTCAAGCGAGGATATTATTGGCCCGTCACGGTGGATTGCCCCGCCTGATCCGTTGTTGAAGCTTAATGTTGATGCGGGTTTTGATCCATCTACAAAAACAACGTATGTTGGGGTTATTATAAGGAACAATTCAGGAGCTATAATGGGGGCAATGTGTGTCAGGAGAGAACGAATCTTATCTTCTTTTGCCGCGGAAGCTTATGCGATGGTCCAGGGGCTCCGCTTTGCCATAGAGTTAGGGTTTGCCGACATCATTGCCGAAGGGGATTCCCTAACCGTAATAAAGAAGTTAAATTCCAAATCAAGGGATTTATCCGAAATTAGTACATATATAGGGGATGCAAAATCCCTGGCTAGAAGGTTCCATACCTGCCGATTTGTGTTCACGCGACGGGAAGGTAACAGATCGGCGCATGCAATGACTTTGGAAAGCCGGAAATTCGCCGAGGAGATGTTTTGGGTTGAGGACGCGCCGGAAAGCGTCCAAAGTATCGCCGATGAAGACAGAAGATGGTTAGATCCGCCGTGAGTTTAGCTCTCTTCTGGTTTAGTTGAGGGGCTTCGGCTCCCGAAGGTTGGATCTGGTTTCAGCTCTTACGACATCCATCATTTTTTCCCTTGTGCTGCTCGAAAATTTTCCATCTAGGTTAACTCAGTTTTTGAGTTTCAGACTGCAGAAGGGTTTATTTCGCTGGTCTAGCTTTTTGTTTTCTCTTGCTGAGACGGTTGGCCTTATGGTGAGGAGGTGCCGTTTCATTTTCTGTTTTCCTTTTTTGCCCTTGTAACTGGATGTAGTTATTATTTCAGTTTTAATAAAGTGAGCTAGCTGGCATTTATAGTCAAAAAAAAATAATTAGGGGCTCAATTCCCCATATTTTTTATTAGGGGCATTCTCTTAAAATTTAAATTTTTAATATTTGTTATTAGGGGTCTAATTGGGACATATTTTTCCCACAATATTTGTGAATATACTCTTAAAATTTAATTTTTTTTCTCTAATACTTGTTATTAGGGGCTTACTTTTAAAATTTATTTTTAATATTTATTATTAAGGACCTAATTTGTTCTAATACTTATTATAATTAGGAGCCTACATTTAAAATTTATTTTTAATATTTATTATTAGAGACCTAAATTTTTAGTTTACCATTGGGCCACTAAAATCTCAAAAACGACTATGTTTGTTGTACCATATTTCTGAAATCATCTCAAAAACGACTCTATTTGCGGGGCCATGTTTCTGGAACCATCTCTAGAACAGAGAAAGCCCAAGGATAGAACAAAAACAAATGCAGTCTTATTTATGGCAATCAACCTCCCATGTTGTTCAAGTTTTGTTTTTTGTATGTGTGTTTTTCAGTACAATTTCATGGTTTTTTATGTTTTTATTTTTTAACCTCTTAACAAAAAAGTAGAGAGTGGGTTTCAACTGAATGGTTGATTTTCATTTTTTACTCAAAATTTTACAAAATAAAATATAAAAGAAATTGAATAATTCAGCAGGAAATGTTGTAAACACAAAATTATGATCAAATCCATAAAAAAAAACCTTCAATCCTTTTTTTCCATCATCATCATCGTCTTCAAAAAATTTCTGCTTAAAAAGCTATGTTTGCAGCCCACATCCCAATTAGTTTGTTCTTCTTGTATTATCGTCTATTAGTTCCATACTACCCTTTTAACTTACTAGAAGTTAAATCAACAACAAATTATTTCCATTTTATCGAAACCACTAGCTACAAATTATTTCCAATGATTATGATCTTTTCTTTATGAAATTCTAAAGGATGAAATGGGTATAGTTGGGACTTGAGAGAGACAAGATAACATATTATAATTGAGGGATCAAAATAAAATATTAAATTATCTCTAACTAAAAATAGGGTCAAATTGACATAATGAGGGTTAAATTTATTATTTCTTTTGAATTAGGACTAAATTGTTTGAATGTGTAAACTTGAAGGACTTAAATGTGTTATTATACAAAATATTTTAACGATCACACACTCTTTTAACAATTGTTAATAGATCAGTGGCTAAAATGAAACAAAATTAAAAATTTAATGGTAACATTGAAGCAATTAGAAGTTTAGTTACCAAATTGAATAATTGATCAAACTTTAGTGGTCATTTATAAATTTTACCCTTAAATTAAAGTGAATGTAAGAAATATTGTATTAATAAGTTTAATTATTTTTTGAATTTAAAAATAAAAGAGATTTTGAAAAAAAAAAATTAAGATTTTATTCTAAAAGGGGATAATAACACTTTCGATACCTAAGATTTCAAAACTAATTAAAACAGTTAATGGTATATTGCGGTACATATGAATAGTGGTACATTGTGGTACATGTCATCTAATGTATAATTATACATAGATATTCTAATCATTTGACAATACACACACCTTACAGATATTGTGATTGAACCCATATCTCCTAAAATGAATATCATCCATTTTTTTACTAATATCACTTGTTGAATTCACTTTTATTTCAAAATTTAGATCTTTTACTTCTAAATTTTGTAAAATATTAAATTTACCACGTGAAAATTTTACTAATCACTTGTTATTTTGTACAAGTAAATCATTGTATTTAATAATTTAAGTAAATATATTTTTATCTTATCTAGATTACTTTATACCCTTGTAAAGCTTGTTATTTTGTACAAGTAAATTTTACTAATCACTTATTATTTTTTACACGTGAAAATTTTACTAATCACTTGTTATTTTGTACAAGTAAATTTTACTAATCACGTGAAAAAGATTGAATATTCTTTTATAAGTCGTTCATCTTTTATAGAAAACTCAACAACCATCGTGAAAATTTCTTTATCTCTTTCCACTAGACATTATATTGATATATGAGCGGAGATAGAGAAAATCAAATTTGGAGATTATTTCGTTAATGGTTTTGATTACATCAACAAACTACCACTAAAGAATATCTAATCATATTAAACCGTCAATTTTTCCTAATCAAAGAGTGTGTCGTGATGATCGCTATACGAACGCCAGAATACTATAAAGATAGACAAAAATCATATCACTAAACATACGAAAATCGTGTCACTAAGATAGACAAACAAACACAATAAAATGTGAGAAAAGAAAGAGTTCAAAACAAAAAATCTTATTTAAAACTAAAAAATTAAAAGTAAGAAAAAAGTGAGACGACGGCAATAAAACCATTGCCAATGACAATACTCTTAAAAAAACTACAAAAACTTTAAAAAAATTCTAGCTATTTATTACATATGTTTGTATATTATTATTTTATACTTAGTATAATCTGTCATATATTATAAATATGTATTATCTATGCGTAACTATATATTACATATAACAGATATTCTAAAGCTCAATGCTAAGGGTGAGAAATTTTTTTAAAAAATAATTAAATTGAATCAAATTTATTTAAATATTTAATTAAGTCTATTAGAAAAAATATTTAATTAAATCGATTTTGATTCTTGATCAAATAAAAAATAAATTAAAGTACATTAGTCTATTAAATTTATATAATGTTTTAAAACAAATAGATCATTAAAAGATCAAATCCACTTTGTAAAAACCAAATCTTAATAACTATTATATCTAATATTCACATCAAAACATATATACTCCTAATTGCCTTAACCGCTTTTTTCGGGCTGAAATACAAGGAAGCTGGGATATCACTAACGTTCATTTGAAAGTTAAAGACATAATTGCCCCTCCACCGCCTTTCTCAATCTCAGGTCTTCCCGCTAAAACAAGAACTCCTACTCAAACTGCATCAAATCAAACCTCAAGTGGATTTCTTTATAATACACTCACGCACTACCTAGATAAACAAAAACCTTAATTTGATCTTTGAGTTGCAGAAATCAAGAGAAAACCCAGAAGCAATTTGTTTCTAAAAGCAAAAGACTTGTTCTTTCTGAGTTGCGATCACAGAGAAAAGAGAATGGGGCAATTGAGCAGTGATGATTTTGATCATATCGTAATCGATCCCAGACCTGGTTGGGATCGTTTTGGTTACTTGCTTCAAATAGCCGAGTTTGAGGAAGAGAAATGGCAGAAAACCCATGAGCCTCTGCCTGACCATGGCGATTTGAAGTGTTTTCAGTACAATGCACGACGACCTCGGTCACTTTGCAAGCAAGAAAATGTGGGGTTCAAATCCATCAAGAAGTCGGGGATGAAACCGAAACGTAAGTTGAAAGAAGAAGATGAGGGTGGAGAATGGGAATATGGACTGAAACCAAAGCCGAAGAAAAGCAAGAAGCAGCAACCCGTCCGCCCAATGGCAACACCTGAGTTGCCCCACAATTTCAAACGCCACATATTCCAAAACATGGGCGGTTCAGGTTTAGTTTTGGTGATTCAAAAGGCCCTTTTTTTCTCTGATGTTAACCCCACAGCCAGTAGATTCTCTGTTCCGTTTTCCCAAGTCAAAACGCACGATTTCCTCACCGAAACGGAGGCTCAATCATTGGCCGGCAAGAATCCAATGGAGGTGCGGTTGTTGGACCCTTCGATGAAGGAAACGACTCTGACATTCAATATATGGGAGATGTCGAAAACCAAACTCTATGTGATGACCAAAGCGTGGAACTCGGTCGTGCAAAGTAACAGACTCGAGGAAGGCAATACCGTGCAACTCTGGTCATTTCGGGTGAACTCGGAGCTGTGCTTTGCGCTTGTCAAAGTTGATGTTCGGGCAGGAAATTAGTATGGAAGATTCATGTGTAGCATTGTTTTTCATTACAGAGATTGATTATTTGTTGTTTGGTTCTTATCAGTTAACACCAAGCTTGTTTGGTGGTTAACACTAGTGTTGAATATTGAATTTCTTGTTCTCCGAATTCCATCTTCGTCGTCAAATTTTTACATGTTTGCTTACAAATTCAACCATGGTGGTTTTTTGGCCTTTTAACTTTTATCAACTGAAGTTTGTTTTACATGAAAGACTTTGGACTCTGTATCTGCTTCACTCTTCTTTCTATTTTTCTGAATTTCACGATTGCAAGAGAAATTGGTGTGCTGATAAATTAAATCGTTTTAGTCCCTTTGCTTTTGTTTGCTTGTTCTTGTAATATTTTATTGATCTTTGTTTTGTTTCATGTGTTCTATTGTAATATTTTATTCATCTTTGTTTTGTTTCATGTGTTCTATTGTAAATCCAGTATGTGTTTTTTTGATGAAATGGTTGGCTTGGGTGAATGCTAATTTCAAGTGAACTGGTTATTTTCGGTGGATGCTGGTTTCGAGTGAATTGAGTGGGGTGGGGTGAGACCGAATCTAAATCTTACGTGGCATAAATATTAATAAAACAAGTCACATAATCTACAATATTAATAAAGTAATCTATGTTATCATACTGTTTGTGATTTAACGATTGAGTGACTTAAATAAAAGCAATTCAAAAGTTGAGTGATCAAAGTGAAAATATTGAAAGTTTAGTGACCAAAATAAAAGTTAGAAGAAAGCTGAGTCATGAATTATGTAATTTATCCTATTAAAAAATTAAACTCCTTATTTTCCAAATTTCTCCACTACCAACTACCCAGTGTTAAAAAGTTAAATTTATTATTAAAATATTAAAAAAATTAAATTTATTATTAATTTGGGATAAACTACCATAGTAGCAGCTGAAAGTAGAAGTTGTTGAACTTTAGGGTACTTTGACTTTGGTTATTAAACTTTTAAAATTATATTATATTTACTATATTGTTAATTCGTTTTCATTGGAATCATTGTTGTTAAAATATTCTTTCAGAAAACTTTAATTTTAAGAATTGAAGCTATCATAAAATTAAATCTCTAACCATTAAAACTAAATACTTAAATTTTAAACCTTAAAATAAATCTTTAACCATTAAAACTAAAAGAGGTGTGTAATCGAATTTTTTTATAGAATAATTAAATCTGTAATTTACACGCTAAGATTTGAAAACAAACAAGTCCCAACAACCCTGTTCTCTTACCGAAACATTTGAAAGCCCAAAACACGACATCTCTACCGGTTCCCACCTACCTACCTTCCTAGTTCCTCCCTCTTCATATGCTCTTTCAGTTTGGTTTTGTTTTGGTGTTCTTTCTTGTCTCAGTTTGATTTTGTTACATATTATTTTCCGCAAGAAAATGGCGGGTTCCGCTGTCGCATTGGAAGATGTTCCCTCCGTTGATATCATGACCGAACTACTCCGCCGTTTCAAGTGCTCCTCCAAGCCCGATAAACGCCTCATTCTCATCGGTTCGTTTCTCGGTTTTTTGTTTGCTTGTTTTTTGTTCACATTCAGCTGAAAATTGCAGTGTGCTTTAATATATGATGATCTTTTTTGTTTGCTTTAAGATCTGGGTTTATCACAGTTAGCTCAAAGTTGAAACCTTTTTTATTTCATGTCTGAAATTTCAATGAAATGCAGGCCCCCCTGGATCTGGAAAGGGTACACAATCACCCATTATTAAGGATGAGTACTGCTTGTGCCATTTAGCCACTGGTGATATGCTAAGAGCTGCTGTTGCTGCCAAAACACCTCTTGGAATTAAGGCCAAAGAAGCTATGGATAAAGTAAACTCCTTTCTTTCCCCCCAATAGGATTTCGGGTTTCGGGTTTCGAATTTGACTTTTCATCTAATTGCAAATGTTTGATGTTAGGGTGAACTTGTGTCTGATGATTTGGTGGTTGGGATTATTGATGAAGCCATGAAGAAACCCTCATGCCAAAAGGGTTTCATTTTAGATGGTTTCCCAAGGACTGTGGTTCAGGCACAGAAGGTGTTGTTCTTTTTGTCTCTTTGAATATTATATTGGCTTTCATGCTCTTTGGTTGTTTTGATCTTACCATGTTTGATTATCTTTGATATACAGCTTGATGAGATGCTTCAGAAGCAGGGAGCTAAGATCGATAAGGTGTTGAACTTCGCGATCAATGATGCCGTATTGGAGGAGAGGATCACCGGTCGTTGGATTCATCCTTCTAGTGGCCGTACCTACCACACGAAATTCGCACCTCCCAAAGTTCCCGGTGTTGATGATGTAGGTTTCCTTTTTTACATGACTGATTGTTCAACTAACTGTGACAATCATCTATGTCCTTAGAAGTTAGAGTTCTTGTTTATGCCTTATTTATTCGGATTGATGCTCGGCGATATTTAGTTTTACCTCTATCAAAACCATGCTCATATTGATTAAAATTCCGAGAATTTTCATCGCATATGTTAGAGGGATCTGCAGATTGTATGGTTTTCGTTTCAAGTTATGATAATGTGCTCTCAATGCTCTGCTTGTTCCTTTACTGTACTGGAGCTAAGAATCATTAGCATAGATCTGCTCACTTTGAAATGTAAATATTAGTAATTTGGTGTTTGATCACCGTATTCGTTCGTACTTTGTGATATACATCTACTGCAAGAGTCTCGGGTTACGGATTTTTGCACCCTTTAAACTCATTCTGTTCTTACTGTTTTCATTGAAGGTCACTGGGGAGCCTCTGATCCAAAGAAAAGATGATACCCCAGCAGTTCTCAAGTCAAGGCTGGAGGCTTTCCATCGACAGACCGAACCGGTACGCTATAGAATTCCTCGACTCTTTAGTCATTGTAATCCATCCACTGATAATAAATGGCCTTCGAGCTCCTTTTACTCGGTTTCGTGTTTTCTGTTTCTTTCCTTTCGCATGACGATCTTATAAACAAATTCCGATCGTTTAACGACATGCAGGTTATCGATTACTACGGTAGCAAAGGTATTCTTGCCAATCTTCCTGCAGAGAAACCTCCAAAAGAGGTCACTTCTGAGGTTCAAAAGGTTCTTTCTTCATAGGACTCGATCCTTCATCTTTCATTTTCACCTGAATTTTTGTAAACCGTTTCGAATTAATCCGATACATTGTCGGAAAACCGGAGTTTGCATTTCAAAAACGAGCATTTACTGGCATTGTGATCCAAACAGGTGTTTTTTGCTACAGAATAATAGCTTACTACAGATTTTGTAGTAACATTGAAGTGATAGTTTTCTTATATATGGTCAATGGTCTAAATGGATCTGATTGTTATTATTCTTCTTAGTCTCAACAAAACTAACCTCATCGTCCATTAAATGAAACTTAAATGAATTTAGTTAAAAAAATAAAATTTGGATTTGAATATTCAACCGTTATTTAATTACGATAAAACATTATATATTCCGAAAATATAAATTCTTGAACATAATATTGATGTTAATTATGTCTTTGTTTGGTAAACAGCGGTTTGAGCTAAAATAAAAGGTTTAACCGGTTAAATCCGTTAATTTGTATATTTGAGCTAATAAAAGTTTTTTGAAATTAAAGATTTTGATGTAATAAAGATTTTTTACCCTTAACAATTATAAAATTTTTTCAAATAACTTAAATTTAACCTTTTCTATTTTAATTCTTCATTCTCACGTATTTATATTGTGACATTTTTAAACTAATATTTTTTGTTTTTCCTTTTTATTATCACACATTTATATTTGTATTTAAATTTAATAATTAATTAAATTGTATTAAAATTAATTATATAATAATAAACTAATTAATATATAGATCCTTCAAATATAATTAGTAATGTTATATTAAAAAATATTTTTCATAATCTAATTAATATTAATATATACAAAATATTGATAATTAATAAACTATTCAAACAAGTATTGAATATAATCATGTTTGTATATGTCATTTTACTTGTTTAAATAACAAAACAACTATCGGCTATCAGTTAATTTTACCAAATACTTTTATACAATCAACTAATGCATTCCGCTAGTCAAATCAACAATGCAATCAACTATCAGTTAATATAATTAATTTTCTGTTAATTGTCAAACATAACCTATATCAATGAATCATTCAATAAATAAATTTAGTGTTAAAATTAGAATCATTATTAGGATGAAATTATACAAACTATAAATAAAATAAGACATGATATAAATAAAATAATAATTGATTGACTATTTTATCTCATGTGAAAAAAGGTGGATACTTCATATTTGAGATAAAGAAAGAACTTCATTTCATGTTTGCCACTATGGGGCAATGGGGGGAATAAAATAAGATCCTCTAATCATGTTTACAACATTCATTTGACAACATTTAATAACTCCATTTTGTATCATGTATTGTATTATATACACAGGATAAGTCAAGATGAAATATTATGAAAATTAAATTATTGTATTTTAAAATATAAGAATTTATTTAAGTATTTAAAGAAATTAAGAGCAAAACTTAATTTATTTAATATTTACTCATAAAAATCAAATTGTTATTAAATCAAAAAAATTGAGTGCACCAACTAGGGATGAGCACGGGTCGAGCTGGCTTGGGATTTTGGTCGACCCAATCTCATCCTTAAAAAATATGGCCCGATCTGAACCGAAAATAAGAACCGTAAACCCGAACTCAACCTAATCTATAAAAAAATTAATTTCAGGGACCTGATTGTAAAATATAGAGACTCAATTGTAAAAAAATCAATTTAATGACCTAATTATAAAAAATATATAAAGATGGTACATTATTGCAAATGTTCCTAAAAATATAAGGAGAAATTACACTATTAGTCTCGAGTTGTATATTTTTCACCTTAAATCCAAATCTAACCCGACTTGAACCTAATTTTAAAAAAAAATCTGAATCGACCAAGTCCAGTGAAATGTCCATCCCTAGCACAGACCCACCCTTCTATAGTTTGTGCTTACTGATTAAATACTTAATAAACTTTTATATTTCAACATGTACCATATTATTATTAAATCAAAATTTATCAAATATTTGAGATTGAGATTCTTGACAAGAGCATATGCCTCCTTAGACCCCTAAGAAATCATCGTCCCTATATACTTTATCTTATTATTTTAAAATTTTATTCTAGAGATTATACGCTTTTATAAACTTTGACATATATCAAAAAAATCATTTTGTTAATCAAACTTTATAATATACTAATAAAAGAGATCTTTTTGTCTTATAAAAGATGGGTTGTATGATCTTATAAAAACTTGAACTCATATTTGTTCATATCAACTTACAACAACTTTAATAATAGAATTTAGACATGGTTGAGGATAATATAATAATATTTGGTTATATAGAGAGAGAATTTTACAACTTGGAGGTAGGGCTTAATAATTTGATAACCAACTCCTTCCTTAGGACCTTACCTGAGGCATTCCTTGGCAATGAATCAGTGAACACTACTCTTCGTATTTTCTTGTAATGCGAAACCTGACATCAAAATTTTCAGAATTTTAAACATTAATAAATAAACGAACATTATTCGTTTAAGCTCGATTTATTTATACCCATACCTGTTTGGCAACAAAATCTCTGATCTGAGATTCATCAATTTTGCTGCCTGATTGTCTCACCACAAATGCCACAGGTACCTGCCCCGCTTCCTCATCCGGATACCTGTTTGTAATTTATATGCATCATTTGTTGTTACCTGGCACTATTTACTTATCAATTTTAACGATTTATTTCATCGTGTTTTTTTAATTAAAAATTGATTTTTTATAATTTAAATTAAAAATATATTTATTTAAAATTTCATTTATATAATGAAATTATCATATTAACCGATTTCCAATTAAACCAACTGCATTTATCCATTTTTTGACAACTGGACTTCTCTACATTCCAGTGCCACGTAACCACGTTGAATTAGTGTTTCTAGTGACACCGGGAGACAAATAATGGTGGAAACTAGAAAGGAAGATAAAAGGGAAACGAGAGTCACGTACGGGACAACAGCAGCCTCCACTACATCTGGATGGCTGTTAAGCAGTTGCTCTAATTCAGCTGGGGCAACCTGTTTGAAAAAGATTTAAAAATTGTTTTAATTAATATTTAAACTAAAAACCATCTCAAAATATTATTATTTAAATTTTTTTTGAGAGAAATTATTGTTTCTACTATCTACTAAATGACATCATCTTTGTCATTATTTTTATTAAAAATAAATATATATTGGTACATGAATTTAGCTTCAAGATGTAATATGGTATCAACTTCTTTTTATGTAATTAGGTATCTTAATTTGACT
Source organism: Hibiscus tridactylites (assembly GCA_958450335.1). NCBI lineage: Eukaryota > Viridiplantae > Streptophyta > Magnoliopsida > Malvales > Malvaceae > Hibiscus > Hibiscus tridactylites. The sequence goes on from OY288281.1 coordinate 71,568,853, forward strand.
AAGATTCCATTTGATATCTAAAGTTCATTTAATTCAATTAAGTGTATAAACTTGAGTTGTTGATTTAAATAGGTATTTAAACTCAAAAAAGTTCAAATAAATTCAAGTATAAAAAATACTCCTATATTTATATATTTTTAAAGAAAAAAAACATAAAATTGAATAAGGTTTTAGTAGCAGCATAGCATTGGAAAGCTCAGAAAACCAACCTGCTAACCTTTGTATTTGATCAACTCCTTTATCCTATCAACAAAGAACAGATAACCTTCATTATTTATATAGCAAAGATCCCCAGTTCTTAACCACCCCTCGGGATCCAAAGTCGTCTCTTCATTATCAACGTAACCTTAACCAACAATCAAACAAAAGTAATGCCAATAGTTAGTAGTAAGTACGGATGTATAAATTTTATGTTGGGATATGAATTGTTAGAAAACTATATTAAAAATTCATTACCCTTCATTATAAAATCCCCTCGAACCCAAAGCTCCCCGGGTTTCAAAGGAGGCAAAGCGGCACCGGTTTCAGGATCCACGATTTTGGCTTCACAATTTGCCATCAGCTTCCCCGTCGCTCCTTCCGTTCGGGTTTCATCGGGACCCAGCGTGCCAAAGATCCGACCCGTTGTTTCAGTCAACCCGTATGACTTCAAAGGGAAAAAAGAAAATGATTAATGGATTAGCATTAGCAGTTTAATCAAGTAATTAAGAGTTTTGGGCAACCGTTTTTTCAACCTATCGATCGTACTTTTACTCAAATGAGCTCCACCGGAGATGAGAACTTGAAGCGAGCTCAAATCATAGCCGTCCATTATCTCGGCATCCCTCCCCATCGATACAATCAAAGGTGGAGCCACCGCCAAGTGGCTAACCCTGTACTCTTCGATGACACTGTACATTCTTCTCATATCAAACGTCCGATCTCCTCCCGTTATCACCAAACAGTCCCCCGACGCCACGATCCTCAGGCTCAATAATAGCCCGTAAGCGTGAAATAATGGAACCGTACAGTAAGTAACCAAGGGGATCGTCCTCACCGGACGCATTCCTCCGGCGATATTGGCCATCAGGTTACGGTGTGTTAATGCGACTCCTTTAACCGGACCGGTCGTGCCGGACGAGTAGAGAATCGTGGCGACATCTGACTGGTTAACTTTGATTCCTTCTTGTTCATTTCTTTCGCTTTGAGTTTCCATTAACGATTCGAAATCAACGGTGTCTATATTAACGATCCCGTGTTTAAGCGAAGGTAGCTTGTGAGCTGAATCCGATGAGGCGAAAGCGATTACCGGCTTTGAAAGCCGGATATGGTGATGGATCTCGGGAACTGTGGAGGCTGGATTGACGGGAGAGACGACGACGCCGAGAGATAAGAGAGATAAGTAAAGGATCGGAGTGTAGACATTGTTAGGGGAGAAAACGAGAGCACAGTCGCCCTTGGAGAGGCTAAACCGGGTGCGGAGAGAGGAGACTAGATTTTCGAAGCGGGACATGAGTTCTTGGTAGAGGATACGGCGGGTCGTGATGGCGTCGACGATGGCGGCGGCGGAGGGAGAGGGAGGGGATGAGTTGAGGATGGAGAAGATGAAGTCGGTGAGTGAAACGGGGGAGGAAACCGGCGGGAGTGGAAGGGGAGGTCGGAGGGTGTGGAACGTCATCGTTTTGGAGCAGAATCCAGAGTTTGGATCGACGGAGTTGGCCATTTGAAATTGGAACAGAGATGGAGTTTATTTCTTCTGCTGCTGAATTATGGAAAGATGGAGAAATGGAGTTTAGACGATCTTTAGCTTTCACAGATGATCCAATATTTGATTATTTCTTAGGCCCAATATAAAATACACAAATGGTCATTCAACCCTTACTTTAATGTATCATATACCTTACGGATAAATTTTTTAAAATAAATAATATTTTTTTATTAGTAACATTTGTTAAATTTTACCTGAATTATATATTATAATATTCGATTTAGATTAAATATATATTGTTTTGATTACTTATACAAAGATTCGTTATGTCACTTATACAACCTATTTGACTTTAGAGCTTATATCGTCTGGTAGAACCTTCGCATGTTTGCCTCATGTCAAAATATCCATTTAAATGGAGGTAATATTTGGATAATTCTACCGTAAATATTATATACCGCAATGATTCTGCAATATATCATTATTTATATGTATCATAATATACCATTAATAATTTTAATTAGTTTTAAAATCTTAAACACCGAGATTGTTATTATCCTTTTTTAGAATAAAATCTTAAAAAATATTTTTTATATTATTTTTCTTTGATGTTTTAGTTTTAATTCATAAAATAATTAAATTTTTACTATTACAATAATTCCTACATTCACTTTAATTTAAGGGTAAAGTTCACAAATAGTTACTAAACTTTGATCAATTATTCAATTTGGTCACTAAACTTTCAATTGCTTTAATGTTAACATTAAATTTTAGTTTTATTTCAATTTGGTTATTATCCGTTAACAACTATTAGAAGGGTGATGTGGCCGTTAAAATATTTTGTATAATAACACATTTAGTCTTCCACGTTTACACATTTAAACAATTTACTCCTAATTCAAAAGAAATAATAAATTTAACATTTATTATTTTAATTTGACGATATTTTTAATCAAACCATAAAAAGTTGATGGCATGTTCAACCAAAGCTACTATCAAAACAAAACCTGTAAAAACTCTTTCAAAATAGAACACAATGGACTGTGAAATATTATGAATTTACATGAAAAAACAACAAGACAGAGCAACTAATGTTTTCAAGATTTCATGACAGAACAAAAATATTTTGAGTTGGCTGCGATTGTCGTCCCTGAATATGGGCATGATGGCGCCCGCCCAGGACCTATTTTTTATAATATTTAATATTAATCTTTTTTATATTTGATAAGAGATCAATTTTTTCAATAATTATATTAATAGTTTATTTTTTTCCAATATTTATTATCAGTGATATACTTTTAATTTTTTTAATACTTATTATTAGACTCGATTTTTTCTAATATTTATAATTAGGGGCTCAATTCCTCATATTTGTTATTAGGGGTCTTCTCTTAAAATTTAAATTTTTAATATTTGTTATTAGGGGTCCAACTGGGACATAATTTTCCCCAATATTTGTTATTAGGAACATACTCTTAAAATTTAATTTTTTTTCTCTCTAATATTTGTTATTAGAAACTTAATTTTTTTTAATATTTGTTATTAGGGGCCTACTTTTAAAATTTATTTTTAATATTTATTACTAAAGGCCTAATTTGTTTTAATACTTGTTATTAGGAGCCTACATTTAAAATTTATTTTTTAATATTTATTATTAGGGACCTAAATTTTTAATTTACCCTTATACCACTAAAATCTCAAAAATAGCTTTTTTTGCTGTACCATATCTATGAAACCATCTAAAAAAATGGCTCTGTTTGCTTTGCCATGTCTCTGGAACCATCTCTAGAACAGAGAAAGCCCAAGGATAGAACAAAAACAAATGCAGTCTTATTTATGGAAACCTACCTCTTGTTCAAGTTTTATTTTTTTATGTGTGTTTTTCAGTACAATTTCATGGTTTTTTATGTTTTTATTTTTTAACCTCTTAACAAAAAAAAAATAGAGAGTGAGTTTCAACTGAATGGTTGATTTTCCTTTTTTACTGAAAATTTTACAAAATAAAATATAAAAATAAATTTGAATAATTCATCAGGAAATGTCGTAAACAAAAAATTATGATCAAATCCATAAAAAAACCTTCAATCTTTTTTTTTTCCATCATCATCATCTTTAACAATTTCCTGCTTAGAAAGTTATGTTCGCAGCCCACATCCCAATTAGTTTGTTCTTCTTGTATTATCGTCTATTATCTCCATACTACCCTTTTAATTTACTAGAAGTTAAATCAACAACAAATTATTTCCATTTTATCGAAACCACTAGCTACAAATTATTTCCAATGATTATGATATATTCTTTATGAATTTCTAAAGGATGGAATGGCTATAGTTGGGACTTGAGAGGGACAAGATAACATATTATAATTGTGGGATCAAAATAAAATATTAAATTATCTTTAACTAAAAATAGGGACTAAAAATAGGGTCATATCGACATAATGAGGGTTAAATTTATTATTTCATTCGAATTAGGACTAAATTGTTTGAATGTGTAAACTTGGAGGACTTAAATGTGTTATTATACAAAATATTTTAACAACCACACACTCTTTTAACAGTTGTTAACGAATCAATGGCTAATATGAAACAAAACTAAAAGTATAATGGTAACATTTTTAGTTACCAAATTGAATAATTGATCAAATTTTAGTGGTCATTTGTAAATTTTACCCTTAAATTATAGTGAATGTAAGAAATATTGTATTAATAAAAGTTTAATTATTTTTTGAATTTAAAAATAAAAGAGATTTTGAAAAAAATAAGATTTTATTCTAAAAAAGGTATAATAACAGTTTCGATACACCGCGACGGTATTAATTTTAATATTGGTCGTCGACCGCCGGGATCTATTGTAGAATTATTCATAAATATTATAACCATTTGACAATACACACACCTTACAGATATCGTGATTAAACTTAAATCTCCTAAAATAAATATCATCCGCTTTTTCACTAATATCTCTTGTTAGATTCACTTTTATTTCAGATTTTAGATCTTTTACTTCTAAATTTTGTAAAATATTAAATTTACCACGTGAAAATTTTACTAACCACTTGTTATTTTGTACAAGTAAATTATTGTATTTAATAATTTAAGTAAATAATAAAATATCGTATTTAATTTTTTTTTTCAAAACGCATTGAAATGCTTGTTAGTGTTGAGTGCTTAAATATGTTGTAGAATAATTACATCTAAAATATTCAAAATTCTAACAACCTAACCGCTCACTAATTTTTTTCTTTCGATTATAGAGCTGCCTATTCTTGTTTTTCTTTTACTTTAAACACCGACGGCGGTACTAATTTTAATATTGGTTGTCGACTGTCGAGATCTATTGTTTCTTTTATTTTATTTTTCAATTTTTAATAAATTATTTTACTCCTGTGATACGATTTTACTCTACCTTTTAGTATGTTTTTCTCTTTCCTTTGGTACGTTTTTTTTTTGTTTTTGATTTTTTATTAGGGTTGGATCTGACGACGTTACGATTGATCATGATGGCGCTCCTTTCATTATATTATTGATATCTCTGTCTTAGACCCTCGAACTAGATTAAGATACACGATTACGTCTACCATTTCTTATTCGCGATTGAGTTGTGGTAATAACTTTATTGTTAACGTACCTTCATTATAATATGCATTTTTTATGTTGTTTATTGATTGTTTTACCTATCATCGTTGATTTTGGTGATATTTGTATCCTTCTTTTATTTCGAATCTTTAGGTAAAGTTCTTACCTTTTTCTTGTATGATCCTCTTTTGATCTCGAGACACTAATTTTGCTTACTACGATTGTGTCTCGATTTAGGTGTTTTATTTACTAAGTTGTAAACTTTCATTTTATTTTGGATATATTTTTTTTAATAAAATTTGTAAATTTCATTTTTTTTAAAATAAGTGCTTAAACATGTTCAATACCACATCTTATACTTCATATTACATTGATGACAATACTAATCAAGTTAAGTTCAACCTATAAATTATTGTTAATTTTATTGTATTTTATCCAATTAATCTCGAATAGAAACATTAGAGAAATTCCACACAAAAATTAAAACCTACAAACGTAATAATGGCCTCATCCTCTCCACTTCCTTTAATTATAAATTAATGTTTAAAGATCCACTTACGAAAAGAAGGAATAGTTTTTTAAAATTTGCTTAGCTTTCGGATTTATTCTGACAAAAATTTTGTTCTTAAAATCACATGTAGCATGAGATTTCTTTTAATTCTATAATTTTTTTAATTGCACTCCTAGTTCCCAATAATTTTACCCTAATTAATATAATTTAACTTGTGTCGCACATTTGATTTCGGTAAATGAAACTCTCAGCAAATTTTTTTTGCATACACAATACCTCGACTTACTTAAGTGATATTAAACTGTTTACCACTTGGACCAGCCCGTTAGTATTTGCTTCATTCGCGCAATGTATTAGGAAACTTTTTATATATAAAAAAGGGAAAGAAATCATGATAGAAGATTGAACACTTTAGCTCATTGAAGTGAAACCCATTATTCCAATCCAACTCAAAATGTTGTGTACATAGAGTTTTCCATGAATCTAACATAATCGTGCTCGGGTCATCTTAAATAATATTTCATGGAAATGAAACACATTTTATGATGGATCGTTTATTTCTTCGAGAACACCGCGATAAAGAAAATTAGTCACCAATACCGATAATGGATCCCTGATTTCAACCCAATAAGACACATATATATATATATATATTGACCTGGCAAACTTGACCCGAGACCCGAAACCTGAACCGAACCGAACCGAAACCCGATTTTGACCCGAACATGATGATCCGAAGTTGACCCGAAACCCGAAATAAACCGAACCGAACTGAACCGAACCGAAATTTTTTGTTGAACCGAAATGGACCCGAACCGAAATGGACCCGAACCGAATGGACCCGAACCGATTTGACCCGAACCGAATGCTACCCGAACCGAAAGCTAAACCGAAAGCAGAACCGAATATCGACCCGATTTTAACCCGATTTTAACCCGAATATCTATTTTTAACAATATAATAAATAATAAAAAGAAGTATGTTTTATTATCTCTTTATACTATATCATGAAAGAGATTGTTCCTCTTGTCAAAGTTGTGGTATAATAACATTTTATGTTATTTTACGTTTCAATATTAATTAAATAAACTAATTTTTAAATTTAGAGTTTCAATGTACTATTTTCTCTCCCAATATTTAATCTTACATTTACAAAGAAAAAAATGTCAAAAGATTGCATTAAAAGGAATGGATACATAATAGACCAATTCATAGGGGCAACCTTTAATTGCATCACTAGTCCATGCATTGAAAAAACTAGTTCCACACACACAAAACAAACATAACTCAAATGGTTTGATCAACATGATTGTTGAGTGGATCGAAAGATCGATATTTACCAAGAGGGGGGGTGAATTGGAAATTTGAAGGATTGTAGTGGAAATTGGCAAATTAAAATTGAAGAACAAGGAATTTAGAGTGGTTCAAGTTCCAAATGAACTCTACATCCACTACCTTAGTCTCACTAAGGATTTGCAACAATTTCACTAAATTGATCTTCCCCTTTTCTAGGACAAGGAGACAACCCTTTACAATATCGGTTGATTTTTCTACCCAAAAATCAACCCAACCCTCACACAAGAGAACAAAGGAATTTGTAAGCTAATTAGGTATCTCTCAATACAAATTATAGCCCCGATACAAGCACTCAACCCAATTTTACAAAATATGAATGAAGAACACAAATTGGGATTTTACACAAATTTGGGATTTTTGCTCAAATGCTTGAATTTGATGTTTGGATGTTTGCTTGAAGTTCAATCGTTGTTGCTGATGCTTTTGGATGTCCCTTTTATACCTTCTCATTGATTTCTAGCCGTTTGGGTGGTTGGGAACATAAATGGAGCCGTTGGAACCCTCTCTTGCCACCATTAATGCTGTCTGCACCAACCCGTTTCGGAACACGGGAAACCTGTTTCGGAACGGACTAAAATAGAAAGAGCCGTTGGGGTGCATTTAAGAGCTCGTTTCGAAACGGTTTTGCCACTGGAAAAGGGTCGTTTCGGAACGGTCCTAGCCCGTTTCGAAACGCCTTAACGGTTTATAAAAATTCAGTTAAAACATACAACGGTCACATTTTCAAAATAAAACCTAACCCCTGTTTCGGAACGGTATTGATCCGTTTCGAAACGGAATGGCTACTGTCAAAGGGTCGTTTCAGAACGTGCTTGATCCGTTTCGAAACACCCTTATATATTTGAAAATATGAAATATTTGAAATAAATTAATCCCTTTTTAAAGCCAACATGAAGAACAGTTTCGAAACGCGTTGAGCCGTTTCGAAACGCTTCCATGTGTTTCGATACACGTTTCGGAACGGTGGTCGACAGTGGTGAAAGTGTTTCGAAACGCCTTATGGCCGTTTCGAAATGGGTGCTTGAAAAACACTGCTTTGGCTTGAAACACTTAGAAAAATTATTTGAGAATGTATGTTTTTAGCTTGGGCATAATACTAAAATTATATGGGGATATTTTAAGGACTTAAAATTCGTTTTGACTTTTTCAATTTAGTCCTTAGGTTTTTAGTTATATCAAAATTAAAATATTTGTTTCACAATCTCCCCCTTTTTGATATAACAAAACCAAAGTTAGAATTTTTTGAGAATTTTGAAAGTTTTGAAAATATTCTAACTCCCCTTAATTTAAGATAGGTTTTTAAAACAATTTTGATTTGAAGTTTAAGTTTAAAAACCTTTTAAAAACTAAAAACGAATTTTAGTGTTGTGGCTCTTAAATTTTTTCTCCCCCTTTTTGTTAGATCAAAAAGAACGACATAAGCTCATAGAGAAGATAAATGATTAGTACCAATAAGCAATAATAAGCAACCATATTATAAATTCATAATCAAAATATCCAAAACATAAATTAAAACATTAAGTTCAACATAATTCAAACAATAAAAATCCCAAATAAAATGTCATAAGCATAGGTTCCTAAAATCATGAGAAAATAAAAGATGCAATCTTAATCCTAAAAAGCATAAATAATATGATATGAAATGAAGATCCTAAGCCTCGTCATCCTCATCCTCGTCATCCTCATCATCATCGTCCTTGGCTTGAGAGTGGTGAAATTTCGTCCATTGCCCATAAAGAGTGGAGAATGATAGGTCCAAGTTGGAATGAGAAGTTTCAAGAGAAAGAAGGCGATCCTCGACATTCTTCAAACGATTTCCCATTGTTTCAAAGCCCGAAGCAATGCTAGAGTCCAAAGCATTCATTCGAGTGTCCAATGCATTGAACCGCTCGGTGAGGAAAGCCGTGAGGGCTTCATTGTTTGCAACTGGAGCTTGCGGTGGAGGAGCAACGGGAGCAGGATCCGCTTCTCTATCAACTCTTTCCCAAATACCATTCACATATTGGAACCCGGACTTTCGAAGGGAGGACTCACCAATCTTGGTCTTGCGAGGGATCGGAGAATCGTAGGTACAGTCAATTCCAAGATGATGAAATAGGGCGCTCAAGACAATGCCATAAGTGAAGGATGTCAACTCATTTGTGTCAATAAGCTTGATATTATTGACAATCTCGGCAAAGATGATCTTAGGCACATTTGGGCGCTCACCCCTACGGAAACACTCTAACCAAAAATGATCTCTTTGACGGATATGAGAATATTTACCGCCGGAAGGGCGAATAAACCAAGAGACCATCAAATGAAGAACACGATCATGCACATCCAAATGAAGTGCTTTGCCGGTGAAAGTGCCAAAGTGGCGTTCATCTTCAAGACCCTCATTTTTAAGTTTAAGAGCAGACTCCAAAAGTTTAACATTTATGACAACCTTTTTGCCTAGCAAGGATGACTCAATCCCTATGATCTCGGTCTTGGACTCATCATAAAGAAAGTGAGCATTAGAGTAAAAGATGAGTACCATATTTTTGTAGCAAACATCCGGAAGGCTCAAGAAATCCATGAGATTCCACTCATCCAAACGAGGAAAATAACGAAAAAGGAATCGCTCGGAATTGAGGAATTCAAGATCGATAACACGTTCCTTACGAACCGCGAAATCCTTGACATAAGCAAAGCGAGCACGTGCCTCCGAAGTTTTGAAGGATTTCTGAAAAAGCAGAGTGAGATTCGGACGAATGCTCGATTCACCGGATTGAACGGCCTTGCGCTTTTTGTTCGATTGATCCGCCATCTAAAAACATTAAGCAAGTGTTTTAAAATTGAGTGTATGCATTGATAATTAAAATCAATCCAATAAGAAATCCCACTTAAGTTTTTGAAAACAAAATTAAAATAAAAACAGTTTAAAAAAAATACGATTGAAAAATTTTATATTCGAATAAAAAATTTTGAGATTTGAAAAAATTTTCACAAGATTTTGAAAACCCACAACAAAAACGTATAATTTATACAAAAATAAAATTTTCTAACCTAAGATTCGAACATGAATTGAAAGAAAAGAGAAAAATTGAGTACCTTAGTTTGGGATTTTGGATGATTTTGAAGAAATCCTTGCACAAGATTGATGAAACTTGCTTAGACTTGAGTTGAAGATTAAAACCCCTCACAATTTTGTGAAAATCAAGGAGTTTGAGAGGGTATTTATAGAGAGGGAGGCGGTTTAGGGTTTTAGAGTTTGATAAAAAAGTGAATTTGTATCATTAAAAGCCCTAGATAAAGCAATCCGCGATGCCGTTTCGGAACGGTCAAGACCGTTTCGGAACGGGCGACTAGGGTTTTAACCATTTAAAACCATAAACAGAATGTTTCGATACGCTGTTGACCGTATCGAAACTCCCTTTGACCCGTATCGGAACGCGTTCCGATACACCCCCTTGGCAGAATCAAAAACGTTTCGGAACGCTATTAGGCGTTTCGAAACGCCCTCTTCTCAGAACTTGATTTAAGGTATCCGTATCGAAACAGGTTCACCCGTTTCGATACACCTGGGCCTGGAAGTGCAGATGAGGCTCTAAAAATGCAGAAAAATGATCTTATAAGAGGCCTAACATGTATAAATGTCATGAATGAGCAGGCAAAACATATTTAGGCATAAACATACTCCCCCTAACTATAAGCATGGATGAAATTAGGAGTTTAAACACATCAACATGGCATTTCACAAAATCAAGCATATTTAAGCACAAAAGAGGTCCTAAAAGGTCAAGATAGGCTAGCTAGACCTAACTCTCTCCTAAGGGACCAAAAACGCTCTTTGTCTAAGGGTTTTGTAAAAATGTCCGCTAATTGATTCAAGGTGTCTACATACTCTATAACCACATCTTCCTTAAGGACATGATCTCTAATGAAATGATGCCTTATTTCTATATGTTTGGTTCTAGAGTGTTGGATGGGATTTTTAGTTAGGCATATTGCACTAGTGTTGTCACATTTTAGGGGTATGGTTCCAACTTTAATTCCATAATCTAAGAGTTGTTGTTTCATCCAAAGGACTTGAGCACAACAACTCCCTAAGGATATGTACTCGGCTTCGGTGGTAGATAAGGCTACACTATTTTGTTTCTTAGAGAACCAAGATATGAGCATACTACCTAAGAATTGGCAAGTTCCCGAAGTACTTTTCCTATCAATTTTGCAACCCCCATAATTCGCATCCGAGTAAGCATGTAGGTTGAAGGTAGAGTCTCTAGGATACCAAAGGCCTAAACAAGGAGTGTCTCTAAGGTATCTAAAGATTCTCTTAACGGCTATAAGGTGAGACTCTCTAGGACTAGCTTGAAACCTAGCACACAAGCAAACACTAAACAAGATATCCGGTCTACTTGCGGTAAGGTAAAACAAAGATCCAATCATAGAACGATAAAGCTTAGAGTCAACACACTTACCTCCTTCATCTTTGTCAAGCTTTGTAGATGAGCTCATAGGAGTGGCTTGAGGCTTTGCATTCTCCAAGCCAAACTTCTTGAGCATATCCTTTATGTATTTTGCTTGGTTGATGAAGGTGCCATCCTTCTTTTGCTTGATTTGGAGTCCCAAAAAGAATGAGAGCTCCCCCATCATGCTCATCTCAAATTCACCTTGCATTAGCTTAGCAAACTCTTGACAATGACATTCATTAGTAGAACCAAAAATTATATCATCAACATAAATTTGAACTACTAAAATGTCATTTTTATACATTTTTATGAAAAGTGTAGTGTCCACCTTACCTTTTTCAAAACCTTTTTCAATCAAAAAGTTTGAAAGCCTTTCATACCAAGCTCTAGGAGCTTGTTTTAAACCATAAAGGGCTTTGGTAAGTTTAAAAACATGATTTGGAAATTTTGTATCTTCAAACCCCGGTGGTTGTTCCACATACACTTCTTCATTTATAAACCCATTTAAAAATGCGCTTTTAACATCCATTTGAAAAAGCTTGAAATTATGATAACATGCATATGCAAGCAACATCCTAATGGCTTCCATTCTAGCTACGGGTGCATAGGTTTCATCAAAATCTATTCCCTCTTCTTGAGTGTAACCTTGTGCTACAAGTCTAGCTTTATTTCTCACAATGTTACCACTCTCATCTAGTTTGTTCCTAAAGACCCATTTAGTTCCTATTGTAGATTGATTACTAGGCCTATCAACTAATGTCCATACATTACTTCTCTCAAATTGATTTAACTCTTCTTGCATAGCCATAATCCAAAAGTCATCTTTCAATGCTTCTTTTATGTTTTTAGGCTCTATGCATGAGATAAATGCAACATGGTTCATTAATTTAAGAGAAGAACGAGTGGTTACCCCCTTGGATGGATCACCCAAGATTTCACCATCTTTGACATAGTTCAACTCCCTTGGGTAGCTCACTTCCTTTTCCTCAATAGCCAAGTCCTTCAAGGCTTCAAGAGGTGGATCTTGTGTGTCTTCTTCCTTTGGTTGAATCTCATCCTCCTTTGAAGTTTGACCTCCATCAAAGGCATTTATGATTCCTACATCATCATCATCACAAGAATCCTTCCTAGGAAGGAGGTTATCATCGAATACAACATGAATAGATTCTTCTACTACTAAAGTTCTTTTGTTAAATACTCGATAGGCTTTAGAGGTTAAAGAGTAACCTATAAAAATAGCTTCATCACTTTTTGCATCAAATTTACCTAAGTTGTCTTTTCCATTATTTAAAACAAAACACTTGCACCCAAAAGGGTGAAAATAGCTAATGTTAGGCTTTTTAGATTTTAAAATCTCATAAGGTGTTTTCTTTAAAATTGGCCTAATCATTACTCGATTTACAATATAACAAGCGGTGTTTGTGGCTTCCGCCCAAAAATATTTAGGTAAATTATTTTCACAAAGCATAGTTCTAGCCATTTCTTGTAAAGTTCTATTTTTCCTCTCAACTACCCCATTTTGTTGAGGAGTTCGAGGAGCCGAAAAATTATGGCTAATACCATTTTCATTCAAAAATTCTTCAAACCCTAAATTTTGAAACTCGGTTCCATGATCACTTCTAATGTGTGAAATTCTAAGTTCAAGATCATTTTGGGTCAATTTTGAAAATGTGATGAATTTTTCCAAAGCCTCATCTTTAGTACTTAAAAAGAGAACCCAAGTGAATCTAGAAAAATCATCAACTAACACAAATGCATAAGATTTACCACCCAAGCTCATAGTCCTAATAGGCCCAAACAAATCCATATGAATTAATTGTAAGCATCTACTAGTAGAAACATCATTAATGGATTTAAAGGAAGACTTATGTTGTTTACCCTTTGAGCATGCATCACAAATTTTATCATTTGAAAATTTTATTTTGGGCAAACCTCTAACTAGATTTAGAGAGACTAGTTTTTCCAAAACACTAATGCTAGCATGTCCTAGCTTCCTATGCCACAACCATGCATCATTTTCATTTTGAGCAACTAAACATGCATGGGATGTATGAATGTCATCTAAATGCACCATGTATATATTTCCTATGCGATGACCTATGAGCATAATACTATTTGATTTAATGTCTACAATTTTACATCCATTTTTATCAAAAAGAACATTAAATCCTTTATCACACAATTGACTTATGCTCAATAAATTATGTTTAAGACCATCGACATACAAGACATTTTCAATGAGAATGGTAGAGTGATTACCTATGGAGCCAATACCTTTAATGTGGCCTTTGGAGTTGTCACCAAATGTTACTACTCCTCCACTTTTTGGCTTTAAATCCATGAATCGACTCTTGTCTCCGGTCATGTGTCTCGAGCATCCACTATCAAGGTACCATGAGTTTTGACTTTGTGCTTTGGCCTTGAAGCAATGCTCCCCCTACAAACAAAGATATTAAACCTTGGTTTTTGGTACCCAAATCATTTTGGGTCCATGAGTGTTAGCTCCCAAAACCTTGGTTCCCTTAGGGATCCAAGATGACATAGCAATAATATTATTAGATTTTACAAGTTCCTTAGGAACCCATACACTTCTAATTCTTTTAGCTTTACTATGTCTAGGGTAGCTACCTTGTTTGTAGTAATTAGTCCTTTTCTTAGGTTGGTGTGTTCTAGATGATTCTCCTATTTCATGTTTGACACTTCCAACATTTTTTAAGGACTTTTTGAGCTCATTTAGCTCACCTAACACCTTTTGGTGTTCAATATTGCATTGAGATAAAAGATTATTAAGATCAACATTTTCATCTTGAAAGAATTTAAGTTCATCTTTTAATCCTAAAATCTTTTTCTCAAATTTAGAATTAGCTAGAGTGAGTGAGTCATTTTTCTCATTTAGCTCTAAAATGATTTTCTTGTTTTTAATGACCGACTCCTTAAACTTCTCAACTAATTCATCATATACCTCTTGTAACTCATCATATGCATCATTTAACTCTTCATATGAAAAATCTAAAGTAGATGAGTTAGAGGTTACCAAGGAGGAATCTTCCTCAAGTGCCATGAGACAAAGGTTAGCCACTTCTTGTTCGTCATTCTCCGATGACTCCTCATCACTCCAAGTAGCAAGTTTGGCTTTGAGTTTCTTCTTCTTCTCAAAGCTCTTCTTCTTGAGTTGAGGGCACTCCGAACGGATGTGGCCGGGTTGTTTGCACTCATAGCAAATGATGGGATCCTTTCCTTCTTCTTTGTTCTTGCTCTTGAAGTCCATTTTTCTTTGGATTTTTCTACCCCGGTTGGACCTCATGAATCGTGAGAACCGTTTGGCTATCATAGCCAATTCTTCAAGTTCGTCCTCATCACTAGATGAGCTCTCATCAAGTTGTGAAGCTTTAGCCTTGAGAGCTATTCCCATCTTCTTCTTCTTTTCAACCTCGAGCTTCTCTACTCTTTTCTCTTCCTTCTTTTTCTCATCTTCCCTTCCTTGCTTCATGATCTCATGAGTAAGGAGAGAACCCACAAGCTCATCAAGCTTTAATGTCTTCAAGTTCTTCGCTTCGATGATAGCGGTTCTCTTCCCATCCCAAGCTTCGGGAAGTGAATAGAGTAGCTTTCGGACAAGCTTGTCTTCCGGTATGATTTCTCCATATCCCTTTAGACCGTTGACGATTGTGGAGAATCGATCAAACATCTTTGACACCGTCTCATCGGGCTCCATCTTGAAGTTTTCATAACTAAGATTGAGAAGTCCAATATTAGTTTCTTTGACATCGTTGGTGCCTTCATAAGTGGTCTCAAGAGTGTCCCACACTTCCTTGGCACTTTCAATGGATGAGACCTTTGAGTAGATGTCCGGACCGAAAGCACAAAATAACATGTGGAGAGCTTTATCGTTGACTTGAATTTTCTTCCTCTCCTCTTCACTCATTTCGGCTTTCTTCTTCAATACCATCTTGCCTTCATCATCTTGCTTCAATGGAATGTATGGCCCATCCTCAATGACATCCCATACAAGGTAGTCACTTGACTTGATGAATAGCCTCATTTTGTTCTTCCAAAAGGAGTAGTTGTCACCATTGAAGAAAGGAGGTTTGGTGGTTGATTGTGACTCATACATGCCGGAACCGGAGGTTGAAGCCATCTCTTGATAATTTGATGATCACACTCTTCCAAGGATCTCCTTTTGTGGTTGTTAATCCTCAAAGAGTTAAGGTCTGATACCAATTGTTGAGTGGATCGAAAGATCGATATTTACCAAGAGGGGGGTGAATTGGAAATTTGAAGGATTGTAGTGGAAATTAGCAAATTAAAATTGAAGAACAAGGAATTTAGAGTGGTTCAAGTTCCAAATGAACTCTACATCCACTACCTTAGTCTCACTAAGGATTTGCAACAATTTCACTAAATTGATCTTCCCCTTTTCTAGGACAAGGAGGCAACCCTTTACAATATCGGTTGATTTTTCTACCCAAAAATCAACCCAACCCTCACACAAGAGAACAAAGGAATTTGTAAGCTAATTAGGTATCTCTCAATACAAATTATAGCCCCGATACAAGCACTCAACCCAATTTTACAAAATATGAATGAAGAACACAAATTGGGATTTTACACAAATTTGGGATTTTTGCTCAAATGCTTGAATTTGATGTTTGGATGTTTGCTTGAAGTTCAATCGTTGTTGCTGATGCTTTTGGATGTCCCTTTTATACCTTCTCATTGATTTCTAGCCGTTTGGGTGGTTGGGAACATAAATGGAGCCGTTGGAACCCTCTCTTGCCACCATTAATGCTGTCTGCACCAACCCGTTTCGGAACACGGGAAACCTGTTTCGGAACGGACTAAAATAGAAAGAGCCGTTGGGGTGCATTTAAGAGCCCGTTTCGAAACGCCTTAGGGCCGTTTCGAAACGGTTTTGCCACTGGAAAAGGGTCGTTTCGGAACGGTCCTAGCCCGTTTCGAAACGCCTTAACGGTTTATAAAAATTCAGTTAAAACATACAACGGTCACATTTTCAAAATAAAACCTAACCCCTGTTTCGGAACGGTATTGATCCGTTTCGAAACGGAATGGCTACTGTCAAAGGGTCGTTTCGGAACGTGCTTGATCCGTTTCGAAACACCCTTATATATTTGAAAATATGAAATATTTGAAATAAATTAATCCCTTTTTAAAGCCAACATGAAGAACAGTTTCGAAACGCGTTGAGCCGTTTCGAAACGCTTCCATGTGTTTCGATACACGTTTCGGAACGGTGGTCGACAGTGGTGAAAGTGTTTCGAAACGCCTTATGGCCGTTTCGAAACGGGTGCTTGAAAAACACTGCTTTGGCTTGAAACACTTAGAAAAATTATTTGAGAATGTATGTTTTTAGCTTGGGCATAATACTAAAATTATATGGGGATATTTTAAGGACTTAAAATTCGTTTTGACTTTTTTCAATTTAGTCCTTAGGTTTTTAGTTATATCAAAATTAAAATATTTGTTTCACAATGATCCTATTAGATTACAAGCATTCTTACCCATATATGTTCGGTAAAATGATAAAGAGTTTGAAAAACACAACTAACATAAGGCACAAGTCTTAAATAAAAAGTTCTCGTTCAAAAGTGACATTTAGCTGCAAATAAAGTTAAATATCTAAACTCAACTATTCCTACATATGGGGAGGAGATTTCTATATTCGAAGTCTAAACCGTGGGGATACTTGTGACTAAATTAAATTAAACTAAAACTTAAAGTTGACTAAAATGTAACATTTTAAATGCAACGTGACCTAAAAAATAATTAATCTCTAGCTTAAAAAATTGGTGGCTTATTTCCCTCCAAAATTTTGTCTTTTCTCTTTATATTTTTTCTAATTGTCTTTTTTTTTAATCTAGCTTAAAAAATTGGTGGCTTATTTCCCTCCAAATTTTTGTCTTTTCCCTCTTTATTTTTACCAATTGTCTTTCTCTTTTTTCTTTTTTTTTAAATTTAATTGAGTTTTAATTTAGATTAATTTAATTGAATTTCACATTTTGTTTTAAAATTATTTTAATTATGTCCGTGATTTATGCTTTTAGATTTTAGTTAGCTCAATTAGATCCTAAGTTTAATAAATTAATTCATTTCAGAAATTATTATTATTATTATTATTATTATTATTATTATTATTATTATTATTATTATTATTATTATTATTATTATTATTACATATAATAAACTTTGATTTAATATAATTATACAAAAAAATTTGATATGGATACATGAAGCTTTGATATAAATATTTAATCAAATTCAAATGCATAGATTAACAAGTTGAATCAGAATTAATCTCATACATCAATAACTCTAAACTAAACCTCAAACCTTTAACCCAACTCAAAATCGAATTGACCCGAAAATTTAAATGTTGACCCTACCCGAAATCGACCCGATTTTGACCCGACCCGAAAGCGACCCGAACGACCCGATTTTGACCCGAACCGAAAGCGACTGATCCGATATTGACCCGACCCGAAAACAACCGATCCGATTTTGACCCGATCCAATACTTGAACCGAATCCGACTCAACACAGACCCGAACCCGAACCGAACTGACCCAAACCGAATCTAAACCGATTCTAGATAGACCCGAAATGACCCGAACCGAAATGACCCGAACCCGAACCGAATGACCCGATTGCCACCTCTCTCTATATATATATAATCAAAGAGTCTCCAATCAAAACAAGGTCGTATCCAAATCTCTTGCAGTATAATATATTATTAAAGAGTTTGATTTTTATATGTTTGAAGAGTCTGACACTCTACCAACAGTTGATTTTGCATTCAGCCGGTTAGAAACTTGTACTTATTATATAATGCAACTACCATGGTGCCACCATACAATCCTCGCTCCAAATCAGTTAACACCGATGTAAGATGGATCTTACAACCCAAATTATAAACAAACCTAATTTTAATAACCCTCACCATATAAGTCAAAGCAATGGTTCTCTCTATAGCCATAAATCAAAATATATGACATCTTTCGGCCGCGCAGCACCTAGGGTGGGGCTAAATAAAAGCGGCCTCCAACACAAATTTTAAGGTAAAATTCAACTTAAATTCTTATCCAACTGGTAAAAATTTAGGTTATAACATAAATCTTTAATCAATTGGTAAAAATTTTTGATACTGTCTAAATTATTACCCAGTTAGTAAAAACTTAGGTTATTACATAAATTATTACCCAGTTTGTAAAATTTCGATTCTTCCTAAATTATTATTACCCAGTCCAACATAAATTCTTACCAAAATGGTAAGAATTTATGTTGGCCGCTTTTTAGCCGCACCATTAGCCCCGTGCGACATCTTTAGTCAGCTTTCATTCTATAATTCTTCATCTGAAGTTAAGAGGAATGAGTGAAAATTAACTTACAGTTCATTCCGGTGAGTGGTGACCTTTCTTTGTGCTGATTGTGGTCTCCCATAATGTTGCTGTGTGCTCCGGAGTTATGAAATAGAAGTGTTGTAGACCGAAATGCAAGTAAAGGAGTACAAAATACGAATAACACTAACAAATCCAAGTAACCCAGTAGCACATGAATCCTAACAATGTTTTAAAGAATTACATGACCTGAAAGTAAAGTACAATCTTCGAGTGGCAGGCCTTTTTTCGACCAACAACATTAACTGGTCCAGTAATTTGATATTGAACTGATAAAATAGTTATTAAATGATGCCTTTTCGTAATAAACATCTTTCTACATTTTTGTTTACCGATATTATTTAGAATAATCGTGTTATGATTTTCCCTGTAAGAAGCTCTTCTCAATCAATCATTTCCAAGCACTGCTCATTCATGAAGATGAAACATTTGAATGCAGTGCTAATTCTAGTAAACGAGAAAAGACAGAAATATAACAAGTTCATTGAAACATTAAAATGAAGAAGTTTATATGGTACCTTTACTAGGAGATGTTTCAATGGCTGCCTAATCAAATTACACTCAACAGGCATGCCAAATCCATGCAGTGTAACTAAAAAAAGACTTGTAAATTTACAAAATGGAAAGAAGGGGGAAACCACTATATATAAGTAGGCACTAGGCACCGCAGAAGCATCTCTAATGAATGGCAGTATGCACCTAACCTCGTAAAGCATTCCATATATATTACCTTTGATGTATAAGCTTATAGTTACTTTCTTCATCAATGTCCTGCCCACTTCACACCAACCGTCTCTTGCAAACACAATGTCAAATGTCAATATTAAAAAAGATGGAACAAATTCATATTGTTTCAAATTCAAAACCAACAATAAAGGAAATGATAAAAATGTTACATGAGTTCAGCGGAAACTGATTTCAAATTCAAATTCACCTTGTGATGCAAACAATGCTAGCATTTTTACACCATGAAAAGAAATAACCTGCAAAACATATGGTTCATGGGTAGAGGTACACAACATTAATCAAATCATCATCGATGCCTGACTAAAAAAGGCAAGAATCATCATCTAACAAATAAGGTCTGCAACATCTTGGCAGGTCTCATATTGACGAGCCAACCCAATATCACAAATCTTGAGTTCAGCTTGGTTATTTAAAAGCAGGTTAGATGTTTTCAAATCACGATGGAGAACCCAATTGTCATGAAGATACTTGATACCCTCCACCAGCTGAAGCATCAGACATTTAACCTCACTTTGCCTGAATGGTTGTTTAATCGTCTCCATTAGCCCTTTCAAATCATGTTTCATGTATTCAATTACCATAAAAATGTTGTAAAGAAATAACGTTACTTAGTATATTTTAAAGAATCCCACATTTCTTTTAAAAAGCACTTGATTGTGGTTTAAATACAATGAATTAATATTAGACTTTTGTAAGAGAAAAAATATAATGGTGATCTTATGTACATAGGCTTTGGCTAAGTATTATAATTGGTCAAATTTCCTATGTGCACGAGAGGTCTAATTTTAAGTGATTTTTAACCACTCAGTTCAAAATATTTAATTTCAACCATTCATTTTAAATTTGAAATAATATTTAATTTTAACCATTCATTTTTTATTATGACAAATTTGCCATTGATTACTCACTATTTTAAACACCCTTTTGGAGAATACATGATGCTATAAATACCATGCTCACTTGCTTTCCAAATCATCAAATAAAAAGTAATTTTCTCTACTATCTCATTCTCTCCAAGCTGAGTATCATTTATCCTTGCACTTTTTGTCTCATGCACTACAAAAGCGTGCGTTGAATCCTAGAGGGTACACATTATTGTGAAATATCCTTAAGGACAATGTCTTGTGCACGCCTTGGACATTTTTTTCATATTCTTTTCTCATAATTGCCATTATTTTCCAACAATCTTAAGGATATTCAAATGGCCAACGACACCCTAGAAACAATTGTCCCTACCGAGTCCAACCAAAATACTTCTAGAGATCCAACAAACAATAACACTTGTGTACCCGAAACCGTTCAAGTCATACCCAATGCCACCTTTGCCAAACCTTTCCCGGATGTCTCCAAGATCGAAGTCTTTGATGGAAAAAACTTCAAGAGATGTCAAGAACGTGTCTACTTCGTCTTAGACATGCATGGAGTTGCCTTTGCGCTGATAGAAAGTTTGTCGCCTACAGCTTTAGAAAAACAAATAGAATGTTGGATTCATGCCAACAAGGTATGTAGGCACACCATAATTTCCACTTTATCGAATAGAATTTTTGATGTTTATTGTCTATACAAGAAATCAAAAGAGATTTGGGATAACATGATGATGTTGGTAAACAAAAATTTATCATCAGAAAGTTCTATCGGTGGGAGATGATTGAAGATGTGGAGTTAAAGTTCAGATCAATGAATATCACGAATTGCTTGATGACTTAAAGTTGGAGAACATCACTTTATCAGAAGAGTTTGTTGCCGGATTATTGATTGAAAAGCTACTCTCATCATGGAATGACTACAAACAACAGCTCAAACACAAACACAAACAACTCTCATTGAAGGAATCCATCACTCACATCATCATAGAGGAAACCAATCGAAAGGAAGTAATGAACGCCAACAAAAGGGAGTTTACAACGAGAGCCAATCTTATCGAAGGAAATGCTAGAAGAGGTATGGGCTTCAAACATAACTCAAGGTTTAGAAATCATGCTATGCTTAAGTCTAATAATTCTAGAAATAATGTTATGCCTAGAAATCATGTCATGCCTAAGTTTAATAACCCTACCTTCAAAAAGAAAGAAAATTATTGCTATGTTTGTGGAAAGCTAAGGCATTACGCACACCAAGTAGACATCGGAAGGGGAGACATGAAAATCCTGCTTAGTCAAATGTCAATTTGATTGAGGTAGATGAAATTATTGATGCGTTTGTCTCTCAAGAAAGCATTGTCACAAACATGACTGAATTAGTCATAGATTCTGGTGCCACTCTGCACATATGTGACAATAAAAGTGTGTTTACCTCCTATACTCTAGTAAAGGAAGGGGAAGAATCAGTTTATCTAGGGGATTCTCGAACTACAAGTGTGCTTAGAAAAGGTAAAGTTATGTTAAAACTCACTTCTGAAAAAACTCTTGCCTTAAGTGATGTATTTTATGTCCATGATATTCGAACCAACATAGTATCAGTTGCGCTGTTAGGAAAAGCTAGAATAAAAATTTCCTTTGAATCTGATAAGGTCATATTGACCAAGAGCAATAACTTTGTGGGTTAGAGATATTGTAAGAATGGTTTATTTGTACTAAATGTTTCTAAAATAATGAATGTGAATGTTAGCTCTTCTTCTACTTACTTGATTGATTCGTATGATTTATGACATGCTAGATTAGGACATATGAATGCTTCATATCTAAAAAATATGTAATTTCTTGGTTTAATCTCTAGCACTAATAATTCCCTACAAAAATGTGAAACTTGTGCTGAAGCTAAACAAACTAAGAAATTCTGTGCTCCTACACATAGAGAAACAAAACTTTTAAATCTTATTCATACTAATTTATGAAACTTAAAACAAACAATGACTAGAGGTGGTAAAAGACATTATATCACATTTATTGATGATTTTTCAAGATATACTAAAATTTACCTTCTTAGGAATAAATATGAAGCCTTTCAAATGTTTCTTAAATATAAAGCAGAAGTAAAAAATCAATTGAATAAAAAGATTAAAAGGGTTAGGTCAGATAGAAGAGGTGAATATATTACTCTTAATGATTATAGCGAAAAAGATGGCATAATACATGAACGCACTCCTCCTTATTCACCTGAGTCTAATTGAGTAGCAGAAAGAAAAAATAGAACATTAAAAAAATGATAAATTGTATGCTTGTCTCCTCCAATGCTTATGAAAATCTTTGGAGTGAAGCTATTCTTTTTACATGTCGTTTACAAAATCGAATTCCTCATAAGAAAATTGGTAAAATACCCTATGAATTGTGAAAAGGTTATTCACCTAATTTGAAATACTTAAAAGTGTGGAGATGCCTTGTTAAAGTTATGCTTCCAGACCCTAAGAAAAAAAAATTGGTTCTAAAACTTCTGATTACATGTTCATTGGTTATGCTGAGCATAATTTTGCATATAGATTTCTTGTTTTGAGAAGTGATATACTTGAAAAGAATACAATTGTTGAGACAAAAATGCTGAATTTTTTAACATATTTTTCCCTTAAAATTTGATCTTATCTCACATGCATCTATTATTCAAGCTGATTGTGAATATAATGAATTGAGAAGATTTAAACGACCTAGAACTAAAAAATCCTTTGGAAGTGAATTTTACACATACTTAGTTGAAAATTATCCAGTAACATTTACTGATGCAAATTTTTCATCTGATGTTTTTTTTGGAAAAAAAGCCATTAAAACTGAACTTGATTCAATTTTACAAAATAAAATTTAAAAAATAGTCATTTACCACCCATAACAAAACCTATTGGCTGCAAATGGATTTTCAAAAAGAAATTTTATTCTGATGGTTCTATAGAAAAATATAAAGTTAGATTGGTTGCAAAAGGTTTTTATCAAAAACAAAACATCGATTATTTTGATTGCTTTAGCATCTATACATAAATTTTTTATTCATCAAATGAATGTTAAAATTACTTTTTTAAATGGCGATTTAGAAGAAGAAATTTACATGAAACAACCCGAAGGATGTATTGTGTCAGGTTATGAAAGTAAAGTATGTAAATTTCTCAAATCTTTGTATGGTTTAAAACAAACACCTAAACAATGGCATGAAAATTTTAATCAAGTATTAATGAGTGATGTTTTTTCTTCTGTTGATGTTGATAAATGTGTTTATACTAAACTAGTTGATGGTAGTTGTGTAATCATATGCTTATATGTTGACGACATGTTTATATTTAGTAATTGCTATGAGTTGCTACTTGATACAAAGAAATATCTTGCTTTAAATTTTGATATGAAAGATATGGGCGAAGCAAATGTTATATTGGGTGTTAAAATTGTAAGAAAAGATGATAGTATAATACTCTCACAAGGACACTATGTTGAGAAGCTTTTAAAAAAGTTTGGTTATTTTGACACCAAACCTGTGAATACTCCTTATGATGCTAACACCCAACTAAAAAAAATATAGGTGAACATGTTGCTCAATCCAAGTATGCATAGATTATTGAAAGTCTGATGCACTTGATAAACTTCACCAGACCTAATAAAAATTAGCCAAACAAACACTTATAACAAGATCTACCATGAAATCTGAATTCATTGCTTTAGAGTTGGCTGGTAATGAAGTTGAGTGATTGAAAAAACTTCTTAGCATGTATACCATTGGGCTCAAAACCGACAACCTCGGTGCCCAGACATTGTGATTGCCAAGCGGCAATAGTCACTGCAAAGAACAAAACCTTCAATGGCAAAAACAGACATATTCGTCTAATACATGAGGTAATACGACAACTGCAAAAAGATGAAGTTATATCAATTGATTATGTGAAGTCAGAAATGAATTTGGTTGATCCTCTGACTAAACCCCTGAAAAGAAAATTAGTAAATGAAACATCGAAGGGAATGAGACTTACGCCAATATAAGAAATCAACAATAACGGTAACTCAACTTTTGTGATTGGCGATCCCATGAAGAAGGTTCATATGGGTAATAACAAGTCATTGATTAATCTCGAGATGTGAACACTACAATTATTATTTTGTCCCTTCTTATGGTGTAAGTAGTGTTAAAACTACAAAGATAGTGAGGATGAGAAAACTCGTAATCAAGTTCATAGCCTTTATAAGTGGTGTATTGACCTGCAAAATATACTTGATGACTTGACCTATATAAGTGTGGCAAAGTTTCTAGAGCACTTACGAAAATTCAGGCACGCGCATGGCCTATTAGCGCACAACCGCGACAAAGAGCAAGAATAGATATAATGTGACTAATGAGAATGGTAACTTACGTATTGAGTTTTTGGTTCATAGAAACATGTTTCATCAAACACTCAGTAAGTTATATTTCATTTTTCTAAATTCTGGTTCATAGTTCGAAAGACACCAGAATGAATACATTATATCAAGATACTCAACTAATTTTTTTTTTCTTCTTATCATTCTTTGAATGGGAGATTGTTGTAAAGAAATAAAATTACTTAGTATATTTCAAAGAATCCTACATTTCTTTTAAAAAGCACTTGACTATGGTTTAAATACAAAGACTTTGTATTAGACTTGTAAGAGAAAAAATATAATAGTGGTTTTGCGCACACGGGCTTTGGTCAAGTATTTTAATCGGTCAATTTTTTCATACGCATGAACTAAGGTCTAATTTATTTATTTATTATTATTATTATTTTATTTTACTTTATTTAAATTATTTTTAAGTGATTTTTAACCACTCATTTCAAAATATTTAATTTCAACCATGCATTTTAAATTTGAAAGAATATTTAATTTTAACCATTCATTTTTCATTATGACTTATTTGCCCTTGATTACTTTCTATTTTAAATACCCTTTTTGGAAATACATGATACTATAAATATCATGCTCACTTGCTTTCAAAATCATCAAATAAAAAATAAATTTCTCTACTATCTCATTCTTTCCAAGTTGAGTATCATTTATCCTTGATCTTTCTGTCTCATGCACTGTAGAAGGATCTGTTGAATCCTGAAGAGTACCCATTATTACGAAATATTCTTAAGAACAATGTCTTGTGCACGCCTCATACATTTTTTTTCATCTTCTTTTTTCATAATTGTCATTATTTTTCAACAATAAAAATACTATCATGATTGTTCCTTACAACTACTTCTTTAACGTCTACAATAGATGGATGATGAAATGAAAGAAGAATGTTGATTTCCTTAAGAGAGGTCAGAGGGAAACCTTCTCTTTCTTTCTCCATCTTTACCTTCTTCAAAGCCACAATTTCTCCAGTCTTATTGTCCCTAGCTTTATATACAACACTATAAGTACCTTCATTTATCTTATTTAGCCTCTTAAGTTCATCAATACTCATACATCCCTGAAGCATGTTTACACTATGCAAAGGAAGAGCTGGAGCTTCTGGCGTTCTAGATGAATCATTTTCATTTTCGAAATCTGTATCAGACTCATTAACACTATTGTTATTTCTATCACATTCAAATTCAATCTCCATGTATCTATCATTCTCTGAATCATTTCCCGGGTAAACATCCTCACTTTCAGACTTGGGACAGGAACCTGAGTCATCAGACTCGAATGATCTGGCTCTCTTTTTCTCTAAGCTTTCCCTTTTAAGCTCCCCAGGCTAGGAGAGTAATCTATTACCGAATGATTCTGAAAGAGGCAACATTTCCCTACTTTCTTCAAAAATTTCACCCTCATCACCTGGAGAACTATCACCAGTTGCCTATCACGAGGAAGATATATGTCGAGTTGGTACAAAATCTTCATCTTCTAGCTACACAAAATCCAAATCACTACCCCGCCTGTTTGGTGGTGACAAATCCAAATCCACTGCAGACTGCAATGCGGTTTTAGCAGCTGCAACTGGTGAAGGAGACTGTGATTTCAGGTTTTTACTTTCTCTAACATGAGATATCTGTACAGACCCAACAATGATATCGTTAGCTGACTTGTGGTAAGCTTTTGGAAGCAGAGGTAGAGGAAGAAGAGCCATACATTGATGCAAATTCTTACTTTTGAAGAAACTACTTAAACCCTCACTTTTGTTCTGCACAATCGAGAAAAAATTTTGTTTACTTCACACATGGACAGAGGACGCATCCCATTCTCCATTACCTTTGTAACATCACCATCTTTAACAACTAAGTCGGATTCCATGGCATCCACCGATCCACTTTCACTAGACACCTCACCAGGCTCTTTATCTAACACCATAGGATATAATTCACATTGCTTAATCCCACGGTTACCTCTGTCGTCGCCACTACTGCCAACAGAATCACTTCTACTCATTAGTTACCACTTTCATCTCCTTCATATCCTTTTGTCTAGCCCTATCCCTAGCTTCCCATACTCGATCCCTGTTATTATCACCACTGATCAGTGCTTAAAAGTTCTATATTTTACCCATCATTTATCCTTATTTTTGCTGCACTCAAGCATGTTTAACTGCATTTTAGGTTAAGTTTTGCATAAACATCACATTCAGATAAAATTGCGCAGATACTACTAAATTTGGTTACTTTTGCAGGTATCTGTCGTGGCAGCAGTCGTGACAGCATCCAGGGCAGCAGTCGTGACAGCACTCAGGGTAGCAGCCGCGACAGCACCTAGGGCAGCAGCCGTGACAGCACCCAGGGCAGCAGCCGTGGTAGCACCCAGGGCAGCAATCGTGGCAGGCGCTAGGTAGCGATGCAGAAAATCTGGAATGAGCAGTCATGGAAGATGTTGCTGCCATGGTTGCCGCCGTGACAGCAAAGGACGACAGTAGTTTTGTGGAGAAGATGCAAAGTGGACCTCGACAGATAGAGAAAATTCAGTCCGTCTGTCGTGTGAAATCACCATATTTTTCCAAGCCCTAGATTAGAAGATATTCCAAGCCCAAAGTTCAAGGAGAGATAATCCCAAGAAACAAGGAGGACGGCTGGAAAGTAGATTCCTTGAAGATTTAGTCTTTATTAGAATCATACTTTAATTTAAAGTTGTAATCCTTGTTAAATTAGAAAACTTGAGCCCAAAGCTTATATAAGGGCATATAGCTTAACCTAGAGGCAATAACCGATTACCCTAGTCTCCTTCCCAAATTATGTCGTTTTCCTGCCCTCGACATGTTCTAAATTTCCCCTAGGGCCACGAGTTGATTTGTAAAGTAGTTGCAAGGGTTATTTTGTTTTAGGAATTTTCAGTTCAATAAAATAAACTTCAAGTTCTCTTATTTTGGTTATTAATATCTTGCAAGAGCATCGGGAGAGCATTGTGAGGTTATCTATTTACTTAGCATCGGGAGAGTTAAGTATACGAAAGAAATAAGAGCGAGTTCTCTAGTTTATATTTGAACTATCTCGGACCTAGGGATAGGACGAGGTTAAGTGGCTAAAGAAGAATTCATACACATCGGTGTTCATCCTTCGATTCACGTCGGGAGGTATCATCAAAGACGTGATCATCGACAGACTTGGACCTAGGGATAGGCCAAGGCACATCTGGGATTCTTGCCAAACTTGAAGTACGGAGTTGAGTGTTTGCTGCCGCGACAATCAACGGACTGCTGCCGCGACAGGTGCTGCCGCGACGGGTGACGACGACAGAACTGGATTTCCTAAACTCTGCAATACCTGCACTACTGAGCAATTCAATACCAGCCCATTCTCTCTATCTTGATTTCTCTACTTTTATTTTCCAGTATTCTTTATTATTTTCGTGACAATATCTTAATTTATTCTTTTCCCCTTGTGCAGATAGCGAAGGAAAGGGTTAGCCCAGTCCTTGTGGAGACGATATCCGATACTCTAGTATCACTTTATTACTTGCGACGTGTACACTTGCACTCAATTGCGATAGACTCTTTTACACGCAACAAGTTTTTGGCGCCGTTGCCGGGGACTGGCAACACATTCTTACCCTAGCTTTTGCACTTTTCTTTTCTTTTTCTTTTTCTTTTTTTCTTTTTCTATTTTTATCAAAAAAAAACTCAGGTGAAATACAGGTTTAAGGAGCATCAACATGCCAGGAAAAACCATTCGAGAGCTGATGTGGGAAAGTTCTTGCAATTACCGTAAAGGTAATCATGCATTCGAAAGTCGTCCCTATTTTTTCGGTGAATATATGGACAACCAACGAGGGAACCAACAAGAACAAGATATGCTGCCACAACAGCAACAGGGGCAGCAACTGCCGATGTCGCAACAACAAAACTTTTTATGGTACGATCAAAACCCGCAAAATTTTTTATACCATAACAGTTTCGCTGCAGAACCCGACATGCCCTGGCAATGTCATCACCCTCAAGAGGAGTCAAAATCCTTAGAAGACACACTGCAAGCCTTCTTGGCACTCACTAAAAAGTGTCAGCTTCTACGAACGCAAGTATCGCCAAGATAGATGAACTCTTGAGCAGACCAGTCCTCATTCATGCCACAGATGAACCTGAAATCCTGAGGCAAGATGACGAGGATGCCCATGTGAAGGAATACCCAACATATGATGAGTCTGATCAACAACTTGCCATGGCAATGATCGAGGAGCCGGAATGGAGCAACACCGCGACAACGTTGAGTGAAATTCAAGAGAATGTCACGGCAGCAACCACTTCCGAGGCAGAAACTGCCGCCTCGGCAGAAACTATCGCCTCGGCAGCAACTGATGCTGAAGCAGCAACCACATCAGAGGCAAATTCTCAACCCACTACCTCGATTATGCCTGACCAAGATTGCACACATCCATCCCTGTCATAGCACTCGCACGACCACCTAGAAGAGCTACCCAATGACAATGTCTCGCCGATGGAATATGAGCAGGTAATAAACTAACCTTTTAAATTATATGAAAACTCACCAATTCCATTGCAGGTATTAGAGAAACCAAAGCTGGTGGACATATAATCATCAAAGTCTCTACTGATGGAGATCTACGAGTGGTCAACAGAATTTAGTATAGAGAGTGATGGCACTTACCAATGTCCCATTGACCTGCAAAGTAACCTGCCAACGGACTGTCAAAATAACTGGCTGCCACAGCAGCAGACACGACAGCAAGGGCTACATTCAACCACAACAACATTCAACGAAAACAAGGTAAGTTTGTGGTCGAATGTCAATTTAATTTTTTCTAATCATATATTCATGCTCTCAGAAACATTACCAAGAAGGGAGGACTTCATGGACTACAAAGGGAAGAGAAAGAAAGGAGCCTCCATCATGAGAATAATCACCAGATGGAAGGTACAGATGGACTTCAAGAAGTACCGGAAATGACCCATCAAGCATAAATAGAACAGGGAGTAGTTACTTTAGGAGATGCCCCTCAAGGCACTCCTAATTTAACTTATTTTATTTTATTTTTATCTTATCTTATCTTTATTATTTTAGGAATTAGAAATTTGATATTAGTTTTTAGTTTGTTTTTGTTATTAGGTAAACAAAGAAAAACCCTTGCAATAACGATACAAGCAACCCGAGGAAGCTCTGCCTCCATCCCTGCCGCGGCAGCACTCACACTCTCAGGGCAGCACCCACAGCTCCTCCGACAAAGTTCAAAGAGACTGCCCGCCGATAGCTCCTCATCCAAAACTCAAGCAGCAGCGACGACAGCCGCACAACTTAAGTTTTCTTTTTCTTCTTCTATGTCGCCTGCTATATATATTATCTTTTTGTGATGTTTAACTTTTCTGTCAATTTTTTTCTTTCTGTTTTTCATCTTTTGTGTCATGCATTGAGGACAATGCAACCCTTGAGTTTGGGGGTAGGCAGTCCTCCTAATTATTAATATAATATTGCATTTAGTTTTAATTGTGTCACATTTATTTTATGCAAAAAAAAATGAAAATTTTGAAAATGTTGGCTTAAAACTATGAACTGAACTTGTCTGTCGTGACAGCTCTGTCGTGGCAACAACTTTAGGATAGTCTTTAGGAGAAGTTTTAGAACCTTTCTATAGTTCTGAAAACTTAAACACCATTGTGACTGTTATATTGCTTAGACTTCTTTTAGCCAAACTAGAATAGAAAACTTAGCACTTAGAGTAGAAAAGAGACTAGAATCTCAGGAAACCTAGAGGTGTCTACCACTGGCTCTAGGCAGATAACCAGAGAAAAACTTCTAGAGGTGCCTATCACCGGCTCTAGAGAGTTAACTAGAGGTGCCTGAAATACTGGCTCTAGTAGAAAAGAGAAGAAATTAGAAAAAAAGGAAATAACTAGAGGTGCCCGATTCTGGCTCTAGTAAGAAAAAGAAAGAAATCAGTCTCGTAAGAAAAACTCTAAACAAGCTAAAGTATAATATTCTAGTGAAACTAAGAGAGTCTTGGCATATAACTGTTCACAAGCATGCACACACTGCACGAGGACTATAGAGAGATTCCAGACAGATCCTAGATTATCCGACAGGGTGCTGCCGCCATAAGGAACGAACGACGGGTAAGGGAAAGGTCACTGTTTGAAAGCCAAAACAAAAATATTTTATTTTTCTTTTAGGTCTGAATTGCTTGAGGACAAGAAAAGATTCGAGTTTGGGGGTGTGATCAGTGCTTAAAAGTTCTATATTTTACCCATCATTTATCTTTATTTTTGCTGCACTCAAGCATGTTTAACTGCATTTTAGGTTAAGTTTTGCATAAACATCACATTTAGATAAAATTGCGCAGATACTACTAAATTTGGTTACTTTTGCAGGTATCTGTCGTGGCAGCAGTCGTGACAGCATCCAGGGCAGCAGTCGTGACAGCAC
This sequence comes from Hibiscus tridactylites, assembly GCA_958450335.1. NCBI lineage: Eukaryota > Viridiplantae > Streptophyta > Magnoliopsida > Malvales > Malvaceae > Hibiscus > Hibiscus tridactylites. The sequence goes on from OY288281.1 coordinate 71,600,272, forward strand.
CCAGGGCAGCAGCTGCGACAGCACCCAGGGCAGCAGCTGTGACAGCACCCAGGGCAGCAGCCGTGGCAGCTCCCAGGGCAGCAATCGTGGCAGGCGCTAGGCAGCGATGCAGAAAATCAGGAATGAGCAGTCATGGAAGACGTTGCTGCCATGGTTGCCGCCGTGACAGCAAAGGACGACAGCAGTTTTGTGGAGAAGATGCAAAGTGGACCTCGACAGATAGAGAAAATTCAGGCCGTCTGTCGTGTGAAATCACCATATTTTTCCAAGCCCTATATCAGAAGATATTCCAAGCCCAAAGTTCAAGGAGAGATAATCCCAAGAAACAAGGAGGACGGCTGGAAAGTAGATTCCTTGAAGATTTAGTCTTTATTAGAATCATACTTTAATTTAAAGTTGTAATCCTTGTTAAATTAGAAAACTTGAGCCCAAAGCTTATATAAGGGCATATAGCTTAACCTAGAGGCAATAACCGATTACCCTAGTCTCCTTCCCAAATTATGTCGTTTTCCTGCCCTCGACATGTTCTAAATTTCCCCTAGGGCCACGAGTTGATTTGTAAAGTAGTTGCAAGGGTTGTTTTGTTTTAGGAATTTTCAGTTCAATAAAATAAACTTCAAGTTCTCTTATTTTGGTTATTAATATCTTGCAAGAGCATCGGGAGAGCATTGTGAGGTTATCTATTTACTTAGCATCAGGAGAGTTAAGTATACGAAAGAAATAAGAGCGAGTTCTCTAGTTTATAGTTGAACTATCTCGGACCTAGGGATAGGACGAGGTTAAGTGGCTAAAGAAGAATTCATACACATCGGTGTTCATCCTTCGATTCACGCCGGGAGGTATCATCAAAGACGTGATCATCGACAAACTTGGACCTAGGGATAGGCCAAGGCACATCTGGGATTCTTGCCAAACTTGAAGTACGGAGTTGAGTGTTTGCTGCCGCGACAATCAACGGACTGCTGCCGCGACAGGTGCTGTCGCGACGGGTGACGACGACAGAACTGGATTTCCTAAACTCTGCAATACCTGCACTACTGAGCAATTCAATATCAGCCCATTCTCTCTATCTTGATTTCTCTACTTTTATTTTCCAGTATTCTTTATTATTTTCGTGACAATATCTTAATCTATTAATTTCCCATTGTGCAGATAGCGAAGGAAAGGGTTAGCCCAGTCCCTGTGGAGACGATATTTGATACTCTAGTATCACTTTATTACTTGCGACGTGTACACTTGCACTCAATTGCGATAGACTCTTTTACACGCAACAACCACTGCCATTCCTATATAGATCATAGTCTTTAGAATTAGTAAAATTTTGTCTTATTACCTCAATCTCTGAGTATCTATATCTGAACTTATTTTGGTGTAACAAGCCAAAGTGGAGGGATTAACGCAGTCGTTCTAGTTAATTTGCTTTTAATCTTTATTTTGGTTTAATGAAACGGGGCGTTTAGCCACCTCTATGTATTGCGTTTAACGTTAATGTTTGGCAGTAGTAGGTTAAAAGAAACATTGTAGCCGTAATATTAGTTATCGGTTGAATGAATTGAAATCTTTTCTTCTTCAAAATTTATGCTTCTTTTCTCATCTAACTCTTCTCATCAATCCCTTTAATTCTATTCTTTAAGATTTTAATTCTTACATTTGGCTATAGCTCCCATGTCTCCCAGGAGCCATCTATAAATTTAAAAAAATTCTAAACCCTAAAATCCAATTCAAAAAGACTCCCGCTAAATTGATTACTTATAAATTCTAAACCCCCGAATACAACAAAGTTCGCGATAAAGGAAAAAACACAAATTTTGCAAATAGTAAAATCCGAATTCGAGGGCAGTCAATACGATATTAGCCAATAAAAAGCTATTAATATAACCAAACCGAATATCAGACCCCCGAATTATAGGGCAAACAATTGGGTTATTGTAGAAATTAAAGCAAATGGGACGAAGAGGACAAACCCTGGAACAGTACGGATTGAAAGAGCCTTTGCGTTTACTGTTCGGGTAAAAATGTTTCTTAGGTCCTTTCAATTTCAAAATTGGATAAATTCATCCATTCAAAAATAATAATTTAGTCTCTATCAATTTTAAAACTATAAAAATTAATCACATAATTAAGTTATTAATTTCACATAATTTTAATTGTCATAATAATAAATTATCTCACAACGTTTACACAAAATGTGTTCTCCTAATTCTATATATATAGATATATAAAGGTCGAATTTGTTGTTTTGTTCCTCTACTATATTCAAATTTAAATTAGATTAATTATTGTTTTCAGCACTCAATTTTGATCATATTTTTATTTTGATCACTCGATTTAAAAAAATTAATTTAATCACTTAATTTGGAGGTTTATATTTTAGCCACTCCATTAATTTTTAACAACATTTGTAACATTGCATACATATTTTTGAAATTATGAAAATCTCCCAATTTAAAAAAAAATGTGAAAATACCCCTAAAATCGGCTAAATTGGAGAAATATTGTGGTGGGAAACAATATTTCAAAAACTATCGTTGTTTCCAATTTATTTTCGAATCTGTGGTGATTTCTACAGTAACTTTTGAAGGCTGATTGCTTACACTCCGACTTCATCGTGGAATAAAAAAAATTAAATTTTTTGAGGTCCAATGGATTGCAATCCGACCTCATGGTATGTAAAAAAAAATTTGAGGGCAACTGGATTTCAATCAGACCTCATGGCATGAAAAAAAAAATTTGAGGACCCCTTGAAAGCAATCCGACCTCATGGTGTTTAAAAAAATAAAAAAATTTGAGGTCGGGTTGCTTACACTCCGACCTCAACAAAATAATTTTGATTAGTTCACAGGAAAGTATGTGTCGTAGCACTGCAGTCTGCACTGATGTCGGGTGCAGTGAGAGGAGCGGGGGCATGCTTTATTGCAGGGGTAAGGGAGCGGGAGCAGGTTTGTTTATTTTATAGTTGAATGACCATTCATGCAGAGTAAATTTGTATTGACTCGAATACACTGATAAAACATTGAATGATCATACATGCAGTAGGGGTATTGCATTGGAAATTTGAGTGGTTATTAAATAGATTATAGGGGTAAAAACGGGAAAAAATATATTATTTTGGTGTTGTGTTTTTATGTTAAATAAGTGATGTTAAAGGTAAAAGTTTAACAAAATCTGAAGAAATTTGAGTGAAGAAGGAGAAGAAGAAAGTGGAGGAAGAAACTTTGAAGAAAATTTCAGTAAGTCGATTTTAACATTTTGTTTTGAATAGGTATATTGTTTGTTTATTTTTGTTATTTTGTTTAGGTAGAAAATTCGTGAAAATATAATATAACATTACGATAGTTTTGATTTTTGTAATTTTATTGAAAAATATACATGGTTTTGAACGTGCAGAGACAATGAGTAACGTGTTTGTGGCTGTTATCCATTACGGTGGAGAAATTGTGAAAACTGATGCTGGTGTCGTATTTGACTCGGAAAACACTACAAAGATAAAGTTTTCAAAGTACATTTCCCATTCGAGAGCTAAAGCAAGACATAGAAAGAAAAATAGGAGCCGAGATTGTTCGTTTGCGATACCGGTGGAAGACCTCTGATCATCCAGTCAGATATTCTGCAATAGCTCTTAAAGATGATGAAGATATTGGACTGATGATTGCAGAGCATGATTCATTACGTATTCGAAGTGTTGAGTTACATGCTAAGTTGCGTGTGAGATATGACGACTCGGGCCCATCCAGAAATGTATATGGAAGTTCTTCTCAAATGGGTTTCGATAGTGCGGTTGAGGACCGGCCATATAGGTTTGGAGACAGTTTTGTTGCTCTGTTGGAAAGTGGGACATCAGATGCGTTTCATCCATATGCCGGACCTTCGACGTTCCCAACAGTTGAGCCGATAATTGATCCGAGTGTTGGCATTGACGTTGAAAATCTCCGAGGCCGATGGGGAGAAACGCTTGCTGATTCTACTGAAGATGAAAATGAAGAAACTGGACATCCCGATTTGAGTGGTGATGACCTTGGTGATGAGCCTGTTTTTGGTGGTGGTGAGTTCGTGTCGGGTGGAGAAGACATTACATGGTACGAACCTCCTGCTCACATGAACTTAATAGATTATGATATGATGAGGGCATCTGAAAACCCGATCATACCTTAAATCGGTTCGGGTTCCTCTGATGAATTCTCGGTTCGGATGCAATTTAAAGACAAGGAAGAAGCTACATTGACAATTAAAGAGTATTCCATCAGAAAGCATGTAGACTATACCGTTAAAGAATCCACTCCGAGAACTATGTTTGCCAAATGTGTTAAATATGGACAAGGTTGTAATTGGAAGATTCGAGTGTCTAAACTTCAGAGGAGAAATGCTTGGGAGATTACAAAGTACAATGGTGGACACACTTGCTTACGGAATTCAATGAACCAAGATCACCGTAAGTTGGACTCTGATGTAATAGCTCGTCACGTGAAGACATTGGTTGAAGCAAATCCTAAGGTTACCGTTTCAACGATTATTGCAACTGTGAGACAACAATTTGAATGCCAAATAGAATATGGCAAGGGTTGGTATGCAAGGGATAAGGCGCTGGAAATGGTGTACGGTAATTACGAGAAGTCATACAATGAGTTACCGCCTTTATTACACGCAATGGCGTATTTCATTCCGGGGACCATAATCAAGTACAAAACATTTGATGCATGCAACCGAGAAGGTGAACTTCTTCAAGGGAAGAAAATATTTGACAAACTATTTTGGGCGTTCAAGCCATGCATTGATGGCTTTCCATATTGCAAGCGTATAGTCCAAGTCGATGGTACGTGGTTGTATGGAAGATATAAACATGTATTATTGATTGCCGTTACACAAGATGGTAACGAAACTATCTTTCCAATTGCCTTCGCAATTGTTGATAAAGAGTCGGGGAACTCTTGGAAATTCTTTTTGAGCAATTTACGTAAGCATGTCATCAAAGAAGATGGGGTTTGCTTGATTTATGATAGAGCAACGACCATTTTAGCAACAATTGATCGACAGGGCAGCGGATGGACACCACCGCACGCATATCCCGCCTTCTGTGTACGCCATATTGGCAAGAACGCCATTGAAAGATGGAAAAAACCCAACCTTCGCAGCGCAATTTTAAACATGGGTATGTAAATTTCTTTTTCTCGAACTTAATTAATTATGTGTTATGGTGTTTGTCGATGCTAACAACATATATTATGGAATAGGCTATGAACTAGTACAACCAAATTTTGAGCGGATGTTGGAAAATTTACGCATGGAGTACGACGAAGATGTTTGGGCGTGGGCAAATAATATACAGAGAGAAAGATGGACTCAATCGTATGATGCATGTCGACGATACGGGCAGATGACAACCAACCTTCTGGAATGCATAAATGGTGTATTAAAAGGAACACGTCATCTCCCAATAGCAAGCTTGGTGAGAGAGACGTATTATAGGTTGGCTAAGGTTTGGTCTGATAAAGGGTCGAAAACTCAATCTATGATAAATGAAGGGCGACTTTGGTCTGAAGATCTTGTGAAAAAGATGGAAAAGAACGTGAATTTGGGAAGATCGATGGTTGTTCACGGGTTCGACCTGGATGGACAGATTTTTGATGTTGTTGATTCCATGCGCAACAACAGAGGAGGGCACCATCAAACATTTCGAGTCAATTTTAGACAAAGATGGTGTGATTGTGGTGAGTTTCAGGCATGGCGATATCCTTGTAAGCATGCAACCGCGGTATGCATGTCTAAAGGGGTTGACCCGTACAGCTTTGCGGATAAATGCTTTAAATTGCATACGATAATAAATATTTACAAATGTGAGTTCCCACCGATCGCGAATTCACAATATTGGCCACCACTGGAGCACGACGAATGGCTACCGAATCCGGCACTTCGTAGAGAACTAAAAGGCCGACCGCAATCTACTCGCATCCATACCAGTATGGATCTTCATTACAGGGAGCCGGGTGAACCAAAGAGATGTACACAATGTAGGGGTACAAGACATCAAAAAAACAAATGTCCAAACCGACCGAATTACATGGCAATGCCTCAGTGATTTCATTCAGTATTTGTAGTTGAACTAGTTTCATTTCTTTATATTTGTATTGCAATGAACATTTTTATTTGATTATGAGTACGTTATTTGATGCATATGTTTATTTATTATTACTATTCTTATTATTATCACCAATATATTTGTATGATTATTAGTATTAATAACATTTACCGTTATTATTATTTACTATTCTATTATTATTGTAGGTTAAATTGGAGAAATATTGTTGCAAAAAGATTTCAAACAAAATTTAAATAACTAATCATAATAAACATCCACAAATTATTTGTATTACATAGAATAATAGTTACATGAGCTACCGTCTTCTATGCAATTTTTGTCCATGAAGGGATGTAGTATCTATGTAACGTTGTGGTGCTCGTCGTTCTCGTTGCAGTCTTCGGCGTGCATCATCATCGCCATCATCGTCGTCGTCGTCATCGTCATCTTCGTCGTCATCATCATCATTATCATCATCAATCACACGACGCATAGGAGACGGCGTTGTATACACATAGTCAGTATTACGTGGTGCCAACGTGGGACTGCTAATCGACGTAACCGCCATGAAATCTATGATCCCCTGATAGTCCACATTCGCACTCGAGCTCCCCCCCATGGATGAATGATAAGTTGGTGGTTGTTGATAGTCCACATTTCCACCAAAGCTCGGGTACATGGCTGACTGATGTTGAAGATCTGGTACGTATGCTTCAGAATCATTCGCACCCGAGCTCCCCCCATTGATGAATGATAAGTTGGTGGTTGTTGATAGTCCATGTTTCCACCAAAGCTCGAGTACATGGGTGGCTGATGCTGAAAATTTGGTATGTATGCTTCAGAATTATTCACACACGAGCTCCCGCCCATTGATGGATGATAAGTATATGCATGTTGATAGTCCAAGTTTCCACCAAAGCTCGGGTACATGGGTGGCTAATGCTGAAAATCATTCGTACATGAACTCCCGCCCATTGATGGATGATAAGTGGGTGGTTGCTGATGATAGAATCTGTCATCCACTGGATTGGAATCTGAGCTCCCGCCAATTGATGGATGATAAAAGTTGTCATCCACTGGGTTAGAAAAAGAGCTCCCTGCTATTGTTGGATTAGAATAACCAGCATACATATCTGATGTACTAGATTCACCGTGAGATTCATTCGCTGCAACATTAGATGATTGACCACGACCACCAAATTTTTGTAAAAATATTCGACATTGTTGTCGTTCATCCGCGGTAGTCAAGTATGGCTTCCCACAATTGCGATAGAATAACATATAGTCTGAATTATCAGGGTCCAAATCATCAGCTTGAATTCGAGAGCGAGGTGGCAACAATTCACATCTGTTGTTCCACTTTTCAACGTACTTTCGATGCTTTATTTCCCATGTATGATGCCCCTTGCCCCGAAAGTCCACAAGGTGTAGGGTGTCATGATTGGTGTCATGGAACAATGGATTTCTCGGAATTGGTTGATGAAAGTCAAACTGCCTTAGGACCCTATCTCCAAACTGGTATTCTACAAAAGCAAAGTGGATCAACGGTGTATCGCACACCAGAGATGAGAATTAATCATCAATTCTTCTGGTACATTTACGCGTTCACCGACATATGGCCTCCAAATAAACTGTAAAAAAATATAAATGTAAATATAAATAAGAGAATAAATTAATTACATAATAATAACATGTAAAAGTAACTTAATTTCTATCTATACCTCATCTTTGCAAGATAAATCAATAGAGGCTCTAAATACTCTCAAATTGTTGTTTGCTAACCCTGTGTGAGCTTTTTTCGCATTCCATCTGCATACACATCCAAATAATAGTCATTTTATTATTTTTTAGATAATGTTTTTTTTAAAAAATGAGTAAACTCAAACTTCCAAATTAAAGTAAAAAAATTACCTACTAACAAGAGGAAAATTTCTCATGCTTCGAGTAACCGATGTAAAAAATGGAAGTCGTTCCCATGCCCAAGCTTGCAATAGCAACATACATCCACCAACACCCTTTGCCTTCAAACCATGACTATCTAATTGAGCAGTCTTGCACAACTCACGGTACAAAAATGTTAATATTGTTGATCCCCAACTATACTTAGCAGCTTCTGAAGCCGATGACAGATATGGTAGATACCGTGTGTGAACAAGATTTTCGGATTTATCCGGCATCAGTATCCCCCCAATAAGTTGTAAAATATAGGCTCGACTCGCACAACTAATATCTTCCGGTGTGTTATTGCCCCCGAGCTGAAATTCTCTCTTCAACCAGCTCAATTTAATACGAGATCCTCTCACATCGGTTCCAGTCGGAACCTTGTTGAGGTAATCACTGTAAAGTTGTGCACATGATTCCTCCGGCTCCTTAACTAATGGACTCCCGTTTACCGGCAGCCCAATTAGCATCACCACGTCTTCGAGCGTAATGGTACATTCTCCACACGGCATGTGAAACGTATGAGTCTCCGGTCTCCAACGCTCAATTAGCGCGGTAATTAAGCTGGGAATCAGCTTGTAGCCACGAATAAATGTGGCATGATAGAATCCTGCCTCTTGCAACCATTCAATTATATTGGGTGTGGGTGATTACTCCCCATGCTTAGGTGATGTTTAAAGGTTTCTTCGGTTGCCTGCATTAAATTAAAAAATTTATTAATAATAACATATAAGAAAAAATAAAATATTACTAATCTCAAATTAACTTCTTTAAAAATAATTTACCATATCATCAACCACAACACTAGAGACGTGTTGATTTTGTAATCTCAACATATAATTTGAATCGGCCATCCTTTTAAGAAAACTACATAGAAGACAAGTAAGAAAATATTAGTAAGAAAACAATTACCACTGAATATTCGAACTAAATTTGAAACTTACTAGTTTAAAAATTGGCACAAAATTATTCGAACTAAATTTTTTCAAATTTTCTTTTATTTTCTTCTTGAAATTTCTTTAAAATAACCACAAATGTTCGTATTAAATTTAAAAACAAAATCTATAAACTTAAAAACTTACAATATTTTCCTCAAATCTTCTTCTTTCTTCTACTTTCTCACCAGTTTCTTCACAAACTTCATCTGAAAAATTTCTTACATTCAACCCCTATTTAACAAATACAGATTCATACCTTAATCATTTAACTCATCGAATATATTATTTTTTTCCTCAAACCCGTGATTGCCAGTCAAATTATTGCTGTCCCATTATTTTTTTCAGCTTTGTCACATGCATGCATAATTTTCAGACATTGTTTCATGCGTGCATTTTTTTAGTTTTTTCCCATGCATGCAACGCCTGCAGCTTTAATGAATAGGTGCAGCCTTTTCGGAACTAGCCCCCGTGAACGAATCGAAATTATTTTGTTGAGGTTGGAGTGTAAGCAACCCGACCTCAAATTTTTTTATTTTTTTTGAACACATGAGGTCGGATTGCTTTCAAGGGGTCCTCAAAAATTTTTTTTCATGCAATGAGGTCGGATTGAAATCCAGTTGCCCTCAATTTTTTTTTACATACCATGAGGTCGGATTGCAATCCATTGGACCTCAAAAAATTTAATTTTTTTTTATTCCGCGATGAAGTCGGAGTGTAAGCAATCAGCCTTCAAAAGTTACTGTAGAATCACCATGGATTCGAAAATAAATTGGAAACAACGATAGTTTTTGAAATATTGTTTCCCACCACAATATTTCTCCAATTTAACCCCTAAAATCTACATTCTCAAATTTTAATCTAAATTTTCAGATTTTCTTGATTTTTTGACGTTGGGGCATCTACTTTCAAATCCCAACAATAAGGAGATGGAGAAGGAAGAAATACATTATATATTCTGATTTCACGTTGATTCCATAGAATTGTAAACCATAATCTTTCCTACATTAAGTTTCACAAGTTTTGAAGAAAAAAAATCGATAAAATAGTAAGAAATAACGAGACGAGTTCATTCACGTTTGGAGTGGTTAGAAAGACGTTAGAGAATATTAGTTTAAGCGGTAACGTGAAATGAGAATAAAACTTTTAATAGTATTGAAACTTCGAAAAGATGTTGAAATGAAGAAAAAAAAAATCTGAGGTGAAAACTTAGTCCCTATTTTTTTTGTTTACATGGATTCTAGAACTTGGTCTGAACTATTTTTTTTAAGAGTCTAAACTGCGATAAGTTTAAAGTGTGATTAAAAATGACAAGTTTCGAAATTTATCTAATAACTTAATATGTTAACTTTTTATGAATTTTTTTATATAAAATATTATTTAAAAGTCTAACCTTTTAAGTTAATAGACAAATTTCGAAACTTGAAGTTTTTTAATTGCGCCGGGACTCACCTTTTTTTTCTACATCGGATTCAGAAAGAATAGGTACCTTAATAAAGGTGACATTTAATGAATTGTACTTTTGGATCAGTAAATGCTGCTAAAAGATTGGTCGGGATTTATTTATTGATGGAAGTAATCACCATGACTGCAATATTTCCAGCAGCAAATCACATCCATATAATCTAAAAAACTACACCAAACATATATAACTATGTTGGTAGAAGAAGGATTGAAGGCAGATTTGGGACTCTGCGGAATTACCACCAGCAAAGGGAAGGCAACTTGAAGGATAAGGAACAAGGAAAATGACCGGTTCTCCTTATGTAATCCGCCCTCTGTGAAGTCCTTATAGCTTTCTCGTTCAGCTTTGATTCTGCATTTGCACGTTTCTCTTCGGCTATTCTCCTTGTGGCTGCGAGTTTGTTCGCGCACCTTTCTTTTGCCCGAGCTTTCAATCCCTCAGCTTTTACCTGCAGCACACAAAACAAATTCATGGATGAAAAAACAGCAATGGGCTTGTGGGGTTTGGAGACAAATGCAACAGTCGATGTCTCGGGTTTGGACTCCACTCGAGCTCGAGTTCTTAACAAGCTGAATCGAGCTCAACGCACTCAAGCTCGAATTTTTAATAAGTCGAGTCGAGCTCAGTACTATATGTAATCTACTCGGCTCTTTACACCCGTAAGTCAGACAATAAGGCTACTTGGTGGGTCAAATGAACTTTTGATAGCTATCATATCAATAGTACTATAACTTTTGACATGAGAGCTTGGGAGACTTTAGAACACTGTTTTCAGGGGATTTGGGGCAGAAAAATAAAGTAACCCAATGACATAACAATGGAGATGGAGGTATAACAAATTTGATTAGACTTTAGATATAGTTGTAATAGCTCTTGACACCAGAGGTCATAGAAAAATAAAGTAATCTAATGAGTTACCTCTATTTTCTTCATTTCCAATTCAGCTTTCCTCTTTTCATGATTTTCCCATGCCTGAATCTTCACTTCTTCACGTTTATACCTAGAAAACAACACATACTTTGTCATATCAGTCAGGATTAAACTACAAATTAAGTGTTCAAGTTATGTTTTTTTTGTAATAAGTGTTTAAAGTATATATTTTTTTTGTTAAAATATGTGTCTAAAATTTCATTTTTGGTTTATTTTAAAGTCAATTGATACAGCTATTTGAACACTTATTTCAACAAAAAAATGAAACTTTAAGCACTTATTTCAGCCACAAATAAAACTTTAAGCATTTATTCTAGCAAAAGAAAATACTTTAGTCACCTATTACAAAAAATAAACATAGTTTGAATACTTATTTTGTAGTTAAACTTATCAGCCAAACTATAAACATCCTTAGGCTTTCGTTCATAGTAATAAATTATGATTTTTAAGGTGGCTGCGACAATATAGTAATTTTTGGAAGAAAAATTAGGACGCAATCTCTACAAGAAAGATACTATAATCGCAATTTAGTAGTATGCTTACGTTAAGCAGGGCTTTGTGAGAGAAGGAACAGATTACCTTGCCATATATTTAGCACGTTCAGCTTCGTCCCAAGCCATAGCTCGACTTTCCAAACTACTCTGCTTACCGCTAGCCTGACCCGATCCCTGTCCATCGAGCCTATCCGAACCATTTCGGTTAGCAGGAGCATCGGGTGTTGGTCCTACTCCTCCATGTTTGCATCTCACCGGGGTCGAAGATCCTGAAGAAACAGGACTCCTTCCAGCAGGAGTGGTGGCTCGTAAGGGCGTTGTCGTTCTCGACGGCTCTTGGCTTGCAATAGGGGTCATCTCAGTCCCCATATCTCTCACACATATCGACCGAACACCCGACACCGAGTTTTCCCCCGGCCCCGGGTTGTCCACGATCCGCCAAATAGGCCCGTCCAAATCGACCTTCTTCGTCTCGCCCTCGAACTTGGGCGACATTTTCTCATCTTCACTGCTCGGGTAATCTTGTTCCTTCTGCGGACAAGGCGCTATCAGCCTTCTATCATCGGCGTTGGAGTCTCGAGCCTTGGCTTTTGATTGCACCCTTTTATCCCGACTCCTCGACAGCCCCACCAGCCATTTCTGCGCGTCGTCCCACTTCGAAGGCGTCGTCGGTTTCCCCAAGGCGGTTCGGTGGGAAGCTTTATGGAACTCAAAACTTATAGCACCGCCGCCATTGCTGCTCGAAATTTCATTAGCCGGTCCAAGGCTATAGCAACCTTTATCTTCAACAGATCTCATTCTCCAACACTCATAAACCGGTGATTTCAGCCTCAGAAAAAATGAAACTTTTGAGAATCTTTGAGCCTGCTAAAAGCTCCAATGCAACCAGTGCACTTTAATGCTGAAAGCTCTAAGCTTATCTTTTACAAGTAAACAAACTAGACAGAACACAGCAAAGGAAAAACAGGAGTACCCGAACAGGAATCCCTCTGGAACTTACTTTCATATGTGTATTAAAGCAAAGGGTCCCATCCCCTTCACATGTCGGGTTTTTAGTACCCTAATCGCCATGTTTAGAAGATTGATTAAGCAGTGAAAAACAAAGTAAGAGTCAAATGGGTTTCTTTTCTTTTTGAGAAGAAACGAAATATGCAACAGTGTAGCAGAGAATAATGGTTTAGAACCATGGATCTTTGTGTTGCATTTGCCAGAGCTAAAGATAAGAGTTTCAGAGTTTCAGATCCATTGAACATTAAAATATAGTGCAAAGACAAGTACTTTGCGTGGCTGGAAACTTGAACCAACCAAAAATCAAATGTAACCCACTTTGGCACAGTAATTAATGGTGAAAGAAATGGGAATTATCAACTCTTTCGGAACCTTGGGAACTGTATTTTAAAGAGGAAACTCGGCAAGTGTTGCTTTCAACGGCTACTATGATATTATATATATTATATAATTCCATAAATTGCTCAAATAATGTCTTTTTGAAAATGATATTTATTGGAGTGACATGTTTTATAAATTATTTTTCATCTAAAAATAAAATTATCAAACCAATAAAAAAATTAATAAATTTGTTGAAGTGACATGTAATCGACTAATTTTTTATATCTGAAATTGATATGTAGTGTTATCGAGTTCGGATATTATAATAATGTCTTTAATTCAACAAATAATTTTAAATTTTTTGTTCAAAAAAACAAATAATTTTTGTCACACCTCATTTCACTAATTAATATTTCAACATCATTCTTCAGCCAAAAAAAACCCCTCAAAAATTAATAACAAGATTTTAGTACTATAATATCAATACTTACTAAATCAAATGATAAAAAAAACATATTTTTATAATTAAATTTAAATTTGTTTTAAATAATCGGTATTTAATTTAAATATTAATTTTTTAGAAAAGAAAAATATTTGATACATATGTTGTATAGTTTATAGATTTATTTCTGTTTTAAGTGTTAGAGATTTAATTTATGGTTTATATTTTAAATGTTTAGTGTGTATAGTTTAAATTTTAGGGTTTATTGTTTAAGTTTGTGATTTAACGCTTAGAGTATATAAATTTTATTTGTATGGTTTGAATTAAAGATTTGTAATAGTGATTCAATATAAAATTAAGGATTTAAATTTTGAGATTTATATTGAACATGAATTATGTCCCTTCCTGATGCCCTTATATATTCACACTAAAAAATTAAATTTGTTGTTTAGAATTAAAGTTTAGGGCTAGAATTTAGAGTTTAGACGTAGAATGTAGATTTATTTTTAAGGTAGAATTTAAAATCTAGATTTACCGTATTAAGAGTTGGCGGATAAAGTGAACAACGCAGAAAATGAAGGGTCTTTAATTGCTTTTGAGAATTCTTGTTTGTTTAGGTTGAAAAAAAAGAATGAATGTGTCCATTACAACTCTCTATCGCATGACTACTTATAAGAATTTGGACATATATCAATATAGAGTTGTTGTAGCATTGTGATTAGACGTCCTATGAAGTGAATGGTTTGTTATTAGATGAGACCACATGTGCCAGCACATAGTTGCCAATAACCGTCCGCAGGATATGTTCGCGGAAATCGTAAGTGATAGACATGTGATTACCGATATTTATTCGCATGTCATATTTGTATGCCAACACATGATGCTGGTGGTCGTCCGAAAGATATGTTTACAAAGATGGTAAGCGATGAACATATAATTGCTGATAAACGTTCACAAGTCATACTCATGTCTAAAATCCGCACAATATAAATTTGTATAGTAACAATTCTTAGGTAATAACAAGGTGATTCTACAAAACGATGTTTAAATGACAGCTAAAGGACGACAAATTGGTTAACTTGGTCATTTTTTGAACATAATTTCTTATAAAGCTTGTACCTAATTTGTTACAAAAAATGTATAAAAAAATGTATATACACAATTTCTTATAAAGTAACAAATTGAGTACAAAAACGGAATTCTTTACAAAAACTGTAATACAAATGGTATATACCCAATTCCTTACGAATTTTTAAGTTGGGGTAAAGTTGGTCAAACCTTTGTAAGAAATTGTGTTTGTACTCAATTTATTACAAGAATGTACAATTTGGTACAAAATAGGTAAGAAGTTGTGTTTGTACACAATTTCTTACCAAATATACCTAATTTATTACTGAAATTGTAAGAAATTAGGTATATGCCCAATTCCTTACGAATTTTTAAGTTGGGGTAAAGTTACTCAAACCTTTGTAAGAAATTGAATACAAACACAATTTCTTACAAGAATGCACAATTTGGTACAAAATAGGTAAGGAGTTGTGTTTGTACACAATTTCTTACCAAATATACCTAGTTTATTACTCAAATTGTAAGAAATTAGGTCTATACCTAATTCCTTACGGATTTTTAAGTTGGGGTAAAGTTGCTCAAACCTTTGTAAGAAATTGTGTTTTCTTACAAGAATGCACAATTTGGTACAAAATAGGTAAGGAGTTGTGTTTGTACACAATTTCTTACCAAATATACCTAATTTATTACTCAAATTGTAAGAAATTAGGTATATACCCAATCCTTACGAATTTTTAAGTTGGGGTAAAGTTGCTCAAACCTTTGTAAGAAACTATGTTTGTACTTAATTTCTTACAAGAATGCACAATTTGGTACAAAATAGGTAAGGAGTTGTGTTTGTACACAATTTCTTACCAAATATACCTAATTTATTACTCAAATTGTAAGAAATTAGGTATGTACCCAATCCTTACAAATTTTTAAGTTGGGGTAAAGTTGTTCAAATCTTTGTAAGAAATTGTGTTGTACTCAATTTCTTACAAGAATGCATAATTTGGTACAAAATAGGTAAGTAGTTGTATTTGTACACAATTTCTTACGAAATATACCTAATTTCTTACAGAAATTGTAAGAAATTAGGTATATACCCAATTCCTTACGAATTTTTAAGTTGGGGTAAAGTTGCTCAAAACTTTGTAAGAAATTGTGTTTGTACTCAATTTCTTACAAGAATGCACAATTCGGTATAATTTTTAAGGTGGCATCGAAACCATCTATATAGGGTATCGGTGCTGGTCTGAAAGTATGGGCAAAAATTTTTCATTCCAGTAGGTGGCACCGGAACCAAAATATAAACATACACTTGCCTTTTTAACTAAAATAGGTATATACCCAGTGTTGCAAGAGTGGCTATGGTCTAATTTGTGTACATTTGCTACTACTAAGTGTATACAGTATCGAAACTCCTAAAGATGGTTTCGATACCACTAAAAAGAATCTGCCTTTTCAGTGTTCTGTCTTTTCACTATAATCACATGAATTATTTCATGTTCATCATATATAAAGCTAGTTTCGATACCCCCAGAACGAATCAGCATTTTCAGTTTCGTGTCTTTTCACTAGAATCACATGAACCGTTTCATGGTCATCATGTATAAAGCTGGTTTCGATACCCCCAGAACGAATCAGCCTTTTCAGTAGAATCACATGAACCGTTTCATGTTCATCATGTATAAAGCTGGTTTCGATACCCCCAACACGAATCAACCTTTTCAATTTCGTGTCTTTTCACTAGAATCACATGAACCATTTCATGTTCATGTACCTTCGATGAACAGACGGCGTGCCTTCTCACTTTCCCTCCTTAGTTTTCACTTTCCCTCCCAACTAAAATTCCCTATATATTAACAACTATTCTTTTTACTCTTTACAACATCTTCTACTTAATATACTCAAACCTTCGCTCTGAAATTAGTTCTCCTTCACCATATTGTAGTCAATATCTTTAGATACAATGAATTCGAGTAGAGCTTCTAGTCACAATCCTCAGCCATTGGCAAAGAGGAAACTTAATTTCGACTCAGAATCAAACAGCGATGATGATGTCTATTTTGATTCAGATGAAGAGGAGGAACAAAGCCATGAGACACTGAAAACAAATAGATGGTTCAAGAAGTTTTTCGAGACCTTCGATAGAATGAACACAATCAATGACCCTTCTACTCAATGGTAGTGTCCAACATGTCAAGGAAGTCTTGGTGCCACTCACAGGTTTCTTGGCCTTCAGTCCCTAGTGACACATGCCAAAACCAAAGGCGGACCAAAGCTCAAACTCCATCGCCAACTTGCTCAGCTATTGGACGAGAAATTGCGTAGAAGGGGTACTTCGACTGTTCCTCAAGGTCAAGCTTATAGGTAATGGAGTGGTTTGAGAGATGATCAAAATTATGTTGATATTGTCTGCCCCCCCCCCCCCCCCCCCCCGCCTTCAAACGATGAGGAAGAGGATCACCAAATACTCCGGCCACCCATGGTGATGATAATGAACACAAGGCTTCATCAAGATGCAAATGGGAAGGTAGTTATATAACTTTTGAATTATGTTTCCATGAATATTACAATTCCTTAACTTGTAATGTCCTGCATTTTCTGCTTCAGTGGCTTGGTATGGGAAACCAAGAGCTTCTTGCCTATTTCAGCTCCTACGTTACTATTGTTAAGGCTCGCCATTCTTACGGTTCTCAAGGCCATCGTGAGATGAGCCTACTAATTTTTTAGAGCACGACAATAGGTTATTTTGATGCTCAGCGTATGCATACCCAATTTGTTGCCCAAGGTTTCGATAGAGAGGCTTGGGAACGTTCACACGACTTCGTGTATGGTCCAACCAGACAACACCAACTTTATGGTTATATGGCTGCCAAAGAAGACATCGACAACTTCAACATCCATTCTCAAGGTTTTCTCCATCATTTTCTTCTTTTATACAAGATGCACTTCTGCTCATACTTATGCATACATGTTTTGTTCATTAGGCAACTATAAGGTCAAATTTGAGATGCGGTCATATGCAGAGATGGTTGGTCAGCACAGTTCACAACGAGAGGCTGGTCCAAGTGACATGGGTGGCAGAGGGCATAAAGGTCATTTCCCTGGCCAGGGATGAGGATTGAGGAGGCACCATTATTTTAGTTTTATATTTTTATTTGAATATGTAATTGAAGAACTTGGGACTTCAGTTTTTTTGTTTCCTAAATATTCTTCATCCTTAATTTTTTTATTTGAATATGTAATTTAACTTCACCCTCAAACCGGGTTCGCACAACAACTTGAAATATTCCATGGAAGGCACAAGGTTGGCATTCGGACTTAGGAACAAACCAACAACATACAACAGTACACGCGCTTTCAACTCTTCATCCTCAAAAGCTCCACTTAGTATATCCTCTAAAAGTTCTTTATATGCAATCTTCGTGCTGATTTTGTACTTCTTTGCTAGTTCCTTTCCACTTAAATTTCACGTCACCACTTCAACATCTAAACCTTCGTTCTTTAAACCCAAAATTGCTTCAACATCTTCTACCAAAACATATATCTTGTGTCCGCTAAATTCCATCGTGGACGTTTCAAGATCAAACTTCTCCGCTAACTCCCGACAAAGGTCCCGTTTAATTTCTTGCGAAATCATTCCCTGTAAATCTCCTAACCCGATGTCGTTAAGAACACCGTCAATTTTCATCTTCTCCATCTCTTTAAACAAACTTGATACCTTTTTCATACTGCACCTCGATGACAACTCCTACAACATTTAATACAACAAATTTTCATGTTATGTTACACTTAAATATATCCAGCACATGATTCAACTATAACCACTTTCAGTAAAAATAAATATAAACATCCACTTGCCTTTTTAACTTCTCCCTTTTCCGCTAATTTTTTCGACTTCCCTCTCCTTATCCTTTCCATTTCAGCTTCCTCCAGCTCCTTGTACCTATCCACGTACGGCTTCTTCTCTTTATCACTCATCTTCGACCATCTCTTCCCTAGTGCTTTCTTCGCTTGTACAATTCACACACTTATTAAATTTGAATAACACGAACACATTATAAACTAATACCAAAAAACAATAAAAATTTTGTCATCTTACTTACAGTATTGTTCATTTTCTTTTTACCACCCTTAAGTCTTCTACATTCACTGAAACTGTACAAAATTTATTTTGTTGTTAGAGTACATAATAAATTATGCTTATCAACTTACAATTTGAACAATGCCACCATCATTCAACTATAACTTACTAGAACAACATAAATGCTGACAATTTTCTTCCTATAGCCCGTCCACCATTTACCTCAGCTTCACAAACATTCTCCATTGCTACCAACTTCAATCTGTAAATTTATGTTAAGGTTATGTACGGTAAGGACCAAACTTATACCATTAACAAGTGAGACAAACTTGTGGCTGCGAAATGAGACAGGTGAAAGCCAACTCCAAAGATAAACAAAGAATACAAATCTCAACCAACTCAAAGCCAACCCAGTTTCCTACTTCTACCAATGTGAAATTGAAAAAGCTAACCACACAATACCCAACTCAACCTACCCTGAAACTCAAAATAATTGATATTAAAAGTCTAAGAAACATATCTAATAAACACAATACAATATATTTTCCCCTGTTTTATATGTGTGTCGAGAAGTACTTCAAATCCAATCCGAAAAATTCCACAAAACCCTAAAAACACAGAATACTCGATAAATTTCTTACTTACATGAGAAATGGAAACCTTTTCCTCCGAATACAGTATTTGTGTAAGAACACACAATTTCCCCACCTCTAGTAAGCTTCGCGCGTTTAGGAAGGAAAGAAGGAAAGCTCCGCGTCTTTTTTGGATGAAAGATGAAAACATTTTCCTATTTTACCGCTTTAATATGGGTTTTATACAATCCAATTTGAGTGTAATCGGTTAACCAGGTCACCCACCTTTTTTTAATCCAACGATTATTATTAATTCACCTCTAATTGGCTTCATCCAACGGCTAATATTAGTTCACCATTTTTTAGTTGTTTTTTAAACCGTTGGTAATTAGAATTTTTCGGTTATAACAAACCTAGATAAATGCAAAAAAAGAGTTTGGATTTTTTTTTTCCATTCATATTGAGTGAGGAGTGGGGAGTGAGTGATGAGAATGTGAGAGAGTGTCGGGCCAAGCGGGAAATAGAGGTTTAATGATGTGGGGAGCTGCTCTGAAGTCATTCACGTGCCCGAAATGGGCCCTCACCAGTGTGTTATTAAATTAAAATTGACTGTTGACGTAATTGTCAGTAAATTTTGGACCTGTCTTTTTAGGTGCTACTTGTAAATTGTAATGTCCTTTGGATTTGGAATTATAGAATCATGTGGCGAAAAGTTTATTTATGTTTATTTATTTATTAAATGAACGAATATAAATAATATTTTATGTTTTTTTAATTAAGTAAACGAACACAAACAAATGGCTCGTTCATTCATTTACGTTCATAAACATTCGGTAATGTGTTTATTTATGTTTATTTAAATTTATTCATATATATTCACTTATATTTATTATTTTTCATAATAAGAGTATTATATATATTTTTTAAATATCTTTTTTCACATATGTTCGTTCATTTATGTTCGTTTAAATTTATTCACATATATCCTGGGGCGGAGCTAGAAATATATTTAAGGTGTGTCATTTTTTCAACGATATTTAAAGAGAATTAATTATTTAAAAAAGGGGTGTCATTTTATTCATAAATGGATATCATTTGTCCATATTTTTAATTTTTTATATACAAATTATATAGAAAAAATAGGTTTTCCAAAAATTTTGAGGTGTCATGAGACACCCCAATTTAAAGGGTGGCTCCGCCCTTGCATTTATCCTTTTATGTTCGTTCGAGTTCATTTACGTTCGTTTATCATTTTAACTAACGAACACGAACAAGATACATTCATTAACAAACGAACACGAACAAAAAACTATGTTCGTTCAGGTGTTCGTGTTCGTTCATTTTTTTATTAAAATTAAAGGAACAAACATAAACATACCTTCATTCATGTTCGTTTGGTTTATTTACTGGCGTAGCCAAGGAACATTGATTGCTAGATGTTCGACATTTTCATCACTCTTCTTGGATTCACTTGAATCTGGTTTCAAGTTTAATTTAATGTTATTTAATTTAGGATTAATATCCTATACATAGGCGGTGGAAATTGAAAGTTTCCACAAGCGCCTTAGTTTAGGGTATAAGGTTTAGAGATTTAAGTGTAGGGATTTAGAAATTAGGGATAGTTGTTTTAATTTAAGGTTTATGGTTATAATTTAGAGTTTATAGGTTAGGGTTTAATTTTTAGGGTAATATGTTATTTATCCTTTAATTTATTGTCCAATGAAATGAACCAACATAAATATGAAATGAATCAAAACGAGTAATTTATACTCAGTTCGTTTCTTATATTTATTAGCAATTTTGTTTATTTAAAATTCGTCTATTGTTCAATTTTTTTTATTATTAGTAATAATATTATTGTTTACATGTTTTTATAATATGATTGTAAATACTTATATTTGATTGTTTTATATTTAAAAATAAAAATTTACGATAAGTTGATTAATTTAAACTAATCAACACATAAATACATAGTTATAAATAGATACAAATATAATTGGGAAATTTTTGTCGGACACAAATGAGTTTAAAAATAAATAAACATGAATAAGTGTTCGTTCGAGGAATGCCTTTTGTATTGGTCTTCATTAATGGTTAATTTGTTTGAGCGATGAGATTAATTCCGGTGATATTGAAAGTAGTGGTGGTGAAGATATTAGTTACTATAAATAATTAGAGATGGCAACGGGCTGTTTTTTCCGCTCTAAACACGGTTCTAAAATTTAAAGTTTTGATCCGACCTGAATTTAATATATATTTATCTTCGATTTAATTTGATATGATAAAAGTTTAACTTGACTTGCCTCAAAATTTTAATAAAAAACTCGATTAAAATCTGACTCGTCTTGAAGAAAATTAATAAAAATATTAATTATAATATATAAAAATATAATAAATTTAGACATATATTTATAAATAAATAGGATCTAAGAATTTTTACCCTAAATCTAAACCTGACCCGAAAATTAAAAAGAACGACCATATCAAATCAGATCGGGTAACCCAACGAATTTAAGGTTTTTCGCATCCCTAACTACAAATAATAAGATTGGATAAAGTAACGATCTCAAAATAAATGGTGAAATATGTGTGTGGTTGAAACGCATCAAGAGTTTAGAATAGACCATGATTACTTAGGATGGACCATGATTAGTTTGTATTTATAAAATTTCTCATGTACTGGCGATAAAAACGTAAAATTTTCACAAATACTTTAATTTTAAGGCTTAAAAAGTTTGTTTAGGGGTTAAGATTTTATGAGTTTAAGCGTATGTATTTTGAATTGTGTGCTCATAGTTAGAATTTAAAGTTTAGAGGTTAGGGGTTAGTTTTTAGTATTTAGGGTTATGTATTTAAGTTTTAACCTACAAACCTTAAATTTTAACCACATTCCCTAAATTCAAAAGTCATCCACTAGAACCTGTAAAGACTAAACCCTAAATAAAATACTCAAACCCTAAAATTAATGTACTTATAGAAACAAAATTTTCACAAGCGTTTGTGCGTGGAATAGTTATTACATATATATTTATATTTTTAATTGAAATATATATATATATATATATATATATATATATATATATATATATTAAAAATGTTGCAAAACTAGAAAAGATACCTCAAAACACATGTACGTGCCAATGCCCAAGACAGAGTTAGAAATTTATAAAAGGAGAAGGGTAAAGTATGCCAGGTACCATCGAACTATAGTGTCTGACCTGTTTTTACCATCAACGTTTCAATTGGTCCAAAACTATCATTAACGTTTAATATTTGATCCAATTATACCATCTCTCCGTTAAATCATGGACGACGTGGTGATGTGGACTAAAAAACCGTAACGGTGCTGACTGTGTACCTTATATATTATTATTTATTCCACGTCATTAAAAAATAAAAAAATAAAAACTCTTTTGGTTTTCAAAACGGCGTCATTTCATAATCCTCTATTTTAAATTTTGTATCCCTAATTTATTCATTCTCTAGCGGAGGATTTAGAAGGGAACATAGTGGATGTTCTGAACCCTAGCGGACGTGGCCATGGTTATCGGTATTTTAGAGCGGCGAAAAAGCTACCATGAGTCAGAGAGTTGTTCGAGAAGCCACCGGAGTTGCGAAAGAGGAGAACTAGGTATGATATTTATAAGAGGATCGATGCGAGTTATTATGGGTATATGGATGAAGAGGACGAGGTTTTGGCTAGAGTGGAGGGGCCAGCGGAGGCAAAGATGAGGGCTGAAGCGAAGGAGGAATGGCGAAGAGTGGAGGAGATTAGGAGAGAGGCAAGGAGAGGGGCCAAGGAGGTGGTTAGCGTGGGAGCTGCGGCGAGAGAGGTGCTGTTTGAGGAAGAGGAGGACGTGGTGGAGGAGGAGAGGAGGAAGATGGAGGAGAAAGAAAGGAAAGATAAAGAAATGGAATTCATTGTGCACGTGCCCTTGCCCGATGAGAAGGAGATTGAGAGGATGGTTGTTGAAAGGAAGAAGATGGAGCTTTTAAGCAAGTATGCGAGTGAAGGGTTGTTGGAGGAGCATAGTGAAGCCAAGAACTTGCTTAATATTCATCGGTAGAATAGATGCTTGCTGGTAATGTTATATCGTTTAATATAGAACTTAGATGATATCGAATTGTATAATTATAACCTATCTATTTTGGTTAGATTGAGTTCCCCATATGCATCTTGGTCTTTTTTGTTGAAAAGAGCTAAAAATTTGCAATTTTTGATATCATTTGTGTTTATACTCGTGCTGTCATATCTGGATTTGGTTGCATTGATCTCGTGGTAGCCTTCAGCTATCCTGTTTGATGTTGTTTAAGATTACAGGAAAAGATGTTGGATGCTACTTTGAGCAATAGTTTAGTTTGGAAATAATGTCGGAATTATGGAAACGACACCCTTTTGAAAATCAAAAGGGTTTTTATTTTTTTATATTTTAATGACGTGGAATAAATAATAATATATAGGGTACACAGTCAGCACCGTTACGGTTTTTTTAGTCCACATCACCATGCCGTCCATGATTTAACGGAGGGATGGTATAATTGGATCAAATATTAAACGTTAATGATAGTTTTGGACCAATTGAAATGTTGATGGTAAAAACAGGTCAGACACTATAGTTCGGTGGTACCTGACAAACTTTACTCAAATGAGAAATATAATAAAATTAAGGTTAAACTACATAAATAACCACTATATTATTAGAAAAGTTGTAATTTGACCACTTTACTTTTTTTCGAAGCAATTAAACCACCATACCATTAAATTGGATGTAATTTGACCACCAGCCGTTATAGGTTAACGGAAGGGTGACATGGCAGTTAAAGAAATAAGGGTATAATTACACATTTAGTCTTCGTTACTTATGCACTCTATTAATTTGATCTTAATTTTAATTTAATAAAATAAATTAATTATTTAATTATTTGGTGACACGTGTCATCACCTTATTGGAGGACTTTAATTGTTTTTATTTAATTAAATTAAAATTATGATCAAATTAATAGAGTGTATGAGTAACAAAGACTAAATGTGTAATTATACCCTTATTTTTTTAACTGCCACGTCACTCATCCGTTAACCTCTAACGGCTGGCGATCAAATTGCATCCAATTTAATAGTATGATAGTTTAATTGCTTCCAAAAAAAGTAAGGTGGTCAAATCGCGACTTTTCTAATAATATGATGGTCATTTATGTAGTTTACCCTAAAGTTAAAAACATTAAAGGGATCATAATAAGATTTTAAAAAAATTAAAGGGATTATAGAACTAGTTTTATCTTTTAAAAAACTATTACCATTAAAAAAATAAAGAGGTCGACGCTCTCATAACCTCTATGTTCTGTCCCTGTCATGTACCAAAATAAAAATAATATATATATATATATATATATATATATATATATATAATTACGAGGATGAAACATGGGGTGTTGGGAGGGACAGTCACACCTCGTGAAAATTTAAAATTCGCATATAATAATTTAACTTAATAACTTGAAAGTTGGCCTATGAGATATCGTTATAAAGCTTATTTAGTCTACTACATTTTTAAAGTAATTGGAAAGCCAAAACAAATCTTGAAATGCCTGAAAAATGTTGAAGCCAAAATTTTACTAGTGACTACATGATGACAACTTTTGACATTTTAAGGATATCATATACATATATAGAAAGACTTTTGAAGTGAAGGAAAGTGATTGAAAATTCACTCCTCATTGTCATCTAGCATCACAAATTTCTTATAAATAGACTTTAGTTATGCCTCATAAATTATCTTGATAGCTTTGGTCTAACTTTGTATCATAAAGAAATCAAGATCACTTTTTTTCATCTTTTAATTTTCTTTTTTATCTTTATATCTTTTATCTTATGTTTAATTTTTATAAACTGAATTTTATTTTCTTTATAGTTATGATATCTTTTAAGTGAAAGAGTTTCATCGTTTCACCTCAGCAATTTAGCCTAGAAAAACATCATAACCATAAAAAAAATTCAGTTTACAAAAACTAAAAATAAGAAAAAATATAAAAAAAAGTTAAAAGATGAAAGAAATAAAGTGATATTGATATCTTTAAAATACAAAGTTACACCGGAACTATTACAAGGTAAAATTAAAGCTCATTTTTTTTAATAAATTTGTGATGTTATATGACAATGGAGAGTGAATTTCCAGCCATTTTCCTTCACTTAAAATCTCTTTTTATATATCATGATATTCTTAAAATGTCAAAATTTGTCATCATGTTGTCACTAATTGTAAGGTTCTCACTTCGGTATTTTTGAGCACTTTTAAATTTGTTTTGGCTTTCCAATTACTTTACAAATATAGTAGACTTAGTATATTTTACAACGGTATCTCATAGACCAATTTTCGAATTATGAATCTCAAATTATAGTTAAAACCATACAATATATTGAGCTTAGAAATTTAGTACGAGTTTATTGAGTCTATTTTCTCAATATAAACATTTGTCTAACTCCTATCACCTTAGATCATCTTTGAATTGAACTTCATTTGTGTCATAAGATACAATCACCAAAATCAACATATTCAAGCCTGCAATTAGCACAAAGTACACTTCATTAAAAATAACTAAAAACATAATTAAAATACTAAAATCACAATGTATCTAAAATACAAATGTAACACCCGGGTTTAGGGGTCGGGTGAAAATAATGTTTTAATATTATTCGGGTTCGGTTTTATAATTTAAATAAATAAAATAATGGTTCGGGTTTTGTTTACAAATAAAACAAAGGTGTTGGACCCAATTTTTAAACCAAAGCCCAATAGCCATTTCATTAATGACAGTTTCGTAAATATGTGGCCTTGTAAAAATAAAAACCCTTTTAATTTCAAAACACCCAAAATTTGTGTCATCTTCTACCTCCCTATCAAGAACCAACGTGAAACCCCCTCCCACCATGGAAGCTTTTATTTCATCTCCTCCATCCTTCATCCTTGATGATTTTTAAAAGGTAATGGCACTTTTGAGTTGTCCTCACCTTCCTCTTCCTCTCCATGTATTTAGTTTTTTATAAAACCCATTGTTTTGTATTTTGAGTTTTTGAACTTTTAGGTTAAAAATCCTAACTTTGTTGTCCAATGTTGAAGCTTTTGAATTCTTATTATTATAAGTGTTATTCGTAGCCCGAATGGTCCAACATATATGATTTTTACTTAGTTTTATTAAGAAATTCGTATTTGGGTTTTGGAGGGGTTTTAGGAGGGTTTAGAAGTGAGTTTTAGGGCTGCCTTATGTTGGAAAATGAGGGTTGATGGTTGTATGATAGTTATGGGTTGTTTTGGAAGCTATTAGGTGTGTTAAAAGAGTTGGAATCATCGGTTTTGGACTGTGCTAAAGGGCTGCTCGGGAATTGCATTTTGAGGTTGTTCTTGGCTCGAAAAATATGTGTTTTGTGCTTGGGTTGTGTTCCGGGTTTGCTACATTGTTTTGTGGACTAATTTGAGGTTAATTTACTTGTGTTGGAGCGATTAGAAGTAAGGATTTGCGTTGGTAAAGCTTTGGGATCGAATCCGGAAGTGAGGAGGCTTGAGTCGGCTTTGCTTGGCTTGCTTAAGGAAGTAAGGTGAGTGGTTAAAGTATTTTAAATGACTTTGAGCAATTGGTTCAAGCATGTGAATGTGGAAATGTTTTCAAGTATCGTTTTGGTTCAAAGTTGGTTTTGAAAGAGTTTAGTTTGGGCTTGAAAAGTCAATTTTAAATTCAAGAGTAAGTTGATGTGAATTGCCTCTTTAATTTCCCCATTTTTCCATTTGTTTTCATTACTTGTGGTGATGTTTTGTTAAGCATGAAATTTAAATAATTTGGGAAGAAGCATGATTGCTTAATATTATATCGTTGATCATGTATGATGGTAATAATGTTGATGTTGATATGCCTTGTAAGACGTGTGTAAGTTGGTGCAGGTTGTGCACGAAAATGGTGAGCAAGACCATTTGTGATTGGTAAGATTGTAAGTAGTAAGTGATGCCTAATTGTGGATATTGTTGCAACTTGTTTTGGTTGTGCATGGTATAATGAGTACATGTCGCATGATAGTGAGTGTATATTGTGTTGCATGGTTGGTGTCGAACCTCACGTGATGGTTGTCGTTGCTCCGGTGATGTGTAGTCCCGCCGGTAGCGAGTGGTGTAAGACTTCGGTGATGTGTAATCCCGCCGGTAGTGACTAGTAGAAGAGTACTTTGATGTGTAGTCCTATTGGAAAACTACTAGTCGAAACGGTGATGTGTAGTCCCACCGTGTGTGTGTTTTGGTTATGCTTGTGCATACCTTGTGTTGTTCATGTTGTGTCTCACTATATCATACTCTTTTTATTGTTTTGCTTTAATCTAAGATCATGTCTTCAAGCATACCATGGAGTGTGATGCCATGATAAATATCTATATTGTTGAATTGTGTTGAACTTGCATGTTAGTAGGAGGATTATGTAGTTGAATGGATCTTTTGTGTTGGCCTTTATTTTAAAGAAAGCTTTCAACCTTGCATTGTCGTAGTTATGTTTTTGAGCTCCGCTCACTAGGCTTTATGCTTACGCTCTCCTTTTTCCGACAATGCAGATCTTTAGCTTGGAGTTACCAAGGAGCAAGAAAAGGGCGTCCAAGCGTGTGGTAATTGCTCAAGTATGGTTTATTAAATAATGTAGTAGTTTAGCAATGGGAAATGCTACGTGTTTTAGGAGCGTGTATCTAGACTCATTTGTGTTGACTTTTTGTTGTTAATGCCTTATGTTGATGCCTATGTGTTTGTTTGGAAGCCATGTCTTTTGGATGCTTATGTTTGTAGTGAAGGCATGTAAATCTTGTTATGCATGTATCTCATGGATGATTGTTCTTTTAACATGGTTAGCCTTGGATGTGTGTTCTTTGAATGTGTGCTAAGTGATGGATCATGTTTGAGTAGGGTGAAATGCCTCTAGAGTATGAGTATGCATGTTGTATGCTTGTCTTGGTATATGACGTTTTGTTGTTTGTTTAAATTGATCTATATGTTTAACCTTGGTTGTCAAATGATTTACGAATGTGGGTAGGTTGCTAGACGAGTCGTAAATCTCATCTAGAGTCGGGTCTTAAGTTGTTTTGCTGCAAATTGGAGACTTGCAGTGCGGGGCGTATCGATACGCTTAAGGGCCGTATCGATACGGTCTTGCCTGTAGGACACAATTTTGGCTGGGCGTATCGATACACAGGGGTGTATCGATACGGTTTTTGCTCTCTGGAATTCTGATATTTTGGTGAGTTTTTGGTGTATCGATACGGTGTTATGGCGTATCGATACGGGTTCATCTCGTTGACCACGAGATGTTGACTGGGAATGGCGTATCGATACGCTTATGGGTTGTATCGATACGGTCTTCCTATGTTGACTGTTGTCGGTTGACTTTGGTCAAGGTGTATCGATACCCTATGTAGGTGTATCGATACGGCCTGCTTAATAAGGGAAATTAGACTGATTAAATTGCATGTTTTGTGGGTTTTGTATCCGTGTTTGTTTGCTGCGTGTCCCATCACATAGGATTTAATAAAGGCATCTAGAAAAGATAATAAAGAAAAAAAATAGGGTTGCTAACCGAAGGGGAGCCTTAACGGGTTTCACTTCGGTTTTCCCCATGTAGCCTACTCGGACCGGTCAGCCGTCCAGACCGGGACGAGGGGGTTACATTTATTGGTATCAGAGCCTGAGGTTTCTGAAACCTCGGGTAGGTAAGTGAGGTAAGTTTGAAGTGTTATGTTTTTGTTATGTCTCGGTGAATGTTCTGTCATGTATGTTTGTTGCTTGATTGTTCACGTGGTGTTTGAAAGCATGTGTTAGCATGATGGGTGTGTTGAAGCGTAGTGTCGAGTTCCCATTACTATTATTACTTATTTAAAAAGATTTTTGTAAAGGAATATACTTGAGCACCTTGGACCATTGCTCTTGCTAACCCTAAATATCCTTTCTTGCGTGTTTTGTTTATTGTTGTATGGTTGTCTTTGGTAAGTTTGAGGCCGAGGTGTGGGCCTGGAGTTGGTAATCATGAATTTGAGGTTTTAGGGGATGTGAATGATGAGAGAGTTCATCGCTTTAGTTCAGGGCAGTATGACCGTACCAGAGTTGGAGGTACAGTTTGTTTGTTTGGGTCAGCGTGCCTGTGAGCTGGTTTCTGTTGAGGGAGAACAATGTGACCGATCTTGATATGAGATGGTAAGAGAAGTGAAGACCTAAGAGTTGGCTTCAGAATGATGTCGATGTTATAGAAAGTAATTCCTCGATACAGTCATTGAGCTTGTTTTTTTGATTGATTCTAGATCTACGCATCCGTGTATTTTGAGTGAGCATGCGAAGTTGTTGAATCTACCTTGTGAGGTACTAGGGGTAGGTGTTAGTGTTACTAGCTCCTTCGAGGATACGATTGTGGTCGGGAGGATGTACGGAAAATGTTTGTTGATGGTTCAGGAGCACATGTTTCTAGTAGATGCGATGAAATTGCCTTTTTACGGTTTTGATGTGAAGCTGTGCATGGATTGGCTTGTAGAACATAAAGTTAGGGTATATTTTGAGACATTGGGAGTTTTCTTAAAGCTTGCGGATGACTATGAGATTGTAGTGGTAGGCGGGAATGTGGATTTTGTATCGAATGTTGATCCAGCTTTAGAGGTCAAAGATTGATTGGGTTGGTTGACAGGCTTGACTAGCAAATGTGATGGATTTGATTTTTGGAATGAGAATTAGACCGCAGAATGTTAGAATAGTTTGTGATTTCCTACAAGTGTTGGCAAGAATTACTCGGTTTGTCTCTTGTTAGGGAAGAAGAGTTTGTTATTGATATCGTCTCCGAGTTTGCTCCTGTTTTGTTTGCTCTGTATCCTATGGTTTCCGAAAGAATTGAGAGTGTTGAAGAACCAACTTCGAGATTTGTTAGACCTTAGATTGATTAGGCCTAGTACATCATCTTAGAGTATGACAGTACCACTTGTGAAGAAGAGAGATGACAATACAAGAGTGTGTTTAGATTTTAGATAGTTGAGACAATTGACAGTGAAGAAGTAGTATCCGTTTCCGAGCATCAGTGATTTGTTTATCAGTTGAGGGGTGCTTCAGTCTTTTCAAGATTAATTTGAGATCCGATCACTAACAGTTGAAAGTGAGAGAGGTTGATGTACCGAAGACAACTTTCGGGGCAGATGTGATCACTTTGGGTTTTGAATTATGTCGCTTTGTTTGACTAGTATGTTAGCTACCTTTATAGAGATGTTGAGCAGAATACTTCCTGAGTTCCTTGATCAGTTGTAGTAGTTCTCATAGATGATACATGGGTATATTCACGTACCAAAGAAGACCATGAAAAGCATTGGAGTTAGTGTTGTAGATCCTATTAGGAAAAAAAATCAGTTGTATGCCAAGTTGAGCAAACGTGAACTCCGAGTCGAGGAAGATGTCCTCCTAGGGCATGTAGATTAGTCGAGTGTATTAGGGTAAATCCCAAATGGGCAGAAGAAGATGGAAGAATTTGAAGACTGTGACATGAATCTATAGTTTCTAGGTCTAGCTCTGTTACAATCGTAGGTTCGTAAATGATCTTTTGAAGATAGTTGCTCCTTTGACAGATTGCTACAGAAGAGTGTTCAGTTTGTGTGGTTAGATGCGAGACAATGAGCCTTGAAAAACCTAAAGAAACCTTGATGAAAGCTTCGACCTTGATCCAGCCATGTCAGAGAAAGAATTTGCAAACTATAGTGATGCGTTACGTGTAGAGTTAGGTTGTGTGCTTATGCAAGATAGAATAATTGTGGTCTATTCATCGAGACAGTAGAAAGTACATGAAAAGAATTATCCGACACGAGACATAGAGTTAACTGTAGTTGTTTTTGCTTTGAAGACTTAGAGACGAAGCTTGTATAGTAAGAATACACAATATGTACGCTTATCATCAGAACTTGAAATATTAGACAACTTAGGAATGGTTGAAACTTGAATAGCATAAAGTGTAGAACTGCTTGAAGACTGTAATCTCAGGATTGAGTACCATCTGAAGAGAGTTAATGTAGTAACCGATGTTCCGAGTTATATTTGTTGTTAAATAGTAGTTGAGTTGCGAGCTGTAATTGTCGGTTTCAATTTGTTAAGTGATAGTGTTTCTGTGGCCAAGTTTCGGGTTGAGCCTACTTTGAGTCAGAATACTTAAAGAGAAACAGTTGCAAGACAGGTTCTTGGCACCTCACGTGCAAGAATTAGTGGAAGGAATACCTCCAGAATACAGTTTCAGAGATGACATAGTTTTGCAGTTTAGAGATAGAATAGTTGTGTCGATTGACATAGTGTTTTGAGACGTATTGTTTTGGCCGAAGCACACGACAGTTCATTTGTATTGCATCAGAGTAGTATGAAGACGTATTGTGGGTTGAAGATGAGTACTTCTGGATTGAGTTGATGGATAATGTGGTGCAGTATGAGAGTAGGTGTATAATTTGCCAGCGTGTCAAGACCGAGCATCAATTTCTTCTAGTTTGTTACATCCGTGGAAGATTCTTAATGAAAGTGGGAAATAGATTTGAGGGACTTTGTGTCTGGTTCGCCTTTGATTTCTTATGGGAGAGTTTAGCCGAGTAAGCAATGATAGTTGCACCGAGTGTACTCATTTTATAAACGTTCACGTTACTTGTATTGTGGGTAAGATGGCGGAGTTGTGCCTTAGCAAGAGTGTGAATTGTACAGTGCCTTGAGATCAATGGTGACCGATAGAGATTCAAGTTTTCGACTAGATTTTTGAAGACGTCTACAATAGTGTTTGGTTACCTGTTGGAGTCAGATGATCGGTCAGAGGAAGTTACGAGTCAAGTGTTCAAACAATGCTGTATGAGTTTGTGGATCAGGCTAGTTCTGTTGTTTATCTGTTGCGGTTACCACCAAAGTTAGAAGGAGGTATGTAATGTGTTATGTGTATCTATGATTCAGAAGTGTGAGTCAGTTTTGTCCCGTGTTATGTTGTTGAAGAGATTGAGTTGAGTTTAAAATGGTCATGTATTGAAGGAGCCGTTGAGATCTTGACATCAGATAACTAATGTTGTGTGGTGAGTCTACCGAGTTGGAGAGTATGTTGTGGTAAGAGAGAAAGTGTGGAGGAGCATGTTTCAGTAACTCTCCCTGTTCGATAAATTTCGGGGACGAAATTTCCTTAAGTGGGGGAGAGTTGTAACACCCGGGTTTAGGGGGCGGGTGAAAATAATGTTTTAATATTATTCGGGTTCAGTTTATAATTTAAATAAATAAAATAATGGTTCGGGTTTTGTTTACAAATAAAACAAAGGTGTTGGACCCAATTTTTAAACCAAAGCCCAATAGCCATTTCATTAATGGCAGTTTCGTAAATATGTGGCCTTGTAAAAATAAAAACCCTTTTAATTTCAAAACACCCAAAATTTGTGTCATCTTCTACCTCCCTATCAAGAACCAACGTGAAACCCCCTCCCACCTTGGAAGCTTTTATTTCATCTCCTTCATCCTTCATCCTAGATGATTTTTAAAAGGTAATGGCACTTTTGAGCTGTCCTCACCTTCCTCTTTCTCTCCATGTATTTAGTTTTTTTATAAAACCCATTGTTTTGTATTTTAAGTTTTTGAACTTTTAAGTTAAAAATCCTAACTTTGTTGTCCAATGTTGAAGCTTTTGAATTCTCATTATTATAAGTGTTATTCGTAGCCCGAATGGTCCAACATATATGATTTTTACTTGGTTTTATTTAGAAATTCGTATTTGGGTTTTGGAGGGGTTTTAGGAGGGTTTAGAAGTGAGTTTTAGGGCTGCCTTATGTTGGAAAATGAGGGCTGATGGTTGTATGATAGTTAGAGGTTGTTTTGGAAGCTATTAGGTGTGTTAAAAGAGTTGGAATCATCGGTTTTGGACTGTGCTAAAGGGCTACTCGGGAATTGCATTTTGAGGTTGTTCTTGGCTCGAAAAATATGTGTTTTGTGCTTGGGTTGTGTTCCGGGTTTGCTACATTGTTTTGTGGACTGATTTGAGGTTAATTTACTTGTGTTGGGGAGATTAGAAGCAAGGATTTGCGTTGGTAAAGCTTTGGGATCGAATCCGGAAGTGAGGAGGCTTGAGTCGGCTTTGCTTGGCTTGCTTAAGGAAGTAAGGTGAGTGGTTAAAGTATTTTAAATGGCTTTGAGCAATTGGTTCAAGCATGTGAATGTGGAAATGTTTTCAAGTATCGTTTTGGTTCAAAGTTGGTTTTGAAAGAGTTTAGTTTGGGCTTGAAAAGTCAATTTTAAATTCAAGAGTAAGTTGATGTGAATTGCCTCTTTAATTTCCCCCTTTTTCCATTTGTTTTCATTACTTGTGGTGATGTTTTGTTAAGCATGAAATTTAAATAATTTGGGAAGAAGCGTGATTGCTTAATATTATGTCGTTGATCATGTATGATGGTAATAATGTTGATGTTGATATGCCTTGTAAGACGTGTGTAAGTTGGTGCAGGTTGTGCACGAAAATTGTGAGCAAGACCATTTGTGATTGGTAAGATTGTAAGTAGTAAGTGATGCCTAATTGTGGATATTGTTGCAACTTGTTTTGGTTGTGCATGGTATAGTGAGTACATGTCGCATGATAGTGAGTGTATATTGTGTTGCATGGTTGGTGTCGAACCTCACGTGATGGTTGTCGTTGCTCCGGTGATGTGTAGTCCCGCCGGTAGCGAGTGGTGTAAGACTCCGGTGATGTGTAGTCCCGCCGGTAGTGACTAGTAGAAGAGTACTTTGATGTGTAGTCCCATTGAAAAACTACTAGTCGAAACGGTGATGTGTAGTCCCACCGTGTGTGTATTTTGGTTATGCTTGTGCATACCTTGTGTTGTTCATGTTGTGTCTCACTATATCATATTCTTTTTATTGTTTTGCTTTAATCTAAGATCATGTCTTCAAGCATACCATGGAGTGTGATGCCATGATAAATATCTATATTGTTGAATTGTGTTGAACTTACATGTTAGTAGGAGGATTATGTAGTTGAATGGATCTTTTGTGTTGGCCTTTATTTTAAAGAAAGCTTTCAACCCTGCATTGTCGTAGTTATGTTTTTTAGCTCCGCTCACTAGGCTTTATGCTTACGCTCTCCTTTTTCCGACAATGCATATCTTTAGCTTGGAGTTACCAAGGAGCAAGAAAAGGGCGTCCAAGCGTGTGGTAATTGCTCAAGTATGGTTTATTAAATAATGTAGTAGTTTAGCAATGGGAAATGCTACGTGTTTTAGGAGCGTGTATCTAGACTCATTTGTGTTGACTTTTTGTTGTTAATGCCTTATGTTGATGCCTATGTGTTTGTTTGGAAGCCATGTCTTTTGGATGCTTATGTTTGTAGTGAAGGCATGTAAATCTTGTTATGCATGTATCTCATGGATGATTGTTCTTTTAACATGGTTAGCCTTGGATGTGTGTTCTTTGAATGTGTGCTAAGTGATGGATCATGTTTGAGTAGGGTGAAATGCCTCTAGAGTATGAGTATGCATGTTGCATGCTTGTCTTGGTATATGACGTTTTGTTGTTTGTTTAAATTGATCTATATGTTTAACCTTGGTTGTCAAATGATCTACGAATGTGGGTAGGTTGCTAGACGAGTCATAAATCTCATCTAGAGTCGGGTCTTAAGTTGTTTTGCTGCAAATTGGAGACTTGCAGTGCGGGGCGTATCGATACGCTTAAGGGCCTATCGATACGGTCTTGCCTGTAGGACACAATTTTGGTTGGGCGTATCGATACACAGGGGTGTATCGATACGGTTTTTGCTCTCTGGAATTCTGATATTTTGGTGAGTTTTTGGTGTATCGATACGGTGTTGTGGCGTATCAATACGGGTTCATCTCGTTGACCACGAGATGTTGACTGGGAATGGCGTATCGATACGCTTATGGGATGTATCGATACGGTCTTCCTATGTTGACTGTTGTCGGTTGACTTTGGTCAAGGCGTATCGATACCCTCTGTAGGTGTATCGATACGGCTTGCTTAATAAGGGAAATTAGACTGTTTAAATTGCATGTTTTGTGGGTTTTGTATCCGTGTTTGTTTGCTGCGTGTCCCATCACATAGGATTTAATAAAGGCATCTAGAAAAGATAATAAAGAAAAAAAATAGGGTTGCTAACCGAAGGGGATCCTTAACGGGTTTCACTTCGGTTTTCCCCGTGTAGCCTACTCGGACCGATCAGCCGTCCAGACCGGGACGAGGGGGGTACAACAAACCACAACATATGAAATAACTAAAATCTTACAAATGTCAATAAAGCACTTAATAAATACTGCAAATGTTCGTACTATAGATACTAAAATGAAACTGTGTTAACGACTCGTCATATAGCTTATGTGTTTTCTTTGTATTTTTTATTGATTATCTAAATTCGCATTCCTTAAAATTTATAATTTTACACCCCTAAAATTTTAATATAACTCACTAGTAGTTCGCACCTATAACTTAAATTCATACATGTACAAGGACAAATCTTTGTGTTTAATGGGAGGGTCTCTTCTTTCGGACACAATTTTTTAAATATTTATTTATATAATTTTTAAAAATAGATTAATTATAAATTTATCTCATCCATTTTCAGACATTTATATTTTATTTAAACCCTAATTTTAACTATGTCCTATATAATATTATCAACCTTGCAATTTTTCCCTTTACGCCACGATGACCAACGCGTTTTAACCTAACCTCATATCTCACTATTGATTTTAATCTTACCATTACAATAACTAATCTCAAAGCTACCACTGTTTTCTAAATGGTTTAGTGTGATTACATGATAGTACATTTTTATATTTTTAACCTTTTGAAAATGTACATACACCATGCAGACTACACTTGTCGAATTCGGATCATTTAGGAAGAACAACGTCATCTTTTATCACTGAAACCACTCAATAAGTTCATAACCACCACTATTTTCAATCTCACCAAAAATAATTTAGGCGTTCATTCATATGAACCTTAATAAATACTAATAATATCGATAGGAGCATAGAGAAGTCAATAAATTGATGGGAAAAAAAGATTTTGTAGAGAACTGCAGTAAGAGGACTAAATTGAATAAAATACCAAGTTGAAAGATTAAATTTCAAAAAGAGAAAAATTCTTTAAAAAAAATAAAATTTAGGTTACATAACTATTATTGTAACACCCGGGTTTAAGGGTTAGGTGAAAATAATATTTTAATATTATTTGGGCTCGGGTTTATAATTAAAATGATCCTTTAAAATTTCGGGTTTCAAAATAAATTTTTGAAATGGGACCAAATTGATTTAATTGCAAATTTAAGAGCTCTTAAAGAATTAAGAGGATAGCCATTCATTAATGGCTTTTTTTGTAATTTACCCATCCTTCAATTTAAATCCCCCTTTTCACAAATAACCACTATTCACCCTCTTCCTCATCCTCACCCAACGTTAGAAGAGCTCTTCCTCCCCAATCTACTATTCCATTTCAAAGCTCCCTCATTTCAACTCCATTTTGAAAGGTAATGACATTTTTGACTTCCCCTTAACTCCCTCTATTTAAAAGTACCTTCTATTTTCATTTTCATGGAGGTTTTAGAAAATGGAATTTATGAAGGTTTGGATTAAAAATGGAATCTTTATGATGTTAAGTGAAATGTTTTGATTTAATATGTTTAGTTATGATGTATAGAGGTCAAATGGTGTAACATATGTGAATTTCAAATGATTTTGAGCAATTTTCGAATTTGGGTAAACATGAGGTTTTTGGAGGGTTTTGGGTGAATTTTGGGGGTTGTTTTAGGTGGGTTTTGATAGGCTATTGATAGTACTATGGATAAGGGTTGAAGTGGGATCATTTGTGGGTGTTTCGGAAGTTGGAAACATGGTTTTTGGACATGGTTTTAGGGTTGTCCGAGTTGGTGAAAATGGGATTTGTTCATGCTTGCAACATGGTAATTTGTGGTTGAATTGTATTCCGGGTTAGTTCCGACGATAAGTTTTTGATTGTGGATGTTTTGTTTGTGTTTGAGATTGATTAGAATCGAGTTTGGGCATCGGTGAAGCATCGAAAGTAAATCCGGGAAATTGAAGGTGGACGCTTGCTTGGTCTTTGAGCTTGGGAGCTTAGGTGAGTGGTTAATTGTTTTATGTGGTTTTAAAATGGTTGGTTTGAGTATATGGACTAGGTTGGGCTTGGTAGACCCACCTAGAGTTAGGGTTAGGGTGGTAGCCTAATCCTAAACTTGATCTAGAGCCTTTGGATGAACTCATATGTGTGGATGTGTATGTCTCGTATGAAATGTGATGTGAATGCTTA
This sequence comes from Hibiscus tridactylites, assembly GCA_958450335.1. NCBI lineage: Eukaryota > Viridiplantae > Streptophyta > Magnoliopsida > Malvales > Malvaceae > Hibiscus > Hibiscus tridactylites. Next base: position 71,637,907 of record OY288281.1, read on the forward strand.
CGTATGTTGTGTTATACATGTAAGATGAGACATAATTTGAGATGCTTGAGACATGCATGATGATGGTTCATGGTGAGTACGTGCTAAGCACGGAATTGATTGAAATGAGTAATGTGGTATGAGTAAAATGTTGGCACTAGTATGCTTGAGTACAAATGATCTATCATTAGGATGTTAGTGTGTACACATGAGTCAAAAGTCGCGCGTGGCCTTGGTGGCGTTGAGTCACCAAGGAGGAGTACGGGTTCGCCCGGAAATTGTATTTATATATAGTTGGCGATGAGTGGAATCCCATCGACGGAGCGTGAGGATGAGTGGAATCCCCTCTGCGAGACCGGTGATGAGTGCAATCCCACCGTGAGGTAATTTGGTTGTTGGATGTGAGTTCCAACGTGTCTATCCGTGTATTCGGGTCATAGCTAGGTGCCAATGTTGATTGATAAGTGTATCAATGTGATGAGATATATGATCGTTGTTTGAATGTTTAAATGTGGTTACTTGTGTTGTGGAGTAGAGCTCATGATCATGACATTTAATTGTATATTGCTCATGCATCTTAATCTTGTGGCTCTTGTGGATCCTTGGTATATATGTGTAATGCCTTGGCTAGATCGTGCTCGGACCCTGCAATGTTGAGGTTTGTTTTTTAGAGCCCACCCTCACTAAGCATCATTGCTTACGCTCTCTTTGTTCAACATTGCAGATCCTTAGTTCGTGGGTTGCTTGCGCAAGTGGATGGCCTCCAAGTGTGGTTGTTGGCTTGAGTACATCAAGTATGAACTTTTAAATGTTGAGTATGTAATAGTTTAAGCAATGGGACATGTGTTATTTTGATGGATGATTGTTGGTTGTTTAGGAGCTTGCTTATACTCCATGCTATGTTGCTTTTGTATGGCTTGTGATGCCATGTTTGAATTGTAATCCATGCCTAAATTGCTTATCATGAATGTTAGCTATGTGCCTCTTGAGGTTGCCTTTGTGTTTGAACCTTGGAGTATGAGACTTGAATGCTCAAATGTCATCTTTGATTCAATTGCATGTTTTCCTTGATGTATGTATATGTTGGGTGTTTGTATGGCTAAATAATGACCTGTAAATGTTGTGTGAATGTTTGGTTGGGTCTAGGGAAGTCCTAAATTGCATCTAGGTCCGAGTCTTGTTCGTTTTAGTTAAGTTTGGAAGTTTTGCAGTGCAGAGGTATCGATACGGTTGGTCCCGTATCGATACAGCTTTCTTGTTTCAGGCCTCGTGTTTCGATACGCGAGGGGGCGTATCAATACCTTTTTGATCACTGGAGCTATTGTCCATTTCGGTATCGATACGGGCCTCTGGTGTATCGATACGGTCTTCTTAGCGTTGACCGTGGGGAGTTGACCGTTGGAGGGGCGTATCGATACGCTCGAGGGCTGTATCGATACAGACTTCTACGTTGACTCTGAGTGTTGACCTTGGTCAAGGCGTATCGATACCCTCCTTGGGAGTATCGATATCGCCTACAGTTTAAATCTAAAATTGGGCCGTTAAATGTTTGTTTGGGTTTGTTTGATTGTCTCGTGTTTGTTGTTCCGATGTATGATCACTTAGGATTTAATACTCATCTAGACAAGAGTTAAAATGAAAAAAAATAGGGTTGCTAACTGAGGGGGAATCCTTAAGGGGTTTTCAATTGGTTTTCCCCGTGTGGCCCACTCGGACCGGTCATCCGGCCAGACCGGGACGAGGGGGTTACACTTGTTGGTATCAGAGCCTAAGGTTACCGAGACCTTGGGCAGGTAAGTGAGGTAAGTTTAAGTTTTGAATTGATTTGCACGATGTTTGCTTGCTTTGTAAGTATGATTGCTTGTGTGACAAGTATGTTGACTGTTTTTGTTCCAAAGCATATGTGTAAGAGTCCCATTGCTACTATTACATTGGAAAAATTATTTTTAAGTGAGGGAACGTACTTGAACACTTGGAAGCCTTGCCTTGCTAACCCAGCTTGTATGTTTTGTTGTTGTGGTTGTAGTTGATATCTGTGAGAGCGATGTCTAGACCGAGAGGTAGGCCGAGAGTGGTTCATCAGGAACCACGGGTTGCGGCTCCTGTTGAGCCGGCAGTTGGTGTGGAGGCTCATCTAGAAGGGTCGATGGCCGCAGGAGTTGGCGCTCCTCCACCACCTCCACCACCACCACCTCCTTCGCCTGGAGCTGGAGGCGAGGATGGAGCTGAAGGAGAGGGACCTCAAGGTGGCCAAGGTCAGCTGGAATTGATATGACTCCGCTAGTGCAAGGTATAGCGGGAGCATTTCAGGCCGCAGTTGCGGGAGCTCAGGCTGCAACTCAGCCTAGGTGTGACGATGCCAGTCTACCTTTGGAGAGGCTTCGTAGCTTGGGGGTTGAGGAGTTTAGAGGATCTACTTCGGAGAGGTCGGAGTTATGGTTGGAGAAGACAGTTCGTATCTTGGCTCAGATGGGTTGTGCGGGCGCACGTAGATTGGGTTGTATGATCTCGTTGCTTCAGGGTGATGCCTACACCTGGTGGGTCACCATTACTACCAGGGTTCCAGAGACAGAGATTGATTGGGATTTCTTTGAGTCCGCTTTTAGGAAGAGGTACTTGGGACCGAGGTACCTAGATGAGAAGAAGCGAGAGTTTATGGCCCTTACTCAGGGAGAGGCTTCTGTGACTGATTATGAGATTCGCTTTGTTCGCTTGAGTTAGTATGCTCCAGAGTTGGTTCCTATTGAAGTGGAACGTTGTAACCGATTCCGCTACGGATTGAATGAAGATGTCAAGAGGTACACGTTGGCTTCTGACTACTCAGACTTTGATGTGTTGGTCGCGAGGGCCAAGGACTTAGAGCATAGTTTGGGTTCGGCCAAACGATCTGGTGGTTCCAGTTCTGGTAAGAGGCATAACCACTTTGATGGTAGAGATGCCAAGAGGCACAGAGGTGGCAGACATCAGTTCGACCACAGACGTGGCGGTGGCCACCATGGTAGGGGCCATCAGGGCCATAGAGGAGTAGGGCGTTTGCCCGAGTGTACCCGTTGTGGGAGACAGCATGCTAGTGAGTGTTGGGGTAATTTCCATGCTTGTTGGAACTGTGGTTTGAGGGACCACTTTAGGAGGGATTGTTCGCATCAAGCGGCTCAGGCACCGAACATTGCTCAGGCTCCTGTGAGAGCGAATGATTTTCAGAGAGGCCGTGGGCGCGGTCGCGGCTACTTTCAGCCTAGGGCTGATGCACCTAGGGTAGATGCTCAGAGGAACCTTGCTCATGTTGTGGCAGTGCAGCCAGAGGCGGGAGGACCAGCGAGAGTTTATGCTCAGAGAGAGGCCGGGAACGACACGGATGTGATAGCAGGTAATTTCGAGTTACAGTCTATGTCTTTGCTTTCTTTGGTTGATTCGAGTTCTACGCATTCCTACATTTTGAGTGAGCATGCACAGAAGTTAGATATCCCTAATGAGATCTTAGATGTAGGTATGCATGTTACTAGTTCTTTTGGTGAGACAGTTGTTGTTAGACGTATGTATAGGAGATGTCCACTGAAGATTCAGGGTCATGTGTTCTCAGTTGATATGATGAAACTTCCTTTCTATGGCTTTGATATTATTTTGGGTATGGATTGGTTGGTTGAGCATCGGGCTAGTGTGGATTTTGAGATAAAGAGAATTTCCTTGAAACTTTCTGATGACTACGAGGTAGTGGTAGTGGGCGAGAACATTAAGTTCTTGTCTAATGTGGTGTCAGCTTTAGAGGCTCATAGGTTGATGGATTCTGGATGTGGGGCTTATTTAGCTTATGTTATGAATCCAGATATGAGTGAAGCTAGACCGAAAGATATCAGAACAGTGTGTGACTTTCCAGATGTGTTTCCTGAAGAGTTGCCGGGTTTGCCTCCTGACAGAGATGTTGAGTTTGTGATTGAGACTGTTTCAGAGTCTAATCCAGTTTCGATAGCTCTGTATCGTATGGCTCCGAAAGAGTTGAAAGAATTGAAGAGTCAGTTGTAAGAATTATTAGACCGTGGTTTCATTAGGCCTAGTAGTTCTTCGTGGGGTGCTCCCGTGTTGTTTGTGAAAAAGAAAGATGGTAGTATGCGCATGTGTATTGACTATAGACAGTTGAATCAGTTGACTGTGAAGAATAAGTATCTGTTGCCTCGTACAAATGATTTGTTTGATCAGTTGAGAGGTGCTTCAGTGTTCTCGAAGATAGATTTGAGATCCGGGTACTATCAGTTGAAGGTGAAAGAGTGTGATGTTCCGAAGACAGCTTTTAGGACTAGATATGGTCACTATGAGTTTCTTGTGATGTCGTTTGGGCTCACGAATGCACCTGCAGCATTCATGGACATGATGAACAGAATTTTTAGAGACTATCTAGACCGTTTTGTAGTTGTTTTCATTGATGACATACTTGTGTACTCGAAGACAGAAGAAGAGCATGATGAGCACTTGAGATTTGTTTTACAGAGATTGTTGAGCAATCAGTTGTATGCGAAGCTTAATAAATGTAAGTTCTGGATTTGAGAGGTTGTATTTCTTGGCCATGTTGTTTCGGCCGAATGTATCCGAGTTGATCCATCGAAGATTGAGGCAATTGTTGAGTGGAAACAACCTAAGTTCGTGACCGAGATTAGGAGTTTCCTAGGTTTAGCCGGATATTATAGGAGATTTGTGGATGGTTTCTCTAGGGTAGCTGCTCCTTTGACTAAATTGTTGCAAAAAGGAGTCAATTTGAATGGTCAGACGCAAGACAGAAGGCCTTTGAGAAGTTGAAAGAAGCTTTGACGAATGCTCCAGTGTTAGTGCAACCTGTTTCAGGTAAGGAGTTTTTGATTTATAGTGATGCTTCCTACGTAGGTTTAGGATGTGTTTTGATGCAAGAAAGGAGAGTTGTTGCTTACGCTTCTAGACAGTTGAAGATTCATGAGAAGAACTATCCTACTCATGATATAGAGCTAGCCGCAGTTGTATTTGCATTGAAGATTTGGCGTCATTATTTGTATGGTGAGAAGTGTATTGTTTACACCGATCACAAGAGCTTGAAGTACTTGATGACACAGAAAGAGTTGAACTTGAGACAGAGAAGATGGCTAGAGTTGCTAAAAGATTATGATTTGACCATTGAGTACCATCCGGGTAAAGCAAATGTAGTAGCCGATGCTTTGAGTAGGAAAGTGGTCGTTGAGTTGAGAGCTATGTTTGCTAGATTGAGTGTGTCCGGTGATGGTGGTTTGATCACCGAGTTGCAAGTGAAGCCTTCTTTGATTCAGTTGATTAGAGAGAAGCAGTTGCAAGATGTGAGTTTAGTTCCTCATGTTCAGGACATAGCCGAAGGAAGACCGACCGATTACAGTTTCAGTGGTGAGAGCTTGTTGTGCTTTAGAGATAGAATTGTTGTACCAGAAGATGTTGAGTTGAGACGTCAGATTCTGAGTGAAGCACATTCTAGTCCCTTTTCTATGCATCCGGGTAGTACCAAAATGTACCGAGACTTGAAGAATGATTACTTCTGGGTTGGTTTGAAGAGAGATGTAGCCGAGTATGTGAGCCGTTGTATGGTTTGTCAGAGAGTGAAGGCAGAACATCAGGTTCCTTCAGGTTTGCTACAGCCTTTGAAGATTCTGGAATGGAAATGAGAGAGGATCACCATGGATTTTGTGTCGGGGTTGCCTTTGTCTCCTTCGAAGAAGAATTCAGTTTAGGTGATTGTTGATAGGTTCACTAAGTGTGCTCACTTCTTAGCAGTGAACACTGCGGATTCCTTAGACAAGTTGGCAAACTTGTATATCCGTGAGATTGTGAGACTTCATGGGGTTCCGAAGTCCATTGTTTCAGATAGGGATCCTAGATTTACTTCGAGATTCTGGGGTTGCTTGCATAGTGCTCTAGGTAGCCGTTTGCATTTCAGCACGTCTTACCATCCGCAGTCCGATGGGCAGTCAGAGCGAGTGATACAGATTCTGGAGGATATGCTTCGTTGTTGTGTGATTGACTTCCAGGGTTCTTGGGAGAAGCACTTACCGTTAGTTGAGTTTGCTTACAACAACAGTTATCAGTCTAGTATTCAGATGGCACCCTATGAGGCTTTGTATGGTAGACAGTGTAGGACTCCGATTTCTTGGGCTTAAACAGGTCAGAGATTGCTACCTATGCCAGACTTGCTTAAGGGGACTACCGACAAAGTAAAGTTGATTTGTTACCGTTTGAAAGCAGCTTCCAATCGTCAGAAATCTTATGCAGATTTGAAGAGGAAAGAGATTGAGTACTCCGTGGGTGAGAAAGTGTTTTTGAAAGTATCTCCGTGGAAGAAGGTAATGAGATTTGGCTGAAAGGGCAAGTTGAGTCCGAGGTTCATTGGTCCATATGAAATAGTTGAACGGATTGGGCCTGTAGCTTATCGTTTGAGGTTACCTTCTGAGTTAGAAAAGATCCATGATGTCTTTTATGTGTCTATGCTTAGGAGATATAGATCGGATCCTTCTCATGTGATGCCCGTTGAGGAGATAGAGTTAAATCCAGATTTGTCCTATAATGAAGAGCTCGTCGAGATACTTGCTTCTAATAGCAAGATGTTGCGTGGCAAGACCATAGAGTTGGTCAAGGTGTTGTGGAGACATAGATGTGTGGAAGAGGCCACGTGGGAGAGGAAAGCGGATATGGTTGAGCAGTTTCCGTATTTGTTTCCGCCAGGTAATTTCGGGGACGAAATTCCTTAAGTGGGGGAGAGTTGTAACACCCGGGTTTAGGGGTTAGGTGAAAATAATATTTTAATATTATTTGGGCTCGGGTTTATAATTAAAATGATCCTTTAAAATTTCGGGTTTCAAAATAAATTTTTGAAATGGGATCAAATTGATTTAATTGCAAATTTAAGAGCTCTTAAAGAATTAAGAGGATAGCCATTCATTAATGACCTTTTTGTAATTTACCCATCCTTCAATTTAAATCCCCCCTTTTTCCCAAATAACCACTATTCACCCTCTTCCTCATCCTCACCCAACGTTAGAAGAGCTCTTCCTCCCCAATCTACTATTCCATTTCAAAGCTCCCTCATTTCAACTCCATTTTGAAAGGTAATGACATTTTTTACTTCCCCTCAACTCCCTCTCTTTAAAAGTACCTTTTATTTTCATTTTCATGGAGGTTTTAGAAAATGGAATTTATGAAGGTTTGGATTAAAAATGGAAGCTTTATGATGTTAAGTGAAATGTTTTGATTTAATATGTTTAGTTATGATGTATAGAGGTCAAATGGTGTAACATATGTGAATTTCAAATGATTTTGAGCAATTTTCAGATTTGGGTAAACATGAGTTTTTGGAGGGTTTTGGGTGAGTTTTAGGGGTTATTTTAGGTGGGTTTTGATAGGCTATTGATAGTACTATGGATAAGGGTTGAAGTGGGATCATTTGTGGGTGTTTCGGAAGTTGGAAACATGGTTTTTGGACATGGTTTTGGGGTTGTCCGAGTTGGTGAAAAATGGGATTTGTTCATGCTTGCAACATGGTAATTTGTGGTTGAATTGTATTCCGGGTTAGTTTCGATGATAAGTTTTTTATTGTGGATGTTTTGTTTGTGTTTGGGATTGATTAGATCGAGTTTGAGCATCGGTGAAGCATCGGAAGTAAATCCGGGAAATTGAAGGTGGACGCTTGCTTGGTCTTTGAGCTTGGGAGCTTAGGTGAGTGGTTAATTGTTTTATGTGGTTTTAAAATGGTTGGTTCGAGTATATGGACTAGGTTGGGCTTGGTAGACCCACCTAGAGTTAGGATTAGGGTGGTAGCCTAATCCTAAACTTGATCTAGAGCCTTTGGATGAACTCATATGTGTGGATGTGTATGTCTCGTATGAAATGTGATGTGAATGCTTACGTATGTTGTGTTATACATGTGAGATGAGACATGATTTGAGATGCTTGAGACATGCATGATGATGGTTCATGGTGAGTACGTGCTAAGCACGGAATTGATTGAAATGAGTAATGTGGTATGAGTAAAATGTTGGCACTAGTATGCTTGAGTACAAATAATCGATCATTAGGATGTTAGTGTGTACACATGAGTCAAAAGTCGCGCGTGGCCTTGGTGGCGTTGAGTCACCAAGGAGGAGTACGGGTTCGCCCAGAAATTGTATTTATATATAGTCGGTGATAAGTGGAATCCCATTGACGGAGCGTGAGGATGAGTGGAATCCCCTCCGCGAGACCGGTGATGAGTGCAATCCCACCGTGAGGTAATGTGGTTGTTGGATGTGAGTTCCAACGTGTCTATCCGTGTATTCGGGTCATAGCTAGGTGCCAATGTTGATTGATAAGTGTATCAATGTGATGAGATATATGATCGTTGTTTGAATGTTTAAATGTGGTTACTTGTGTTGTGGAGTAGAGCTCATGATCATGACATTTAATTGTATATTGCTCATGCATCTTTATCTTGTGGCTCTTGTGGATCCTTGGTATATATGTGTAATGCCTTGGCTAGATCGTGCTCGGACCCTGCAATGTTGAGGTTTGTTTTTAAGAGCTTACCCTCACTAAGCATCATTGCTTACGCTCTCTTTGTTCAACATTGCAGATCCTTAGTTCGTGGTTGCTTGTGCAAGTGGAGGGCCTCCAAGTGTGGTTGTTGGCTTGAGTACATCAAGTATGAACTTTTAAATGTTGAGTATGTAATAGTTTAAGCAATGAGACACGTGTTATTTTGATGGATGATTGTTGGTTGTTTAGGAGCTTGCTTAGACTTCATGCGATGTTGCTTTTGTATGGCTTGTGATGCCATGTTTGAATTGTAATCCATGCCTAAATTGCTTATCATGAATGTTAGCTATGTGCCTCTTGAGGTTGGCTTTGTGTTTGAACCTTGGAGTATGAGACTTGAATGCTCAAATGTCATCTTTGATTCAATTGCATGTTTTCCTTGATGTATGTATATGTTGGGTGTTTGTATGGCTAAATAATGACCTGTAAATGTTGTGTGAATGCTTGGTTGGGTCTAGGGAAGTCCTAAATTGCATCTAGGTCTGAGTCTTGTTCGTTTTAGTTAAGTTTGGAGTTTTGCAGTGCAGAGGTATCGATACGGTTGGTCCCGTATCGATACAGCTTTCTTGTTTCAGGCCTCGTGTTTCGATAA